>JBBMFX010000001.1:28881636-28897594 GCA_037832545.1 Rhabdalestes septentrionalis
ACATCATTCCCACCCCCTCAGAAAAAGAAAAAAGAAACAGAGGGAAAAAAATCTAATCTAAGACAGACATAGACACTGCTAGGTGAGATGAAATCTAACAGGGCTAGTCATCATAATATAGTCATCACAAATCAATACAAACGCACTTAACAACCAGCTTTATAGTCACTGACATTTCGTACTAATGTGCTCTATATTCAAGCCATTAGCATGTTAGCTGTGCGCATGAGTATGTGCTTAGTGGGACCGTCTTATTGTGCCCTGCGAGAGATTTGGTTAAAGCAATCCTGCTGCTCTGACTGAGGTTAAGTGCAATGAGTCCAACACACAGCAGGGAGGGTTTATAAAGCACACTGTAACCCCCCACACCCACCATCCTCATCCAATTCGAACCGCACAGCCATACTCTCACTAAAACAAAAGTCAGAATCACGCTATATTCCAGCCAGCTGAAATGAGAGTGGTTTTAAAAAAGAGGGAGAGTGGGAGAGAGAGAAAGAGAGCAAGCCAGAGTGCAAGAGAGAGTGAGAGAGAATAAGAGAACAAGAAAGTGTGTATTCATATGAATTAACTTAGAAATATATAAAAAATATGTATAAATGTATAAAAGTTACATTTAAAAAATCTAGATATTAACTATTAGACCAGGGGTGGGCAAACTACGGCCCGCAGGCCTCATCAGGCCCAGTGGGCTTTTTAATCCGGCCCACCGAAGATCAGTGTCTCACCCGTGTCTTGGGGCGGGAAAGAGCACGCAGTATATTTTACTCAAACTGTGAATACCATATACGCCAGTGTGGATGGCCGTAACGCTTAAAGCGACGAGAATTTCAGTTCTTTAATGCCATGTACATAAATATTTACTGAATATTCTTATAATTCTGATTATCAGTAGCAGCTGATCAAAATACAAAATGTACTGCTTTTTACAGTGGGAGAATTTAATATTGAGCAGAATTAAGTTATCATTGGTTCAGCCCTCCAACAAAGATCAGATTTTTCATGTGGCCCCCTGTAGAAATTAATTACCCAGCCCTGTTCTAGACAGTAATGCTGCAGAGCAGCTTTTGTGAAAATGGTACTTGGGAAAGCCAGTTCTATTTGCTGGTAAGATTTTCACATCACAAATATTGTATAATATATATAGCCTTTGTGATAAGGATAATCCCAAGAAAACCTTCTATCACCCACACAAACACAACATTACACAAACTCCCACTTGCTGTTGATGAGTTTCTCTCCCTCTTTCTTCTGCTTCAGCTGAGTTTGGTATCTCGGTGATGGTCTAAAGTGGACAATATTGTCCCACTGTTCATCAGCCCAGTACTTGCATTGACCACTCAATACCTACGTCCAGTCACTGTAAACACAAACAGCTTTCCTTTCATGCGATTACATCAGGCCCTCTCTTTCACCGTCTCTCTGCTTGTGTGTGTGTGTGTGTGTGTGTGAGAGAGAGAGAGTGGGGAATGAAGCATGCTCTCATGTGTGAGCTGCAGCTCTTGCTCTTCTGAGCGACAGTGAGGCGACGGCTGAAATGCTGGCGTCTAACCTGAAGTATGGAAGTTTGCAGCTGCATAAATAAAATCCCCATGGCAACTAAATGTGGATGGAGATAAGAGAGAGGGGAGGATTTATGCGTTTTCTGAGCTGTCATGCCCTAAAGAGCCTCCTCAGGCAAAGCAGGCCACCTGCCACACACTATATTAAACCAAAGTCTTCAGGCTTGCCTGTGTCTCTCCCCCTCTCTCTGTATCTCTCTTACCTTCCCTCTGTATCCCTTTCGCCCTCTCTCTGTATCTCTCTCTCACCTTCCATCTGTATCTCTCTCTCACCCTCTTTCTCTAATAGGCTGGTTCTTTTCTTCCAGAACACAAGCATGCAGCCGCTGGTCTAGGATAGAGACATGCTTTTATAAAGAGCAGAGGAGAAATTCTTTTATCCAGTGGTTTACTCCTGTCATAACAAAAACACTAAAAGAAGGAAAAACCTGAGGTGATGGAATCTAAGCTAATAATAAACCACCAGAGCTATGGGTTAAGTTACAATTGTCCTAAACATCTAAACATCTGCAAAACTGTACAGAAATTAGAAATGTATTTGCTTTATTGTAGCACTCCCCCTCTCTGTATGTATATATAATTAATAAAATTGTTGTATGCAAATTCCAGTCAGGAATTCAAAAGTTGTGCATTGTGCACCTTCATTTTAAAAGTACTGCTATAGGAAGTAAAGTACATTTGGTTTGCAAACACTTAAAATAAATAAGGAACATTTTAACAGCAGGGTTTCTTTTCAACAGTTACACAGCAGCAGTTCAAATATTTCTGTAAATCTCAACTCAAGCATAAATCAAATCACATAACACCAAAGCTGTTTGCTACTGCTAGGCATTCTAATTTGATCTAGTTTGTTATAGAAAATCAAGGTACCCTCAGAGTCCAGAGCATGGGCGCTGGAACCATTTTAGCTTTATAACAACTATAACCCCCCACCTCATCTTTAATAAGGGGCATTATGTCAAAACATGTAACCCATCGAGATATGCTACTCTGCCCCTCTGTACTTTCTTAGGATTCAGTGCCATGGCCATAAATATGTGCACCTTGGGACACTGGTAGCTGTATAAACTTCAAAGGAGCATTTTCCATAGGGTAGAATGAATAGGTAGACTGCTTATAAAATATGTTTTTTAAATACAATGTATTTTCATCATTTTCAGTGTTAGCATGAATCAGTACACTGCTTATAAGAATATATTTGAAATAAAATGTATTTTTCTCTGATCATTATCAGTATTATAAATTATTCATGGTCTGAAGTGGATAAATATAAGGTAGCATTTTTGTCAGGGTAGCATGAATGAACTGATAGACTCTGCTGTTGATTTGTGCTATGGTAGCATTTTTCGACAAGACAGCATAACTCATCAGAATACCACTATCAATCTGTTTTCTTTTTTTCTGAACAGGTACCAGCAGTGAGTTTGTTCAGTAGCGAGTTTCCCTGTTAAAGTGAGGTGAAGTAGTCAAGCATAGAAAAAGCGAACTTTCCAACTAAGTGTCATTTTTAAAAAATGCGTTAACACAAAATACAATAATTGTATAAATAATGCATTAACGCATAAAGATATACATATCACCCTTAGTTTAATATAAATTATTTCAACCTAGCTTAGAAAGTGCTGTTTTTAAATTTCCATTTACAGAATGTTTTGTAAATAAAACATGACTCTTAATCTTAACAGCTGTATGCACGCCACATTTAATTGTTGAATATATGGCTTTGTTTATTAATGCCAAATTATTATTTTGTGTCATTGAAAATACAGTTAACAGTGTAGCTGATAATGTAATTAAATGTTTAAGTCCATTTGATAGCACAACAGAAATAACAGATATAGATTTTAAAGGGTAAACACTGTATGTGGCTATACCACCATACCGTGGCCTCACCATACTGTTTATTCTTATCAGCATGAAAAAGAGAAGAGAGGAGAGTGGAAAAAATAAAGTGAGAGAGAGGAAGAAAGAGAGAGAGAGAGAGAGAGAGAGAGAGAGAAAGCATATGTATAATGTGTGTGTGTGTGTGTGTGTGTGTGTGGGAGGGGTCTGATGGAAGCAGACGGCTTAATCCTAGAGCATGTCTGGCTGTGTGTAGGGCCAGAGGTCCCATCAGGCCTGAGAGGGCTGGACTGGTGCGCGTGTGCGTTTGCGTAAGTGCTGGGCTCAGTAACTAGGAGAGACAGGTGTGCGGCAGTCCCTCAGCCCCGCTGAGGCCCCATGCTGGCCCTTCGCTGCAGGAGTGGTGGCCGTCCCTCCATAGCCCTGTCCACACGGCCATTTATCTCCATTTCAGCCTGCCCCGCACAGCCCGCTCAAACAGCACTTAAACTAAATAACCCTGCTGGAATTCAGCCCCTCTCTCATCAGAGAGGGACACCACAGCACACCGGCCAGCCCAAGTTCGCTTCCCCAGCCTGACAGTGGGGCTATGTGTTTTCACCGCCTCAAGGGACAAGAATAATACCGTTTGATACAGTGTAGGTACAATACAGACAAAACACAATACAGCACCCTGACAGTGCTGCAGGAAGATCCCTCTGAAACGATACCTTAAGAAGAGATGGAAAAGAATTCAGAGCTTAGTATTTATGTCAAGTAATGAAATGTGATGTGCCATACAATGTACAAGCGTGGTGGAAGTTCTAGATTGAATTATAAAACTAAAAACTAAAAACAAAAAAGATTCTGTTTTCATATAACAGAATAATAACATCAGTACGTGTAATTTTTCCATGTATAATACACGTATATTTGTATGTAGTGACATATGAACACTGTTAAGGGCAGCTAGTGTTTTCAAATCATGCATAAAAATATAAACAAAACAAATGTAGCCCTTCTTATTACAGTGCAATAGTATTGCTAAATATATGCAATGGCACAATGTCTTGCAATGTGTTTACACTGTTGAATTCCTGATCCAGCATGATTAAAGGCTGGCTTTCATTGTTTGACCTTATTTTCATTGGTTGGATTGCGTGAATGCCTTGTCTCATTAAAACAGCAACAAGACATCATCTGGAACATCTGAAACTGGTCAGGATGCCCACAGCATCTGTTAGATGTCTTCTTTGAGTCAGTATTGCAAAAGACAATGCTGCACACACAATAGTGTAGATTTAATAGTAGATATAATGTGTCAAATAAGTTAAAGATTACATAAATAACACTTGTGTTGTTATATTACCAGCCCAATATTTTTGTACATGATAAGTGACTGTAATGAAATGGGTAAATGGCACTGTCTAGTCAAAATGTTTTGGTGACTGTTTTAGAAGTGCCTAATGTCCCTTTGAATGGACAGTAGAGGAAGTTGATGCCAGCATGTTACAGGTTGGCTCAGCAGTGTTGGCATTGTACTTTTGTGAGCTGGAATGCTTTCAGAGAGGGATAAAAGGTGAAAATCTGTTTAGTGAACTAGGTGGATAGAGTGAGGCAGGGAGAGATAGAGACTGAAACAGAGAGAAAGAGATGATAGAACGGGTTAGGCACTGATGACAGTGCAGGCAGATCCTCTGTTATGCATTGTGGCAGTTGGTGTATCAGCAGCAGAGGGTGGTAGTACTAATAGTACTAAATACACCACATGATGAGCTATTAGAGGAGGCTTTTTGTGAAAGTGATAAATAAATCCTCTTTAGTCTGTGTGACAGTAATCCCAACGCCCCTGTGCTTTCATTCCTCACCAATCCATCAACTGGCACCAGGGTATTAGCAGCAGTACATATTCCAAAATCTTTTTCATTCTACTATACTGCAAAGGCACTGAGAATTGAAACATGCCATAAATGAAACATGGCTTGCAAAATCGTCAGAGTAACTGTCAGTGGAATAGGACAAGACTCCACTTCCCACAATGCCTACTCGCTGTAATAATTATGAGTTTGAGATCGGTGTGCTGGTTTCAAGACCATAAAGGGCTGCCTCTTTCTGCAGAGGGCCATCGTTTATCAGCTTTCTAAGCAATAAGCCTAGCCTTAATAAGCCTATTACATATTGGATTTCTCTTGGCATGAAATAAGTCATTTGAACTGCTGTTGCTCAGAAGCAATAATACTTGTTTTTCATCAATTAACTATGTCCTTGTGAAATGTGAAGAGAATTATTCACTCTGGTTTAAAAATGCCTCTGATGCAGTTCTGCCTCTCAGATTTATGCCAAATCAGTCCATTATAATAAAAATTACTCTCATGCTGCATGTTATATTTGAAACAGGAAATCTATCTCCGGTCACGTCCGTGCAAAATCTGAAAATTACTCATATTCTAAAGCAAACAAACCGATTAGTAAATATCCACTGAATTAAAAACTAGCATCAAGTTGGGACAGATGGCCATTCAGGCCACAGGTCTATAAGAGCAATGCATAACTAATTTGAGAACAGGTTGAGAACTCTAGATTCAACAGTGTTTTTCACTATGTATGATCAGTTTCAATAGCATTACAATTAATGTCTGCTTCTTTGTGACTATTATGAGATGATATGGAATAGATCGTGTGTGTGTGTGTGTGTGTGTGTGTGTGTGTATGTGTGTGTGGGGTCAGGGTGGTCAGTGTAGAGGAACGGAGCTCATGCCTGACCGTGCCGGACGTCACGGCGGGCATGATGAGTGGCCAAGATGAGTTCCTTATTGGCTCTGATTGGCCACAGGGCAGGGCAGAGAGAGGGGGAGAAGGGGAGAAGTTACCATGGTGATGAGGTATGTTGTTGCCCTCCAAGGTGAAGTGTCTTGGGCCTAGTGGCAGAACAGGAGCTGGCATTAGCTGGCCTCTCCCAGTAAGGGTCGCTGTGGAGAAATGTGGAAAAGCTCTTAAACGCTATAATGCAATGAAGAGTCGGCTCGACCCTTCAAACCTTCACACAACTGCACAAACTTCAGCACATCAGAAATCATATGGTATATCTTATTTATCAAGTAGTGTAATTCACAGTCATGAATGATGATGGCATGTTTGTCTTTAAAGACTTCAAGCAGCAATAATCCTGCATGTGTGTTTAAAAAATATTCCAGCATTTTTTTTTTACCTCAGCTCTGTCTGCAACACTGACTCAAACCTTAGCTATACAAGAGGATATTCTAGAGGTGCTGAAACACTTCTCTAGGTGGTAAAATACCTTCCATTTGGCTTCTATAATAAATAAGGTTTATGTATTGCATGCTGTAGACAAATAGAGATTAGGCTGAAAAACACTGGAGTATTTCTTTAAAACACAGTATTGTGCAGGAATACTGGTAAAAGATAACATATAAAATTAAAGTTATGGAAAATGATTAAATAGACATTGTTAGGGTTACTTCATAAAACATGTATTGATAGGTGATGGAAATAGTATGAGGAAATTTTTTGTGTGTATATGAGATAATATAAAAAATTTGATCGATTTTATGTATAACTGCGAGCAAGTGAGGATTAACTGAATTATTTCTCACAGGTCAAGATGGCCAGAAAGAACAAGTATATACATATATATATGTAATTACAAAATGCTGAAAATGTACCTTCAAGGCAAAAACAAAGTAAATGTACACAATATATCTGGCAGTTTTCTTGCTTTCTATTTTGCATATACCTCAATATGCAAGACCAGTTTCTAAAATGTTTGTTTTTCTAATGTACAAAGTGCTTATTAAAACTACCTTAAATTAAAACTACCTTAAATTAAAACTACCTCAAAGCTCTACAACAACTTCACAGTGTAGGTGCTCACACAGAACTAATGGTGGACACTAGAATCTTTATTGGTTAATGAAAAGGAGGCTGTTTTTTTTTTTCAAATCTGGGGTATAACCGCAATAGATATCTTTGCCAAATTTTCCATTAGAGACATATGATTAGCAGCCTGGATTCTTTTTGTTTTGTTGCTGTGGAGCTGATAGCAGCGGTGTAATTACTGAGCCTGCTCTAATCTCAACTCACTCTCATGTCTCTGTTACATGTATTCAGTTCTGCTCTCACCCACTAAAGAGCTTTTATTGGTTAAGGGCCCTTCATGGGAAGCTATGAAACAGCAGAGGCTGTTGGCAGAAAGCTGATGTGTTGAGAAACAAAGCTTTAATGGGGACGTACTGATATTGGTCTGAGGGAATGCTCTTCTATATGATCACTCTTTCATCCCTGTGATTGATGTTTTGCAATGTACAACATTTTGCAATATTACATGTCATTTAGCACAACGTGTTCTCCTCTGGGTACAGAGTGTATGTGGCTATGGGCCTTTTCCCCCAGCACCCTCCTGAGAGAAAGCCCCCATAAACACACCCGCTCTCTCTCACGTGCATATGTTCGCACAGACACAAAACACACACATAAACCTTCACATCCCTGTATGGCCTTATTTTTTGTTGTGAGGCTGTAAGAAGCACTGTATATTGCGGACAGCGGCGGAAGATTTGGTCCATTTTTCAAAGCTGACTACATTACCCCTGTAGCAGGCATTCTTTTGAAATCATACCCTTTTTCCTCCCGCACATGTTGGGGAAACTAATCCGTGCCTGGTGCATTGTACTCCATAAAACGTTCCGATGTGGCCTTTCCTGCGATTTCCAGGGAATCGAGTGCAGTGATTGAAAACATGTCAGCAAGGACTGCTAGGCCTGCTCATACAAACAGGCTTGCTGACCCCAGCGCTGTTCCAGCAGTCATCCCAACAAGGTATGAATGTGGACTGAGTCGAATTCAGGAAGCTAGGCCAGGGCCGCTGAGGCCCAACAGCACAGCTGCCCCTACACACTCATTGCCGAGCACTGCACACATACACACACACACCCCTGCTCAGCGGCTCACTAATAAGCGTTAGAGGAAGGTTATCCGACAGGATGGATGTGTTTCTGAGCAGAGCGGCCTGCTCTGCAGACCAGGGAGAAAGGGGGGTGAGCAAGGGAAAAAATGGAGAGAGAGATAGAGAGAGAAAGAGAGAGAGAGAATGAGGTCTGGAGGGGAGATGGAAGTGGATATTCTTTATCTCAGCTATTCTAAGAGCATTCAGCACACACTCTAACAAAACCTGTGTGAGCTCACTGGGGCTGGATCACAGCACCATTAGGCCTTCACTGAGTCATTGTGAGCAAAATGCCAGGCAAAGTCTCAATCACCTTCATAAACGAAAGCATCAGTCAGGTGCAAGAATCTGGAACCAAATACTTCCCAAGCCCAAACACAGGTCTTATGTGAGTTGGAAACATTACAGGATGCAGCTGAATCAGCGCACTATAAGGAAAACAACCCAAAAAGACAAAGTGAGAAAGGGGGAATATGTTTCCTCTGAGATCAGATCACTGTCAGGTTCTGAGCATTGTTCAGAGCAATTCAGATGAGGGCGGGCAACATGGCAGCAATTATTATTACTGAGAAAAATTATGTCAAATTACATTACAAAATATATTTCACTGAATAGTGTGGATATTGCAGCAACCGCATCCTTATATAATTGGATGTGAAGAATTAAGTAAACTTTTTTCCTTTCATATTTACTTCCTATTTATTAATTCTAAAACACCTTAATGCCATGTTGCATATCGTCTTGACGTATCAAGATGTTATATTTATTCCATATCACCTGCAGCTAATGCTTTATTCAGGCTATTTCACATTTACACAACATGGAGTAAATAAACTCATACATACAGAATTGGGGGGCAATTTGAGAAGTTAACTGTTAAACTGTTAAAAACTGTTACTTACAACATCTGCAATCCTTTAAATAAAGATATATAAAATATCACCTACACGGTGGAATTAACAGCTAGCACCAGCACATTTGAAATCAAGATAAGGAGCTCTGTGCACATTAGACTAATTAGGAATATGTCAAATGAGAGCCAAAAAAAAATGTGCAGCCATTATACTGTAGCATTAAAAAGCAACTAACATCTTCGCATTACTGTTGGTGGATAAAAAACAAAACAAATGACCATCTTTTACACAATCATAATATGAATATTTTTCTTTTTCTTTTTTTTCTAACTAAGGCCTTTTTTGTTCTTGAAGACTGTGTCGGACTTCCAGTTCATGATTTCTTTCTTGAGACAAATTTAAATTAGGACAAAATATAATTAAATTGAAAATAGCATTCTAATTGCAGCTTATTCACATTTCATTTTGAATTTAAAACCAAAGAATCTTTCAGCTATAAAGCCTGGCATATCTTACCAAAAATTATTTTATTTCATTCATGAATCAAAATCAGTTTGGGTACACCTACAATGGTGAGAGAGATAGACACACTGAATTCATGCTGGTGTCAGAGGAGACACAAGAACGTTAACTCTCCAGGCTCAGCTCCTAAGCGGAGGCTTATTAAGAGTGGTCATGTTGAAGAGGGCTAGCACACAGCCCTGAGCCGCAGGCATGTTTATTGGCCTGCTATATTGACTGCTGGATTGGGTGGAGGGGCTGGGTGCTCTGATTTACGCCAGCTTTTATCGATGTCATCTAGAGGAGCAGGGTGACTGACATTTACAGGTAAATCCTCCCATGTGAGAGTCCATTACAATAACACAGCGCCCACCTTCAGCCCCCAGTCCAAAAGGCCCAGGGTGACCACTGCCCTGCCACCCACCGTAAATCTACTACCCACATGCCTGCCACTCACACAACACTTTTAATTCTGCAATAGCCTCAGCACTGTGAGAATGGCCTCTACACATGACAAACACTCTAAACATGCCACCAGAGGAAGAAGGAAGCTTTAAGATTTCTTCATTGAAGATAAAATGTACTACCAACAAGCAAATGCAATGTCTTCAGCATAATTTCTCACTTGTAATTCACTGAAACAAGCAAAGAAATTCTGCCAAAAGTGCAGATCCACAACTTTCCACTGATACCACATTTGTGTTTACATAGAGGAGCATATATTTTTTTACAGTTTGAGTTTAATGGACAGTTGTTGCACATGCATTCTTACTCTGCAGAAGAAAAAATATATTTTATATTTTTTGTGTTTTAGCATTGTTTGACACACAGTCTTAAAAAAAACAAAAAAGAAGTCAAGATTTGATATAGAGTATACTATATGTAACTGATGTAATGTATTATGTAACTAATGTAAAGAATCATATAATCAAACACATTAAAACTATATAGCCAAAATTCATATTTCCAGACATTTAATGGTTTAATATCAGGTTGCTTTTGCTCTGCCAGGGAGCAGCCACCCAGGCTGATCTGTACTTGTTCAGCTGGGTAGCTAACATTACTTGATAAACCATGAAGGTGTGTAAATGGAAGCTCAAAACTGAGCTTGTGATTGCCTTTCACACAGTTCTGCAGCACAGAGGCACGCACCACAGAGGCTGACAGAGATTCAGGATAAATATATATATATATATATATATTTATATATATGCATGGCTTGTGACTGAGCTCTGTGTTTGGGTGTTTAGACACCTCAGAATGACACATCATTCAAAGTTAGTAGCGTGTGCACTCATCTGTGTTTGTGTGTGGGTCTGTGTGTGAGTGTGTGAGGGGGCAGTGGTTAGAGGCACCATTGTTCAGCGCTGCTAAGCGGATGAATTATTAAGCGTACTCTGTTGCACCACATCAAACACACACATTGAGAGATTCACTGCACCATAGTACCAGAGTGTCATGAGATCTGCACATACACACACATTAGAAGTAGGACTGAAAGATATTGTAGGACTTTATTTACGCTATTTAGGGTATTCATGACAAAAACCTTTGTACTGTATAGGGTTCTAAGATATTATAGGCATGAGCCACTCAGAGCTGCTGGTTGTAGTACAGAGAGGCATAAGTGTTAACTTTGTGGGTCAGAGCATTACCCAAGGCACTTCCAGGCAGTAGTTAGTACCTACCAAAAGCGGTCTAAGGAAGAACAACAAGGTCAAGTTGTTCTTCCTAATGTGAGAAGTGAAAGAAGACTCTGGTTTGATTACACAGGAGAGCTACTGTAGCACTAATTAATGAAAAATAATTGCTGGCGATGCCAGAAAGACCTAAGAATACATAATGCATCACTCTTTCACTTAATCGAGGAAGAGATGGCACTAGCATGTCCTATGGAAAGCCAGCAGAGGCAGTGTAATGCTTTGGGAAACCACTGTTCCTGGCATTTATGTTGATGTTACTCTGACACATACCACCTACCAAAACATTGCTGCAGACCAGGTACACCCCATCATGAAAATAGCATGCTGTAATGAAGTCTCATCCAGATTCATCATCTCTTAGATGTGCTGGACCAAACAGTTGATCCACGGAGGACCCACCTTATAACTTATAGGCTGTTAAAAAATCTGCTGGCATGGTTTAGGTGCCTTATACCACAGCAAACCTTCAGAGGTCTTGTGGAATCTATGTCTCGCTGAGCAGTTTTGAAGGCAAGAGAGAGATCTACAAGTGGCTGATTGGTGTATGGGAACATGAGAGGATTCATGGCCATTACAGCAAACAATAAAATATTCACCTAAAAGGGGGCTCCCAAGTCGCACTGTCTGAACATGAACTCTACCATTGGGAGATGATGAGTTCAATGTCTGGTGGTCTATCTAAGACAGCACAACTGGTCTGTCTTTCTTTTGGTAGATGGGAACCTCCCTCCTCAGCACAATGCCAAAAAGTACAAGTGTCTGGCAGATGTTTGAGTGATATGGGAATTCTTTTGGGTGGAATTGGATATGACTAAAATAGGGCAGAAAATCTGGAAAAAACCTAAAGAAGTTCACCAACACTTGCCATCCATCAGCTCTACAAACAAATGACTGGCATCGTAGCTGTCTCTCCAACTGCAAACCAAACCACATCGCTGAAACTGAAACGAATACATCGAACAAGTGCCTTAACATCATCTGTGCATTAACAACAGTTAGTAACTTTATCCATGCACACAAGGTTACAGCATAAACTAATAATTTAAGTTCAACTTGTGCTCCAACCTGTGCACAAAGGGTTGGAGTGAAATGCTTTCTTCCCCCAAAAGGCTTATATGCAAATAGCAAATGAAGAGTAAATCCTGGATATTACAGCACACTTACTGTATACTGGATAACCAAGCATTCTCAGTTCCAATTCCCCAAGGAAAAGTAAAATCATGGATATCAATACAGACATCACTTTATCCATTTGTTTATTGCCAATAGCTTATCCATGAAATACTGGGGTATTAACATTATGGACACAGCCCCACCATTGATGAGATGGTTAAAGAACATCCTGCATTATATTCCGATTGCTCTTGGGGTGTAATAAAAACAATCAGTGAATGTTTAGAGATTATTTGGCATAAATTAGACACTGCATGACATTGCAAAATCAGTGTTAATAAGACCATCATGCAATTATACAGCATTAGCAGTTAACAAACTATTGTGCAGCTTCATAAATTAAAAGGAAGGATACTGAAAGAAAGTAGTTGGCCTGTCTGACAAATTTGAACGATTACTTCACTAATAATCCTCCTGCAGTTCCATAAAGCACTAAGTAGAAAATTAATTTGCTTAGATGCAAAGAAACATATAATCCATCAGAAAAACAAAAAGATTGTAACAGATTTGAATTTCAAAAATGAATTAGTGGAAAAGACCACTGAACCAAGGTCATGTTTAAGACTGGAAAACTATTCACGCATCTGCTTGTTTTGTGTTTAATCTCGTTTCAGTTTGCACAGGGTGACTCCGGCGTGCAGTCAGTACTCACAGGCACAAATCTGCAGCGCTGTCTCTGCTTTCAGCAGCAAGCAGTCAAATCCCAGCCTGTGTTTTAGTTCACATTATGTGAATGACACTCACGCATATGCTTTGCTGAAAGTGCCAGAGGAGAAATGTGAATGATTCAGGCTTCTGTGTGTGTGTGTGTAGTTGTGTGTGTGTGTGTGTGATCTCTGTTCACTGCGTAGGTGGGCGTACAGTGAGAAGGCAGAGACTCAGTGGGCCTGTAGACTGACTCTCTGCTGTAGGCTATGGAGAGGAACATCTCTGATATTAGGAAATTGAGTGAAGTACTAATGACACCAATTCATCCATTGCTGGAGCACTTAGTATATCGTTGTTCTGATGCCCTTTGAAAGCACAGTGCAGAATAGAACAGCAGCAGCCAATGTATGAGGCAGAGCACATCCACTAAAATGCACACACATTAAGGATTCACATTTAGGTATCTGTCAAGAAAGGCACTTATACACATTGCAGATCTTGGAGGTGTGTTTGCCTGTAGGTAACATAAATGAATGCCAAGTTTTTAACAAATGCAACATTGCATCATATATCTAAAGATACAGTCATAGTCTAAAGCAATACTGATCGGCTCCACTAACATTCATCATCCAGCATCGTTTTCAAAATTTCTCTAAACTTCAGTGGCTGAGATGTAAACAGAGTCAATCCGAGATGTTTACTGTGAAATATGAATTATTTACAGTGGTGGTGATAGAAACAATGAAGCACAGACCTTACATTTACCATCCAAAACCACCAGTCAATTCACAGGTCTACTTCCCTACTTCTCTCTCCAAAACTTCCATAAAATAGTGCCTATTATGCAATGCATTTATTACGGTCCATGTAATAATTGTTCCAGGCTTTGAGACACATTCAACTCTTCAATGTACTTTACTGGAAACACTCAATTCCCATTACCATCACTAAAACAATCAGACACTGATAGTATCTATAGACCAATGCATTTCACTATGGAACTTTCAGTACATCTTAATGCTTGCAGTATGCAGAAATGAAGAAACAATTCCCTTTTAGCTAGTCTTAGGTTAATGTAACAAAACAATTGTACTTGTGTTGTGTTCATTGTTTAATTCATCAAGTTAGAAAAAATTAATGTGCTGATATTTTTAGAGGGGAAAAATATACAGAGCATACATTATCACAAACCTGTAATAAATTTGTAATAAAAATCTGAAGGAAAAGAAAAACAGATAATACAAAATTAAATGTGGACAGATAACAAAAAAAAACCCTTTCAGAGCCTCAAAATTAGTAAAACAATTGAAGTAATTAATTGCTTTAAATGACCAGCTGTTACATGTTGTCAAGGACACTGGATTTCACAGCAATTTAGCCGACACAGTATACTAATTTGATGAAAAAAGCAAACCATTTTTATTTATAATAATTTCTTGTAACTCTCTTCATATATAGAGTGCCAATTAAATGTTTCTTGTAACTGTTTATGTATATCTTCTAAGTTTGTTCTACATCTTTCTCAAAAGCGACGATCTTTAACAAAGCCCCCTCCCCAACTATTGGCTAAAGCATGTTTACATCAGTGTGCATTTGGTAAATTACTGGTAAAACTAGAACAATTAAAAAACATAGTCTTCACATTTTGACATGTATTGGATTCTGTAGTCAATCCTTGCATTACTCCCATTAACATCACTAAATGGGCATTAGATGTGTTTTAGACAGATACCAAAATGTCCTTGCACATGTAACCTAATCATGTTCAACCTAAACAGTTTTGTCGGGACTAGTTAAATGTCTTACACTGAAAATTAACACTTTAAAATGGAGCACTGACCAAAATGGAAGATTCCAAATTTAGATTCCTTTTTTCTACAGAAGAAACCAGTACTAAGCGAGAAATTAGTTCTGCTTAAACACTTTGTAGAGGAGCTGATATCATCACTGAGCTTAATGCATAAGTCGGTGTAGAGATTCATTTGTGCTCTTTAAAGGCGGAGGGATAAAAGAGAGACGGGTCTGTGTAAAACGACTAACAAATGATAGATAGATTGGAGCGGATGGCTGGGATGCAGTGTTGTGTCACCTGCAGTCAGACTGACCTTCATTTCTCCCCAATCAGCCTATTTACTCAGCATGAACGCTTCTCTTTAACTGGAGTGGGGCAAATTATCAGCAACCATTATTCAACACAGACAGCAGGCTGAAATAAAGAGCAGGCCATTTAGTCAGTATCAAGTAAGCAAAGAAGAAGAACCTAACTTAGCACTTCACTTCTAGGGCTACAACTATACCTAGATATTAATGTTAACCCAGACCAGAGTGCCAAACCTTACGGTAAAAAGGACTTAATACTGTAAATAAAACTCCAAAAAGTGGATCCACTTTCATTCAGATGAACAATTTCTCCCATATTACTGTAGTCATTCAAAATGAGTCACAGATGTTCCGAACAGTGGTGATATCTAGAACCAGAAGCATTTAAAGCTTCTAAAAATTTCCTCACACAAAACGATTATACAAAATGGGTACAAATGCACAGGTAGAGCATGGAAGTCACCACTAGTCATCAAGTCATGGACACAATTTCTAATGACAAACCTTATGAATCAATAAATCCCCATGTTTTTAAATGTAGGTTTGTATTTATGTGTGTGTGTGTGTGTGTGTGTGTGTGTGTGTGTGTGTGTGTGTGTCTCTGTGTTGTGTTTGTGTGTGTGCCCGCAACAC
>JBBMFX010000001.1:28897694-28918017 GCA_037832545.1 Rhabdalestes septentrionalis
TTTAACAGCAGTGTTCCCTTTATCACAGTTCAAATATGTATTGTACATTTTAATTTAAACATTAATGTAATACAATTTAAAGCAAAGCTTTATCTATTCCCCTCAGAGTCAAAAGCATGGAGAGCAAAACCATTACAGCAGCTGTAAAAAGGGACAAACTGCACATGTACGTCTGTGTATCTGAATATAAAGTCCCTTTTGGTGTAATGGTCAGGCATCCCAATACTTTTGTTCATATAGTATGGAAATGCATAACCCCCTCGAAAACCAGCTGAAAATGCAACGATCTTTCAAAATGAAATGTTTTATGTGTGATAAAATAATTATGGTTAAGGCGATAGTATTATGAATGTGCCCAGCCCTAATATACAGGTATTATTGTAAGTAAATATAATTTGTACATGCAATATGTTTATACTATATACATGTTGTGTTTTCTTATTTAACATTTTGTAACTTTACCCCTTAATCAGCCTTCATTTTCATTCCCTTCATCTTCTTTCATTTTAATGGGGTTAAAAATTAAGGCTTTTGGTTTCATAGTGATAGTCCTGTGTGTGTGTGTGTGTGTGTGTGTGTGTGTGTGTGTGTGTGTGTGTGTGTGTGTGTGTGTGTGTGTGTGTGTGTCTCTGTGTTGTGTTTGTGTGTGTGCCCGTAACACACACATACACCCTAGAGGCTAACAGTTTCCTTGGGGAAAGCCTGCTTGCTGAAATCCTGACAACCATGCATATGGGTATGGGTCACAGGGAGTGCTGTTCAATTAAGCTCAAGGCTGTCTGTGTGTGTTTGTACAGTACCACTGTCTCCTCACATTCTCCATTATGTCTACAGTCCTCGCTGTCATATTTGATTTGCAGTAAGATGCAGCATGGGTAAGTGCATCTGTGAGACTGCCATTTACAGCAGGAGAGAGAGAGAGCGAGCAAGAGCAAGAAAGATGGAAATGGAGAGAGAGTGAAATAAAGATTTGCAGAGGCAGACTGCACAGACTTTTGTCTTTGAAACGACTTCCAAGCGTTCCATCGCTATAGTTGTTGGCATTGTGCTGTTGCACCAAAGCCTTAGCATCCTATTAATGAGACCAAAAGAATAGCAATTACGCTCTATTACTTTAGAAAAGCACCCAAAGTAATTGATACACTGGAGCCTAGCCAAATAGCTCCTGCACCAATTAGAGCATCATCTTCTATTGCTTTGTGTGAATATTTGAGGGCAAACATCTCACACCATTTGCATGAGGTGTCATTTTACCGGCATTGATTAGAAAGAGAGGCAAGCCTCAGCCCACATAAACAACACATAAAGTAAAACATCTGGCAATGCAATTCCAATATTATGTATGTATTTATGCATTACAGCGTTTATGCATGTCAATCAAGGAGAGGGATTTTTTCTTTCAGCTAGAAACACCCAGGGCACATCAGTCAAAAACGTTCATATTTATGCATTTATGTTTGTGGCCTAACATTTCTGTCACTGCATTTGAAATCATATTGTGGTGAAAAGCAAGATTATTAGGGATGGCGAAGTTTCAGAAGGACAAGTAGCAAGCTTGAAAGAGCCACATATGAGTAACGAAGAAGATCTCATCATCCCAAATGAATAAACAAATAAATAAAAAAAGACCAACTGAAACAGATTCCGCTATTACACCAGATTAAGCTACTTACATCACTCACAAAAGTGAGTACTGAAACAAGAATGCACCACATCACTCCTTATGACAGAAAATTTCAAAGTTAGTTTTGTGGTTCCTCGTTTGAGGGATAAAAAAAAAAGTGCATCGGATATATCAGCAGAATATTGATTTCTAAACGCAAGACGTTAAAAATCTATTATAAGCTAGTTAACCCATTTGCGTATGTAAATGTAGCACAGGGGATTGGTGTGAAACAGCAACGCTGACAACAAATAATTTAAATTTTACATGTAATTGCAGGTTTCTGATAATACTAGTTCTGGCTCAGCAGAATACATGTAGCCTAGAGGTCCAGAACAAGTCTCTCTGCTCATTTTGTTGACAACCTTTTAATAAAACATGCCACCTCAAATTCTTCTGAGACCTACAATTTTCACCCCACCCCACCCCACGCCACCCCACCCCCCGATTTGCATCGCTGGTAGCTATAGTTCTAAAAATATGTCAGGCGAGAGCTGCGCTAACCACAAGGTCTGCGGTTCACCTTAATTGTGGATTATATGGAAGGGGGTTGGAGAGGATTTAGAAAGAGAGAGAGCTGGTGGCCCAGGGCACAAAAACCCAGCAAACATGGCAGATCCATAAAGCTGACAGCTGCTTTGATGATTTGTGGAACTTTGAGGGCTTGTGTCAAAACAACATCCAGGACCAAGAGACAAACCTCTTTTGGCATCCCGCTTACCCTCTCTGTGTATTATTCACACATACCCTCCTCATCACCTGACAATTACGTAACAAACAGACACACACACATACACACACACATCCTTGGGGCTATTAGCAAACCTCTGCATGTTTGATCTTTGACACCTCAAATCATGTTTTAAGCGCTAAATGGCACAGCTGCAATCAATTAGCGAGTGTGCGCTAGATGTAGCCGCTAGTGAGGAAGCTTCAGTGTTTGGCAAGTGCTGCCTGCCCTCTGGTGCAGGGTGGAGCGGGGCTCTAATGGGAATGAGCTGCCACGCCTATGTTTCCCCAAAGAGCTGTGTGTGTGTGTGTGTGTGTGTGTGTGTGTGTTTGTGGGTGTGTGTGTGTGTGTGTGTGATGTATTGTGCCTCTGTTAGTGTGCACATTTTAGGTATTTGGGAGGGACTAAGAGTCATGTGAGTTAGGCTGAAATGGCGTGTGTGTATTTGCAGTGGGGCTGAACAATTGAACTTGTGATTGTCTGAATATAGAGTGGGGTCTATGTGTATGCAGAATAAATGTGTTAACGTCCAGATTGTAGATGAAAGTATAAAAACTACTTTGGGATAAATAACGTTTTTTTTTATTCTGAGTCTGATAATCAGATTGTGAAGCTCAGAAACTGTAAAACTTTCAGACATGTCCAAATTAATAAACATAGCTGTAGACAGTTGAATTTTAATAAAACTTAATATCTTGACTGCCTTGTATTTTGTGTCAGTCAAAAACTTCAATAAAAATAACTGTTCAAAGATATTTACAATTTTTATTCTTGCACTCAAAGTACTGTAAATACCCGATGAAACATAGTATATACATTATCTACATTATATAAGTTGTGCAGAATAAATAACAATAAGTGCAATATGTATAATTGCATGTAAGTGTAAGACTGAGAGAATGAGGAAGAGAAAGAAAGAGAGAGACAGACAGACATACATACAGACAGACAGACAGACAGAGAGAGAAAGAGAGAGACAGAGAGCGAGAAAGAGAGAGAGCGATATCTCAGAGTGTTGACACAGTGATGAGGTGGGCTGGCAGGCTTCTGACAGTCAGCCCTGAGAGACTGCAGCACTGATCACAGTCCTGACCATTAAACCTCTAAACTCACACTACAGCTCTACATCACTCACACCTTCACACACTGCCATTACCTCACATCACGCACAGCACTGAACAATGAAAAACTCTTTGTGTGTTGCAGAATAGTTTTTTCCCCCAAACAGTTGGGGAATGACCAGAGTCAACAATTCGATATTATCATGAGGTCTGGGCCATAATATAATACTTCAGGTGGCACGTTATATATGTCAAGTCCTGTTCACCTTGCAATAGCAGAACCACACTGCTGTTCAGTGAATTACAAGGCATACAAAGATGCACTGCTCAGAAACTAGCTTTTCTTCAACTACTACCCTGTAAAAATGCCTCAATTATGATGGCAATTATGATTTTCATTTCCCAGTACTGTGCATAAAATGTATGAAGCAGTAACTGCTACTTTTTAAAACATTTTATAACACTGTAAATAAAAATATTTGTTTTTGTAGAAATATAAAGTCTACATCGAAAGAAAATACACTGATCATTCGTTACATTAAATTTGTCTGCCTAAAACTGTATACTGGAGACTCTACAAGACCTCTGAAAGTGTGCTGTGGTATATTTAGTTCGAAGGTCAGATTGAAATCAAGTAATTTCGAAAGCCAAATCAACAATGTGACCACCTGAACAATTTTTGTTCTGTGGCAAGGTGCATTATCCTGGTGAAAGAAGCCATAGCCAAAAGTGAGCAATGTTTCCATAACAGAACTCATGCCATAAATATCATAAAATCGCATCTTTTTACTGAGTTCGCTAACCAATATTGTAGCTTATTAAAATAAATGAATGAACAATTTTTGTTCTGTGGCAAGGTGCATTATCCTGGTGAAAGAAGCCATAGCCAAAAGTGAGCAATGTTTCCATAACAGAACTCATGCCATAAATATCATAAAATCGCATCTTTTTACTGAGTTCGCTAACCAATATTGTAGCTTATTAAAATAAATGAATATTTAAATAATTCGACAATTTAAATAAAGAACCAAAAAGTTGAGAGCATTTATTTGTTTACCACCCAGTAATAAAGAAAGAGCATAAAATGTCCGATAAATAGTGCATCCTCTGCCGTACACAGTGCCTGCAGAGCAAAGCTGAACTGCTGTGGCATTTTGCAGTCTGAGTCGTATAAAGTGTTCTCTGCATGGTATGGTTTTATAATGGCAGTTAATCTGAGTGCTGTAAGAAAAGAGGAAGATGCAGCAGCAGGGCAAAGCTTCTCTGAGGGGTAGGGACAGTGAGCATCCCTCTTTATCCTCCTTTCACAGTAGGGAACTTCCCAATCCTCCACTGGGAGAACTATCCTACAATAACATCACACTGTCCTCCCAGCCATTAACCAACATGTATACGAGTGTCGTTGCTCATGCCACACGACCTGTGGCGCAAAACCTTCTCTAACTGCTGACTCTCTGTGGTTGGAATAATCAGGCTTTTGCCGAGGGTACAGTAAATCGTACCTTATGCCCAAGGAACTGCTCTTGCACACACACCCCTGTTCTCTCCATCTCTCGCAGGCATATAGAATGTCAGGATGAGATTTGTATGCCATAATGAGACTGCTTGTGGAGTGACAAAAAAAACGAAAAAGTAAAACACTGACTGCAAAACCCATCCCTCTCCCCTGCTGAGGGTTTACATTTCCTCAGACTGTTTTGTAAGAATGAACCCAGGCCTGTGAGGATAAATCAAATGGGCTAGGTTGTAATAATCAAACAAGCAGAACTGCTCATGATGATACCTTGAAGGGGTCACACTAAGCGTTTTTCTGATGTATCCCATCTACTTCTGGAAAATATTGGTTGTATTTTTCTCCCAGCAGTACAACAGCAACTGTACTTACAAATCTTAGCCTCCATCTATATGTTAGAGTCACATTCTACAGTTCAACCATGACTTTAATTAAAGGAGGATATGAGTCATGTATCATAAACCACAGTAATGCTCCATATACAGTAACAATATTATAACTTGAGTTAAATGATTGTATTCTGCGCAGAGCCGTCTCGATTGCACAGACATGAGGCAGATATCTCACTCCGCAGGCCATTACAGCTCGCCATTCCCCCACACAGAGAGACACTATATATATGAAGACACTAATTCATATTTATGGCCCAAACAGAGTCAGCTCTGTCAGCCTGCACTCAGACAACTCAAGGCTCGCCTGCCATACCTGAACAGAGAGGAGTCGACTTAGTCGTGATGTGACAGGAAGGCCACCCAGCCACCAGAGGCCTATACATTTCCATAGCCTTTCAAAAGGCCCACTTGGCCACTAAATTACTGAGGACTGTCTATTTCTGCAGAGCTCAGAGTTAGCGGCCTCCCCCATGCTTACTCAAAAATGAACTGTTTAACCCCTTCACAAAGAGGCTACTGCTTTTCTTTACCTTTCTTTAAAGGTCCCCCCCCCCTACTTTCTTTCTTTAATTTAGTGAATATTTTTAATGCGTTTTTAAATAAAGTCAAACTTAATATTCAACCAGAGCTTATCACTGTTTCTTTGCAAAGCAGGCCATAAATATTAATGAGGGGTTTCGTGCGGACCTGAAAGAGCCGGCTGTGCATCGTCTTTCTCTGTTAAGAAAGGAGGAGGGGGTTTATCACAAATAAAAACCCCTGGGTAATTTTTCACAGAAATAATTGCCCTGCATGTGGTAAATGGTGTTATTTTCTGGTATTTAAAACTTTGGCAGGGCTCCCTATGTAATGATTTGCTGGCTGTGGCTAGTTCTGGCGCTCAGACAGAGAAAGGCAGGCCAGGCATGCAGCAGACAGGGGGTAGTACTTAGCAAAGTGTGACCAGTCAGCTGAGAGGGGTATGTGAAGGTGGCAGTAATGCTGCCAGAGAGGGTCCTCCTCTTGGGGGAATGACCACTACAAGGCCAGAGACCAGAGGGGAATGAAAAACAGGGTTGTCCATGCCCTGACCAAGGATCAAATAACTGCATCTGTTTAATGTTCATTCTAAGGCATGCATCAACCATTTCCTGTTTCAGACACTGGAGGTAGTGAAGTGACCTTTCAATAATGATGAAAACAAACAAGTTCTTGATATATAACAGCATACAGACTTGTAATACTTTCTTCTGTCAAATTTGGGCCAGCTAAGAGGCAATTTTTGTTGCCATAGATTTCTATAGCGCTAATGAAGGCAAACTATTTTTTACCAAGAAAGCACAATTACTGATAAGATTTTACCATTGTGATTTTAATCAAGTATGAATCTGCCATATCTGTAGATATTCTAGGTTTGACAGAAATTATTGCAGCATAAATTATCTTCTGTAATTGGCTGAAGACAGAGGGCTTCTACAGAATTGGTATTTAAAACTGAACTGATGTAATAAGACAACCTGGTAACAGACACACTGTGTAGGAGGGCTATGATGTTTCAGTCCAGGCTCTCTGTGGTAAATTGGAAAAAAAAAAACCCAAGATGAAATATTCCAACACAGGACCAGACAATGCAGGTTCACGCAGGCCAACTATGTGAGACTTACATAGAGGAAAGCAGCATCAGTGTGAAAAAGATGCACTGAAAGAGTGAGTGTCTGAGAACAAATGGGTGCAGAGGCCCTCACTCAGGTGGTGAGATTGATGCCAGGGCCAGAATCATTACAGCATTTGTCAGCAGTGCTGTTCTTGCTTGGAAGGCGTACAAAACATGCAGTCTGGATCATGCGGTGAGGGCTGGCTTGGCTGAAGGCCCTGCAGAACACCAGGCACTATGGGAGAGTGAGAGCGAGCAAGAGAGAAAGAGAGTGTGTGCGTGTGACCTTCACTGAATGTCACAGTAAAACACTGAGGAAATGAATCCACGAGGATAGAGGGAAGATGGAGGGCGACAAGCGGAGAGTAGGCTGAGAAAAAGAGCATTGGACGAGCGGCTAATGATGGCCGAGCTCAGGACCGCGCCTTCTCTTTCATCACATCACAGCCGAATTAAAGTAATGCGATTCAAATCGCAATTAGTCTGAAAGTATGAAAATTTCGCCCTGTCCGTCCTCCAATCTGCACGTTCAGTCGGACTGCCAATTTGTTCTTGATTGAAGATCACGATCTTGAGACACGCCACACCACTTATGTTGAGCAAATACGGAATCAACTGCAAACCTCCCCAAACTTTGAAATCAGATGATTAGAACGTGTTTGCCAGGAGAGGTCTCTCACCAGAGCTTTATCACGCTGACCCCTCTGATTTTCATTAGAGATATCAATAAAAATGTTGTTTTGAAATGAAAAGTCCAAGTGCCTGGCTGTAGGTCCTACTTTAATTTCCTGTTGGTTTGGAGGGTTTGGAGGGAAAACAAGAGTGTTGATAGGTAACAACCACATCCTGTTATCAGGTGACACAGCCACTGCCAGGAGGAATGAGGTGGTCACCGTCCTGCCTAGTGCGCTGCTTCAATCTACTGGGGCATCACTGCTCTACTGTCCACTCCTGCAGCAGGATGAGACTGAGCCACTGTATCAACAGTCGGCTTTTGCATTTCTCTCTCTGAAAGCGATGTCTTCTCAGGATAAAAAATACGGACCACATCCACTTTCGAAAAAGAGTGAAACGTCCACAGCCACCATATTACTTTACAATCTATCAGTCAAACTCAGATTACATTCAGGATGACTCTCATTTAGATTGTAGCTGGGTACTACATTGTAGGCAAATACAAACAACCTGGCACAGGATGTATTGTGTTATACTCATTACAGCTACATCTGCTTCTTCATAAGATGCGGCATGACCTGGAATAACACACATCTCCATTTGCCCTAAAAATTTCTTTTGTTAAATATTCCATAATCATATTACAAAAGTCGCAGATTAAAGTAACAGAGAAAAGTCCATTGACAGAAAGACAAGCTTAACCACTGATGTTTCCAAATTGTAGGAAGATAAAAAAGAGCTCACAATGTATCCTTCTTTCAGCATTCAATCACCTCTCATCATTCTTCTCTTCCCTGCCTCCGTTCCGACTGATCTAAGATGACTTAAGTGAATAAAACTCGAGGAATGTGAAAATAGCCACTCATTATGACAGCCAAATTGTACTTTGGGCCAAGAAATGGACAGATGTATTCAACTGTCTGTGGCAGGGAACCAAGCAGTAAATTTAAATGCACCGCAATGTACATGCTAATTAGCGGCAGAGCAATGGAATCCTGGCTAGCATGTTAAATCTGCTACATGACAGTATAATTTGACTCCTTAAAAGGATTATGCAAATTAGTGCTCATCACAGTAAGGGAAGACTGAGAAAGGTGACAGATAATTTATCCATAATACACCTTCCATGGGTATCTGCAGGCCGTGCAGCTGGGCCAAGCAGTCTTACTTCACTGGCATACCTAAAAGTATGTTTACCTGCTGTCTGATTCAAAAATCGATCTTTATTTGCAAACTGTGTTTTACTTTGCTTATTTAGTTAGCAGAACGCTTTGGCACTTCCTTTTAATCACTATCCCTTACTGAGCATTATCATAGAGTAATATATTGTTGCTGCAACCCTTCCTGTTGAACCTGCAGCTGCCCTTTTATATCGCTTCATGCTGAATGGAACAAAAGAACGTAAGAACAGGATAATATGTGAGTATGTGTTTTGTACACAGGTTACAATTTTGTAGAGTAAAATTTTTCTACAAATATAAAGGCTATCAAAAATAAAATATTAAGCACGCAATATGCTTAAGATTGTGCTCTCTGTTATAAATAAGGTGAGTGCACTGAATGTGATCCAGCAGGTATGTGAGAAAAGATGCAGCAGCGGATTTACTATTGCAGTAAATATTTCATTACTTTTAAAAGCCTGAAAATAGATCCTACTGTACCAAAACATGCAAACTGGGTTCAGAGGCACTCTATTTGTGTAATGAAAAAGCAGAAGCACACAGACCTGATGTTTGCTGCAAGGTGCTTCTAAAGCATTATCTCCCATTACGACTCTCTCTGTTTCTCCTCCCTGCTGGCCTTGCCTCGCACTCATCAAGATTTATATAATTTGTAACAAGTCAGTCAAATCTATACTAAGAAAAAAGCAAGTTATGGTTAGAGGCAGGGTAGTAAATTGTTCCATTTTTGCAGGTAATCTAAATGCAAACTAGAAGCAACTTATCATGAGAATGGATTTTCCACCATCTGGTCAAATAACAGGGGATTTGTCTAGTGGCAAGCAAAGAAAGGAATGATGGGAGAAAGATTAGCAGGCAAGTCCTACAGTTGGCTAAAATGTATTTTGTGCAAACAAGAACAGATGACGCCTTAACAATTACACCTGTCAAAAACTCCAGAAAGCAATCCATCTCTCCGCAGCTCTTGCTGAAAGCAGGCTACTTCATAGCAAAATGATTTTTTTTAAACAATTGCTAGCAAACATTTTGATACATGACAAGCTGCGAAGTCACATTTCACTTTCATGCGTAACCAAAACCAACTTGGGTTCTGCTGTTCAGTGATAAGTACAACAAATGCAAAGCATCCTTGCGGAAGAGGGAGGAGGGAGATAGGAGGCGCTGTGTGGGGCTTTTTTATGTTGCTGTTGCGACAGGGTAACAAAGCACGTAGTTTACTGGCCTTGGATGTGGTTTCAGGATCAAAGCCAAGCAGCTTTGCTGTGGAACTAACGGCCTCTTGGCCTATGAAAGCGCTTCTTTATGCAAGATTTCAATCGCTACTGAGCACAATCAAAGGGGGGACTGTTAACTATTTATCTTGTCCATCTCCTTTTGGAAATGGAACGATTCTCACAACATTAAATTGGCAAATAAAATTCTAAGGAAATGGACAAGAGCAGATTTTAATTTACTGTTATTCTAGCCCCCTGGCCCCTTGTTGTTTTTGAGGTTTCGAGCCGTGTTCAAAGCCGTTTGGAGTGTAACAGAAGCCGGAGTACCTTTAGATGGGTAAAGTTAATTACTTCCCATTCCATGCTTTTGGTTTCAGCTGCATTTTGAGCCACAGCAGAAACAGATAATACATTCGGTAGAGATTTGGCTTTTGGTGTCAGATGAAACTGATTTTCAGGAATTTGTAGAATTTACAGCAAGAACCCAAAAATTCTGTGGCCAGTTCTGATATTGATAAAAAAATCAGGGGTGGAATTAAAATATAATATATGATCAGGCAATGCAGCTTAGTTATAGGAGCTACCTATAATTCTTTACAGATTTGTGGTCTGTTAATTAACTTGTTCATTTTTTTCATTACTCCTCTTAATTATAGAAGTTTTTGTGCGTTGCCAAGTCTTACTTAAATTAGGGGTAGGTAAAGTGTGTGTATTTTTTTTTTATCATAAATATTTTTCAGCCTATATTGATTCTAAGGATGAGAGGATGCAACATACAGTAAGTAATAGTATGTTACATCTTATCACATGGTTAGTTTGGTGCTAAAATACTAAGAGAAACTAGAGCACTAAAAATGGCACTTTATTTACCACAAATTATCTGTGTAGAAAAATGCATTGTATCAAAGTGAATAAGGAATTTTGTGACTTTTGTTAGCCTCTACCTATCACTATCGGTTAATAAAGGAACTTATGCTGGGCTCGGCCATTTATTTTGTGTCATCACCAAGTGATCACAGGTTTGAACCCAGTAATATCAAAAGTCAGCAATTACTGGCAATTTGTTTGCCAATACAGATTCAACTGTGGTCTGTCAATACTAGATGATACTGCCTACCAACTGATACATCTAACTTTCAGGTAACATATTTTTTTCTTTCTCAGCAAAGGCTAGCACAAAAACAGTTTGACCTAAAAAAAAATTAATACCTGTGAAGTCTTTGATTCAACCTGATAAATTTGACCTTGAAAGGTCTGAAGCTTTGATGACTTTTTATTTTAATATTCAAAATAAATTGAAAACTGGAATACATTGAAAACTGTAATATATCCTAAGGTAAGTAGCAGTAGAATAACCACTTACTACCACTAACATTTTTAATTTAATATTTTTCAAAATGACTGTTTTACACATGTTGGAAGATCATTGGGCAGCCATAAATTAGTTCTCAAAAATTCTAGAATGAAAACACTGTGCTCCAGCAACTAAACAATGGTTAAGCTGGTTAAACAGCTCTATCTGCCTCTTTCCTTCTTAAACAAAGATGAACAAGTGTGGTGTATTGTGACTAGAGGTCGACCGATATGGGTTTTTCAGTAGCCAATGCCGATGCTGATATTTTGGAGTGAGGGTCAGCCGATGGCCGATATATGCTGCCGATATTTTTTTGCCAAATAATTGAACGCTTCCCCCTCTATTGGAGGTACAATATCACACTAATAACACAAAGATAGATACACAAAATTTCTCAACATGCCACTTATTGAGTAATGACTTAAATATAAATATAAACTTAACTAAAAAAAAAAAACTTAACAATAACAATACAATTAAACAATATTTTAAACTTGTAAACAATAAACACAGCAGTATCAAAATATTTTAGTGCGATTCTTGAGGTAAGGAAAAATTTTAAACATGCACATTCCTTTTTGTATTATGTTCAATTTTATTCCCACTGCCAGTCCCTGAGTCTTTCTCCCACCACCCGTCCCTCTCTGAAATTTGTTAGTACTCCCAGTTTAAGAGCTGCAGGTTGTCGTGCAGGAAACACAAATGTTCTGCATTTTCTCCTGTGAGCCGACTCCTCTTCTCGTCATAGATCATTCCAATCTCACTAAATACTCTCTCACTGGGAACAGAGGCTGGGGTCCAGCACAAGCAGCATGGGCCATGTGTTCCACAGCAACAATAAAACTGGGCTGCCCGCAGAGGTGCCTGTCTGTAAATCGGCGTAGTGCACTTGGATATCCGCCAATGGCGATACATTAATAAATGCCAAATATCGGCCCGATATATCGGCCGGCCGATATATCGGTCTATCTCTAATTGTGACCTATAACTTGAGGGCAGAATGCACCTGAGTTGATGATAAATAAGGTGGAAAATGTGAATGAAAACAATCTCTTTAAAAGATTTGTGTATAAATTCTCATCCTTGCCCTTCTGAAGTCTTCAGCTTAGACCTTTGTGAGTGCCCCATTTACTCTACAGTGTAACACACAACTGTCCATTCGCCAGCGTGCGTACAGGATTGGGATGAAGTTGGAACAGCCTGTCACAAGTGCTTATTTACAAGCCCCAGGGCATGAGAATGGACCGTGACCTCACTTGCACTGATCAATAATAAAAGGCATTTGTCCTTTCATGTGATGTATAATTATAACCAAAGCCAAGGTAAGAGTGGCTCTTCAAAACTGGAACGGCGGTGAGCTTTGCCGCGTCAGTGCCGGCTTGTTTTATTCCCAGGACCTGCTGTTCAAACCAATTGCGCTTCAACGTGAGAGCGGCAATCGGGGTCAGTGCGTGGGTCAGGAGGAAAGATATAGTGTATCGATTTCACGGCGGGGGCTGCGGCGGCCCGTGTCGGGGCCCAGCGCTGCAGGGGTGCAGCAGCCTGCGCCTCTGCCTCACTCCAATCAGAGAGCCAGGGATCAGGGGTCAAGCCCGTTTCGCACCCAGTCATGATGAATTGGGCGCTGTTGGATTCAACTGCGTGACCCCACAGTAGCGGCCCCTTGGCGCGCGGGACACAGCTACTGAGAGAGATTACACAACAGGTAAACATGTCGCCCCACTGCAGCTCAGCACAAACATAAAAACAACTCACACCCTTCCAAGAAGCAGGGGTGAAAGCTCGGGAAACAAAAGAGGGCTTTTGAAAAAAGAAAAAAAAAAGCGCTCCTCCTGGTAAGCACAGCCGAACAATACATTCACAAAGAGAAAAAAAAACATCCACTGGTAGAAAGGCTCCATTCTCTTCCATTTTGAATTAAAAGGCCCATATAATTGAAAACCAAATTTTCTTTTAAAAAATATAAATAGTTTGATGTAGTATGTAAACAATGTTAAAGTTTCAAAACATTGCATTCACTACCTGGCTCATACAGTGCATATATGGAAACTAAGCTTCAACAGTCTATTTTGAATTCTCTTCCTATGAAATCACAAAATTTACATATATTCAACTATTCATCCCACAGTAGTTTAGTCTAATTATGCATTATGAGTGTTTAATTCCAGGCTACTTCTTTAAATGCGATGTAATATAAGTGAACCAGTCAGAAAAAAGGTCATTTAGAACCAGTCTTAAGCTTTGGGAAAATGTCTGAAAATGTGTAAATTACGACTGTGTTTGTTATATAAAAACCACAGTATCATAAACAGGCACTGAGAGAAATAGGGGTGGAGCCAAATACAAATATGGTATTTGGAAAGGCACAAATAACGTGTTTTTTACAAATACGAATAATTATTAAAAATTTAAAATACAAATACAGATAAAAACAGTGGTCGCTCTGCCCACCCCTAGAGAGAAAAATGAAACATAAAAAGAATGTAGGATATAGCCATTTAATGTATGGGGTAATATGTGGGCCTATTTGGAACAAGCAGCATAAATCAATGTCTTTAATGATGAACTGCTTAACTGAATTCTTTGACTGTGAATATGTCCTTATCATCCAGAACTGAACCATTCTCTCTCTATTAAAAGATGTAATTATTGATAATAATAATAATATACACTCTCACATAAGATAAGAGTAATATGTCTGACATGTCTTAGCTGCAAGGTTCCTTTGAAAAAAATGTCTCCACTGGGCACACTGCTGTTTCATATTATAAATTCTATTCCCAGAGAATACCACACAAGTTTTGAACTCATAATTGTATGACGAATGACAGTGCAGCACCAAATGACTATTCTATCAACACTCTTTCCCTGAGTGCCATACCAATCCCACAGTTAACGCCCCCACAGCACAGCGCCGGGACACCTCAAGAATCTGTCTGATCATAGCTGTTTGTGAGCTCTGACAACACACTCAGTGTGTGTAAGTGAGGTGGGACTCCAGGCTTTTGTTTGTGTATTGGGCTTTAACCTCATCCTCAGTGAGGGGGGACAGGTCAGGAGGTTCTCTTTCTGCATGACTAACATGCTGCCGGCAGCTAGTTGTACTGTAAATCAGGATTCCGCTGCATGTTTCTGCTTATTAGCTTATGTGGCTCTTTTACTTTTCACTAGAAAAGAGGATAAATGGGTGTCAGTGGACCACTAAACACAAACAAACTAAGACTGGGTTCTGTATAAACGTTACAAAGCAGGAACTGCTGCTGTTTCTGGCTGTCTTGCTTTCAACTACTTTTCTCTCTAAAGTATGGAGATAAATCACAATTGCATAGCTTGTGAAATGTGACACATTTTCTTTAAGAGAACATATTTAAGGTAGCTGGAGGTAAGTAAAATGTGTTAAAGGGTGCTCAGAGAGTTTCGCAGATGAATGCACTTTGGCACAGAGCAGTGGGTAAGTGTCCAAATGCGGGCAAAAGAACAACCTTCCAGCAACAACAGAAAGAATGAAATGAATGAGCAATGCTTCAGCCAGCAGATCCTGCTGCACTTGAAAAGAAGAGAAAAACAGTCAGTACTGGAACTGTTCTAGCAACACACTGCTCTAACAAAGATCGTGGAGGTTTTCTCTGTCTCTCTCGCTCCTCGACAATATCACAGTGAATAGGGCCCATACTGACAACTTTAGAAGAGAAGAGAGACAATGCCACTATATGGCAGTCTTTTTCTAGATGGACAAGTCCTTGGATTAAAGGTGAAAATACATTTTCTTTTTTTACACAGAGCCCTATGTTGGGTGATATACGCATCAATCTAGTATATATGTTTTTCAATCTACATGCAATTATGTAAAAAGAATTAATTGTAATTCATGCTTGTTTAGCTATACATACTTGAATAAACATTATGCTACTGTTGCTATCAAGTGTTTTACTCTGCTTTACATGACATCCAATTCTGAATGTCATGTTTCATGTAATCTGCAAATTTGTGGTATCATCGCAGAATAGGATTCAATACATTCTGTATATTTCACATGATATCCAGTCCTGCTGTTGGTATCTGCCTAAAAGTACAGGTGGTATGATACCATGTTTTTCTGCCACAATACCTTACTATACTGTCACCGTCACACTATACTGAATACCGGTTTTCTGAATACTTATACTGATTAAATATCACTGCTAATTAACTGGTTATAATTTAAGTAATTCACTTACAACTAGGGTATAATGCTATCATGCTCAGACTAATCATACATTCCACTACTGCATAATAAGAAGTGCACTAGGGTTGGGCCTACTGTATCTGGCTGACAAGTCACCATGATGACAGTTAGCACCGTGATAAACATAGTCCCGCCCTACAATGCACAGCTTACAACAGGACATGACTCAATATGTGTTACATCTCAGGCAAGATTTGTTAAAGGATTTAATCAGACGCTTTTCCTCACAAATCTCTGATCCAGCATTTTTTGCTGAGAGCAGCCCACTATTAATACATATCAATAGTGATTTGCCATCTCTAATGGCAAACAGAGTGACACAAATAGAGTGATAACATTTATTTTTATTTTAATAAATGTTGTTTTATGGGCATATCATGGATATCATCGCTACTTAAAGAAGACTGACCAACTGTGTGTTTCATGAGAAAGACAGCATACCTGGTTTAAATGATTTAGGGCAGTGTGTAATAATCTATTATACTTAACAGTTTTTATAGCATTTTTCATATGTGACACCACTTTTACTTTTCGGTCACTTCAATTTATATGGATTACAAAAACATATATATTGTTGCATGTCATGAATTATTGAGACACTATATTTTTGCTATAGCACCAACCCTTACTGGCAGGATGGACTGAAAGAAATGTCCTGTGTACTATTTGCCTTGAAATGTACCAATACTTTTTTCTTACATATAACACCTTATATCGATATAACACAATTCCAATTGAGACTGAACACAGCCTTATAGAAGCGTACAACACATTGTAGCTCAATGACTGCATGTGTAGTTTTCATAGTCTACCAGTGAACCTCTTTTCTGAGGAGGAGGATTCTCTTTTCCTTTATGAAAGGCAGGTCCAAATCCCCCAGCCAAACGCACAGAGCCTATATCCCTCTAAAGCCCACCAGGAAAGAATGAGAATGGATGCATCAGTCTGCCAGCCAATGAGCTGTCAGCATCACACATGGGTGTCTTCCTGTTGCTACCTTTTCCAAGCACGAGAGTTCTAGAAACACCTTTTACTGCAAAGCCCAATCCACCCAGCTGGATGCAGCAGAATGAATGAGTGCGAATGGAGGAAAATATATATGCAAAGAAATGCATTAGCTTTGGGAAATATACAGCAGGCTTGTGACCAAACTTTTTATAAACCAGTGACCATTTTTTCTGGGATATGAAAGTACACTTCACTGTACTGCATTCCTGAACAGATACACTTTACTCAATGACTATCACAGAGACCTAAAATGAATGGACGGTTCATAGGTACTTAATAGGCAGCCATGGGAGCTCCACAAATGAACTGCAGGTCCCCCACTGTGAGAGCCTCAAAGTCCACTTTTAACTCCATCTGTAGTGCAGGGTCAGGGAGAGTGGAGTAGTGGGACAAAAAGGTCACGCTTCATCACACTACACAGTGAGGCTGCACATTTGTGTTATCCAGTCTGTACTTCAAGGGACAATTTGCTATCTTTTTGCTGGTTTTTGTTCATAAACAGTGGGTATTCCTTAGAAACGTCTCAAATCAGTATTTATGATCAGTATTTATGATCAGTACATCCTAGTGATTTAATATAAAAAATCTGACTGGCTGATATATCTAGGATAAAACAGATATAGAGTCCATTAAAGTACAAACTGTATTATACTCTATAGTGGTATTACAAATGATATCTATATTAAAGTGAGCAAAACAAATCCAGCTTAAGAAAGACATGCTACTTTTAAGTTACAGTGCTATAGCAAATCAGTCCATTTTAAAGAGGGCTTAGTCTGATACCTGCAAAAAACTTTTAAAAACCTTTTATTACATGGATGTTCTATGGTATATAACCCAATGTTAATTTGCACAAATGTACAGGAAAAGATCAAGAGTATGAAGTAGCAGTTTATTCCGTTTATTTCTTACCCTAATTCCTTTTTAACATTTTCCTCCTCTCCCTAGAAACCAACTCTCCCACAAAACCCTCCATTCTTTAAACCTGCATGCTAACACTGCTATGCTTGCCTATATGAATACATTAATGGGGGTGATTGCCAGATTCTGCTGAGGCTCCTTTCCCACCGGCCCTGCACTGTTCTGTGAAAGTAGGAGGAAGGCTTTGCACCGTTGTTAACCTCTTATCAAACAGTTGCTAACATTCTAAATTGTTTCCCCCTCAGCGGAGAACTTGGCAAGAACGCCTTTCATTCCTCCTGCGCTCCTTTCACTCCCTCCATCTGCCCGCATCCCAGCTCCCCTCAGAACAAAAACAGGTTGCAGGCAGAAACGCATCCCTGCACGCTGCCTTATATAATTAATCAACCTCGCCGAGAGGATATCGATGGACTGAACATCTAAAATTCTCCAGGCGAGGTTTTGCCTTAAAGCAACAAGAGAACAGAGAGAGTACAGCACACGCTAGGATTGTTCCAGAGACTATGTGCACCCTGCTGAGGGTTAGAAACACAGAATCTGAGAGCACTCACATTCATTTGTTCTGTAGACTCTGCCTGCTATATCATCTCCAGCTTTTCCTTAAGCAAAATCTGATTGTTAGAGCAAATGTCACAGGCGCAGGTGTTAGGGATGCATGAGATTGCATATATTATTCAATTTAAAACCTAGACAAGCTACATGTAAAGCTACATCTTCGCTCCATCTGTCTTACTTTTGCGCTATATTCTTCTGTCTCCGTCTGTCTGACTGTATCCACCCCCCCTCTCTCTCACTTACCCTCTGCCAGTTGGTGCTGTTTTGACAAAACACTGCTAATGAAACAGTAAGCATCCCTCTGGTCCCACTCCTCCTTTCTGGGATAGCAAATTAATTTTTCCTCTGTACTGATTAAAAATTTACCTACCACATGCAGCGGAGTAACAGAGAAATATGTAAATCTCTTCCATTTTCCACACTTATCTCCATATCAAATGTTCTAGAGATGTATACTTCAGAAATAAAGCTCATGTGCCGCGACGTAGAAGAAATCTCAGCATTTTACAGTCCGAGTACAAGTGCAAATACCAGCATCTTTTAGGCTCTCATGATTATCAAAGAGCAACATTTATATCTGAGAGAGCAGTGGACAGCCTTGTAGTGCTAAATCAGGCAGAACAAATCACATAAAGGAAGAACATGCTATATCTAAACACACACATGCATGTACAAACATGCTAGAGATTAGTAAATCAACTAATGAAATGAATTGAAAAATTGATTCTTTTCTATTAATTGAAATAAATTAAAACACATGTGGATCAGAAACCAAAAGAAAATAAGAAAATTAAAAGCAAAAAAATGTTTTGTTAATTAAAAGCATTGGGCCTGGCTAGCACTCGCTGTCTATCTATCTATGTTTCTAACCATCTATGTATTTGCAAGAACCACACAGAGAAGCAATCTTACACTAGAATTCAATAAATGTAGCATATATGAGACTTTCAACTGAAGCTAAAAACCAAAACTAAAAACTATATTCAAAAACTACAACTACACTAACAGCCTTTTTATCTCTCTCTCTCGCTCTCTCTCTTTTTCTCTCTTTCACACACACACACACACACATTAATAGCACATCCGTAGTTCTGGAGTTTAACCATCACATTTGTATCCATACTGCTACAGCTGAAAACCACAACATAACCCAGTCACTGAGCTATTCTGTGTTATTCAGGACAAGAATAAATCGTAGTGTCATATAACCCCACAATTTTAATACTCAACATTTGTCTTTTAGAAAGGCAAAGTTTCATGGCAGTGAATATGACGTATGTTTTTTTGTTGCATGAATTTCCTGTTAAACCGCCAATGCAAATCTCATTAGCAATGGTAATGATTTTAACTGTAATTATAATTGCCCCCACTCCTTGTACTGTACTAAAGTATGCCTGTCTAAAAGTGTTCCATATTAAAAACCGACTTCAGACATTTATACTGACATGCCGGGCAATTACGAGAATAATGCACAAGCAAAAGCTTTAAACTGGTTTCAAAAACGGCTCTGATGGCTTTTCTGCACAGCTGAAAGATCCAAGATCCCATTAAAGTATTTCTGAAATTAAATTATGAAACAATGCTTTTTATAGAGACCAGAAAAAAAAATGACTTCAATCACCTTCCTATTTAAATCTTGTGGCACTTCACTAATTAATTCTATTGAAACGAATCTAATTAAATTGGCCTAATATAAAGCAGCTGACTGCCATCTCCGCACACAGACACAAAGCTTGTAATAGTCAGGTTATCTGCACAGTCCACAGCCGCACTGACAAGACTAAGCCTTGTAAATACAGCCCCTTCTCACTCCTGCCTCAGTATCTACACTGCTGAGGAGAGACCAGAGAATTCCCACAGCTTCGCTGCCTCCGCACAGGGAGCTCTTTTTTTTCAGGTGTTCGAGAATGAGCGGAGGTTTTCTCACTCTGAGAACATATTGTTCATTTTGTTTAATTGACAGGGAAAAATAAATTTCAAGTCCCTCCTTTAGCACCTTCCTTTGGAATACAGGGCCCAATTAAGAGCTCTCAGACAAAAGGAGATTTGGAGTGGCAAACTCTCCTCTCTCTCCAGCAACACTTTCCCATGACAGAGCGGGAAAATCCTTGACTCCAGAGTCACACACACACACACACACAGAGAGAGAGAGGGGAGAGAGAGAGAGAGAGAGAGAGAGAGAGAGAGAGAGAGAGGGA
>JBBMFX010000001.1:28938939-28966469 GCA_037832545.1 Rhabdalestes septentrionalis
CTTCCAGATTCCTATCTCTGTGATATGCTCAGAATGGCACACAAATATGCTCCCGCCACTAAGATTACTGCAGACTGCCTTAGCATAAACATTTCCTGCTGCTGTGCCAGGAAGTGTGCGGGATGTTACACCAAAGCTGTGACCCTATATTATGACTGGATGCCAGGAATTTCAGAAGTGCTATTGAAATCTGACATATTGGGAAAGAGTGATCTCTCACTGCTTGGGATTTCTTTTATTCATACAGGATAGACTATGTAAAGCAACAGCTTTAACACGAGGACAAAAACATATTGCAGTAGACAAAAAGCATTCCTTGTTTTGGCCTGACATCGGCACACTTGTGCTACAGGTGCGGCACCTTTTCCCAACAGGTCAGATGAGTTTCACTTTTCTGACCTCAACAGAGTAAACAAATAGTCATGGGCTGCATCCATGCACACTTACCATTACCAGCATTAGAGAGAACTGTATATTATAAGCTGTGTTCAGTCAAAGTGAGAAACAATATGATGTGGGCGGACAAAATATTCAGAGGTGGCAGTCATGTAAGAAGAAAGGAATCCAGTACTACGAGACATGCATAAGAGCAGCAACAGCTCAAAGTGTTCCAGGCTAGGACTGAACTACTGCACTCGTACACATGTTCTCTCTGAGATGAACAGCTGCTGAAAGTCCTCCACAGAAAGCTGTGGCCACCACCAGCCCTCCACTGATGTGCCCGTGCGCGTGTGTGTGTGAAGGTTACCTGGCGGAGGGGCTCGGCTCCGGTGGGCAGCCTGACTGATCCATGCGCTACATTCAACCCCCCTCCCAGCAGCCGCCTGCCGCTTCAGGCTAATTCCTCTCGCCTTCTAGCACTCGTGCAGGCGGACAGAAATACAGAACAGCTCGGCCTATAGCTCGGAGCGAGCTGCAACAACCCAGCCGAGAGCTCAAAGCTGAGAGCCAGGCAGCGGCGATGTCAGAGAGACGACCCCCTCCGATTCCCGCACAGAGCAGCACCGTCAGCCCCTCGAAGACAGACCCGACAGAGAGTGCACGCGTATCGGACTCGGAGCAGCTCGGCGTTCGGGACCTGTTAGCCGTACCGCCACGGTGCCAGACTCGCCAAAACACACGCTCGCGTGGAAACGTGGAAACTTCTGACATCTCCACCACCACCACCACCACCCCCCTCTACCGCTTTCAAAATCAAGCAACAGCATCTATTGAAGCCGTGCACGCAAAAGAACAAACCGAGCGTTTACCGTTCTCTCCGCGAAGGGTCCTGCTGAACGCTAGGCTTGGTGGGCGCCATCTTCCTGCAATTATTTGATTTCTTACTTTTTTTCTTTTTTCTCGCTTCAGGTTTTTTAATTCAGTCGTGGCGGCAGAAGCGACGGCGTGTGGGGAAAAACTAGGAGCGTTCAGTCAGCGCCATGGCGGCTCTGTCGCTGCGGACGAGCCGGGAAGAAGGAGGCAGGAAGGGGGGCGGAAAAGGACGGCGCGCATGCCGAGGGAGGAGAGCGCGAGCCCGGGGACGCTGCTGCCTGCTTCCGCGCGAGGGGGTCTGGAAGAGGGGAGCGGGGGGACCCGGGCCCCGTCACGGCTCGCCGCTGCCCCGCGCTACTGGAGCCCCTGCGCCCTGCGCGCCGCTCTGCGTGGCCCTGCGCCGCCCTGCGCCGCTCGCTCTGCACGGACTCATCTTCTCTCCCCCCGGCGCAACAACGCCACTCAGTTGCAGCTGGAAACAGCGGTGTGTTTCTTTCTTTCCTTTTCTTTTTTTTTAACTCCTTTACTCTGAATACGGGTTAACTCTTCAGGTCAAACTCCTTTGCGTTCAAAAGTACGGGGACTAAATGTAAGTGGGACTTAAGGAATGCACCAAATTGTGATAACAACCTATCCAAACCTGAATCAAAATTTTATTTTCCTCTCTTCTTATTACTTATTCTTTGGCATTTCTCTGTTAAGTGCAGTGTAATAAAAAATTACCAATGTTCATGTAAACTGACAGACTGTTCATGTCTGACTGACTGTTCATGTCAAACTCCTTTGCGTTCAAATACTCTGGGACTAACTGTAAGCGAAGCTGAAGTGCCATAAATATGGCGAACAACCTATCAAAACCTGAAATAAAGGTTTTATTTGCTTGGTATTATTTTATTATTTATCAGTACAGTGTAATAAAAAGAATTAATGTTCATGTCAAACTGGCTGTTCATGTCACAATCCATTGCCTTTAAATCTATTGAGACTACCTGCAAGTGAAGCTCAGTGCCATAGAGGGACCTAAAGAATGCCCCAAATTGTGGTGAACAACCTATCAAAACGACCTCTGTACTGTTTTTATTTGGTGGCATTTCTGTTAAATACTGCAAAATATAAATATCAAATAATTCCCATCACATTATAGTCTGAATAAAAAATGACATCTTTGTTGAAGAAACTGAAGAAAATTTGAATCTGATAACATAAAACATCAGAAAATTATTCCACTATACCTGCCTTGCTCAATGTATCGTGCAAAGTCACGCTATTTATGAAAACCAGTTGAAGTTATTTTGGTTCATTGTGCATAAGGAATGACTGAATAAAGTATGTTAAATGGCCCAACTTTTCTAATCAGTGTGTCCTTTTTTGAAGCAGTTAAAAACTGTGCCTTTTAAAGCGTGACCCATCAAGGTCAGGAGCTCCTGTTGTGATGCCGTACCGCTGAAGTAAATAAGAAATAGCTGGACTTAAATGGGTTGCATGCATTGTCTACTTAACTCTGAAAATATTCTGAAAATATTCAATGAACAACAGGTTAGACAGCTTGTGTGCAACTTTCTTTAAATTTTTGGAGATGTCACCTACTTACTAGTTGACCTGCCAAGTTTAGAGAACAGGATGGGGTGTATTCTAATGTCATCAGGTTTTAACACATTTTATAATGTGCAGGACACACTCTAGTGATGTAGTGTAAGTGAATATACAAACCTTTTTTAGGCCACAGACTATCTCATAATCTTACGGACACTCTAATATGGAAACATGTAATAGCCTTAAACTTGGAAACCTCAGGAACATTTCTGAGTAATACAGCCCTGTCTCAGGATTGAGCTCAGACTGCCCTGAACTCATCATCAACACACGGTCAGTCTGCAGCTCTAATGTTTGTCCTTTGTAAAACAAAATGCAGTTTTCCTATAGAAATTCAATGGCACATTATAATAATCAAAGCATTTAACTGAGGTCGTCTGACCACTTTCCTTGAACGTTCTGCTGCAAATCAACGGTGCAGTTTTTGCATGGCCAGTGAGCTGTACAGACTGATAAATACTTTAATTAACAGGAGCTGATCATATGATCATATGATCACGAGCAGCTGACCAGATAAAAGTAAAAAATAAGCGAGACAGAACTTTTGTGTTTATGGGCCGGTTGTAGCTAATTGATAGGCTCACAGCAGCTGTTTGTAAGTGTTGTGCCTGGCCAAATGGACCGGACCCGTGGCAGCGGGCAAAAAAAACTGACAGCATGTGGTGTGAGGAAAAAATGGATGTAAAGTCGATGTGGATGGAAGAGAGTGAGAATCTCTTTTGTTGTCATGGTGATTGTGATTGCTGTGGATGTAAACATACCTTTGTTGGTACGTGGCCAAGCCCTGGACGTTTTGAGGGTTCCCGTTAGCTGCGCCGGGGACTCTCCCCACGGCCGAGGCTGCCGGCATTCCCCCGGCCGCGCCACCTGCAGCCGCCGTCACCTGAACGCTGAAATCCGGGAAGATCCTGATCATCCCCGCGCGTGGGAGTGGATCGGGAGGCGAGTCCGTGTGCGTGTGTGAGAGTGGAGCGTGCAGTCCGGCACCACGAGTCACAACACAATCCCATCAGTGACACTCACAACCAGCTCTCCTGCCATGCTACGAGTGGGAGAGTTTCTTGGGGGTCAGGAGTGGGGAAAAAAGGAATACAGGCACTGCTGCTGCTCCTGCTGCTGTTTTTTGTTGTTGTTTTCCTTTTTAACCGGTTCGTGCGCGAGTGCTCTGCTAAAACTTCCGAGTCTCTCTTCTCAATGTAAACAATACAACTATTTGCTAGCCATAATTACAACAAAACATACACTTTACCTTCTTTAAAGTTCGTATACGAACCCAAAAACTTGTCAAGAAGTGAACTTTTCTTATCTTTTCTGAAAACTGACTGTTAAAGAATGGTGACGTAAGTCTACAAAAAAGTGTACAAAAATTATGTCTGTCCTTTACCTGTGCATGTCCAAAGTTCACCCCCACACCTCAGGAGGAGAAAGATGTCAGGAGCGTCTGTCTTCTACTGTAAGAAAAGTGAGTTAACTAATATTACACACGAGGTTTTATGAAGAAGACGAGCTTTAAAGAGAAAAATAGCCTGCAGGAGACTAAGAGCGACTCTAAAACGGAGTTTAAACCGGGTTAGACTACAGAGAGTTGTGAGTATGTGCCTGAACCCGAGGCAAAGTCCAAATTAATAAGGATGACGTATTCGGTTCGCGCTGCTCAGCTGTGCTGGCTGTGTGCTGCTGATGTTCTGGAGATGTTCAGGTGAGGTTCTGTTGTGAGAGAGGATCCTCTCCTGCTCTCCTCTCTCCACAGTCTGCACGCGGCGCTGCTGCTAGTTTGGACTCCACAAATGTGTTTTTTATCTAAAGACCCTAAATGGGATGTACAGAGGTTGTTTATTGATAGGCTGCTGCTGGATGAATGCTCCCAGGGAAGGTGTTGCTGCCGTTAGGGTGTGTGTGTGTATATGTGCGCCTATGTGTTTGTGTGTGTCCGTTAGTGTGTGTGTGTGCTCTGGTGTGCAGCTCTTCCATTCCTCGCTCCTGATTAACTGCACCGCGCGAGTGAACCACGCGCGCGCCCGGACTGTCAACAACCAATGAGAAGCATGCACATGAGCGCGCGGGGCTCTGCTGCAGCAGTAACCCTTTACAAGCTGGTTTACTGGTATTTTCCCAGTAGATGTGGAGTGAGTGGGTGCATTATGAGGCACGGAGGCAAATTTGCACGCTGCTCCCAACCTTTTAACATTTACTCAATGAAAGTATTGCTTAAAAAATGATATACCAAGTGAATATCAGATCGTGGTTTAGTGGTTAGTGAATTGCCTGTGTGATCAGGTTGTGGATTTGAATTCCAGGACTGCCAGTGGCACCACTGTGGGACCCTTGTGTAAGGTTTTGCCCCCACATACTGCTCCCTGAGTGCGGCCCCCTGCTTTGCTTGCTGAAGTGGTTAAATGCAGTGAATATTTTTGTGTTGTGGTGAGTTCACATATGACGAATGGACACTTTATACTTGTCTCTTATCCTCCGAATATCGCTACTAAATCAATATTTCTTATATACTAATGATCTCTACTTCGTAATTCACTGTTAGTTACTAATCTATAGTATTTGTACCCCTGAATTTGTGCAGATTTTCTCTGTTCTTCTTGTTCCTATCTCTGTGCTTTGCTGATTCTGAATTTGATTCTGACATTTATTCAGCACACAATGTCATTTTAAATGTTAAGGCAGGGAAAGAAACAAGCTCAGAGCTGATGGGATGCAGCAATATTACCCCACAACCCGTTGTCTTGATTTATGTTTAAAATGTTTTATGATGTAGTTTTGCACTGATTTGATTTAGTGCTACTGCTATAGTACACATTATTGCAGTAAACTCTGTTTCAGAGCTCATCTGTTTATTGCATTTAGTATTAGTTTCAGCCAGAATGGATCTATAAAAGTTTGTTTAGTAATGCATTTGTGCTTCACTGGAGGTTTACATTAGTGCAGAGGACTGTCACAAAAGTAATATAGTTATGCTACATAATGTGAGATTGCACATCATTTTTTAACATAGACAAAGTTAAATTTTATTGTGACTGCAGCCATATACACAAATACAGCATAATCTGTCAGTTTAATCTTTCCACAATTTAGAAGACTAGATGAACTATTTTAGTAGATGTTTTCTAAAATTTTAGCTACCAAAATGAGTTACTAATGATTCCAATTAGTGATGGGGATGGTAAGTGCCATCACTGCTGTGTTTACAAGAGCATTAATTTTTTTAAAATACGTGTCGCAATGACTTTTGAGTCCTTGAACTGTCATTGTTCTGAACGTGATTGAGTGTTTACCTATAAAATATTCCAAAATGCAAATATGGAGTTAACACTCATGAATCTTCTACTGTAGCGCTCTTGTCCTTTGATAAAGCACAGGCTGATATCAATGTACAATATATTTTTATGTCATTTTATCATACATTTACAGCTTATTAATAGTCTCAAAATGAATATGTACATTAGGAGCTATGTGAAAGAACAAGGAGCCCTTGAAAGTAAAGACAGATATCTTCCACTTGACAACCAGATTTACGATTGTCAGTTGGTATGTTTCAGTTATCTTGGCACAATTGAATTAAACCTGGCATAATTGAATTAAACTATCAAAAATTGAGAGTGATAAAAGCCTGGATGATAAATATGCTTGCACCAACCAAGTGCAGTAATTTCTGTAGTGTTTACAGGGAGAATAATTCGCTTCTTTAGCTGGTATGAAATGAAAAACGCTCCCTTAGATAATCAGCAGACATGATTAAATACAAATAAAGATGTGCCAAACGCTCACCTGAGAGACAGTAAATGGAATACCTCTCTCTAACCATGTCTAATGAAACTACCTTAATAAACAGGGCGGAGGAGAGCCTCCACTTTGCCGCTATTTTCCCGGGAAGGGATCAGATAGATTGCACTGGAAGGTTTAAACCGACATTGCAGGCCCTGATACAATTAGATTAACACTTTCTTCTGTTTACTTCCCTGGGTATTTGCTACTGGTCTGTATTGCATTTATTTGTCTGCAGCCTTTGCTAAACGATATGAGACAGATCCAGGGCAGCAGAGAGCCTCCCACATGCCATAGCTGGGCTGGTGGTATACATCCCCCTGTGAGCGCACTACTAATCAATATTAGACACCGCCACTGGGAGCACATAGCCTATTGCTCCAAAGCTATTGTGATAAGGAACCCACATTTGAGTAGCAGAGTGCAAAAGTTTGAAAGCTTTATCCTCATAAGCTAAGTTCACTTATAATTTCTGTGTGTGGTTATTTATAATAAGAGTTCAAATTCACTTTAACAAGACAAGTTCCAACCCCCCTTGATTTATAGTCTTAAACAAGAATGGGCAGGTTTAGACTGCAGTAAGCTGAATAGATGAGTAATTATAACATTAATGTGGGATATTTCAAGGAATAAATGAACATTCAGTTGTGATGGCTAGACAACTGGGTCAGAGCATTGCAAAAACAGTTCCTGATATGCAGTGGTTAGTACCAACCAAAAGTTCTTTAATGAGGGACAGTCAATGAACCAGCAGCGGGGTCATGAATGCCCAAGGCTCAGTGATGCATGTAGGGAATGAAGACTCCACAAAAGAGTAATTACACACAACTCCCAGTAAAGTTAATGCTGTTTATGACAGAAATATGTGGGAACACACATTGCAGCACAGTTTGCAGAGCATGAGGCTGAATCGCCACAGACCAGTCATGGTGCCCATGCTCACCCCTGTCCACTGCCAAAAGTGCATACTATCTTGGGCACTTATGCTTCAGAACAGGACCATGGAGCTCTGGAAGGTGGTGGCCTGATCTGGCTAATTATGTTTTCTTTTACACTGTGTGGGCAGCTGTGTCTGTGCATCACTTACCTTTTTGAAAAGAAGGCCAGCTGTCTGAGGCAGTTTGATGCTCTGGGCAATGTTCTGCTGGGAAGCTTTGGTGCTGAAATTCATGCGGATGTCCATTTCAGTCACAGCAACTACCTAAATATTGCTGCAGACCAAGTACATCCCTTCATGGCAACAGTATTCCCTAACGGCAGTGGCATCTTACAGCAGGATAATGCACCCTGTCATGCTGCAATAATTGCTCACAAATGTTTTCAGAAATAGAACAAGTTCAAGATGTTCACTTGGCTTCCAAATTCCCCAAACCTCAATCCCGCTGAGCATCTGAGGCATACATGGAGTCCCACCTCACAACTTCCATGATTTAAAGGATCTGTTGCTAATATCATGGTGTCAGATACCACAGCACAGTCTCGTGGGGGGAAAAAGTTGTTTTAATGTTATGGTTGATTGGTGTACAAGTATATGCATTGTTTTTTTAGTTACATCAGAAAATGTATTACTTCAAAATGAAAACAGTGTCCATATACAGGCTGGATATTTCAGATATTTTGATATTTTAATGAATACAATGAAAGTAATGAAATAAAAATCAGCATAAATCTGTTTACTGGCTATGAGTGCCATGTCTCTACACATGTAATCACTGTGCTCTAACAAACATACCATACATTTAGCTGTTCTTAGCAACCATGACAACAATCATTTCAAGACAACATTAGTCAGTGAGCTGTCATTTCTTTTCAGAAGTGCATGATTTGTTCTCCAAGGGTCAGTGGATTATGTTTGGAGCCTGCAGTGGGATTCCTCGTCGAGACAACGACACAGTGCCTGCCATTCTCCTCTAAACCACATGTTGACAAGGCAGCTTAATGTGAAGCAGGATAAACTGTGATTTGGGCTGTCAGTCCTGCTGTTTGACCAAACTCTCTCCATCTCACGCTCCCCGCTCATCCTCAAAGAGAAATCTCTCCCCTGCTGTCTGAACAAACTGCAGACGAGTCTCCAGCCCACAGACCTCCCATCTCTTTCCTCCTGTTTTCCCAAGCCTAGCCCACCGCCTCGATATCTATCAGCCCAAGGTCCATGCTGAATGAAGTCAAGGGCACATTTAGGTGGAGTTCTGAGGTTCTACAACTAGTTGTGGGTCAATTTGCTTATCAGAACTTTGCAGTGTTTTACTCTCGCCCTCTAAAATGAGTGTATGCCTATTATGTGATAATTCTGTCAATCATAAGGTCATCAGTAGAGCCACTATCTGAAGAGGATAATTGAAGCTGCAACTCTGAATTACATTTTCCTCTTCCCCTGCCTTAAATGAAAGATAGCACTGTAATATGAACATGGCCATTTCTTTCTTCATATAGAGAGCTGATTGCAGCTTCTTAATTAGAGTGACCTTGATTAGGTATTGTAATTCTAATTCTGTAACTGTAGCTAAGAAAACACTGAAAACTCTGAAATCTTTACAAAGTGCATTGAATTTGATGACGTTGTATAAACCACCTAAGACTGGATGTTGATGTGTGAACAATTTGGAGAAAAAAGGACACAGGTTGATTTAGTTAGGATATGAAACCTGTTAAATCTGATAATAAAACATTTCACTCTTGTGATACCTTATTGTTTGGTCTTTATATTGCCTCTCATAAAATGGAAATTTTATCACCACATACGTAAGTGTTTTATTCATTACTGATTGGAGCTTTTTTTTTTCATTTTGATGGAAAATGCTAATGCAAGGGAGATGTGATAATTTTTGCTCAGTGTGTATTAGAGGTAAATTTCATGTGACTCCTCTCCCCTCACTGATTGATTGGGCAGGTCATGTTTAAAAAACGAGGGGCAAAGGCTATTGAAAATACATCTATTACTTTAAAACTGTAATGACTTTTGAAAGATTGCTCCTCCATGTTTGTAGAGGAGTATTGCAGCTCAGGATAGATGATGAATTAACTGCTGGGAGAAATTACAGACAGTGCACAAAGAAAAAAAAACTTTCAACATGGAAATGATGGATTGGGAGGTCCGAGGGAAAATGACATCATGCTTTTTATTTATCCCAAATGATAAGCTCGGGATGCCCTTCCACACCGCAGCGCTATTTCACATTGGATTGTTTCCTAACGGGCTTTGATGACACGTCTGGAATCCAATCACCTAACCCTCAAATTACATGAACAGACCCAGCGCATCCTTTAGTGTTTTAATGGGGCCAGCACCTCTGTCATTCACTCTCTCTCTCTCTCTCTCTCTCTCGCTCTCTCTCTCTCTCTCTCTCTCTCTCACTCACTCAAACACACACACACACACACACAAAGGCTGCTGCTGCCTCCCTATGATATAATGATTTACCATCCAGACTGCACCTTAATACAATTGTGAGTACATCTGTTATCAACTTTAGACTCTGAAAAAAAATGGCACGAGAATAGGGTTCTCTAGGTGCCAGAGAAGAATGAGTAAAATTCCCTAAAGAGCCTTTCCATGAACACATTATTAAAGGATACATTTTGTAAATAATATGCAATGTGAAATTTTTATGGAACATCACCATAACTACCAAATACACTTTTGAACAGTTCTAGTCCTATTTTGTTGATTTTGAAAATTAAAACATATCTGCAGAACAAATATATATATATGTGTGTATACATATATATATATATATATACATATATGTATATGTATACTGTACACACACACACACACACACACGTTTCTCCCCAAAATGTCAATTTTTGTGAATTGTGTGTGAATTTCAGATCAGGGCTGCAAGAGTAGATGGTATATCTACCATGTTGGGTTGACAGGGGCTACTAAGGAACAGGATTGTCTATAAAAGCTACTGTTACAGACACAAATCCACTTGCCGAGCAGCCAGCGTCAACCATCTTTTGAACACTCAGTGCTACAAAATGGTCCTGTGGCAAACACATCACAATAATGCTGTTTAGGACAGATGTGTTCAGGGCGTTAAGATATTTCACCCTTTTAAAATAAGGTCGGGTCACTTTGAGATCCAGTTCTGATGTCATTATATGATGTTATTATGTCCTGGTGATCTGGAATTGACTTTTACATTATTTGGAGATGTTCCTTTTACATTATGCCTGTTATAACTCCAACATAACTTTGATACATAAAAGCTGCCAGTGCTGATGGCATTCTGTCAAGCAGTTCTTGATATATAGACATGTGCTGTGGTGACATGCCACATTTAATATTCTGTTTTCACATCATACACCTTACCTTCCCTGACTGACTGAGACCCAGCAGCACTCTAATGAGACAAGCATGTGAGGTCACTGGGAGAACCCATGAGGTAAAACCATATGACCCAGCACTGCACACATGAATATAAAAAAGAATAGAAAATAATTTCACCTCAATAAAATTAAAGAAACCTAAAGTTCACTGCATTTAAAGCAATAGAACAGTTTCTTCTATTCTGTTTGAAATATCTTTTTTTCAGAATATAATATCAATCAAAAGTGAAATTCTGAAACAATGTGAAACTTTCCGTCACTGTCCGCTGCATTTAAAAGAAGATGGTGACATTTGAATGTCAGTCTTATGTCCTTTTATCCCTCAGAGACTGTCATGTGGAAAAATCTTCAACTTGTCTTTTTTTGGTCATATAATCAAGTACGATCTTTTCAACAAAGAGAGTCTGACTTGTTAATTTTTCCATCTATGGTTAGCACAGACACCAAATCAAAATTCTGACTGCTTGTAATTGCAAAGGCATCATGGTTCGATACACATGACCTTTACTACCTTTAAAGTAATTTCAATTTCATACAAAAATATCCCGTTAATTGCAAGAGAGGAAATCATTTGTTCATGATGCAATATTTTGAAGATAACGTAAGATTCCATTTCCATTCTAATTTATCAGTGCCATCAGTCACTGCACAAACCCCATTTTAAATATCAAAGTGACTTTTACTTTCACACATAATAAGGATCCACTACTGTATTTACCTTGCAATAAAAGCAAGCTGTCTTTTTTATAGCAACCCCTAAACGTTTTGCACATTAAGTTACACAAGGTGGGGGTAAAAATAATTGTTTATTTTCTGGTTAAATGCCCCTCTCAAACATGAAACAAACCAAAACAAATGTGAGATAAAATGCAGCGATCTGTCATTATTAAATAATTCATCACAAACTGGCCTACCGTAGTATACCACCAGTTATAAAGCGATTAATATATTTTTAAAAATCTACTTTGTATGTAATGAGGGACTAAAGTTGTACTGAACCGTGTTCTCTTCTTTATTCTATATTCTCAAAATTTTATTCAAATGTGTGCCATTCATTTTTACTGTCTGATATTTTTCTGATGCAAGCACACACTCATCAACAAACAGGCATCTGCTGCAGCAGCCGATGGGCGATTACAGCAGAGAGCTTATCAGGCTCAGCTCGGCAATCAGGAGAGCGGTTGATTGGCAGCTGCAGAGTTCCAAGGTTCCGATGTTACTGTATGTGTGTATCTCAGAGGGCCTATAGCGTGATCTGTGGAGTCATCAACACTTCCTGTAAACAGCACATTAGCCATGGAAATAACCTTGTGTAGTTTGGTTTTATGCTTCCAGAGGTATGCTGGGCATAAAGATGAACCTCTTAATGTCATCAAAACAGTGTTTCCCAACTCAGCACTCAGGAACCACCCGACTGTATGCACTTGGGAGCCCAAAAATAGTAACATTGCCGTGGAAAGAAGATCTTCTAATGTAATAAATTGTTTTTTTTTATATTAAATTTATTTAGATAATATATTCTACAAACAAATGCATATCTCGTGCAGTTACTATTGCAAGAAAGGCATATTTCAGACAGGCTTGAATAAATTATGTTTATTTCTGAAGAGATTGTATACAGTTAACCATGCATTCTAGCACTTTAAGGCTTATAATTATTCACATCACAGAACACACACAGTTGTACACTAATACGAAGCATTTATACCGTCATTTTACACCAAGATTTGCACGTACAGTATACATATATACAGATGCCGATTCGTTAGTCTCAAACCTTGCTTGGAAGTCCACGTTCTCACTAATTACTGAATATATAACATGGAAAAAAGCAGTGTTTTTTTTTTAACAAAAGTTATAAGAAATAACTGCAAGGCACAAAACTTTTTAAAACACCTCTTTGTTTCTCCAAATCTTGGGAATTAAAAAAAAACAATAGAAAATAAAGAAGAACTGTGAATAGCATCCCATTAACTGGGGCAAAATCCCATGCCACACAACCTCACACAGCTGTCGGGTTGCATAGATACCTCTACTTCAGCGCTCATTGCTTTAACAGTCCATGGGGCCCAGGCTTCGACATCTGCAAAAGCATCTTACACATACGCAGGCGGAGTGGAGCCAAAGAAAGCTGGAGTAAGCTGCACTCCAGACCAACTGAGAAATAATGCCACAAGGATATGGCCTACTCACACATACTATGTGTGTCTATGTCAACCTCTACAACGTGCTGCACCTTCCTTCAACTTTGAAGCTGCAAAAGAGAAAAACCTGTGACTTGAGCTGATATATCTGTTGCCAGTGGGCGAATATGATATTATGTTGTGTGTGTGTGTGTGTGAGTGTCAATGCGTGTGTGTGTGTTTGTGTGTGTGTGTATGTGTGTTTGTGAGTGTCAGGTGAGCCCAGTGAGGTAGCTCAGTTCTGGCGTCCAGTATGAGCAGTGGGCAGAGAATGTTGGAGGTCACTCTGAAGTCACCAGAGTCGAAGGTCAGAAGTGGGTGCCAAAGCAGGAGGAGAAGGGTCGGAAAACACTGCAGTGCAAAACCAGGGATCCACGCACCAGGATTAAAGAAAGATTCCGGCCCACATAAAGACTACGCAGCAACAGAACCTCTTTAGTTACGGCTTACACACAGGGCTGGCAAGACTTCCTGCAGGTCTCTAGAAGAAACACACACACACACACAAACAAAATGTAATAAAAATTATTATGAACAGAGACAGTTATGTCAACATTTTTTATCTGTAAAAAATATAAAGTCAATGTCTTCTGGTTAGAAAAGTGACTGTAATTTACCTTTATATCCACTAGGGGCACAACAGATTTAAAAAAATCAATAGGGAATTGAAAGCAATTGGTAAAGTAATTAAAATATTTAGTAAATATCCTATTCATTTTAACACTGCACAAAATGATGTTTGGTATTGTATAGGTATTGTCTATGCCCTCCAGGTAAGAGGCACCAGTGCATTAAAGTCTACACTGTCTCCTGGCTATGGGGCTGGTATGAATGGGTCTGCTCAAAGTACTAGACTGTCCGTGAGTCATCTGTTTTCTTACCCTATCCTCTACGTTCTAGGCATTCACTGAAACCTGAAACAGGTATGGCACATTCCTCTACTTTTCTTCTTTTTATGTCAATAATTCTATCTCTGAATATTTTTATTTGGATTTTATTTGAAATCTCACCAAAGCCTGTTTAAAATGAGCTGGCTGTGTGCTGAACACAGAGGGTTGAATGACAGGGCAACAGAAAGGCGCACTGATCTGGGTCTTTGTGACACTGGATTACAGTGTGTGGTGTACACTTGCTGTAGGGAGCTCCAAGAAAGAGCAAGCAGTGTTGGTTTTCCATCTGATACACTCTAAGACTTCGTTGTTACGAAACATTCGTTTTCTTCAAAAGAAATGATTGCTGAGCAACACTCACTGGCATAGCGACAGAGAGAGACAGTTCGAGAGAGAGCGTGAGTGAGAGCGCAATTCAAAGGCTAACCCAAACTAGACATAGATCCCACATACAGATGTAATGACGGCTTTTCAGACCAATTTTCCGCTAAGGTTGTCATCATGTAGAAAGTACAGTGGTCTATAATTTAAACCATAACATGGTCTGGAGTCAGACAATGCATCTGCGTCATCGGCATCGGAATAAGCCTGTGGGGTCGGATCAGGGAGCATTTCCAAATATGTGGGGCGAGGAGAAAGCACATTCTCATTGCAAATTGCAAGTTGCAAAAACACACTAATGTGGAATAGGAAGGTGCTTAGTTGCAGTATGGAATGAGGTGGAAAATGGGGTGCTTGCAATGCACCGCAAGATGTTGAAAAGAGCCATCAGCCATTTTTCAGAGGTACGACAGAGAAGGCCTGAAGGCAAAGGCTGTGCGCGAGTCTGTGTGCCTGCGTGGGTGTGCGTGTATATGTGTGGGTGCTGATGCACGACCTACTGTAGGAACCCTGGCCTGGGGCCTGCTGCTCGCTCCACTCCTCACTGCAGATGAGCTGTCTGAACAACGAGTGCTGAACGAAGCCCTCCGGCCTGTCTCCAGCAGCCCAGCACCACTCTCTGACCTTGGCGACTGAGGGAGAGACACAGCTGATGACATCAATTTGATGATGGAGACAATGACAATGAAATGTGTAAGCATTCTTTCATTCTTGTTGCTGGACATCTAAACTAGCGTCCTTTAGATAGCACTGATGCAAGCCTTTTCATTTTGGCCAGTTGTCACCCATGTTCTCAAGTTGACATTGCACTCGTGGCATGCTCACATCATAGCCAATCCTCAACTTCCCTGTGGCATGGTGGGCTCCCACCAAAATGGTGGTCTGAGGTGACCTTGCAGATGCCCTATATGGCTACTCTACCAAGAAACAAGGGACTGAGGAATCCTGCACCTCTCCTACCAAACAAGAGCACAGGGAATTGTACGCATGGACCTCCATTCAGCAAGCGTTAGCCATGCAGAAAGTGGAATGTGTAATCACTGAACATCACTATTCAACATCGTTTTGCATTTCAGCGCTCATCTGCATTCAGCTCTAGCATCAAATAATGAATGCTCTTGTTTTTGGTATCAGATGATTAGTTTAAAAAGTAAGCACTTAATTCACCTAATATAAGGTCAAACATCGGATTTGCTGCGAGAACGTGAATGAAGGGGTGGGGAAGTTTGCATATGAAATGGAAAACTACTTAAAAAGAACACAAATACATGCTAATTCAGTCATGAAATTAGGTAATGATTCTCACTGTAGTCTTGCTTATGAATCATAATATAATCTGACTGATTATGATTATTCTGTTCTGTAGACCTTAAAATTTTAAATCTACGCCTGCAAATCCTTCTTCCATTAGCACTTCAGGGGGAGAGTGGAGGGGGAAGGGGAGTGCAGGAGTGGGAGGGAGAGAATGAAAATCCCTCTTAAATATTTAGTCAATGAAATGAATTCAGCAGAAATGCACCCTGCTCTCATTACAAGCAGATAGAGCCTGGTATAATGTCTAAACGCACCTGTTTATGAGTTGACTTGGCTTCCTGAGGAGAGCTGCGCCCTTTTCTGACATTCTTCTGTTTCATCCACTGTGAAGCAGCACCTCTTTCATCCCTATCACTCTTTCTTATCGGGGGACAGTTAATTTTAGGATTAATATATAGGCCGCCTTCCTCTTTTAAAGGATTTGTACTGGAGCACGAGACTCTTATCTTAGTCATTACAGGGGAAATATTGGATTCAAGCATTTTAGTATCTGCAAAACATTCAACAGTGTCTATCAGGGTTTCACATGGTAAAGGATTAAGATAAGGAGCCTCATTATGGCACTGTGGCTGGCTCCCAGCTATACTTCCTGGCAAAATACCATGTGCTTTTTGGTATTCATCACAGACCAGTGAAGGTGCTTGGCTCAGGGGACAGAAGGGATCTATTAGTTTGGTGCTGCGTCTCGTGGGCCGTTTGCTAATGGACATGCTGTAGCAGAGCGGAGGGCCTAGGTAGACTTCTTCTGTGCAGGCCTCAAACAGAGGCTCTTCATCCCGGATTTCTGGGGTTCTTGAGAGGACTGGGGTACTGCTCTTGTCTTCTATGCAAGTACTGACTTCCCCACAATCACTATCATGGGAGGAGAGTGACAGGTAGTTGTAGAAATCCCCCTTGCGCAGGTGGATGGGCCGATGCGAGTGTTCGAGAACTTTCTCTCTGATCTGAGAGACCGAAGCTGGACTAGAGGCCTCCTGAAAATGCTCGGCCTGTGCTTCTTTAGTTTTCAGTGCTACTGATGCCATGTCAATGATCTCCATCACAAAGCTGTGGACATTCTCACTCTTCTCCTCTTCAGAAGGGAATGATGGGTGACTACAACAACCTGAAGAGCTCTCTGTATAATTTTCATGGACATCATTCAGAAAAGATGCCAGCCTCTCCTGGGTGCTCATCTGAGCTGCCCCTAGCATGCCGTGATGGGGCCCTGAGCACTCCTCCATTGGAGACAGAGAAGGGGAGGGGCGACTGGAACTGTGACATGGCAGTTCACCTTTTAACTGACTCTCTAGTGACGACTCTTTGGACTGCAAGTTCAGCTGCTCGCAAGAGGCAGGTGATGTGGATGTTACCATACCCGTTAGATCTCCTTTTAAAGTATAACAGTCCTTACATGATTCTCCTTTCTTAGTGAATAGACTCCCTTCTTCTCTGAGCAGCTCGTCATCCTCGTCTTTCCCTTTGATGTGGGAACTGTCCACATTCCCATTCTCCATGTCATCTACAAAGCGGCTGATGTAACTCCTAGTAGCATCCTTACGACCACTGTCCACCACCTGCTGTTTAAGTCTGTCATTCTTAGCATTTGTATTTGCTTCCAAGAGCTTAAGAGCAGCTTGATTCAAGAAATGTCTATCCCCGCTGGTCCTTAGAGGTGAAAGAATCTCTTTGGACAGAGTGCCACACTGCAATTCATCACCGAGATCTGCCTCATTCTTATCCCTGTTTGACCTATGCTTAATCCAACTCTGAAACTCGCCTTTCATGTAGTCTAGCCCCAAGGCAAATGAGCCCTCTATATACTCTTCCTCAGAGGTAATGCTAGAGTCTTCATCATCCTTGATTCCTAGCTCTTCTTCAGTGAGTGTGAGAGTGGAACTGGAGAGCAGGTCACTGTCATCCTCATCATCAGTGCAAGCTGAGGTGCAGGACACATTGACCACCATACTGATGCTGCCATCTGTTTCATCTGTCAGTTGTAGGTTGTTGCGGCACTGTTTCTTGAAGGAGTTGTTTGAGATGGTGGCTACGCGGCAGTTCCTCTGTACAGCCAGATCTTCAGATGTCACTGAAGTATCCTCAACGCTGCTTAGTTCTGTGAGTGAAGCAGCCAGGCTTTCATTGGCAGATGAAGCGGGGCCTCCTGAACGTGACCCTTGACAGGGCAGACGAAGAGAGCTGCTCTGGAGGGTGATGTCGGAAACGCTGCGGGTCATCTTCTGGTCAAGAGGGGTCCGGATGTTTTCGAGTCGTTTGAGCAGCTCCAGAGTTCTCCTGCTCAGCTCTCCAGTGGGCTCTGGGGTCAGGCCCATGTCCCTCAGGCTGCCCTGACTGCCTGCTTCCTCTGCACCCTTACATGGAGCCAGCCAGCTCTCAAGGGATGTGCTGCGCGTGAGAGTCTCTTTGGTTGATGGAAATAACTCTCCCACTGCATACAAGGAGTCCAGAGAAGAACCTTGTGATAGCTGAGTAGGGTCCTTCCGGACTTTTCCTCTGTCACTGGCTCCAGCACTCAAAGCACCAGTGTCACACTCTTCAGACTCAGGACTGAGGCAGCAGCCATTAATAAGGATCTCCACTGGTTCCTTTCTGTTCTTCCTCCTGCTCTCTCCGAACTCTTCTCTCTTTCTCCGCACCACGCAATGTCTTTGGTTCTTTGTCTCCTCCACCAGACTGTCTCCCATCTCGGCACATTTGTTGGCACGTTCCAGGATCCGGTCTATGTCTTCATCTGACACTCTATCTGTACAAGGTGATTCTGTCCCAATTGAGGGAGTGAGAGTAACCTGAGCCTTTTGATCTTCTCTCTGATAAAGCAGACAGATCTCAGAATTGGCTGTGGTCTCAGTGTCCCCCTCACTTACAATTCCACTCTCACTTTCTGATCTTCGGGTTGAATCTGTTAGCAACCCCTGTTTCCCTATCAGTAGCCCTCCTATGATGTCAGGTAACGACTCCAGTGATGAGAAAGAGGAGTCCTTGCTCAGACTTTTCAGCAGTGGCTGCTTCCCTTTGGTTAAGCAAATATTTGGAGACATCAGTTGATTGTACTGTGGCTGTTGGTACAACTCCACATTGTGTAAGCTGTATATCTGATAAACATGGGAGGACAATGAATTTTGCTCTGAAGTGTTTAGGCTGGTTCTGGACTGTGTGGGGCATGGCTCAAAAGCCATATTTTGGGAATCTCCAGCTGAGAGATGTTGCATTTCTGAATAAAGAGTTTGTTCATCACATTCCTGTGACTCCATATTAACTATGGTCATGTCCATCTCATCCCATTCCCAAGAATCTTCGGTTGGGCCCCGGAGATCCATGAGCGATGGTTCAATCAGATTCCATGGGACCTGAGCGCAGACAAACAGCAATGCAGCCATTATATAGGGGGAGTACTCCAAATGTGTGTCATGCAATTTTAATGACATCAAAAACAAGCAGTAAGCAGTAAAGAATTTTCTTGGTGTGAAAATTTTGCTTAGACACATGTATTCTGCATGGGATACAATTATACAAATTGCTTGGTTTCTTGTTAATGAGGGAAAGGTCTATTTATATTATCCTTTTATCTCATTAATCTAATAAACCGGCAAATCTAACACTTGCGTGGTATGTCATACATCGCATATAATGAATTTTTATTAGATTTCTGTTTATTCTTTTCTTGCTGATAAGGGAAATACTAATGATGGGGCTTGGATCGCTAATGCATGATAAAACCTTCAACTGTGAGAACAATCAATCAGTCTAATCAAATAAAAATCATTTTCTGTAAGCTGCATCAGCTTACAGTGAACTGCAATTGCACCAAAGGCATTTTTAATATGATGCTGCAGACATAACCTCCTTTGTGATATTGATTACAAAAAGCAATGGTATAATAACTTAAAGGTTATAAAAATGTGAATCTAGAGGCTACCCCTTTTCATCTCCTCTCAGAAGTCAGCTGTTCTTGAGTAAATCCACCTCTTTTTGATTGAGTGAATGTTAGCTTCAAATGACCATCCCTTCTGTTGACCTTCATGTTAAAAATGGTACCTTAGCTTTTTTCAAAAGGAAAAATTGAAAAACTTTTCCAGCCCTCAAACCTGAAGTTTGAACACATAGGCAGAGTTTGTCTTCGAAATCTTTTAATAGAATGCTATTTTATCACCGCACACAGTACACTGTATTTACAAAAACAGACCTTCCCTATTATTTTTCTTCGCCTTTTCTAAACACTTCCCAAAGTGAAATTGCTCTTCAGCCCGGCAAGGTCAGAGCTGGAGAGGGCCGAGTCGTTTGTCTTCCTGGTGTAAATGAGAGCGGATAACTGAGTGGACGTCCACAAACAGGTCCCTGGGCTTTTCTGTGTGTTCCACACAACCTCCACAGAGCTGTGTACTGCCACACAGGAATGCACAGGATCTGCATAACAAAAGCTTCAGTCTAATGTGCACCTAACTCCCACATTTAAAGCACTGCTTGCGACCCTCCTATTACTATAAGTCACTAGTTAAGACCTCTGTTTTGGGGATACAAATGTTGTTTATTTTGCAGTAAACCTATTGTGTATACTGGCATCTTTAAAGACTTTTTTTTTGGTTTGGGAGAGAGGGAGACGTGATACAGTTACACTTGCTCATGCCACAGAGAGGCTATTTACTTCTGTGGGGAAAGGGTATTATGTTATTGTATTTCTACAGAGGTTACTTAATACATTAAGATCAGTCAATTATGCCTTGGAAAGTCCTGTAATGCACTGAGTGCAGAGCCCTGCGAGTCTGTCTAGCTATTTTGCCTTCATTCTATATTATTAAATGATAATACGTAGTTGCCTTTCCTGCATTATGCATCACCCTTATTGCTCCATTACAGCTGAGCAGCTCTATATTACACTTACAATATTTCTGTCTGAAAAAAACACTTGGGCCAGAAAGGTTACTGAGAAGAATAACGAAAAAATTGACCACCCCCTGTTCAGTTGATTAAAAACACATACTCCAAAAATGATTGGACAGAATGGCTGTCAGTGTAATAGAACCTGCTGAAAAACAGCCATAGATATTAGTCCAGGAAAACCTTGGCTGGTCGTCATGTATTTATTTATATTGAGAATACACGCATCAGTGACTGCATCTGTTAGACATGTGTGAAGGGATTTGTCGCCGGAATGTTTATATGTTAGGTGTTTTATATTCATAAAGATTCAGTTTGTATGGTGCAGATCCTTCATGACACATGATGTTCGCAATTTAGCAGTGAAACCACAGCGACAGCTGCTTGCTAGAAGCGCATCCTAGCTGGGCATAAAACATGCATGTAGCTGTGTGAAATATCTGACCTGTTCCCGGCCCAGGGTGTCTTTTAGGCGGGTCTGCCACTGGAGCACCTGCATGATGATGGCCTCCCAGCGCCTCTCTAGGTTCACCTGCAGCAGCTGCAGAGACTGGCGCTCAGCCTCAGAGCTCTGTTCCTCCGGCCCCTCCAGCAGCCGGTGACACAGTCGCAGCACTGAGGACACACCCTTCTTCCTTCCTCGCACCTCTGTACACAGAGCCTTCACAGAGTGAGACAGAAACAGAGGCAGAAACTTAGTTACGCTGCAGGCCTATTATTACTTCTTCATGTTAAGTAACTACTATAAAATGTTTTCTATTCAATATTATAAAGTGTAGGTTGCTGGGTAAGCCCTTAAAAATGACCAATATATAATTTTGCAGAGAACATAATATTTCTATAATATATAGGTAACATATCACATCTATCATCTATTATAAATCATAAATATCTATAAAATGAAATTAAGTGAAATATAGATAATTCACATTTATCACATTAAAATTTTATTTTTGTCTTTGTGTCAACATATAATCTGCATTTTTACTGCTATAATTTACGAATGTATTTATATATTCTATTACGTTTATATGTTTTCCTTTCTTAATTCATTAATTCATTCATTCCTTCATTTTCTGTAACCGCTTTATCCTTACTAGGGTCATTGGTACCTGGAGCCTATTCCGGGCTCTACAGCCATGAAGCAGGGACTCACCCTGTAATTCATAACCAAAGAGGGATACAGAATATTGATAGACTGGTTGGAAGACAGAAATAGGAGAAGACTGGAAAGAGAGCAAGAGTGAGAGCGAGAGAAAGAGAGAGAGAAAAAGAAAGAGAGTAAATGAGAAAGAAGGGGAAGTGGGCCTGTTGCTGATGAGGTCCCCACAACAATCCAAGCTGTCAGGAGCATGTAAATCACAGGGACCCCTCAACACCCCACCAAGCCCATAAACAATGCTTGGTTCAATAGTTACAGGCTAAAGCCTCGCTCATATGCGCCACAGCCCAGCTATAACACAAATGGAATAAAAACTGAGACTCCTGAACATGAGTACGCAGTTGAGGTGACGGTGTGTCCGTGGCGAAAGGGGCGCAGGATGCTGATGGCCGAGCGCCCTGTACCAAAGCTCTCTATAAATATGCAGTGGAGGCTGTATGAATTGACAAGCTCTGCTCCGTGTGCAGTATGGGACAAAAACATTCCGAGAACAATTTATGTAAATCCCACCTGCTCTGCAAGGCATTGCCTCACCCTTTCTTTACATTTCTCAATAAATATTAAACACCATTACATTTAAATTGGATTTTTTTTTTCCTCAGCAGTTTCGTCTTCTGTTTTAGCATACATTTACCGCTCCCCACATCTTTTAAGCAGGTAATGAGACTGCAAAATGCAATGACGGAGGGGAGAGAGGAGGGGTGAGCGAGGCCACTGCATAGAGTGATAAAGTTATCCTGTGGAATAGAATGGAGAGCAGAGTTGAAACCGCTGCCTTTAGCAAGAGATATTTCGAAAGTCAACACACAAACACACAAATAAACAAACAAACACAAGCAAAGTAAAATAAGACACAAGCAGTAATGTAGAGTCTGGAGAGACTGCAACACTTGGTATTCTAGGAGTCACTTGCAAACATTTACGGCAGCCTGGCTAGCCTCTGTTTATCTTTTTACACAAACAGTTGGCGTTGGTGCTGTGGATGGTCAACATCATTCTCTTACGAGCGCTGTTTTGTTACCCTCACTACCTAATGCAGCAGCCCTCCCAGACGCAACTATGGCAAACAATCTAGAAGGCTATTTTTCAATCAATACCGCGAATCCACTTGTGCAGATTAAATGGCACAAAACCGGGTCTATATCATAACACATTTAGCAGCATATGGTGATCTTAGCCATCCAAACTCCAGAAATCCGATGCTTCATATTTTCTGCATTGCTGGGCTTCATAAACGGACCCCCACCCCCCCCACCCCCCTATGAGTCTTGCCTTATTGACAAAGGGGGCAGACGGACTATGGTGTGCCAATATTTGCTAAAAAGCTTTTCCAAATACATGGAGCAGTAAAGTGGTCTGCTTTTTCCCTGCCGTATGTGAATGTGAACCTACACAATGACTCCATTTCAGACCCACAGGCCGAGCGCTATGGCTGAGAAGCTGGCCGCTGGCCAATGCACTTCATTGCCCCAGCCAGATATGAAAGGGAGAGAAAAAAAGAGAGAGAGAGTGAGGGTCGAGTGAGAGAGAGAGATAGAGACAGATAAATAGGAAAGGAGAGAGAGAGAAAGAGAGGGAGGGTGAAACAAAATGCAGAAACCAAACAAGAAAGCCATCCTTCAGTTGACCATGCTCTGTTGAGGCACTGGAATGAGCGAGCTCACAGCTGGCCTATCTATCAGGAGCTTTTTAATAAAGGTATCAGCAGATCAGGTGCCGCTGAGCGTGCATCAGTGCTAAGCCAATCTCCACAATGCCAGAGATGACTGTTCTCTCATCGCCCTGATCTGGTTCTGCTATCACTTGGCTAAATCCATCTTGTGTACTGTATTAATCTACATGTTTCCCACAATCGGAGCTGGTAATCAAACCTGAGGTATGCTGCAGAACGCAGGCCACTCCACCCCACACACAAAAAGTGTTTCAAACTCAATCTCTATATCCTGTGCAAAATAATACCTCACACCGTCATGAAAGCTTTTTTACACTTCTTCTATTTCTATGTATTTGGGGGAGCTTTTTAGAGGAGCTCCTCTCCATCTCACTGCTTTCTGTTGTATTCTACTGCATATAAAATTCAGCCATTTTCAGTGTACAATAAAACACTTATAAGAAGGGCTTGGAATTAAACATGTATGAATGCTGATGCTCTTTTGTGTGGATTAAAAGAGAGATGAGGCCAGAAGTGGATCCTGCTCTCTCGGCTTTGGCATGTTTGTTTCACTCCTCTCTGCTGGGAGAACGAGTTCACACTTCATCCCCCCTTGGTTTTTTTTTCTTTTTTTGTTTGTTTTTTTTCTCCACAGATGCAATTTTAACATTTTCAATTAATCCGGCCGAGACGGAGGAGCGGAGCCGAAATCCCCTCCAGTAAAGGCAAGGACGCAGGAATCTAACACTGACGGTGACCCAGTGGATATTCAATCAATTACCATTAATTAGAAATCTCTGATTAATTCTATTTGTTGATTAAGTCAATTAAAACCACAAGCACTTGTTATCGCAAATGAGCGTAATGAATTCATGTCGAAGATTTGTTCCCACACCCAGACTCCCTGGGCTCATGCTGCTTGTAGTTTCATCCGTTTATGTCACTGGAAGCACAGCATCTTCCTCGCGCTGATAACCTCAACAGACTGCAAGGAGGAACGTGAAACACAAGCACAAACCACTGAAGCCAGTAATAGGATTCGAAAGCTGACGGACTGACACCCATCAATCAAGCTAATTAAGGTGCAAAGTTCATAGTAATGCTTTTCTTTTCTCTTTTTTATGTTCGTCTTGCACCAAATATGCCATTTCATAAACAATCTGCGTCCGCATTTTATTCATTGCTCATGATCCATAAAATCCAGATTTAAAGGTTAGTGCTTATTTCCAATTATTTTCTCTTTGCCTGTCTTCGCAAGAAATAAATAGAGAACAAAAACTGACACATATTTTCGAGATGAAACTAATGTCTTATGAGCAGTGGCCCACCCCTCTTTAACGTGATAAAGCAAACAAATGGCAGAAAAGTGATAATAATGCTATCAATAAGGACATTTTCTCATTAGTGTCTGTAAATGAAAGCGAGCAGGCTGGACGCAGAATGAAAAATAAGAGTGTGTGTGTGGCCAGTCGATTGTGTGGGTAATGAACAGGCCTCTCTGGGCTGTCACCTGTCTGCTCCCCATTACCTGCTGATAAGACACTAACTCTGCGTTTGGCACTTCCCCACTCACCCCCCTCAGCACCCCACAGACTTAATGCGGTTAGCACTTGCCAAAGAACAGGAGTTCCTTATTCCTAATCATGGAGAAAGTATTGATATTATATCTGCGCTGTCACATTTCATTAGCCGGATGAGGAACGTGGGATAAGGCCTGGGGGGCCAACGCTGCAGTCTTCTGATCAGGACAGGCAGGAGAAGAGCAGACAGATTCAGACTCTGACTATATGACATAGTACTACTTAAGATTTAGTATGATTTTCACCTACTGTTGATTAGAGAGCAATTTTATGGAGCATAACTTTGTCAGAACAAAACCTCCTATCCCTTTCTTGTCTCATTTTTATATTAGAGTACATTAGAAAATCCCTGTTGTGCTTTACAGTGTGTCAAGAATTCATAACAGACAATTAGAAATGACTCAAATATTTAAAGTAAAATCTTGTTACGTTAAATTACAGTGAAAGTTATGTTTTCCTTTTTAAAGATACAAGGAGTGCCTCTGACAGCAAAGATGCATAATCTAAATTGCTTATTTGATGAAAAAAGATGGCATTATTTTTCAAAGAGTAAATGTTTTTATAAAATAGGTGACTCATAATTATGAAGAGTTGTTCCAGTGTGATTAACATCGCAGCTCAAAGTCATTTCATTTGTTTAGTGCAGGGCTGATTTTGGGGTTAACTTTGTTTCGAACATAAACTGTGAGCACTGCCTAGACAGTAAACTGCATTCAACAGTCTGCCAAACCAATTATGACTGGCTGCCAAAATGTGAACCTTCAAAAGATACAAAACAATGAACTTCATAGCAAACAACATATAAATTTAAAGGCTCATCGCCTGAAGAATTATACAGAAAATACCAAATATACTGCTTCAGAATGGATGATGCAAGTGAGAAGTGAAGGCTGATGGTAAATTTATGAGCTGAATAAATGCTTTCCTTCTGCGGCCAAACCAATACAGCAGAAATTTCATAACAGTACCCATGGACACATGTGAATAAAGGTTAGTAAATCAACTAACTCATAACAACTCACAAAGAACAAACAAGGGAATGGATTAGAACCCTGGCATTACACTGAACATCTGAATTCATTACTTAAAAGACCTTCAATGCCCATTTTTAATAGTCCATCCTCAAGATGTCAGACAACCAACACATAAACATGCTGATAAGAAATGACGGATGTTATTAGTGCAAATGATACGAAGAGCACATTAACTATGCATGGAGCATTAGCATAACATGAAGCTTATATCTTCAATTGTGACACTGGTCAGGAAAATGGCCGCTGTTGTGGCACAGTGATGACTCCAGAGATCTTTAATACCCGACCATATTAGCAAAGCTTTAATGAGTGAAATGCTTATTTCATAATGCCTGAAGCTGCAATGGCATAGTTATTCCTCTCACAGAAAAATTTCAACCTTCAGGTTTCACCATCATCAAAACATACTATTAAAGGGGAGACATTATTAATAAAAGATGTGGAATTGGCAGCCAACTACTTTGAACTATACGCCCAGAGAAGGTTAAGATACAATAGAGTCTAATTTTAGATTCTCTCTCCCCACAGCAAGTCAAGAACCTCTTGCTTTTTATTCAGATGGAGATGGACATTTTTATGATGACATTTTAAGGCTAGACTTATTTATTATGAGGTGGCTTGGTCTCTGATTTTTTCTGCTGTATTATGGGATTAGTTTCTATGTAAAAAAAAAAAGCAACAGGCATTATTCTAGAACTAGAAATATGCAAGGGTATTTACACTAGTGTCTAAGAAAGAGTTTGGATTGTATATAATTACAAATAGCTCCTTCAAAGTTAATGGAGTGATAATTAAAGTCACAACACTGATAACATTTTATTCTAGTTTGTCCTGCTAAGCATCCATAGTAGTGGAGGCTGAGGCTTGGCTGTTCCTACTCTGATCATGACTTTTTGACTGTATACCTCTTGTTAGAATCCAGCTAGTTTAAAAAGTTCCATTGCTATAAATTAATTGCAGATAAATAGAATATTTCTTTATAGAAAAAAAATATCATTTACAATCACAAAAGAAAGACCATACTGGACAGTGTTCACAGGATGCCTAAGGAAAAAATAAAAAGCAACAGCAAAATGGAATAATAGGGTTACCCTCAAAAATCTTAATGTTTTAAAAATAAATATTAAAGACATTATCACACACTCCAGGAAGTGCTAAAGCTGACATGAGCTCATGAGTTCCAGTACATCACTTACAATATAACAAAAACAAGATTTCTCAAATGACATTTTGCATCAGCTATAGTCAAACAAAGATGGAGGCCATGGGTAAGGTGTAGTGCATAAAAGGAACCTCAATCCAAAATGAACTGACTGTACATTTCTGATACTGTTGGCACGATGTAATGGTCAAGTGATGTCTGAAACTGTAGCTCATTTCTAGCATGATGAAAGCCTGTTGCTTTGGCAAGCATGGATGCGGGTAAGTGTGGTGGGGGGGGGGGGGGGGGGGGGGGGGGGGGGGGGGGGGGGGGGGGGGGGGGGGGGGGGGGGGGGGGGGGGGG
>JBBMFX010000001.1:29006300-29016511 GCA_037832545.1 Rhabdalestes septentrionalis
CACACACTGCATAGTCATGGATGACCATCTGCAAGAGTATTGCGCACATGTACGCTAATACAAGCACAAACACATACACTCTCACACACACTGACATCAAGTGTTTGGTACTTTTTTTTTGCCCTATCTCCACAGGAGAGCCACATGTTTATAAACATTACCAAGAAAATTGTTCCTCATTCGTTGAACACCTTGACAGTTATGTCAAACTAGTGCCATTTCCTTGTCTGGCTTTTATAAGCAATTCACAGAGTCGGCCCTGAAGGGGGGACGAAATACTATGAATGAGATTACACAAATAACTATCAAAAAGGAGGAGAAAAATCAACAATTCCTCTTTATTTCAATTCTAGCCACACGGAAACTAAACAGAAGGTTGGGACGGAGCGACGCAGCTCCATATGTAATTTCAACAAGCACCGCGGTGCGTATTAGCATTTTGAAGCAGCCGCTGATGGAACAAAACAATGGAGAAGAGTATATGAATATTTTATCTCCTTGTAAACATGACATTGATCAGACGAAATGACAAAGACAGCGAATAAGCAGTCGAAAGAGTGAAACAATGTCATACTGATGTGCGGAGTCTCCCTGAGGCATGGCCACGTCTGATTAGAAACCTCCCTATGCCTTGTGGAACTTGAGCAGACAAACCCAGCACAATGTTCTGATGTAGTGGGGTTTTTTCTGGGTTTTTTTTTTTGGCATAAATCTAACTACTTGTAAAACAGAATCTCCCTAGGCATGTTAACAAACAAACAAAAGGCTGTGGAAACATGTTAACCATTGAGCAGGCTTGCTTCATAATCTTTTGAACTGTCAACATCGTTTTAAATCAGCTGCTGATGCATCTGTGTATTAGTTTTTTTTTTACTTCTTTTAGCTTCTGTACAAAAAAGGAGCTTTTGAGCATACTTGGAACTACTCATCTGCTTCTACTGCCCTTTGAGAAAGTGTAAGAGAGTTCTCAGTGTTAAGAGTTAGCATCAGCCTTAAAAATCAACCTCAGCAGGTCAGCAGAAGGAGGCTCAAATGGAGGCCTCTTTTTCTCCTGTTCTTTTCCCATCCATTTAACATCAATCTGGTGGCCCGCGGCTCTGAGGGGGGCTGGTGGAGGGTTATGGGGGTGTTACTGTACCTAATTCATCATCAGAGCCTGACCCAGCCGCTCATGCCTCACCCCGAGCGACTCGGCGAAAGGTTGGCCGCCTTATTGACACCTCTCACATCTCATGCAAAGTGACACTTTTATAGAAGCGGCTCTTTAATTTATGGTGTTAATCCCTGGTGCCTAATATGGAGACTTCCCATCTCCCTTTTCCATGTCTGTCACTTTTGTTCACCCCTCCCTCTGTTCTTTTTAAACGGGGCCCTTCTTGGTGAAGGCTTTTGATTGGTGAATGGCAGGCGTCCCGTCTCTGTCAGGAGTGTGCGTGTGTGTGTAAATGTGTTCATGGACAGGCCCTGACAGAGGCGGAGAAGAGGCAGGGCGGCCGATAGCTTTCGACAGCTCCTCCCTCCAGACATGTTTCCATGCAAAGGTAAGGGCCAAAGAGTCAAAACAATGAATCCTTGAGCAGGCAGGCCCATCATTAAAATTCAAAGGATCATTATGGTTTTTTCCAACAAAATAAATCATTAGATTGAAAGGCTTAAAAGGATTAAAACGATGCTTGATTCAAAGCCAAGGCACCGAGTCAAGACCAGACTCCAGAGTTCTTCCACTACATTACAGTGGGAGAGAAAGAGATCAGTGAGCCTTTAGAAAAAAATGATACATAATGGTTTTGAAATAAAACTGTGTTACTTTATGAAAGCAACGTTTTGTCCTAAGACCAGTCCTGCTCCTTTATAACTGATGGAAAAATCAGGCAACTACCTAGCCCTAGATGCATTACTGCCATGCAATTTTTTATGGCCTCAATCTTACTGATCCACAGCAAAAAGTAAAGGGATATTTAATTTTTTAATTAACATTAAAAACGGAACTTATTTGTATAATATGCAGGTCTAAATATATATTTACAATTTACAATAGCCTAGCTATTCTCTTTTCAACTTTAAAATATAAAACAAAATAACAAATACTAGTATCTATGCAAATTTTACTATTTTATTTTGAGAGTAACCAGCAGATTTTCTAGAAAATCGGTAAAGCAGAAGATTTATTTCTTTACTGCACTTTCATTACTGTATTACAGTATTTTTGTTTGTTATACTGTTACTTTCAGAAGAAAAATGTCCTACTTTTTACTTCCTTCTCTTCACACACTTAAGTGAGAGATGAGTAATGAGTAATTTTGTAGTATCCAAAAGAATAAGACCTACTTTCTACATTTGCTTCCAAAAGGCAAAACATTTATAACAAATTCTGACAAGCATTCAGAATTTAACAATCCATTACAACACAGTGTGTTGTATTTTTAAAACAGAGACTAGTATTTCTACCTATTACCTAAGATAGTTCCCTTTTTTGACTGTTACCCGTAAGCTCTAGTCTTTATCATTATTATTTTATTACTATTAGTCTCATGTGTGTTTTACATATGTAGCCTTCAAATACATGCTAGATAGTGTTTTGTTTAATTATTTCTGACATTTTGGATGTATTGATTACAAGATTACTGAGAATTTCTACATTGCAGCATGGGGTGTTGGTTACAACTGTAATCAAATGAATGGTTAATTTGCTGATTTATTTGACTTGCTGCACCTATAAAAAAGCTAGAAAGACAGCTATGACCTTCGAAAGTGTCTCATTTTTCACTAGCAGTGTAATCTTATTAATTCTTTTTATTGGTATATGGGAAAATATTCCTGTTTTAAACTGTGGTTGTATTGTAGCCACACAAATCATTAAAATAATATAATAGCCTCTTACAGTAGTTTTACTTTTGAGACTAAAGTACATTTAAAAGTAAGACCTTTTGTAAACTAAATCTACTTTCACCCAAGGACAACATTTGTTATATTTATCAGATCTGTAAGATTCGTCCAAACTAACTGCTGATTATCAACAGATTTAATGTAAAATATAGAGCCAAGGTTCAGTTTGGGTTGATGCTGAGGGGTTGAAGTTTAAGGGTAAAAATAGTTTAAGTCTATGTAAGAGAAATTTAGTTTCATATCAGTTAAAGACATCGTGACTATCTACAAATGATTTACAATGAACCACCAAAATCACGTGTTGCAAGCTTTCTCACATTCGGATATGTGAGCTTTTTATGTATTTCTATTCCCTAACCTGTGGCCTTTCACTAGAGAGACAAGTGAATGTTCAGAAGACTTCTACTGTACCTGTTGAACTTGGAAATGAGGGAGAAATCTCTGTTCTTGCTGGAGCTGGAGTACTGCTGACTCCTGAGCTTTAAACTCATCTGATCCACAATATCCCTCTGGGCCTCTGCTTGACACAGCTGCACTTGTGCCTGTTCACACACATACATACACACACAAAGACCACATCAGAATCAGCACAACCATCATTTCTCAACTTTCCCACCACGTCTTTCAGAGTTACAGTAAGTGCATTGCTGGCTTCAGGTTATTTTGGACCCCATTTCCACAGAAACCACAAATACCCCTCTTTGATGAGCTTCCATCTCCTCCCATCTCTACCCCCTTCTGTTTATATCAATAATGATATCCCAAACAGGACAGAAGAGTAACACAGTTCAGTCTGGATGAGTTTTGAGTCTGCAGAATTAGTGCTGCTCCATGCAAGCAAATGTTGGACTTCAGCCGTGATTAGCTGTAGTCACTGCGTATGCAAGAGAGCAAATCAGTGGGAAAAAAAGCCCTGTTTCTGCTGTGCATCTGTGCTTGAGAAAATTGGTTACATTGGGTGAATGGAGATCAGTTATTGCCCAAAGAATGAGGAGCTGAATATGTGGCAAGCCAATAACATTTCCAACAGCCTGCTTTGATTTTTAGCTCATTTCTCGACACTGTATGAAGCGCTGCGGTTTGCATTCCTTCCAGAAGCCACTCCGCCTGCTCCGCAGATGCCTCCAGAAAGGTCAAACAATTCCATGAATGCAAACTGCTCCTCAATCAAAGCTACCCTTGATAATAAACAAGCAAATCAACAGAAAGATGTGTTGCCTTTTCATTCCATTTATTGGGTGGGTATCAAACGCCCGGCTCTGGCGCTTTTCTCATTTGGGAGGAATGAAATGAACCTAACTAGGAGCTCCAAGAAAATTAGCGGCACAAGTGTGGCGAGTTCTCCTCTCCCCCCTCTGAGGAATTTGCTTTCATTTGCCTTCATTTCGGATTCACTCAGCTCGCTCGCCGATGCCGTGTCAGGATCCTAATTACTCAATCCCGCCGGAGCTGCTTACACACACAATAATGACTAATGCCCGCCACAGACAAAAGCAATTTCTCCTGGCCACCTTGAGTCTGAGGACAGACCGGCCCAGCACGGAGGCCCTCTGAGCCACTAGGAGGACGTGCAACTGATCTTCACTTCACTTCACTTCACTTCGCTCTCTCTCGCTCTCCCTCTCTTTCGCTCTATCTCCCTCTCTTTCCCTGAAGAGTTCAAAATCCCAACCAATCAAGCACCATCACTTTTCACTGCAGCTTTAAAACCTGGAGCAGAGATGTATTAGAAATCTATAAATGTATATGATAGGCCTGGTGGAAGATACTGTTCCTTTGGGTGAATACGAGAAACATCAATACAGCGATATACAGCTACATTTATTAGAGCTCTCACACTTGAAGAAGAAATTGGTCTATTGATGAAAGCATTTGTCTTCTGAACATCATATTCACGTGCCTTTTCAAGCAACTCTTTGCAAGCAGTGCCTTATATGCAAAACAAAGGAAAGGGCTTTTAGTACAAGGTCACTAATACAACACCCATAAAAGCATATGGGTCTTTTTAAAGAGATATTTGCCCAAGGGATCAGGCAGCCCATGTCTAACATCACTTTCCAAATGTATGTAAGGCGCAAGTCAGGTTCAAAATTCATGTTTGTTTTTTCACAGACTTTTAAGACTTTGGATTTTACATGGTATTTTCACCTGCTTTCATTTTTTGTTTTCTAATTTCAAATTGACACATTTGTGCAATCCAAGAGATTTCTACTTCTGCACAAGCAGAAAAAAGAAGAACATTTATGTGAAGCTTATTCTGACTGAAAAGAGAAAATAAATGTGTTAAAGCAGCATTTAGATCACTTTAGACACTGGACTATTTTTAAAATATATTGTTTAATATTTAATTTGTTTATGATGTAATGATGGTGCATTAGTCTCCTGTATCCTCTTCTGTCAGGTTTCATCCAGACCTGATTCTGGTGATTCATGGACAATATTTGTTTGAACTCAGGCCCAGTTCAGACTCAGGACTTGATGTAGTTGGGGTCAGGTGGGATTTGGACAGAATGTCTTTAGGCACAGATCAGGTTTAACCTGAAAGCCTCATGCTATGTACCTGGTCGGTGTAAATAATTCCTTATCTATTAAAGTATTCCATGTATGAAGTGATTAAAGTACATCACCCACTGAGCTAACCACTGACATGGTTGTTAAGGAATACAAAGCCATATATGGCTAAAGCAGAGGTCAGTACAGGAAATAACTGAAGCATTGTTCTCCTTCAGACTCCATCCTCTATTTCAAGTAGTCTTTCACTCCACTCTAAAAATGTATTAATACACATAGAAGTCAATATAAATGTAGATAATTTGATACTTGTACCTTTCTACAGAGTGTGGGAGATGAGCAAAATCTGCTGAATCAAGTCATTTTAAGCTTTTTGTTTACATGCCAGGGCCAATTTAACAGCCTCTAGAAACTTCCTCAGCTTCGTGTCCTCTGGGATTTGGTGAATGATCACACTGTCAATCATACGCTGAGAGAGTTCTACAGTCATCATTGCCTCCCTCACCTCTCCCCCTCCAACTTCACACACGGCTATAATTACAATGGGCTTTCATATATCAGGCCACAAGGAAATTAAATGCATGGTAAATATTAATAATTTATACGCCATGCTCTAAACAGATCTGGCTGCCAGCAGCCATTTTTAAAAAATGTCAATAAGACTGCATGGCCTTAAAGATTAGTGAGAAGGTGTATCTGATGTTCTGAGAGTTGCTGAAGTCTAAAGCACGGTGAGAAAGGTTCCTTTACCTTAGCAGAGAGATTGATCCATTTAAACCCCTGAATGAATAATACACTCATAATCTCCAACACAAACATTGTCAAAGGTTCAGAACCTAGGCAAATCCTACTACATCTTCCCTTTACACCAGGGCTACCCTAATGCGTACTGCAGGCGGAGGGGATTAGCAACAAATCAGTTTTTAGTTTAGATTAAACAAAGAGTCATACACAGACACAGTTGTAAAAACCTTTGTGTGTGTGTGTGTGTATGTGTGTATTTGAGGTTAAGTATTAATGGCCCCATCATTCTTGGCATGAATTTCACTAATGGACTACTGTCGGCCAGACAGGGCAAAATCTATTAATCTCAAGATTATGCTAGAAGTAGGTACTGGAGGAAAGATTTCCAGACAAGACGGGCCTTGAGCCTTAGGAATACACAAACCCAATAGAGCGCGTTCCAAATGGCACAAAAGATGAAGTTTGTTGGGATATAAAATAATCCACTCAAAACTTTGTAGTGTTCCCTTTGACATTCTTGTCAGAAAATAGGAAAAAAAAGAAATAGAGGCCACAGGAAAGAAGGAGGAATAGGGGGAATTTGGAGGAGGGTGTCTGTAATGCAAACAGGATAAGAGTGTCATCGGAAGTGGCTGGGGAGTCGTAGAAATTAACGAGGAAAAGTATGTGGCTCTGGTGAGCAGTAGTGCGCCCGAGAATGACAACGCTGGGGGGTTGTGGCCACCTCTTAAACTAGATATTTAAGCAATACGACTAACCACGTGGTTAGTTTATTTCTTTATCATCTTGTCGGAATGCGAGGAGCCTCGTAGTGAGATTGAAAACCGTGGGAAGCCTTGGCACCACCACCATCCCCCAGCCCCCCATCCCCAGCAACCCCCCCCCGTGACTGGCGTTCAAACCAGCCAGAACATACATCGCCCTGTTTGAAATGTCTCCCATCAGACTCGTCCTGATGTTCCGAAGCAGTATCGGAGCACAGCACAGTGCAGGCATGCTCAGAAAATAAATTCTGCCGGGAGATGTGTGTGTGTGTGTGTGTGGTCGTGCCAGCAGTCGTAAACGGCCAAGAGTTCTATCAAAGCAGCACATAAACCTGCACACCCAACGCTGAAGATTCAGCTTCACAAAAAGTCCCTGAACAACACGGGAGGACATCGATTATACAAAAAAAAATCTGTATGTCTGAGGCAGGTTGTAACTTATTTCACAACACAGTTTCACCCGAAAGAAAACAATGGTTTTATTTCTAACATCAGTGTGATTCTGACTTTTACATGATCCCTCTTTGAAATGGAAAGTGAAGAATTATTTGTGCAGAAAGCAGGCCTTAAAACTCATCTAAAAACTATTACTTTCCAATCACTCACCATAAAGTCTGGATTTAAAATGTAGTGCAGTTTCCTGGCATGCATCACATGACTTTACAGCCCAAAATAAAACCTGTTATTACAGTGTTGTAAGCCTGGGTTTCCCTCTCATTCTCGCTGGCTTATCAGGTCACCACAGCTAAACAGGCTCTGCTATAACCACATGCACGGGCTGTTGTTTCACTGCTTTGTCAGACAAATTTCATTATGCGAGCAGTTAAAACTGAAGGCAGCACTTCTGCAGCTATCTACAAAGCCAGTGGTATGACCAACAATCACAGCAGAGCAAAGGAAATCATGCTTATCACGACTAACAAACAAATAGCAAATACTCTGGCTTAGAGTGTCAAGTAAAAGACTGCGTTACACACATAAGCCCTATGTAACGTCTCGATGAATTGTCATCACGTGTTCAAAAATGTCTGATGGGTGCTGAGACATGGGTGCAAAGACACAGTCCATGGACACCTGCAATCTCCTCAGCAGGAACCTGAAAGTGTTTTGAGCTGCTTGAGACAATTGTTTTATATCTTCAGTCTGTGGGAATGTATTAAACTCAAATTTTTTGGGTCACAAAAAATGCCCTTGCCAAACTAAACAACAGAGCACGAAATCAGATTGCATTTGTTGGAAGCGCAAGATGTTCAGCTTATGTTTGGCTTGAGCAAAATCGCATCAATGACAGGCTTGACCTTGACATTAAAGCGCGTCCCAGTGCCTCAGCCCCTGTAGAATGTTCCATCAGTGGTATACCTGCATGCGCTCCTTTCCCTTTAAGAAATATCTTAGGCTGTTTGAAAGCTTAGCTCCTGCAACATTTATCAGGGCGTGAAATTAGCAATTGCTAGAAGCTAAATTGCTGCCTCTTATTTAACGTTGTTGCTGAAAGGTGACATTTAATCGCTGATCCCTGCTTCCAAGAAGTCTAAACACCCAGAGCCATGAGGAAAAAGAGACAAGGGGGCTTCAGACAATGTTCACATTATAGATTAGTTGTGTAGGTGGGGTGGGATTGGGGATGGAGGGGGGAGGGAGGATCGATTGTGTGATCATCATCATTTTCAATCTAGCCTCACTTAAATATGTGTTGTTTTGCTGAGTTAGGTCATGCATGCCAAGCAATCGTGCAGGGCATGTGGTGAGAATGTCAGACTAGATACACCGATTATCAGGGACAAGAATTCATGACTAATACTGAATAGATGGAAAAACAAACAGCCCACAAAAATAAATTTGCTTCTTCAAGGCACCGCTCTTTCCTGACGTCCAAACATGCCAGTCCTTTCTTCTGTTCATTTTTTCCCTCTAAAGGAACGCTGACATAAAACAAAAACATTTGGAGAAAGTACTTCAGAGCGACCTGCTTCAAAAATCCCCTGACTTCAATTCCGCTCTGCTTTTCAACAAAGCTTGACGGCATGCGCCAAGCGGCTTAGATGAAGATATTTTGAATGCCGAGCCAAGCGCTCCAGGCAGGTGCTACATGAGAATCCATTAATATAGGTAATTAACATTAGCCACCATTTTAATTAACATGCAAACTAATTAGGAAATAATTAAGTAACATAAAAATCTGATCTTAATTCTAAATTGGAGGAAGCTGGCTACCTCTGTGCTCCCTCCTTTGAGTTTTTTGGGGAGCAGAAAAGAGCTGATTTATGTTGTGGGGGTGAGTTAAATGCAGGCTGCTTTTCAAAGTGGATTAGGCTCAGGGTCAGATCCACATAGAGAGGGCTGTGTCTGGGCTCTCCTGGCTACTGTTTTGGCCAGAATGCAATTCAAAACACTGGCCCAGTGTATTAGCTTCACAAAGACATGCCAGTAATCATGGCCTGTGTGTGACCGGGTGTGTGAGACACACACACTGAGAGAAAAAAGCAGAGAAAACAGGGCACAGCCTCTGTAATAGCCACATTCTGCACAAACTCATTTATGCAGCAGAAGAAACAAAGAGGACTATTTACATTGGTGCATATTGATTACCTGGATCTAGCCATTCCTCTAGACTCATCAAATACTGTAGACAAACTCTAATAATGACTTCCTGCCTGACTCCAGTATGACTGACAGTATTTTTTTTTGTTCTTTTGTTTGTTCAGAGTTTCCACTAGATCGCAGCAATGTTCATTTCCCAAAAACATGCACGCAGGACATTTGTTGTTAAAATGACTGTGTTATGACCGTAAACGGAGACAGGGACTGGAGGGAGAATGCCTCGCATGAAATAAGTGCTGTTAAATGCTCTTCTTGGCAATCACAGAAAGAAATTGATTTTAGTAATAAGACAAAGAAAGCAATTGCGGAGATCGATGCATAAAGCCAGAACGCAGCGTACGGAGCCAAGTTTACTATTTCATTAACAGTAGGACAAAACTCCAGAACCATTCGCAATGACAAATGCCCGGGACCATTATATACACATTTCAGGTAAGTGCTTCAGGCCAAGTTAAATTCGATTTCTCTGCCCCATTGTATCTCTATTTATTATTTGTTGTATTTGTTCCAGATGGCGAGGGCCGGGGCTGCTGAGAGAGTATTGTTCCTCCAGCTCCGGAGAGCGCAGTCCCAAATAAACTCTCTAACACAAATCCCACTCCAACCTCCACGCTCTAAAAGCTTCTAATCCAGCACACACACACACACACACACACACACACACACACACACACACACACACACACACACACACACACACACACA
>JBBMFX010000001.1:29021396-29033427 GCA_037832545.1 Rhabdalestes septentrionalis
AGAGGGCGGACATTAGAGTTTTATATCACTTCAAGACGGGAGAGGGAGGGAGAGAGGGAGAGAGGGAGAGAGAGAGAGAGAGAGAGAGAGAGAGAGAGAGAGAGAGAGAAGAGTAACACAAGCCTTCTCTGACAGTGGGAGCGGCCTCAGAGCGAGTGATGGGATGCGTTTTTGCGCGTCTCACCTGAGAGGCATGCTTAAATCAGCAGCCGTGATACGGTAATTCCGCCGCTCATATTTCATAACATGGATGACAGCTTTATGTTTACCAGATTGGCCATAAGCATTATGGAGACAGGCAAAAAACCAGGGAGGAACATGAAGAACAAAGAAGCAGGGACATCATGCATGCTTGTCGATCCACACACTTCTGTGCAGAGGGCCTAGAGGAACCTGAACAAGAAAGAAAGGTGATTTAGCAGTAGCTTTGGCTAAAGTAAGAAAACAGAGTGGCTGCATTTCTTCTCCAGAGCTTGAGGAAATGAGCAGACACCAGGCTGGGCAGCGAAATGAGTTTATTCACAACTGCATCGTGCTCAATTGCTAATCCACTGTGCACTCTGGTCCACTGACTACGGTGTATCTCTAACACCTGCGATATTAATAATACAGCGAGCCGCCAATTCCTTTCAGATGGCTATCCTTCCTGCTGAAGGCTTGTTAAATATTCATTGACAATTATTCCACAGTGACTGAAGGCTAAGTGCTCAGAGAGAGAGAGAGAGAGAGAGAGAGAGAGAGAGAGAGAGAGAGCGAGAGGGAGAGAAAGTGAGAGAGAGAGCAAGAGAAAGAGAAAGTGAGGGAGGAGAAGGAGCGAGAGCTATGCAGATATTGATGTTCGCTTCTCTCAGCCGCAGCCTGCAGATCCCAATCACATTCATGCAAGAGAAACCAATAACCGATAACAGCTTTCCAAAGTGCCAAGGTCCTGCTGCCATTAGCAAATGAACAAACATGCCAATGACCTGTCCCACCAGCTGAGCCATAAACATAGACGACTGAATACAATATTTGAAATGGCTATAAGCACACTTAAAAACTATATGGACTGGAGGGGTGTGTCTTGTACTTAAGCTGTAGATGTGACCTCTAGTGACTTCACTTGGTCAAATTAAAATATGGATCAAAAACTTAATGAGGAGTTGGCAGCAGAGACATGATTCATGTGGGATGGGAGACTAATTCACTTTAGATTTCTGATCAAGTATGGATCCAGGTCTATTTGAGATCTGGGGCTATTTGTGAAACGTAAAGGCTGAAGTCCTGATCAAGGCTTCATTCACCTACACTTGTATGTGTCTGTCAGCTGTGAGAGGTATGGTATTACTTCCAAAGTACTATTTCTGTTTCCTTAAATTCTTATGGACACTGTACACATCCTTGCTATGAAGTTAAACATGACCTCCATGACCTATACTGTCCTAAAACAGTCTAAACTATGTCCTGACTCTCTTAATAGACTGAAAAAGTATCAGCCAGTGTACTGTGGTATCAGTAATTGAGAGCTTGCCTGTCTTGTGTCCTCAGAGCTGCTAGGTATCTTTGTAAAATGCCATAAATCTCATTTTGCACAGATTCCAGAAGGAAATCTTTCTTCCAGGTGAAACATTACTTGCACTAGAGCCTACTGCCATATTCAATATCAGTGTGGGTTGAGGGCTTCCTTTTTCCCATTTTCCCAAATTTAACGGTGTATATTTTGGTAAATTATCACATAATCACCATGTTTCAAATATGCATATAACTCTACCATCTAAATAGTCAGTAAACTACAAAAATGCAATTTCTTTCACAAAGTTGATCTTCTTTTAACAATAAAATATTGAAAAGCAACTTTTTATAAAATCATGAAGCACATGTTCGTTTTCTGAGGAGTAATATTTTACATATTTAAATCCCTTTCCACTGAAATTTCGTCAGTTTTTCATAAAACAATGTACAATTCTAACATTGTTTGAGCTTCTGGTGGATGTGAGGACTGAGAATACAACACTAGGGAATTGTTAACAGGAATATGATATTAAAACACAAGCTTTTGTGACTTGGGATGTTTGCTTGAGGCTTAAAAGACAAAGAATTACTTTTTCACACAGATTGCTTGCTTGCTTATTTGTTTGTTTAGGCTTATCATATATCATGTAAGTAAAATCACGTATCAGAAATGTGGATGAAAAGAACCACTGGCATTCTAGAGAGCCATACGTACAGTGAGTTATTTTCCACAGCAGTGGAAAAAGTCAAGTACGCCCCAATAACACTACACCTCAATATCACAGCATGCTTATCAGATTAGTCTTTATCATATTGTGACTGAAGTCATTAAGCATTTGCAGGCATAGCATGCGGACAACCCGCTACCCACAAAGGAAATCAAAGTAATAGTTTCTTATTGCATTGGGCCCTTTCACAAAGGCACTCTGATTCGAATAATTACTGCCTAAAGTGCTCCTTGTTGCTTTATTTGCAAGCAAGTTAGATAATCTTTGATCTGATTCTCAAACGCAGAATGAATGAATGAAAATAGCACAATAAAATCTGGTTTATATTTGGAGCTTTTGCAGGCATGGTATGTGGCCAGAGGACAAACGAAAGAGAGAAAGAAAGAACAACAGAGAAAGAAATATAAATAAAGGAATTTAAATCTTTTGTAAGCGTGGTATGTGGCCAGCGACACAGAAAAGAAAATGTAGGAAAGAAAGAAAGAAAACAAACATATTAAGTCACACAGCATTCAATAATGGCAGAGCTTCATGGACTCATTCAGGTCTGAGACCGGGTCTCTGCCCCTTTCATAAAAATAGAATTACAGTGCTCTAGCTCATCTCTCTATGAACTTTAGAATTGGCCAAACACCAAGTAGACAGAGAAAAACACAGACATAAATAACAGTCTGGGACAATTCGCAAACAAAGGGCGTTTATAACAGCAGATTTCACATCCTCTCTTTAATGTTCCGCAGTCCATTTCGCACCCTCTAACAATATTCATTTCCAAACACGGTGCTCATACATCTAATTTAGAAGAAAAAAATTAATATGAGTTAAACCCTGCCTGCATATTAATTCATATCATTTGTGTGATTAAATATTTGAAACTGTCTGCAAAAACTAGGCACTATTAACTTTTTCATAAAACATTCATTTCAATTGTCAAACTGCCGTCGGCAAAAAACACTTAGAGAGGTATGTCAATTTTAACTCACTTTATAAATTACAGCTGGAGTGCCTTTGCATGCTAATACATGCAGAGAGAACTAGAAAAAATGACTACTTATTTGGATCCTTGATTGTATTTCATTTTTCACTTAGGGCCCAATAAACATTTTTCAGAGGATGGAGATGAATGTATGTCTGACAGAATTAAGCAAAACTATTGTTGAACAAGTTCTCTCAATTTCAAGAGGGATTTGCTAATTAAAACCGGCACATTTTCAATTGGTAAAGGAGACAGGGCATAATCTAGGTCAGCTTAGTGGTGTTAAATATTTTAGTATCAATTTGTAGGTTTGCTGAAACTTACCATGGCATACATCAGCGGTGTCTTTTTTTTTTTTTTCAAGAGAAATGTTAAAACTACTGCATGTACAAACTTGCAAAACTCATGACCTAGTCTGAAGTCCCCAAAAACCTTCTAATTCACAGCATGTCGAACGTATATCTCCTCAAAACTGCACCTAATTACGCATCAAAGTCTAAAAAGTGCAATCAGAATTCTCGAAGTTAGTGCTAATATTAGATTTAGAGCAAACTTGACCATGAACCAAGGTGTACCTGCATGCTGGGGCATAAATTGATGCGCAAAAGGTGCCAGCACGCTCCTCTCCCCAGACTTTAAGTGCCACCTCGTGTAATTTCATTTTCACCAGCAATAACCCCGGGTCACTTTTAAAGCATGGTGACTTTGATATACCTAAGACTTCTCCATATGCATGGTGGGCCTGTGTGTTGTGGCAGGGCTGCTGTTAACATATGCCAGCAAGCAGAATGGGGGTGACGGAGGTGTGCGCAAACCCCTTGCCACCCCCTCCCACTGTGCTGCACTCAGCCAGAGAGAGGGGTGAAATGGCGGCCCTGGGGCAGACAAGCTGTCTCCAAGAAGCCTCTGATAAGGCCCCTGCCTCCCTTTTACATATATACATATGACAGTGGCAGAATATGCCACAGACACCTGGCAGGGACCAAGCTCAAGACGCAGATACGCAGAGCGCTCTAAGCCATGCAGGAGGTCCCCAACATGGGCGATAAACCCACAGGATAGGGTTGCATCTGGAACTGCCTGACCAAATATACAGAGAGCAAATGTTGAGAGTGTCGTGGCTGGGTTGCTAACCTGGGGGCAATTTTGACAAGCTGGTTACAGGATTAGTTTGGCCAGCGTAAAATAACACACTCTAATCAGGAGCAATGACTTGGAGAGGGTTGCTGTGGAAGGGTGCCCACCCACCTTTGGAAACCCCAGTGGTACATTCCATCATTCAATTCCACCACTTTCCACTTTATCAGGTTCTGGATCCAACATATTTGCTGCATGCATTGACGTGTATAAGGATTTTATCTCAATGCTTGGTTCTAACATTAAACATTGACATCCAAGTTACATCAATTCATCCATTGAAAATAGCTTAATCTTATGCATGTGCACAGATAACAGTTATAACATTGGTAGCACTTTAACATTTGCTTGGCTTTTAGGGTGTGCATTAATTTATATTATTTCAATACATTCATAAGCAAAAAGACAAAATGCAGTTGCTTGAGCTATCCACTGACCTGTCCATGCATGGGTTTTTCATGGTGACTGTTGCAAGGCCGGACAGAACATAGTATACAGGGTATTTGGACAAGAGTAGGTGGACACCTGATCATCATAACTATATAAACTTTTTGGGTTTAAGCATTCATATGGATTCATCAACATTTGATGAAAGCAGCTCAAACAGTGTAAAAATTAACAAAAGCCACTTGAGGGGCAAACATGGTATCCTATGAAAGTGCTGCATTTAAAGTTAATGAGTCCTTCAGTATGTCTCATTCTACTGCGAGCGCTTGTCTGTAGAGAATCTGTGGCAATTAGTTTCATTTGATATACCTGTTAACAAGTGAGTGTGGCTAAAACACCGGAACCCCATAATTAATAGGGGAGTCCACACACGCATGGCATGGCTATATAGTGTATGTATTTTGAGTACATGTGAATATCTGACAACACCAAGCATACTATTTTCTTGTTTAGTTGAGCTAAAAATTGCCTGGTGGCATTGTTGTTTCCAGCCTACAACACAGCCCAGTTCCGCAGTGTCTAAGTTTAAACTAGAATTTCATAAAGAAACTAAACTGCCGTGTCATGAGGTAATCAGTCTGAAAAGACTGTTGAACTTTGCAATGATGTCTATGAAAGACCACATATTTGAGCATAAACCAATATAACTTTGAACCAAAGCCAAGTATAAATCCTAAGAAAAAACTTTCCCAAACCACCATCACCAACTAAAGAACAAATGTAACACTCATAGAGACAGCAGCTGTTAAGTTGCTTTGTAGTGACAATCAATAAAAAAATCAAAATGAACAGCATGTCTATTAAATATCCAACTTTTTCTAAAGTAAGTGAGCAAGTGTGTGCAGGCCAAAATGAAGTACAAGGCATTTTCAAAACCCAAATATGAAATTGGAACCCAATCTAAGCCCAACATATATTTGAGAAATGATGGCCATGAACTGTCAGGTTCAGACTAAAATGTCAAGCTCTAGTCATGGATCACATCAGTGCTCTGGACAGGATAGGTTTTCTTCATACCATAGTCATTGGAAGAAGAAGGTCCCCTCAGCTCAGCCACAAGTTAATAATCCCACCTCAGTCCCTGCACATGATATAGGCCACATCACTGTCTTATCCTTCCTGCCTGTGCTTAGATATGTCCTGACATATAGCTAAAGCACAGGACATCTCTACATGCTTTTGGGGTGTATTACCATGGCAATACAAGAGAAACAGACTTTCTAAGGATTTGAGCAATTTTATGAAAATACGGTCACCAAGACTCCACCAAGCTATTTTTTATTGATCTTTTTCTCTTGCTCTGTTTTTCATTATATGTCTCTTCCTCTTCCAATTTCGCCTGGTCTCCTCTTCATTTTAACAGGTTGTACACTTAGCTGTGAAACAACAGAGCAATTGACCACATTAAGCAAAATAAAGTAATATATTTATAAACAGAATAGACGGACAAACAGCAATATGAATGCTTTCAGTTCAGCCACATTGCACTACTGATGCTCACTTTAGTAACATGCACTTGCTTTCTTTATCATTCTTTGTCTCTCCTTCTCCTTTTCTCCCTACAGTTTAATTAGAAGAGTATAACGAAAGTAGACAGGGTTCCCTAAGGATTATCATTTGACCAGCATCCAGCTATGCTGCGACTTTATGGCCTCCCAGAAAATAATTCAGACAGCGCAACGCAACACCAAAATGTGGACGAGAGCATATGTTTGGAGCAATAATAACAAAGCGTTATGGCTGTCAAGAGAGACGCGCCCTGCTTTGCACACACCTTAATGGCATTCTGGGGAAAGGCTCTGTGTCTGGGCAGCGTGGTATATTACTTCTTTGACAGCAAGCATTGCTCATTGGTGTGCCATTTTTAACCAAAGCAAATTAATGACCGCGAGCAGCACCTGTTGTAGTGTGGCATTAGAAATTAATGGCGAGGGGGACTCATCATTGAAAAGACCGCCTAGACAGCAGTTTCTAAATATTGTTTAGTCGGAGAAATGTGGAACTGAACAAGCACTAAAAATTCCCCATACCACCATCAGTGAGGCTCAATGGGCCATAAGGTGGTTTGAGACAGGCACTTAAGCAGAAGTTTCCAACAGAGGATTCTCATCAACAATTGACCTATGTGTGCATATGCAAACCTTCAATATGCTACATTCAACTAACATGGTGGAACTTATGGAGCCTGACCTTGATGTACCACACCACACAGCAAATGCATTAGTAGAAGCATGAAGGTATCAGTGGGTGATGGTTAAACACATCCTGATAAAAGAGATGATTATTCACCTGTTGTATTCTGTACTAAAGCATGCTTACTCTTTATTCAGAAGCTGGTTTAACATGCATGGCATGGTGTCACGGTCATTGTCGTGATTGTGACCTTGAATTTGGTTTCCACATTAACAAATGGCCTTGAACCTGACCCCAGATCCCACCTTCCTGCTGAACATATTTACCCAATGCCAGTCCTGGAAGCTGTCCTGCTGCCCCTTCTGCACAGCAAAGCGAGGAGATTTGTGGCTCCTTGAGTGACCTTCCTCCCACTCTTCTGGCCTTCCTCTAATTAGGCGATGCATCTGATCATCATTAACAGCTCAGAGATAATGAATCACTTGCTCCTATCTCTCTGTTAATTCGCTGTAACCAAGCAGCTAATGGCTGTCAACGCTGACTGATCACACTGATTGTGGTGACTTCTAATTGCAACAAAACAATTTAAAAGAAGCCCGGTTATTTATGTCACCCACGGAAAAAGAAAAAGAAAGAAAGGAGTGGAGAGCTGCTTGCATGTGGAGAAAGTGGGGGAAGGAATGAGACGAGAGGGAAAAGGAACAGCCTGGCTGTGGATGAAGTGGGGAGGATTATGGAGAAGAGGGGAAGTCGAGATTGCACCCAAGTGCAACCCTGCCTCCCCTGGGGAAATCCAGCTGAGGCAATGCTGGATGCTGTTCACTCCGCTTTTGCACCCTTCATACACAATACAATCCCGGAGATCAGCCACTTCCACTCCCCCCAACTGCACCCAGGGCCTCTGCACAAACGCACTATCTAATTGGAGTGCAATTACCCAATCACAATTGACAATTAAACAAAGAGAAATTGGTACCCAGAATGACTACCTCTGCAATTACACATTAAGTGCAAGGTATAAATTGAGTTTCGCACATGGCCTGCAAAGCATAATTGTGTGTTTGTGTGTTTGTGTGCGTGTGTATGTGTGTGAGTGTGCAAATGTTGGCAAAAGCTATCAAATTATTCATGCAACCACACAGGCGTTAGCGCTCATTTATGAACAGGAATTCCATATTCACATCATGTATATCATAGGCCTGTACCCCCCACACCCATTTCTTCTTCTGAAGCGCCTAACTGGCGAGTTTTTCCTTCAGCCCTTTCCTATGCTAATGGGCAGCCCTCCCCTGCCTGGCCTGGCCCCCGTGTTTGTTTATTTTGCTGAGCGAGCAGCGGATAGCCGCGGGCTAGCCAAGCGGAGAGGAGCGAGAGGGTGGTGGCGGTGGGTGTAGTGAGGAGAAGAGAGCTAGGGAGAGATATAATAGAGGAAATAGCAGGGCTGTACCTTGGGGCTCATGTGGGGACTGGGGTCCGCGGGGTCTTCAGGGTCCTCAGGGTCTGTGGTTTTTTCAATGGCCAGGATGTGGGCTTTGATCATGTCCAGCGTGCGTAGCATCCAGCTGTGCTGCCGGCGGATCTGCCTCTGCAGCTCATGCCACTGGTGCACAATCATCTGGAGCATGTCCAGGAGGCCTACACATTAACACACAAACACATTATCACATTATACACACATTCCCAAACAATGCATGCTTCTTGTGCACACACAGAATTTGATCATAAACGTATCACTCTGTATCTATCTCTCCAATTGCATTTAACAAGTGTTCATTTAAAGAAAGAAAAATTTATCAATACATCAATAAATTGATCAGAAATGGTACAACTCTACTAATTCTTATACTGAAACCACGAGTATCGACCGATGCCAATCTTATTCCTTTTTTAATTCTCCTTTTAAATTATTATAATCAATTATAACAATTATATTTAAAGGCCAAAATGCAGATTCTATTAGTGTTTTCAAATGAACAAGACCCATAAAAAGTTTTGTGTATTTTGTTTATTATCCCTATTCGACTAATTATAAGTGCAATACTTCCTCCAGTCACATAAGCATATATATATATATTTTTTAAATATTTCATCCCAAGCGGTTAATTGGAGAATGTATTGTGCACTGAATAGAATCCTAAGGAATCATAATAATGTTTCTGGGAGGTCAGAAAGTTACATACACTGCACATTGTTTTCCCTATGTGTCAAGTTTGCATTTATTTATGCTCACTGCCATGACACACTATTGACAACAATATCTAAAAAGAGATACATATGGTTTCTGTGATGTTACGACATGATGCAATTTCCAGATGCTGTAAAACAAAGTAAACATGCACAGCTAGCCTATATTACCCAGTGTGTAGAACCCTTACAGAACACAGGTCCACCCAGTTCCCCACACAAGTTTCCCACCAGTGGCCTTTAATGAGCCTTTAATGTTTTATGGTTCTTCCATTCATCATGCCTCGCATTTAACTACCACCCCTACACACATCCCCCCCTATCTCTAACACAGCAACGACAACCACATCACCACTAATAACACTCTAAACATTAGGCTAATCACTATTATCAGCATCTCCATTGCATAAAGACTTGTGGGATGTGGTATAAATATTGTAGTTTGATACATGGAGTTTTAATGTATTCACAGACTAGCTAATCAGAAGCTGTTAAGCAACGAGACTTTGATTTCCCAGCTATTTCATAGCTGCAACCCAGGCTGTTTGTGCACCCAAGAACCATGAAAACGCCAGAGGTACACAGACAGTAATCATACTTACTCAATTTCATATGTAAAAAATTAAAATTTCCCTAGCTTTTTCAATAGAAAGTTTGATGTAACATGAAAATGTGGTTAAACTTTCATTATGGTTCACTCTCCAGTCCACATCATCCATAAATATGCAAACTAAGCTGCAGACACATCCCCATTTGGTTTCATCATGGTTGTGATGTATAGTGTTAGACTACTCTTGCCTCCTCCAGATTGTTGCTTTCCCCAGATCCTTCTAGCAATAATTAAAACTCTGAGGCAAAAAGAGATGTGAAGGGACTGGAGTGTGTCCCTGTCCTGAGTATATGACAAGCTTCGTCTACTGAACGGGGCGCTGCACTGCTGCTCGCACCTGCCGAATGATCGGATCTGCTGAGTTGCTAGGAAACCAGGTATTAGTGGCCAGGACGGAGCGTCGGGAGAAGATTTACTTATAATTGCGGCGTCCGATATATACACTGAGAGGACGCTCCAAGCCGAAAAAGATTAGATGTATAGGCATTTGGGTGTGTGTGTGTGCGTGCATGTGTGTGTGTATATGGATTGGTACAAGGCAGTTGCTGTGCCTTAGAGTGCTGCTTCAGGGGCCTATCTGCATTTTTAATGGTGACCAGCTTAACCAGTGGAGAGGAGAAGACTAGCCGACAGGGAGGTCAACTTGGAGGATTTGTACATTTACTAAGGCGAGAGAGGGGGAGAAAGGACATGGGGAGGAAGGGAGTGAGAAAGTGGGGGAGAGAGAAAGATAGAGAGAACAGTAGTAAGATGGACAGGGAGAGGGAGACAGGGAAAATTAAAAAGTGCGGGTTACTTGTAAGACAAGAAATGTAGACAGAAGGGAGATGGAGAGAGAGAGGAGAGAGAGAGAGAGAATGAGAAGCCTCTTAATGCCTCTAAATAGTCATTTTTGTTCTTTGGTGATTTTTTGTAATTGGAAATTTGAGTGCAAATATCTAAAAAATCGCTACAGCATCCCAAATCACATCCCGTTTTTTATTAACGTGGCACAGACTTGTCAGTGTGGTTTAGGACACTACAGCCAGCTATCTCAGAGAAGACACATGCTAGTACTCATGAAGTCAGTCATAAGGAACTTGGATCAGATTTCTCCAGATTAATGTCAATTATTGTCAAAAAACGAATTCTAGATCAGCACTTTTACTCCTAAGTCTGTTTATGAGAAAAGACCCTGTTCTCTAAAGTGGCTGCCCTCAGCATTTGGCTGCATTTCACTCATAGTAAGTCACACTAATTACTAATCCACACCCAGGAGATGGATGCAGGTTGAGTGCGTTGAGAGAAGGGAATAAGCCTAGTCCTATACCACAAAATATTTTGAACAGAGATTCTCCATTAACAGTAAAAACTGTCAATGAAAAGAAAATATGGTCCAGGGTTAGCTAATCCTGTTTTGACACCTAGTGTTCTAAAGGTTATTCTGTTTTTTTATATGCTTTAGCAATGCTTAATCAAATATATTCACACCAGAAAAAAAAAAATGTGTGTATGTATGTGTGTGTGTTTGTGTGTATGTATGTGTGTGTGTGTGTGTGTGTGTGTGTGAGTGTGTGTGTGTGTGTGTGTGTGTGTGTGTGCATGTATGTGTGCGACAAACAAGAAAGAGAGAGAAAGAGCGCAATGGGGGAGGGAGTGTAAGAATAAGAGAAAGAGAGAGAAAATACAGCGAGAGAGGGAGAGTGAGGGTGAGAGAGAGAGTGTGTATATCTGTGTGTGTGTGTGTGTGTGTGTGTGTGTGTGTGTGGTAGATGGCCTATGACTCTGACTCTGTTCCTGCTGTTCTTAATTCCAGCTCTCTTCATATAGAGTGCTGCAGCATCCCGCTTTATCCCACAACTCAATTCAGCCGGCCGAACGGTGCTCCGTTCCGAATGGATGTGGAAAGACGTGTGTGCGCACAAGTGTGCATGGTGGCGGTGCTGTGAAGCGGTTACTTGAAGATTTATAAATTCTGAAGGTCAGTATGTTAATATAAACATTAATAATAAATGTGCGGCTTGCCGGCGCACTACCTGATTTGTGGGAGGTGATGAGTTCCAGCAGCTGCCTCCCCTCCTCTAGCACACTGTCTTTCAGAGCGCTGTGACTGTCCACGTTCAGCTTGAAGCTCTGCACACACACATACACACACAGCATGACACCTCTATGCAGAGAAATAACCTCACACTCAGTTTATCTCTCAAACATTCTTTCTTGCTCTCTCTCTCTGGTGCTCTCTCATGCTTTCACACTCCCCTATGTCAGGCTCTCTCTCTCTCTCTCTCTCTCTCTCTCTCACACACACACACACACACACACACACACACACACACATACACACAC
>JBBMFX010000001.1:29040670-29052711 GCA_037832545.1 Rhabdalestes septentrionalis
CACACACACACACACACACACACACACACACACACACACACACACACACACACACACACACACACACACACAGGTAGGTACACAATCAGAACCACAAATTGTCAACACAAGACTGCTGCAGTTTATTTCTGCTTCAATACAGAAAAAGAAAGTAGCTAAAGGAAATCCTTTATTTGTGATCTTATACATAACAACAGTCCTGTCTAATGTAAAATGTGTGTCCAGTGATTTAAGATTGACATAGACCACTAAAACTCCACAGACAGTTCACAGCATCCACAGACATCACAAAAAAAGCAAAGTGTCAAAAATTGTGGTTTAGTTCAATTCTGGAACTAGTTCGGAAATAAAGTTTGAAATCCACAAAGTTTGGGTGGAGTGGTTGGCTTTAATCTACCGCTCGCAACGCTTAGAGGAATGTCATTCAGCACTTGTCCTTGATGTGCTCAAGCAGCTCGAACAAAACTGCTGATGGTGTACGATGTGTGAATACTGCCATCTGTTGGCCGTGTGTGAAGCTGTAGCTCCTTTCTTAAAGAGCGTCCGACGTTCCTCTTCAACCCCTGTGCTCTCTCCTCAAGCCTGAGGTTGACAAGAGGGAAAGACAGCACGAGTGGAGCACCGCTGCCCTAATTACAGTGAAATACATGCCCTTATACATCATAATCCTCCGGAGCCATGCTCTAATGCCATAAACCTGAGCAGATCAAATGGCATTTTGTAAAATCTCTAATGAACTGCGCAAGCATACCCGCAGCTTCTATGCAAGGATACTTCTACCCTTTCCCTGTGGCAGCTCATTACCTAACATTGGTGAAAATCAAAGATATTGATACAAATGACCTCTCCTCAGACGCGGGCTAAAAAACCCATAATTTATCGACTGTTTGGCCTCGACTCCTGAGGCGGGCAGGCTTTGAAGTGTGCGAGACTGGCTCTGATTTCAAAGGTAAGTGCTGGAGAGAGAAATAGAGGAAAGCCAGAGCATGCATATGTGTGTCTGTCTGTGTGTGTATGTATGTGTGGGAGAAATTGAGAGAAAGAGTGAGAGACAGTGTGCCATTCTGAAGCATGTTCTCATGCCTGCATGGCTACTGTGTTTCTGTTTACCATGTGAATGCATGCTGTTCTTTACTGGTTTGCAAGTGTAAAGACAGTGAAGTATTTTGTCATGTAATTGAGATAACTTTAGCATGGCGGCATATTTGCAGAGTCCAGTTCGTTGGCGATTTTTTTTCAAACTGGAAACTCAGTGTCAGGGATAAGTCCACTTTTACTTGCACAGTGCTGTTCATGAGCGATGTTACAAAGCAGCTTTCAGAAAGAAAAGCTCCTTATGAGGAAGGAATCGTTTGACAGGAATCAGAACTCCTAGACTAAGAGAGGGGACTTTTGCCAATATATTCAAAAGCTTGTCCGACCTCCCAACTGTTGCTATGAAAGAATTCATTTGTGGGCGGGGCACGAATGGGTTATTTGAAACAGCATACACATCACAGGCAGACAACAAACACAGCACTATTCCATAGTACCACAGTCAATGGAGATCAATAGGAATTGCCAGTTTATTATTCCCCCTTACAGGGACTGGTGTGTGTATGTGTATTTGTGTGTATGTGTGCGTGTGTGTGTGTGTGAATCTGTCATCCTCTGCCCCAATAAACATTCTCAGAGCAGATGAATATGTAGCCTCTGGTCAGTGTATTAACTGAGGGAGTGTATTACAAGGAGAGGAAGAGCAAATGAGATACAACTCATCGCCGCAGAGAGAAAGCAAGAGAGGGAGAGAGAAAGAGAGAGAGAGGGAGAGAGAGAGAGAGAGAGAGAGAGAGAGAGAGAGAAGAGGGAGGAAGATGGCAGGATAGATAGACAGGAGGGAGGGAGAGAGAGACAGAGAGATGGAGAGGAGCCTGGTCGGAGGCGTCACACATGACTAGGCCCCTGAGACTCCCCCAAGCAGGAGCTTCAGCTGCCAGCTGTCTGTTGCCGTGAGGATGAAGTCATCTCCAGGGGCCGCATGCTAATGTAATCAATCACCTCCCTCTGTGACACGCATCATCTCAGGTGGACGCGGCTGCCTGCCTCAGCCTAGCCCAGGCAGCCTGACACACACACACACACACACACAAATACACTAGAGGTGGGCAATAAACCAATATTTATCATTACTGAGATATGGTTCTGTGCAAAAGTTTTAAGCACCTTTAAAAATAATATTTAAAAACTGTTCTACAATTATACAGTAAATGGTGATTTTATGTCATGTATGTGTAGTATACAATATATTCCTTGTGGAAGTACAATATTATTTGTAGTTTCCATCAGAAACCCAGTTTGTCTCAATCAGTCCATCATTTAATTAAATCAGGAGTGGCTGATGGAATTTCACACATTCAGTTTGGAAATTTGGAACCAAAAGTTCCCCCTAACAGCTCACAAAGTGTCAACTACTTGTTTACAAAAAAAACATGTTTTGATACTTTTTTACTGCTTGTTTGTTTGTATTTTTTCTACTGTGGACTTTGTGAGCAGAAACACCTGCTAAACACAATCCTGCGCAAACATGAGATAAAATCCAATATTAGGCAGACACAGAATACCACGTGTGAACAATGACTGGACACAGAAATAATCTTGAACTAAATTGTGCACTTTTTAATGATCTTTTCTCCAGGGATCAAAATGGAACAGGTGTAAGAGATAGTAAAATGTCACCAAGTCTCTAAAGCAATTAGACGCCATCTCCAGGCTGACAAACGAATTGGAAAGTCTGCCAGAAGAAAGTCTTTCTTTTCATCTAATCAAAAATGGAGGCATCTGGAGTTCATTAGACACCCTGATGCATTTTGACTGGGACGTCTATGGTCAGATGAGACAAAATAGAGCTTTTGGTAAATAAAGCTTTTCAGTAAACAGAAAGATTTTATCGAACATAGAGCCACGTTCCTTTAGTTAAGAATGGTAGCGGATCTGTGATCACAATCTTGGGGATATTTTTCCTCTGGGATCTATGGAAATATATGACATCATGTACTTTTAAACTCTGGCTGGGTCCTGGGTCCTGGGTCCTGGGTCCTGGGTCCTGTTTAGATATTCTAGAAGGACATATGACCAATTAAATCTTTGAAAAAAGGGTTTAATGGTCACAAAATCAAGCTTCTGATGTGACAATCCCAGTCCCTGACCTGAACTCCATTGAAGACAATATAATGTAGGATATATATTCTTTAATTGCTCAATTTGTTCCTCTGTAATTTCATGAGGAGCTTTTTTTGCAAACAGTGAAAGAAATGTTTCGTACTTGTTTTAAATAGCTGTTATAAATTGTGGCACTGCCCTGATGCTCTTTTAGGTTGTTCAAATTATTCAGAAATATTATAAAAAATATGAAATATTGTGTACAGTAAAAATGTACTGTGATGTTCTTGCTTTATTAGCCACCTTTAACATTCACACACACAGGCACAGAATAGCAGGGCCAGACAGAGACATTCAGCTTTCATCTCACACACCACTCATCCTGGTCACATTGTGCTGGTGGGGGATCCATCAGGGGAGGTTTACAACGCGTGTTTTAGGTAGAGAGGATTTTTGAGAAGAGATAATCTCTCAGTCTTTTCTGAGGTCTGTAAAAAGTGTGTAAAAAAACTGACTGAATTAAAGCGCAAACTGAATTTAAGATTTCACTAAAGTGACTGCTTTAAAACACACATACCACAGTTTTACATCATTTGATGTTGTGAGTTAATGAAGAACAATGCCATCATAACAGGGCTTGATCTGCCATGTTAATATTAACCTAAAATATAATATACTATAATATAACATAATATAACATAATATAATATAATATAATATAATATAATATAATTTATCATATCATATCATATCATATCATATCATATATTATTTATGCATTTAAATACAGCACAGACTCAAACATTTAGGTTTTGTATTTTAAGCCAAGAGTTTGTTTCGGTGTCTACAATTGTCTGTAATTATTTGTTCAACCACCAGGTGTCACCAATGCACTACCGTTTCTGTATGATAATGGGAGTTGCAAGACAAGAACGGTGTAATTGTTATGACACCATTTTGCCAGTTTGTGTGTTTTGTAAATTTTTCCACAGCTGGTTCTTAGGGAATTGTGTTTTAGGAGTTAGAATAGAAACATCAACAAAGTTCTGAGAATATAACAAGAAGTGGATGCAATTTATTAAAAAAATTTTCTCTTTTGCACACTGTTCCCTGGTCATGTCTTACACCTACTGTTTGTCCCTCAACATCTGTCACAAAAACTATTAAACAAAATCCGGATATCTAAATGATGGAAATTTTGTTTATATTAGTGTACAGAAGATCCATTACACACATCATTGAGTATTCTTATAATTGTTTAATCATGTGCCAGGTAAGGACAGCCTTTTTGTCTTCTATGGAAACAAGGCTATAGGTACATTGAGTTTGACTATCTGTATTACATATAAATAATTCCTACTACAAAAATGAGTATGAGACATTTTTCAAGGGATTATTAAACCTGTTTGTTTTAGTACTTTAGAGCTTATGGTGATTCCAAATGTACCTGATTCTTTAAAGAACAACGCAGAAACAGGACCTCACCTCTAGCTTTCCCCAGATATCCTGGTAGTTCTCCTGGTGTTGGATGTCCTCCAGTAACTGCTGGATCAGAGGTGTACACTGAAGCATCATTCTAGAAGCTTTGGGTTGTGAAGCGCTGCTCCCAGCTCTCCGGGACTCTGGCCGGCTCCAGCTACCCTCATCCTCTGACAGCAAGTCACTGAGGGGGCCAGACTCAATGCTTTCATCTAGGGAAGGGGCCAGGTCACTTGATGAGGATGAGAAACGTCCTCCTGGAAAGTGCTTCTTATACGATTGAGGAGGGAGGAAATGGGGGCCACCGTCCCACTCAGGGTTGGCCTCGGTCAGATCCCAGTCATCCACATCCTGGATGGGCTGTTGCAGGGCACTTGGGGGTAAAGTCTGTGCCAGGCTTTCCAGCTTCAGTGCCAGCATCTCAGTCTTCTTCAGCTGGGCAGGAAGGGCCAGGAACTCATCAGACCCATACCAACACTCATCTTTAGGGCTGATCCTGGCCATCTGGGGAACATGGGGCATGAGCCACAGAGAGTTTTTGGTAGGGGCAAGAAGAATGTCTGGGCTGGAGGAGCTCTCACGTGGGTCATTGTCTGAGCTTTCCTCTGCCGATGAAGATGGAAGGCTGGAGGAGTCACTGTTTGGCCCTCTACTTGAGGGCTTGCTTTTTGAGCTAGAGTGCAGTTTAGTACCCTCAGTGCCATTTTCCTTCCTAATTTCTGACGAGCTCCTCTGGAGTGGTATTTGGGTCCTAGCGGGGGCTGTATGCTTCTGGAAAGCTGGCTGCCGACTTGTCTGCCGGTTCTTACCATTTATAACATGGAGGTTCTCATCAGACTGACTTCCATTACTGGGATACACCATCTCTAGTTCTAGCCAGAACTTAGAACGATCAGGCAAGTCCAAGAGAGATGGTGTGCTTCTGCTAAAGTCAGCCTGGTACTGCAGAGAAGATGGCTGGCTATGGTTGGCCTCCCTGTACATGGGTTTTTTGGGCATGGAGGGCTGTGTTGGAGACACGTCGCTGCTGTGGAAGCCCTGAAGTGGACGCTTGGACAAGCCACTGTCTCCCTGAAAGGTGCAACCCTGCATAGCTGTGCCTGTGGAGGGCGCCTGATCCATGGGCCCACTCTGGGTGCCCTGAGTGGATTCTGTTGGTTCCTCTGCAGGTGGAGATGTTTCTTGGTTCTGTCTGGAGGCAGCAATTGTCAAGAGATCGACACTCTGGAGCAGCTCTGGGAAGTCCCTCTCCAGCTCAGGGTAAAGGGAGCGTGGGTCTTGGCCTGGCCCTCGACCCTCTGGGTCCCCCTCGTTCGGGCTGTAGTCACTTAGCTCATAGGCTGTGATGCCACAGTCCAGAGAGAAGTAGTCTTGGCTGCACTTAATGGTCAGCTGACCTGAGTCATCCACCTCTGTCAAAGCATCCAGTCGGGCCTGGAGACAAGCAGATGACAAAAACACAGCTTAGTTTAATATATGAAATGTTTTAATAAAACAAAGGAATCTGCAGGTTTTAAGATAAGAAAAGAAAAGATAAACCTTTCTTAGTCCCACAGGTGTAACGGCAGAAAGTGAACAGTACATAAAGTTAATGGCAGCAAAATTAAGAAAAAATCATGGACTTTTAGAATATATATTCTTTTTATTTTTAACAAGCAATGTTACACAAAACCAGATACGTTCAAAAGATTTAGAAGGGTGCCAAACATCCCAAAAAGTTTTGATTGAATAGAACAATATTTTTGCAAAGGCAGAGAAGGATAATGGACCTAATTTTGTAAGAAAACAGGTCTGAGTCTAATACTGAGAGTGAAAAACAAGGAAATTGTCTCTACGCTGCCTTACAAAATATTGAAATGCTGTGCTGTCTATGCTGCTGTGTGTGTGCGGCTGACCTGGTCGTGGTCGTGGCTAAAGGCCTGCAGTATGTCAGTCTGGCGCGTGTAGTTGCCGTTGGAGTCCTGCAGCCCTTGCAGGAGTCTCTCCTTCAGAACGAGCACAGAGACGCGGAGCTGGTGCCACAGCAGCTGCACACTGCGGATGTCTACGATGATGTTGACCGAGTAGGACAGCAGCTTCAGGGAGAACTCCGTCTCCAGCAGAGCGTGGATCTGCTCCACATGATCTGATATGTCCTCACAGATGTCCTGTGTCAAACACACATACACACACACACACACACATACACACACAGAGAAGATGATAAGATGTCTGGTCGACAGCTATTACAAACTTCACATGCTGTCATTTGGTATTTCTATCATGCATTTCTTCCATTTAATAATAATATTCATTCCTGTGGTCCAGACAACAAATTCGCTCTCATAAGCCCTCTACATTCTGTATTAGAAGACACTGCAGCTTGAGACTACAATTGGAATGAATTATAGTGATCAAGAGAATGAGGGAAAGCTGGAAACGCAATGTGATGCTAACATACGAGTCATCAACACAAGTTAAGCATTCAGATGCCTCTTCAGGCAAACAGCAATCATGACAGCTACCCATAGAGTGCACTCAACTCAGCCAAAGTAGTAACATCACAAACAGAAATGAACTGGAACATCTTAAATAAAAGACCACAAAACAGTATGAGAGGCTCTCAAAACCCTATGGTAGCTTTAAGTATGTCTTCCAGACCAAATAACCATTTAGACTAGATCACCTGCAAGTACATTCATTAAACATGTATTTAATTTAATTTTTAAATGTAATAATAGTGTTCATTGTATCTCCTTGGCCTCTAAAGGCATTTTCAGACACATAGTTAATTCACCTACCTTCGACCGAAAGGAGAAACACAATAGAATGCTTCACAAAAAATAGCAGGGCCATGTGCTAAGAAGAAGGAAGAGAAATTGGCAAACTTATGTCATACCTTCAACTTCTGCACTTGAGTCAGTTTCACATGAGACGTGAATAATTCAGAAGTTATGGCAGTATAAACAACTAGACACCACACAGTTCCGTCTAGGAAACTGCCACTGATGCTGAAGATGCCACAAATACAGAAGATCCTGACGACAAACTGAGGGACTCGCTGCATTTAAAAACGACTAAAAAGACATAAAAACTCTCATACAGTAGCTATGACCAAATATGCACTGCACATGAAAGTAGTCAAAGGAATAATAGAATGAAACAACAATCATAATCATAATAATAATGCATTATATAGTACATATACTATTATTATTCATAATTTAATATAAATAATCTCTTCTGCAAACTCTAAGTCACTATTCTACAAACCAGAACCAGGGTCAAAAGCAAATGTGACAAAGTAAGGGACACATAAATTAGGAGAATACAAAAATAGATCACCTTTGTAGACGCAATCATGCATTAATAAAGATAACAACTGACGGGATGACAATAAAGAGTCTAGACTTCTCAGTAGGACTGATGATAGCTTGTCTAGTGAATGGGGCCTCACAGGAGGAAGCCCATCCTGGAAATATCCCACCCTGACTGAGCCAATATTAACTACTGGACCCTACATTCAGGCACTAAACTTCACCATCCAGTCCAGAACATGTTTCTCTAGATGACTAATCTTTGCATACGCACGTACAGAGCTAAGCCTCTGTTATTGCAGCACTGAAAACTGTTAGAGCATAAAGTCACTTCCCGGCACAGCAGGGACATCACAGAATATGTATTTACATGTCCTGCATACTGAATCACCAGCTTTCTCTGGCCTTAAGAAACTGCTGTAAGTCAAGCCACTTAAGTGTATTTGTCCTGCTTTGGTCAAGCCCTAGAGGATCTTAGTCTGTGCCTGTCCTTGAAGCAGCTTCAGGGAAAAGTATGTTGTTTTACATTAAGTCATAGTTGAGTTAATCCAGGGTATTCCAGCTTAGCTGCTGTTGAATGCTTGAGAATAATTCTATGCAACACCTAATACTACTATGCTGCATTCACGCTGCTAATTACCAAGCAGTTCTACTTTGTTACTGAATAGGTAACAATTAATTGATGATTAGTGCAGTTATCTGTTAATTAACTACCCACTAACTACGGATTCTTTGAAATAACTGCTTGTTCATTACTGAATATATTCTTAGTAACGGATAGTTTTATGATTCCACCTGGTAAACAGATCACTTAAATTAGCCCGGAAGTTCCTGGAGTCTCCCGGGTATTGAAAGGGGCTCCCTGATATTCAGTAAATCCAAATTTGTTTTGACAGCACAGTCAAGAGATAGCAAAGATCCTAGAGCCTATTTAGTATCTTTGGAGAAGGAGAGCAAGTGACTGAGTAACGTATAGAGAGAGAAACAGACAGAGCAGAACTTTCACTTTTCTGTAAATCATATAAATAAATAAATAATTGACTAAACACTAAATAACCAAATAAACACGATTTAAATTAGCTGGCTAGCTGCGAACTATTGACATCATGACTTGTAATTAAAATGTAATGCTTCAGTAAACTAAAAAGAAAAAATATTTATTTTGGATATTGGACTTCAGGTTGGGGTTGGGTTAAGGATTATCGTTACGAACCACCTGTGAACACCATTGTTACAAAAACATTGTGACTCTGTGTTTTACACTCTATGATTTACAGTAGGCTCAGTTCAATGTGGAGTCAATTTTACACCACTGGTTCCATAGGCTGTTCTTCAATAGACTGTAATGCTAAGAGTATTGCTGAAAGTGCTTTTAGGGGTCAAATGCAGGTTATATACAATAGAAAGCAAAACAATTGAGATGTTGATTTAACAGAAAAAAAGTACAGATCTCTACAAAGTACAAATTCCTTTGCATTGTAGTGCAGAATATAGTGCTGCCCAAATTTCTCTGGCCTTTCCGTCCCCTGCGCTACAACAGTAAATGGAGACTCAGCTGCTGACAAAGGCCCTCCCACCCAGACAAACTCAAGCACACATGCAAACACGTCCCATAGGCTGCTCCAGAAAAGCACAAGTGAAGGGTAGGACACCCCACAACACAGCTTCATGGATGCTGTAAAATTTGTAAGCATATAGCAAATAAATAAAGTTTTTTTAAGTCATCCTCACCTACATCATTATTTCTGCTTTGCTTCAAACACATGGAATTCAGTTAACTATCTGCATTAGAGATATGAATGTACAGCATTAAGTACAGCAATGACAAGGACACGACAGACATGCCAAAGCAACTGCCACTCTGTGATGACCCTAACATCAGCACTGGCCAGGATGGCGGCATATTGGCCGTGGTCCTTCCTGCCTCTTAAAATATCGTGGCATCTCTGAATGTAGGTCAGCCTCTCTGGCATGACAGAACCCCGGCACGGGACTCTCCTGCCCCCGCAGCGCAAAAATAAACACTACGGTATAGATGCCAACTGTACCTAGACAACCTCACACTGGAAGAACTAGCTGACCCTAAACATTACAGACCTGAATAATTGCTGAAAAACATTACACATTTATAAACAATTATCCACAATTATGATTAAATGTTAATCTGGAAAACTGTCATTTTCAGATGTCCCATGTACTTTCATGGTTGGACAATGATTTTTTCATCATAAACACATCATTTTCCTTCAATCAAGCACCAGTGGTTATCATCTCCAAATGTTCCTTTTTTATACTTACTTAAAATATATGATAACTGAATCCTTTACTCAGATCCATGTAATGTATACATTTGTAATGATTCTGTACTCTTTATTTACTTGATTTTTTACTTGATTTCATATTTGCTTGATTTCAAATATTGTTAATGAACCCTTGGTTTAAACATACGGTAATAGGAATCTTTATCTGGCATAGAATAATTGCATTCATTTAACTTTATACTTTACATGTGCATATTTTCTAAATCAAAACTTTTAAAAGGCATTTCCACATGCTACACTTCTACAGCACTGCTCCAAAGAACATCTTCTGAATCCGTTTGACACTTGCAGACAGAGAAAGCTAAAGGCTCTCACAGCTGTGTCTTACAACACCAAGCCCACTCTCAGATTTGATGACGAAAGCACATGGACACACACAAACTCTCTTTACAAACACAACAGGTCCCTTCCCATGATTAACAATGCTGAAAATACCCCATATACTGTGTTAAAGTAGAAATTAACTGGTCTAGGTAAGTCCATAGCATACATAAGTGTCATTTCCCATATAACATTTTGGAAGAAACAGTCTTTATATACCGTAATGGAAGTGTCTCTTTTACTATATATTTTCTGTATAAGAATTTACTCATAAACACTCTTATTCTATTTTCTGAAGGCTGGTTTTTTTAAACACCAGTGCCTGCATGACAGTGTAGCCACATCCATAAGAGCATAAGCTTACCTGTTCTTATGTAGATCAGATGGGGCAGATGAACTGAAAGCAGTAGAAAGACTAAAGCAGTAATGTGTTCAGAACTGTGTCAGAACTGACACTGCTGTTTGGCCGTGTTTTAGAGTCTGTTATATCTCTCTCACACACACTTAGATTCTCTCTCTCTTTCTCACATGCTGGCACCACCCAACACTGACCTCCTTCTCTCTCTCACTCTCTCTCTCTTTCATACTTTAACTCTCTCTCTCTCTCTCTCTCTCTCTCTCTCTCTCTCTTTCTCTGAAGAGGAGGGACTCTTACCATGCTTTGGAGCTATTTTAGGATTTGACCCCCACTGCTTCCCAGCCCTCGCGCCAGGTTCATCCAGAATAGTGTCGAGTGTAGGTCAGCACGGGCAACTGCTGCTGGGGGGTAGCAGAGGGGGGATGGCTACCCAAAAAAGGGCAGCTGGGGTAGGGACAGTAGAGGAGGTCAAAGTCATATCCCTAAGAGTCCATGGATTTCAACACGCCCTTAGACACTGTCACTTTCTGTTACTACTGCTGCTGCTGTCTGTGAGGCTGAAATGCTTTTACAGTGGCAGTAAAAGTTTCGAGGGCAGAAGATTGTGGTTCATGTTAATGTTGCCTAGGGCAACACCATTTACAAAAAATATTACATTGTACACTGTTATATGTTGCAGTTATTTAACACTCTGCAAATTTCTTATGGAATCTGGAATACCCTCTCTTCGTTCACTCTGGTTCACTGGGTTTATCAATTAATTTGCTGAGCATTCTTAAAGACAACAGCCAGTAGAATGCTTTTGTTTGTTAATATGGTCAGGGACCAATTCGTAATCTCTGCACTGAAGCCCAGTATTTACAGTTACCATCCAACATCTGCTTCAGTTAATCAGGCTTTCATTCGATGAAATCAGGTGCTGCTGGACGAATTTAACAAATCCAGGCAACAGCTGGAGGGCACCAGGAAGACAGGGATCAAACCTGTTCTTTAACCAAAATATTAATGACTGAAACCCAGTCAATACTGCTTTAAATATGACACAATACAGTCTGTAATAATAATAATAATAATAATAATAATAATAATAATAATAATAATAATAATAATAATAATAATAATAATAAT
>JBBMFX010000001.1:29057438-29078191 GCA_037832545.1 Rhabdalestes septentrionalis
TGAAGATGGGTCGTGGCTGGGTCTTCCAACATGACAATGACCCGAAGCACACAGCCAGGATAACCAAGGAGTGGCTCCGTAAGAAGCATACCAAGGTTCTGGAGTGGCCTAGCCAGTCTCCAGACCTAAATCCAATCGCAAATCTGAAACTCCGTGTTGCTCAGCACCAGCCTCCGAACCTGACAGATCTAGAGGAGATCTGTGAGGAGGACAGAGCCAAAATCCCTGTTGCAATGTGTGCAAACCAGGTCAAGAACTACAGAACATGTTTGATCTCTGTAATTGCAAACAAAGGCTTCTGTACCAAATTAATACTGATTTTCTCAGGTGTTAAAATACTTATGTGCAGCAGTTCAAAACAAATAGACAATGTGATTTCCTGTATTATTTTTTTTTACATTATGTCTCTCACAGTGGGAATGCTTATGTTCCTCACTGTAAGTGATGGCAGGAAAGGAGTGGATGAAAACAAAAGACAGTCAACCACAGCAGTAACCATTCTAGTTTAAGTGAATATAGCAGATCGTGTATTCTAAGCAGCAGAGCAATTAAGGCTGAACAACTGCTCAGATTTTTGCACATTTAATTATTTGCGTGCTTTAATACAGACTTCATTATAAACACGGCATGGCAGGTGTGTGGGGGCAGACACACACACATACACAGACACATACACACACACACACACACACACACACACACACACACACACACACACATGCATACACACACATAAACACGTGTCCTTTCCTCTCTAAAATCCCTCACACATGATTTATTCACTGAAGCCGCTTCACAGAGCATCTATAAAAAGCCATGGCATCAGAAGCTGCAGTGTGTTTGCTTTAAACACCGAAGGGAGCAGAACATGTGTCAGAGCTGGCTGAGCTCAGGGCGAGGAGCTGTACAGCCCTCTTTTTGCAACGGCTTTCAACAGATGTAAAGTCCTAAAGGCTGCCATCAGGTCTCTGTATCACAACTTCAATCATTTGTCCAAACCTGAACGTTCACATTTAAATAACTGTTACCAGATTTTGACTATATTTATGGCTCCTTTCGTTTTCTCACCACATGTAATTCTTCTTCCCCACATTTATTACATTAACCTTTAGATAATTTGTTTTTAAACCCAGTTATACAACACATTTGAATACCTTTTAATTCAATTAATTTTGAAAAAATATTTTATGCATTTATAGGTCTGAACAGCCAATTTCTGTCCATTTGTTTCAAGGACAAAAACATGCAAGGGAACACTTGGCAATAGTTAAGCGATAACATGGGTGCTGTTGGTCAGGTAGACTGGACTATAATGGTCTATATTCATTTATGTTTCAAACTTTTTAACCTAATTAAAGAAGCCTATGGTCCAAGCTGCAACTGATGCATAATCTGAAAAGTCCACTCTCACACCACATATTACCCACACATCATCACTTCTTTTTGTCTCAATTCAACCGAACAGCCAGAACATTACAACTATTCATAAAGACACAGCAGTAAATTTATGTACACAGGCTGGAAGCTTTATAAAAATAGGGATAATCCGAGCCTTTATTGAATGACAGGGAAATTGTTATAATATAATAATATAATATAAAAATAATATAAAAATTATTCCAGATATAACTAAATATTCTGCTTTGGTGGAAAAATCTAATGTAGGATTTACGAATGGTGACAATTGAATTAAGGGTGACCATTGAATTAAAAAATTCCATACAAATACCCAGACATGTCTAAACACAATATAAACATTTATTTTAGCACATCCAGTTGCTTGTAATGGTACTTTCCAATTAGACGCATCCATCCACACTTAATATTCCTATACAGTGACCCCCCTACACACACCCATTATTATACATGCTCAGTCTTTTCTGAGAATCAAACCATTTCCAGAAACCACAGATAACCTCCACATTTTTGGGAGATTTTGTGACATCCAGGCCTCATTCACCACACCCCTCGTCCTCATGCTGGTTGTTTGTGTTTGGGTGTGGCAGTTAGCAAGGCAATCAGATGCACCTGAATGGAATGAGCCTCCACTGTTCATCCATGGATGGATGGATGGATGGATGGATGGACTAAACAAGGCAATATAAATTGCAGCAGCATATACAAAACCTTACCCATAACTTAATACGACATGGATTAATATATAAACCAGTCAATATGGGTAAAATAGTGGAACCCCAAACCATAGGTCTACCACAGCTGCACATGTACCTTACGGGCAGCAAAGTCTTTATGCTGCTTGGTAGAGTGCTCAGTCGTAATATGACAGTTTGTGAGTATAACAAGCACTCAAGCTGATCTCCTGTTAGGGATGGATGACAGATAAATTCAAAAGGAGGACAAAGGGACAACAAGAAAAAAAAACATGAATGAAAAGCCTCAGGTCCAGAGCTACAGTGTGTTATGTAATCATCTCAGTGTTCATCTCTTCTCCAACTCTGACTGTAATGCGGAGAGAGGAGAGTGAGCCTCGGGCCCCGGCAACTGCACTGCCACCCGTGCCCTCCATTACATCATCAGCTGCTTACACACATCACTGTGATGACACTGCCTGACTGATTACTGAGGGGATTAGGGGAAGAGAGAGAGCTGCTCAGCATGGCAGGTTAACCAACACATGACAAGGGTGATGATGCTTCCATGTTGACTGGATATTTAAGGTATCAGCATTACTATTGATTTATTACACTACAAACAATAATTTTCATTTCTTATCTTAAAAGCACTCTATAATGTTCAGAAAAGAAGCAGCTAGAGCAACACATTTGGCAGAACTTATGAATTCTGTACCTTAAAACACCTAAACATGATTCAAGTGTGATTGGTAATCAGCACAGGGTGAAAGACATTAATTGGTTGAAGGGCCCATTTGCATATTGCAACAACCCGCAATATCAGTATTGCAAAATCAATATCACTAAAACATTTAAAAACCTATCTATTTTGCACAGCCCTAGATTTTGATGGCCTGCTAGTCCAATTTGCCATAAGGTTGCGTAAAAGAGCTGAAGAAGTTTCAAAAAAATCACTGGTCAGGAATCTGAAATTATGTTTGCCTGCTTCCCATGCAAACTATCTTTGCTTTCTGCATATAAATAGTTTTTGTGTGTATACAATATCAAAATCCTTAAATTATGGGGTAAAGAACTATATTTAACCCTCTTAAGAATCAGAATGGAAAAGTGCTGTGGAACAAGAAGACAAAGTAAGGGTCTGATTTTCCTACATTTTCAACTACATCGCCAGTGTATAACATTATTCAATTGCAATGCTACTATTTTGTTTATAGATTTAACTCACTTGTAGGGGCTTGCAAAATATGAACAACATTTAGAATTTTTTAGCGAATAACTTATCAAGAGCTTGCATTTATTATTATGTAAAGTGATTCAAAGGCTTTAAATGCCATTGAACTTAAAACATTCCACATTAAAATGGTTGGCTACATGTTAACTGTAAGGTACTCCTCCTCTAGACCGCCTGGTCAAATCCAGTGAGAGCTGTGATCCAGCTGACTTCTAATCAAATCAATCTCAAAAGGGAACAGATCACAAGACCTTGAGTGTTCAATACCTTCTCTGTTATTCCTAATACTTGGCCTCACTCACACAAGTCTTTCTGTGTAGCCAAGGTGTAGAGTCTGCTGTTTTTCTTCAGGGAACTGATCTCTGCAGTAGACTGCAGAATCGAACCATGAGGCATTCATGTGATACGTGGATCATTTTTGGGATATTCAGGATCACAACACAAAAACTTCAGGTTTTCCAAAGAGAAATCTGTTGTACTTATTAAATATGTGATGATATGGAACAGTATCATAGGTGCACACAACCATGTACCTGCACTGTTCATTTCATGACGCAGAGAAGAACGTAGAGTCTAGGCCTAAATATTACACTCCAAAGGCTTTTGGCAGGGGTTCCCGAACTAGAGGTTACAACTTCATTCAAAATTGCTGTATTTACCATTAGTATCATGAAGACACTCACAAATTTCACAAATTCCTTTCAATGTGGAATATGACAAGCATTACCTGTGTGGATACAGTTTTGTGTGTTACTATTTTAAATCAAATCAGCAACATTAAGATTAGGAGTGCACATGGTAGTTTAGCAAACTTTCTCAGTGTCCTAATGAATCACATTTATAACAGCAACATTAGGACAAATGTCTCTGTCAATTACAAAACAACATGCCATTTCCCTCTTGCTATAAAAATGCAAGCTAGATAGGTGAGTCAGTGGAAGGTATATTCCTTACTATTTATTATTATTATTGACATATGATAAGGCTTTTAAAAATGACAGCATCCTTTAGTCATAAATCTGAACACTAAATAAGACACAGGAGGGTCAAAAGCATGGATGTCACCAGCAGTAATGACTGTAATATTGAAATCTACCTATTATTTTGATAAGTAATCGAGCAGAAACAGGTTTGACAATTAAAAATAAGCTAATTAACTGAAGAATAACAAGGTATGTATAGCCTTAAAATGTTTCTGAATACTTTATGGGAAAAGATCAACAGAAAGTGTTTAAAAAGACATACAAATATGTTTTCGTTTTTTCACTGCAGACCAGTAGACACGTTTAAAACAAACATCATGCTTATGCAAACTGTACACTATTCACTCTTCACATTCTTAGTCACACCGCAAAGGGATCGCAGAATGCCTTTTTGGAATCATTTGCCCAAGAAGTTTGGCAGCTTCATGCTTATTGAGTTTAATGTTTAGCAAAATGCAATTTCTCTTACCTTGAGCTGTACAAGGTGAACGTCCACGTGCCTGTTGATGCTATCCTGCTGGACAGAGTGAGTAAGATCTCGCACCCGATCTGCTGTGGCTCTCAGCCAGGTTTCAATTTCAGGCAGGTGGAGCACGACCTTCCAGTCCGCTCCCGTGTGCAGAGGAGGAGGTTTTTGGTAACTCCGACAGGGGTCTTGGCCTTGATCCATCCCATCCCCACTGCCACTGGGCCCGCAGGGGCCTGGCTGCTCCTCCTTAGGGCCAGACTCCAGGGTGGGTGTGACAGAGGTGATCATAGGAGAGGCAGCCTCGCTGACCACTGGTGACACTGCGATGCTCATGGTGAAAAAAGTGCTAGCTCCTTGGGATGGGGCCTTCTGAACAAACTAAGAGAGACAGAAAAGGAGAAGAGAAGAAAAACATGAAATTAAATAAATAAGGCCATTTCATTTGTTTGCGGTTTAACAAAACCAGAATGTTCTGCTTTTAAAGAGATGTGTTTTTATCATATCTGTGGTTTGGGAATTTGCTACATAGTAAAAAGAAGCTGGGAAATATCCTCAAACGGTGGCAATTCCATTATTTTTGCCAGGGATTGAATAGTAGAAAAAAGTAGAAAAAATTGCAGGTCAATTTAAGATGCGCATCCATTGGCGGCCCCTTTCATGCTCTACTGGTGTAAAAATTGGCTGTCAGTTGCCTGTTGACACACTTGAGGGGCCTGGAATGGAATGGACCTTTTATCTTGGAGCATTTTTCAGCAGGCATCAATATGTTTATGTACATTTTTTCCACTACAGCAATTCTTTCTTCATACCACTCAACAAACACATATAAAGTACCAAAGAGTGGTATGGGATGTCAACAGTATCTCATGCAAGACATCACATTCATATTCATCTGTCTAAGGCTTAGCAATGTGGCCACAGGCATCAAATCTCCCAGTGCACACATGCACACTCTGATTAGCTCTCTCCATAATCGCCAGACTTCAGAGATGCCTCTTCCCGCTGTAATTTTCCAGCATTAATCTGCATTCAGTAAGCAGCAGCCTGGCCTGCTACTACTCCCGCTGTGTGATGAAAGAGTAAGTTACTCGTTAATCTGTCTAGCTGGATTCTTGATGATCCCTCTGGAACTTCTCAAAGATCCTGACTCTGTGGCAGTTCACAAAGAGACTGGCTGTCCTGTGACAAAACACTTATTCTGTGATAAAAACAGTTAACATTTGAAATAAATGATATATTGCTATCTGCATGTAGTCGGGTCATGAGTAAAAGTGTGATGTTCTGTGTTTATGCATGAATGTTGCATGTTTTTGTAAGTACCATGGCAAGCCTTCTAATCAGTAAAAATATTTACATGGAACAAACATAATTTAGAATAAACATGAAGTCAAACCCTTGGGATCACACAACCAATTCGTTTTTAATGAATTGCAAAGTAAGCAAGACCCCAATAAGGGAAGGCTAACCCCACCTATCTCTTTTTACCATGGGTAAAGCACTCTCTTTGCGAGCATATACTGTATTACTTTCTGTCATGCATGCTAGCTTCGGACAAGCACTTTAGCTTAGGGCTAACATGTTAGCCGTTAAGCTTTTTCTTGTTTTTCCCCAAATTTTTCTATTTGATTAACTTTGATTTGATGTAAAATAATGAAACAAAGCTTTTTGTGGCTAACCAGTACCATATGACCATTATAATGTCTGTTATATTTTATTCGAAAGTTGAATTCTCAAATAAAATAACCTTTTCAGGCACTCATTATTTTGGCTACATCAAAAATGTTCTAAATCTATCATACTGAACCAAATAATGAATATTAAGTGACATCTCTAAGCAGTATGTAAAGTTGTACACAGCTTTAACATTACTCTACTGTTCAAAAGTTTAGAATTTTAGATTATATTAATCACAGCTGTTATTTGTTTCAACAGAGTAAAGTGAAATACTGTACACTAGGCACCAGAGGATATTTCAAGACATTTAAGGGAACACTATTAAGTTATTACATGATAAATAATTCTGTAATCATCAATTTACAGTTTCTTGACAAACATTCTTTGCCTTGACATACATTTTATCAAATGAAAAATATGTTCTTTTTTTTTTTTTTTGTATACTTGCTATACTGCTTTCTTGTTTATAAAGGAATCATCACAATTTCTGGTCTTCTTTTAGGAGTAATATTTTACACACAGCGTTAAAGAGTAGTAGCATCAAAATATAATTATATTTACATGTTCCTACCACAGAAAGTATATAAAAAATAGGTAACTTCAAACTTTTGAATGGTAGTGCATGTCCTGAAAAGAAAGGACTACTCTGTGTAGATTGTTTCTGTAATTCGTCATCTCTCTGGCTGCTTTTGTTCAGTTTCACTTTCTCCTCCAGAATAAACTCTCAGACTTTGCGCAAAAATTAATTAAAATGACAGCCCGTCTATTCTAGTTTACACCACAGTATGTGATGATAACTTGAATGATAAAGATCTCACTATAGGACGTTTTGGAACAGAACAGTAAGGATGACTTAGCTAATGTCAAGTTCACAGTACAGCAGGCCATTACAAGGTTGTCTCACCAATATCACCCAGTGCTGAATATCTAGGCCAGTTACTAGTGTAGATGTACTATGGGAAATCAATATCCCCAGCCAGCCTGTCTGTATGACCATTTTAATATGCTGCCTCAACACTTGGCTCTGTACCCAACTGGAAATGTACCACTCAGATGAATAATTTGTCTAATATGACTTCCTGACATTTTCACGCCACGTTTGAACTGCTTTCTTCTGCTCGTTAAACACATGGGTGACATCGACGCGATTGATGTATCAGCAGACCTTAAACACAAAGGGCAGAAAGAGCCCTGAAACAAATGAGTTCATTAACCCATCGGTGTATGGAAACACAGGTCCATGTACAACATCGCCTTATCAACCAACACAACAAATCACACATGCTCAAAGGAACTTCCTCAGTTCATTACAATAGTTGTACTAATGGTGCTGAGCAGTACCAATCATTTCCAATATCAGTATTTTTCATATACACAGTAGTTTTTTGTGATAAATTCTGCATTAATAAAATGAATGGGCCCATGCTTCCTGGGAAATGGTATTCTCTGCTAATATTCTGCTTTTTACAAACCCTGCATTCCCCTTCACATTCTGTCCTGCTGCCCCTAAAACTGCCCCTAAAAAGGAATGATGACCATCATTTCAAAAGGGGGAATGTACTATTTACTTAGCTTTTAGACATTCTTAACTGGAATCATCTGAAACACGCAAAAACAGATATCCCTTAAGTAAGCTTTTTTACCTATCATTATTCATTATATAACATTATTCTTGGTACAACATTGCATATTACACATAAGTAGTTCCTAATGATGCATGTTGATGCTAGCTTTTACAATCAACCATCAAGCAGTTACAAGTTGCAGCCAAGTATAATGTGACTCAGTTCTGTACAGAAGGACTTGGCAGAGCAAAACATACCACAGTCCTGTTCAGTGGAGGTCAGCCTTATTCTGCTTTCACATACCCCTCCAGCCTTAAAAGGAAATCCTGGATGCTCCAGCTGTCTGAGGAGCATAAACTTCACCCAGTCCCAAGAGAATGAATCTGTTCTTTCATTCCTGCCTTCGCCTCTCGCCCTCCTGCTGAGAGAGTGACAGCCACAGCGTGGCACTGCTATTACCCACGTGTGCCAGAGAGAGACAGAGAGAGAGAGAGAGAGAGAGAGAGAGAGAGACAGAGAGACAGAGAGACAGAGAGAGACAGAGAGAGATAGAGAGTACTGAGTGTTTTCTGAGGTGTACTGAGGGGAGGGAAGGAAAGGCAAGCCTAAATCTTTCAGCATCCGTTTCCTATGTACTACTCTCTCACTCCTGTAGGGACATGAATTAAATCATAGCCCTCCTATGGTGGATAGAATCAGCCAAATAATTGTTCTGGAAATATTCTGAGCATAAGCAAAGTATAAAATTCCAGCTGTTGTTTATGTTAATTTACAACTGATATATGTAAATGACTTCTATTCTTTTTAGCTTCCCTGGAATGAATTATGTAACTTTCATTCCCAAATTAGTCCAGGCTGAAACACTCTAGACCTTCGTTGTGAATAGATGGGCTACAGTGCTGTGCGCTGATTAGATAGTTATATGCAAATGAATTTGTTTATTTTGTGAAGGCTTTGTAGCTTAGTTTCCAGATGGAGTCTATGGACAAGGGAGGGAGTGGTATGTTGAAACGTATTTGAGCCTTCTTTTACTGGGGCGTTCAAACAGAACACAAAGAGAATAGAAAGGCTAGAAAATGTGGGCAAAAATAAAGGCATGACCAAGTGACCTCCTCAATTCTCTTTCTTTCTAGCCTCCAGCAGAACCTTTGAAGTTTTTACTCAGAAGCCTGCCTCATCTTTCAGATGTCAATCACGTATTGTGTATGACAGGATCTGAGTGAGACCTAGAGTGAGATCACTGCATGAATATAACACTGTGCTCATGCAGCATTTACCATCACACCCACCTCTTCCACAACCAACTCAGTCATGTTTCAAATAATTAGTAAGATGTTAAAACATTGTTAAAGAAAATACTGAATGTTACTTCTTTTAAAAATATACACCAATAAAGCACAAATCCCTGTAATTCTCTCCAGCACCTAATACTGAAACGACTTACTTTATCGCTGTGAAAGTTGAATGCATATACGCTAAATTCTGATTAGGTGATTCTAGGTAAATGCTCTGGCAATGATTCCACTTCCTTAGAAACTACGTCTTTATTTATTAGTCTGCAGACACATCATTATTTGATTTTCTTCTAAGTGTATGAATAAACAATAAAAAAGATAATATTTGACAGGCTTCTTGTGTCATCACCTTGAAGGCCAAGTTTCTTCCCTTTGTGCTCCCTTAGTTAGACTTGGATGTAAACACTTTGCCCCTTGTTCCATATCTGAAGCAGAAATTCTGCTCCGTTTGTGGCACATCCTTTAGAAATTTTATATTTGAATGAAATGATAGGGCCACACAGCATATGCAACAAAGGGCTGGACTAACTGATAACATGATCTAGGATTTTATGTATCCAGAACTTTCCTTTTGTATGGCAAACTCTGGAATCTAAGCATTTTCATGTTGTCAAATCCTTTTATACAATCAAACAATTTCTGCTCAAATAATAGACCTGACTGATTTCCATTACCATCCGCATATGAATAGCTGTGTTGGAAAGAGTAAGTTATTTGGGAAAAGTACATATTGGTATTGTAGAAATCCCTTTATCCATTCTTGTTGAGTCATAAAACTGTAATAAATTAGAGATGGCACTTTGTTTTGCCAATAGTAATTTCAATAGCAACGCTCACTCCAATATTAAAAACTTCCCAGACAATGCTTATACTGATCTAATATTTTTTTCTTAACAGGAGCTATTTTTAAAAAAAACATCTAAAAGTAGGTTTATATTGAGATTACTCAAACCCTCAGCAACCCCTGGGAAAAATTATTATCTAGTGGATGTTTGAAGAAATTCAACAAATGACAAATGTGAAACAAACAATATTTCAGTTCATTCAAGTGACTTTACTGAAGTACACGAAAAAGTGGAATCACTCAAGGCTGAGGAAAAAAATGACAGAATGTTGTCATTTGCATTTCTACACCCAATCCTAGGACAATTCTAAAATGCAAATGATGCGGCAGTTTAAAGAGAGTGCTTGGAAACCAGACTTGAGAGTTGTCCATTGAAACAATGAAAGGATTATAAAAAGCCCTTTAAGAAGGAAATCCATTCTAGAGTCTGTTAATTAATGCTGCTTGTTCCAAGTCAGCTGTGTTTAAAATCTGGGTCTTAAAAACATGGGAAGGTTATAAAAGGAAAGCATATGGGTAGACCAGGGAAAACATCAAAACATCAGAATGGAAGCAATATGCCTAGAAAACAGAAAATGCTCAACAAAGCAAATGAAATTCAAATGGACAGAAACAGGACTCAGTGACAGAAACTGTGTTTGAATCATTAGGAATCAAATGATGAATGAAATGGGAGTTGCATCCCGAAAAGGAAACAAACACCAGCACTAACACCTAAACAGAAGTAAACAAGGTTACAGTGGGCTAATGAGAAGCAATCATGGAGTGCGGATGACCATCTAAAAGTGATATTTAATGAGGAATTACAAATCTGCATTGGCCAAGGAGACGTGTCTGCCAGAACATGTGTCTGCCACTGCTCTAATGAAATATATAACAATGAATGTCAGAGGACCCAACACATTTCCCCACTTTTTATGACCTGGAGCTGCAGATCAGGTAAAGGACTAGAGAAGATGGCAATCATTTTTCAACAATCGATTTGGACACGTTTCTCATTCCAATGATAGAAAACAGGTTGCGTGATTATGAAGTCATTTTTTAGGATGATGATATGTCTTCCCACAGACCAAAGAATGTTACAGTTTTCTTCAGCATTGGCACATGAACTCAAACACATGGCCGGCAAACAGTCCAGATCTCAGTCTCAGTCTGATGAAAATTTATGACAGAAATGAGAAAAATTTTCATAACATTGCACCCTGCTGTGCTGATCTGTTATTTTTCATCAGTAAGCCCCATGCATAAAAGAGTTCAGGTCCAAGAAAGAGCAATAATTGTTCTAATTGTGATTTTTGTGATCCTCCACATTGGGTGAATCCAAAATGTTCTTGTACTTGATCTGGGAAATGAATGCAATCAATTAGAGTAATGTAATTAGTTTGAGGTGCTTAACAAAGCTTGAATATTCAGCTATTAAACAAACATTGTTTTATAAAGTAAAAACAGCATGTTGTGTACAAATATGTTGGTGATTCTATATTTTTGCTTGCTGTTCCGCACAGAAAGAAACGCAAAGTTAAACATTATTATTTTCAGTCTAGATTCATTATAGGATTGGATTCCCTTCCAATATCTGATTCAGCATTTATCTCCAATATTCAGGTACCAATCTGATGTCTCAACAAAACAATATGTTATATATGACGAAACAGTGGAACATGAGATAACTAAAGAAGGCAAATGTGGCAAAGCAATAAGTACCAGTTATTGTGACCTGTAATAAACACAGGGCACATTTCTCCTGCAACACTGGTATGCAGTGGAAGACATGTCCATCTGTATGCGTCCTATACAGTATAGCACACTAGCACTGGTTTTGATAACTCAGAGATCCATAAGAGCCAGAATCAACACAGCTGTACAGCTGCATGGTAGGAGTGAGTGTGATAGAAGGACTTCAGTGCACTGCCCCTGTAATCCTGTAAGACCATCATTAAGCCCTGTAACTGTGTTTAAAACCTATTTCCTGCCAGGCAGTGATTCACCACGAGTGGCATCATCTGAGTTACTGTGATGCATGAGGCCATTTTCATGTGTGTGTTTGTGTGTGTGTGTTTGTATGTATGTGTGTGTTTGTTTGTGGGTCAATTAGAAAAAATACAGCATCACTTTGGGTAATGGCATTTTCATGACACATGATATGTATTGTGATACACTTTTTTTGAACAAAATGCACCAACAGAAAAGCACCATTTCTGTTTTTAAGTTTAATTCTAAAAGCTATTAAAGAGCTATTTGTTACTATGTTATTACTATAAGCATTTTGTCAGTGTTTACAGGTTCACAAAAACGTGTCTAATTCTGTCTTCATTATGATATATGCCGTTGTTCAGTTGTCCAGAAGTACTGACAATGCCCATAACAGACACCCAGAAGATTTAAATTCATATTTACATTCATAGAACTGACTCCTCATCTGACGCCCCCGATAAAGTGTGTGTACTGACAACAGGGTAAAGGTGCACACTGTGAACTGCTGTAAGAAATTGCCTAGCCACAGCTAGAGAGTCTGGAGGACTGTCTGCAGGGGAACAATGTGAGGATTCTTCTCCCGGGGGCTCTGGCCCACATCCCCTGAATTATTTATTATTTCGGAAAGCACATGACGCTAAAAAATCACCTCCTAAAATATTACTCAGATGCTTGTTAAAAAGAACACAACTCAGAGAGCGGGAAAGGATGACTAATGTGGAGAGATGGCTGATGAAGGAGGCTCTTCATTACATTTACACAACCACGGATTAAGAAAAAAATCTCTTCATTATCCTCCTGTTAAACCCCAAACTAATGAATTCAAACTATTCTGAACACTGAATGCAGGGCAGGTCCTTCCTTCCTAAGGGGTTTAAACTGTACACAGTGGTGCCAAAGAAGAGAACAAAGTGCCAAAACATTGCCCATTATCCTTCACTATTCCTCAGACAGCTACAGTGATGGTTTTGACAGGGTAAACACACATTTCATGTTTTTTTTTGAGCTCCCTCTTTTAATGCCTATTGTTTTTCACTCTCTCTCTCAGGAGAGCCCAATCTCGAGGATAAAGATTCTTTGTCATATTACACAATTATGCCACATGTAGTGAAATATGCTCCAGAAACATCAACGAGAATGTGCAATTTAGTTACAATTAACTAAATCAAAGAGAAAACGACAAGCTAAAACTAGGTAATAAAAAAATATATTAAAAAATCAGTATATCAAATATTCCTTACAAATACAATAAAAACATATAAATAATATCTGATGAGTGCAATTGTCATGGTAAAGAGTTTGTACTGTAAAGTGCAGTATGCTAGGTGGCTACTGATGGATATGGACTAAACATACATGAGATTGCTTCAGGTCTTCATTCTAGTCAAACCGGGGCACACCTGCTGATAAGCCTGGACATCCCTACTCTAGAGTTTTCCTTTGGCTGAAGATCAGGCTTCTCTCTGATTTTGACCAATTAGAAGTCATTGAGTGCCATGCTGGTTCAGGATGCTTTAATTACATATACTGGATCAGTACTGGCATCAGTATTAATCTTATTAAACAGCCTGATGGAAACAATCAGTGCAGGGATGGTCATAATCAAGCACATCTATTTAGACAACAGTGTTTACTCTGTGTATCTGTGTTTTTATATGTAGATGTGATGAAAACGACCTCCAGTTCACAAATCAGATCCCCCCATCCCTCCCACTCCACTGATAAATCAAAGCTGCAGCAACAATTACTTCATGATCCTAACAATGTCTCAGAAGCAGACCACTGCTGTCTTACATCCTCTAACTGATTCAGAAATAATTGAATATTGTACAGGCTAACATGGCATATTCCACAATTTCCTCTCTGAAATCAGTGACCTTCTCGTGTTCTATTCATCTGAAACCATTGACCTTTTCACCTTACTTTCTACTGAAAGTCTCTATTATTACTGTTACATCATCCCTAATCCTTCTCTACTGTGTCAGGCAACCTGTAATAGCAGCATACATTTACTAGAGTAATTCTCATGACCTATGCTCAGATTACCTCACGGTCAAACAGAACATTTAATTCACATTCTGTTGAATTAAACTCACAAAACTGACACTCAGATTTGTAGAGTGTCAGAGAGAAAACTGCAGCTCAGAACAAACGTAACTCTCATAAGGAATGATTAGAGGAACGGTTTGATGCTAAACCAAATGCGCACAACTTTCACTCACTCCACATGTAGTCAATCAGAAAAGACATGACTGAAAACCAAATGTTTTAGTAATGTTTCTATGGAACACTATTAGAGTCCATGCCTAAAACTTTTTGCAACCCACATCCAGGCATCCAGGCTTTTAGTAAGTTGCACATAATTGTCAATGTGTTTAAGTGTTTTTTTCTACAAGATGATTGCATATATGTTGGGCTGGTTACTTCCATTCCCTAACTACAGGGGACAGTGTCCCTGGAGGTTGAGGGTCTTGCTCAGGAAGGTAATATTTGAGCCCCTTTCCTCTTGTTCCATAGGCACCTGCTAAGCCAAAACCACCCCCATTTTATATCATCTCTTGTATGATAAAATGTCACTACTGAAGGGAGACACTCAGGGTTATGAATGGCCTGTGGAGATGTAACTCCCAGTATAAAGAAATACTGCACAAACACCATATCCACTCAAAGGAACAAGCTCAATGCTAAGCTAATCAGAAGAAGGCCTACTCAGAGAAGTATCAGTTGGTCCTTAATAATTCATGGGAGCGGGGTAATGACTCCACAAACCACAACATCCGCCATTTTGGGGGAAAGATGAGCAGGACGTCCTCTATATTGTCTCGTCATTTCTCAGCTCGTCACGTATACACAGTCTTAGCCACCTATATTTTTTTAAAGCCATTTTTCTCAGTGTGTGATAATCTGTCTTTCTGCTGGTTAAATTGACATAAAACAAATGTAATCAAATGTAATCAAAATGATAACTTATTGGTTTGTTTGATAAAGTAGTTATATAGAGTTGGCTGGATTTGTAAAAATACATCAGCACCTCACCTGACTTCATTTAATTAAGTACTAATTCAATCTAACCAGGTTTCTTATGGTAACTAAAATATACTATTACAAAATAGCTATTTACTGTATGATGTTATATGTATGTTTGTTTTGTTTAGTGTATTATTTATTTCTACTAATTTAAAAAGTCAATGTTCATCTAAACAAAGGGATTTTGCACAGTACTATGCACACACACACATACAGTGATCAATAGAGCATGGGCCCTTGAACTTAATCAAAGCAATGGCTAAAAGGTGAAACCTTTGATTTAGCAGGTTCATCTCTCCTCCTGCTCTGACAACACAACCCAGCTAAACTTTACAAATTGAGACGATGCAACTCAGCAGTGTAATAACTAGATTATAACGAAAAAAACAAAAGTTCAAAAAGATATTCAATTATTGATTCAGATTTCTCTTTACACAATAACAATACAGAATAATACAGAATACAGGCTGGTGATGCTTGTAGACTATGAGTCTTTTCAATCAAGAAATTATACTTTTTGCTGTGTTTTATGTTCAGTTTTTCAGATCAATCCCGAAAAACTCAAGACTATTGTTTTTTGGCCAATGCCACACCCTAAATGAGTTTTCTGCTAATGGCTAGTTCTTCTTATAATGTCTTCTTATAATGTCTTGGAAGTTGGCTGCACTCTGCCCTCCAAATGGTAAATGATTGGTCTCTCATAGGGGCAGAAAATGTAAATCACTTACAGACAGCATTTAGGTCAAAACGGAACATGCTTGTTCCCGCATTCTGTAATAGTGCTTTTAATACTAAAGGATAGGACTCAGCTATTGATGTACTACAAAGCAGTATGCTTATTCATTGTACAAATCAATAGCCCGGGAAGGTCTTTCTGTTGTCTCAGTTCAGAAGTCGGACCTCCCGGTCACCTAGCTTGTGACATAGCAAGCTCGGGGTGTACATCTGTGTTCTGAAAAAAGAGTAAAACAAAGGCAGGCTGTTGAAGAGAAGATTCTGAGAGCAAATGAAAATATTATGCATTCAGCTTACATGATTCAATGTTCCCATAAATAAAACAAATACAATCAATCCGTTTTGTCTTTCAGCTTACTTACTTTATTACTACATAATACTTGATGTGCTTAATATGAATCAAATAAATTAAATGCATCACTTTTTTGAGGGTGCGAGCAGCAGAGGACAGACCCTTATGGAAGAAAGCGTATTATACCTCCCTTACCTACCCCTCCTTTCCTTCTCACCTCCTTAAGCACAGAGCTTCATCACCATAATAAAACAAGTGTCTCGCAGGACAGGGAGGGGTGGAATCAAGGGAATTCCTCCCACAGACACACACCACCAGACTGGCTGCACAACAAAACCAAACGGCATATTTAGCACAGCACCAGACGTTAAAAGACAGACACCTAGAAAGCCGTAGAGGTTAAAAATTCTGCAGTGTTTTCAGACTGTGATGTCCAGGGAGACATGCCACGCCTCAAAACACACTTAACGTTGCCAGATCATGCACAGAATAAGCTCCTATTGGTCCTGAACCCAAGGCCACTTGTCCTAGAGTGCCCCTACCCCGTACCATTGAGTGATTTTTTCCTACTCTGACCGGGCTCATTAATTAGCTAATTAGTTGAAGTGGGTGTGTTAGAGAATTGAAAATGCATAAATGTGCACGGCAGGGACATAGATGTACTCCAAGACCTCTATAACCACACTCAGCATTAACTCTTGATTCTCCAGTCCCTATATCACCGCCACTCACCTAGCAAGTGTACACACCAGGAATAATGAACACTGCCAATAATATTTATACCTGAAGCTCCCCAGTACACATTAAACCCCAACAAGAAACATACTCACACATAAATACAGAGCAAACGCAGGTAAACACTGCTCTATACAGATGGGTGGGGAGAAATAGCACATGCTCATGCCATCCGTCTTTCTTCCTGGCCTCCCCTACCTCAAAGACAATAACAGTAAACAACCCCCACCACTCACACATACAGGAATAAACACACTGTTCTGTCAGCTGCTGTATCTGCTCTCCGGTGAATGCTGTTTGTGTATGCGGCAGGCTCTGCCTCTGCAGGCCCCTTTAACAAAAGCAGTGGAGCAGCCGCCTTGCCAGTCATCACTAATGCCTTTAGCATTCAGCTGCCTGGAATATAACCATCCGCTACTGGAGGATTACACACATATCCAGCCCTGCTTCCTGAGCCTGTTCCCAAAACCCCCCCACAAAAACAGCTGAGAGGAGTCTAAGCAGAGAAAAAGAGGACAAGCATGACACTTACCCTGTCCCTCCTCTATTCCATCTTGTGTGCAGGGCGTCAGTTAAGGGTGCAATGTGGGGGAGGTGCCTGCTCTGAGCCACTGCGGGGCTGCCTGCCTCTAGCTGCGCTGGCCTGGCGGATGCTGATGATGCAGCTCCTTTCAAGAGAGCAGCCCTGTTGCCTTGGAAACTAAGGAGTGATGGAGCGGTCATGCTGCACTCTGATTGGCTGTGTATGTGTGGTGCCTCAGATGGGAGGAGCTAAAGTAGAGAAGGGAGCAGAGGAAGAGCTGGGGAATCAGATGCAGCTCATCAGAGGAAGTGGTGTCCCTTTAAAACACACACACACAAAAACACATACACACACTCACATTATATAATTTGCACCTTTGATGCCTATTTTCTTTGTCAAACTTTTGTTATTTATCATTTTGATTCCAATTAAAACGTCTTACTTTTGGATAAACAAATATGAAATATTCATTCTTATGCATTCCTGTTTGAATATGTTACTGTTGTGAGAATTTACATCATTTCATCTCCAGGACTGTTACATTAAAGTAACTAATGCTTAGATTCATACTGTAATTAATAGCAAACTACTCTAAACATTACACTTAATGTACAATTGGTCAGCTGTAAAGTCAAAATGAGGACACTGTTAGTGACAAATTTAATGGGTTTTTCTACAAAACATACATACAGTGATGCTTGAAGGCTACAAACATACATACAGTGATGCTAGAATCTTTCAGAATTCCCAAAACAACTGCAAAAATATTATATATAATGCAATTAATGGGCCTGCACTGAATATTCTCAGAGCAGCAGTGCTGAGATCTTAGCAAGGTCATCTTAAATATGAGAAGAATTTGGTCCTAGATCAGTCCTACTTGAGGCAGTTCTCCAAAGTGTAATGGACAAAATATCCTTCAATGTGCAATGTCCATTACTCTTAGGAGAATTACCTAGCTCAATAACACTGGTGGGCTTTTTTAAAGATGGCTACACCTCAGAACCTGGACTTTCTGAAACAACATTTGGAGTGATTTTTGCATAATGACAATTTTTGGGACGATAGCAATTAAATTCGATTGACGACAACAACAAAATGCAAACCTGGATTCTTAAACAAATTCTCAAATGTCATTTTCAAGCGATTCCAACAAACAAGAACTTCATCTCTGCAACTCACCTTTTTACTGCATTTCCAACTAATTCCACTGGATGGCAACAATGCTATAAACATCAGTATAAGAGGCTAAGCGAGGCTTGGCGAGGTTGAGATTGCAGACCAATCACATGACACTACTGTGAGCCGTCTGAGTTAAAGGGATTAAAGAGATTGTTTCATGATATTCAAAAATGTTTCCGATTAAGAGAATCAAAACTCCGCACATAAAGATTAAACTGTCTGTGGGATCCAGGGGAAGTTTCTGTAAGGCTGATAGTGAAACAGGTTAAAAGCCAGATGAATATAGGACAAAATCACAACCATAAACAGTAATACATTGGTATATTAGATAATATTGGAAAACACCAGTGTGAGCGTTAATAAATTAAAAGATAAATAATATTAGTAATACTGTTTTTTACTGATACTGTAAAAAAAGTGACAAGACTGATGCTTTTCAAAATTAAAAAGGTTTATAATCTTTTCAAGTCCATATAAAACAGAAAAGGCTGAAAAAACAAACACTTCTTGTTGCATTGCTCACATAATGATGGTAGCCAACATGTTTTAGGGTGATGGTTGTATCACGGTAAAGGCACTGTGCCGTAAAAACGCAAAACGATGGTTTTTGGGTTTTGCGTAATTATATAGCACTGTGCTTCCACAGTGCTGAGGGTTGTTAGCTTGGGTCAAATATTCTCAACAAAAATTACATCTAGAATCACACAAAATAAGCTGACCTAACCCCACTGTCTATCAATTATATAATAGGCAAATGAAAAACAAAACCTGCCCATCTTGTGCAATTTGCATCAGTTTGTTCACAAAATAATTGTTGTATTACGCATGCATCATTTTTCTACACTGTATTTTGTAGAGGAATATGAGCACTGTCTTTCTTAAGAAAAGCTTTCCCAGACAATAGTGCATGTTAGATGAAAGTGCTTTCCACCCTGAAATGCGAGACATAATTTAATCCAACAAAAATGATCCCATTACTGTGCAAATAATTTTCTCCTTGTATCACCCTCTGAGCACAGAAGGTTTTCCTGACTGTGAAAATCCAACAAGGTATTAGAGAACTGTAGAAGCGCTTTAAAGCTGTAGGTTGAGACTGATCTACTTACAGTCTCGCATGATCCCATTCAAACTTCTGTCTTAATGGGAACAGTCAGGAGCTCAAAGTGCCGTGGTGGGGGGAATCACATTTAGACATAACTTCTTGGTCAGTTAAAATTAGGACTAGAAGGTACACTATATGGATACATCTACTGGGAGACCCATGTTATTCACGGTTTGTGCTAGGCCCCTTACTTCCAGTGAAGGGCTTAATCTGAATGCTTCAGCATACTAAGACATTCTGGACAATGCCATACCTCCAACTTTGTGGGCACAGTTTGGGGAAGAACTTTGCTATGCTAACATGACTATGCCCCCAGTGCACAAACATGTTTAGTGTGGAAGAATGTGACTGGCCTAGACAGAGCCCTGACCTCAACCCCATCCAATATCTTTGGGATAAACTGGAATGGAGATTGTGAGCCAGGCCTTCTCTTCCAACATCACTGCCGGACCTCATAAATACTCTACAGATTGAAAGGGCACAAATTCCACCGAAACATTCCAAGATGAATGAAGGCTGGTATAGCTCTAAAGGTGGGATTAACTTCATACTCAAATCTATGTATTTGAATGCAACATCACTTAGTCCCTGTTGGTGCAATGGTCAGAGCACCCCAATACTTTTGCCCATATAGTGTAGGTTATGACTTCTTAGTACCTAGTAAGCTAAAAACAATTTCACATTGTCTAGTAAATTCCACTTTCAAATGATGGAATGCAGCACGTATGATGGATATACATAGAAATACATTGAAGTATATATTTCTTCTAGGCAGTGGAAAAAATAAATGACTGAAGCTTTAAACTGGTGATGGGACCGTGAGCTGTTAGCCTTCTCTTCTGTTGTGTTTAGACAAACCCTGCAACTGCATAATGCTGCGGTAGATCTTTTCTCAACCCATTACATCATCGCTTTCCTCTAGCCGCTGTAAGAGCCAAACGCATGAAATGAACGCCATTATGGCTCCGAAAGGAGCTCTTGAACTGGGCCGTTCAGATTGGACAGCTTGAGCCAAGATGGCGTTCCAGG
>JBBMFX010000001.1:29082174-29099801 GCA_037832545.1 Rhabdalestes septentrionalis
GTCGGTTTAGTCCGGACGGACATTTCGGCAAGCTCCGGGAATATGTGACCGCAAACGGACGATTCTAGAAAGCGCAGTGATCCATAAAAGGGCGATTAGAAATCGAGAAAACGTCTCAGGGCCTGTGTGCTCAGGCTGTTCATTGATTTTCCTCAGCCCTGATCTCCGTGTAGGAGCCTGCACGGGCTTGTAGCTCACCTTGTGCCCCAAATATTCAGTAAAGCTCAGTGGAGCTCTGGGGCACTCTGTTTCGAAATCCACTCAGTGTTTCTTTAAAAGGGAACACAGCGAGCGTTTATATTGCTATAATGGGAGTGTAATTTTTCCCTGAACTTTTAGAACAGTTTCAAAATCTTTATTTCTAGGAATAGGTGCCTGTTGTTTTCTGCCCCTGCTGCCTGGCTGCCTCTCTCTCTACCATTGGTGTTGAATTTCGAGGTACTTTAGTGGTCGCATACTTTACAGAGCTGATTGAGTTAGGGAATTCTACTAAAAATTGCGGCTGTGGAGGGATATAGCTAATCTTTTAACTTTCATTAATTTTACATTTATGATGTCACTTTGACAGACACTCTGTAATGTTCAGTATTCGGGTCATTTCAAGTAGTTTTTATTGTCATTTCGAATGTGTACAACATATACACATTCAGAGTTAACTTTAGGGTACGAGCTGTATATCTAATGTCCAACATTTCTGTAAACTAACTTTACTATAGAATGCCCTAAATACCCGGGTTGTGTATCACGACTGTTTCATGTGACGTTGTTTTTCCCTCTCAGATGTGCAAAATAAGCTGTTGACATTTTTTATTTCATAACACCAAATGCCTGCACATGTGTTTGAGCTGATGTGTCATCTTTGTAATGGGGGTAATGTTTTCTCTTGACTGAGTGTGCTGGACTCTTCTGTGTTTTGTGTTTTTTGTTCACCTCTGTTGGACTGTACACAGGAATACTCCAGAGCTGTGAAAAGTTTCCAGTGGCCCATAGTTTGTTTGTTGTTGTTTTTTTCTTCAAATCTGGGCATTTTGTTTTATTTGATTGCTGTTTCCCCATGGGAGGGTGAATTATGAGAGTCCCTGTATTGTGAATACAAATGCAGAACCAAGCTCCGTGCTCATGTCATCCTGTGGGTGAGAACCGTACAGCAGCAGCACAACTTATTGAAATATTGAAATTGATGTGAAATGACTCATCATCTATTCTCTGCATTTTTAATGCTACTCAGAGGGACCTTATTCTCTGAATTTTACTTTTATTAGGGATCTTAAAGAATGGAGGCTTTTTAGCTAGAAAAGATCGAAAAAGATATGCTCTCCGTTAGTGAACTCAAAACTAATCCAGAGATATGTGGTGCCATTCTCCCCTTCCTGTCAGGGCCTTTGATGTTTATGATTCTTGCTGTGTTTGTCCTTTTCCTTTAGTTACATACCAAATCAAGACTAGTCATTTTATTTATACCATAATAGTTTAAACAATTGTCCGGTTGTTTGTTTTGATCTGACTTTGACTTTGTGCATTGGCATTTATTTGTTTCATGTGTTTTCCCTTCAGGGCACCCTGGCAAGCTGAGCCGTCCTGGGTTAGGAGCGGGTAGGTGGAGGGAGGGAGGGAAGGGGACACTGGGAGCGCAGTCGGATTGAGGATGACAGATTTCCATCCGAAGTGGAGCTGCGAGTATTGCACTTACGAAAACTGGCCATCAGCCATCAAATGCACCATGTGTCGTGCTCAAAGACCCACTGCCCCCATTATCACAGAGGAGCCTTTCAAGAGCAGCCCAAGTCTAGACTCACATCTTTGCCCCAGCCAGGAGGGCTCCAGTGTCCTCATCTGCCCGGACTCGAGCGCCCGGCCACGCGTAAGGATTGCAGATGAAGCACCCGAGATAACCAGCAAATGGTCATGCCACATGTGCACCTACCTGAACTGGCCGCGGGCAATTCGCTGCACGCAGTGCCTCAGTCAGAGGCAGCAGGGGGCCCAGCAAGGTCCTTTGAGGCCCTCAGAGACCCCGCAGACATCCGACCCCACCTCCCGCCCTACCCCTGCTGTCCCTGACCCATGCGAGGAATACAATGACCGTAACCGACTCATTACACACATACAGCACTGGGAGTGTTCAGCCTGTACCTATGAGAACTGGCCAAAGAGCCTCAGGTGCGTTGTTTGTGACCACCCCAAACCTAGCACTGTGCCCGAGGCCATCCAGCAGGAGTCGGAGGCCGAGAGCACCATGTCCTTGTCCATACTTAACGAGCAAGAGAGGACAGCAGGGGGAGGGGGGGTCAGTGGGATGTGTAAGGCCAGCCAGAGGAGGTCCTCGCCCCCTGTCTCCACGGGACAGGCAGAGGTGCAGATTGAGCTGGCATCAGGAGCAATGGGCGCTGAAAATACACAGGAGATGGACTTTAAGAAACTCAAGCAGATCAGGAACAGGATGAGGAGGACTGACTGGCTCTTCCTCAACGCATGCGCTGGTGAGCGAAAGCTTGTCTGGCTCAAATATCCACTCTTCTGTATTCACTCTCTCGCCTTTGTAGAAATGGTAGAAAAATGCATCAATGCATTAATTTAGGAAAGTTAAAATGGAATATAATCTAAAAAATATGTACATTTTCAGGTAATTTTAGCTGTAAACCTGATCAGCAAAAAAAGATTGTCAGGTGACCTAACTACTTTATTTGAACTTATTTAAAGCTCACTGATTGTGAGTTGATGCACTAAACTAACAAGAGAAACACACAATAACATTTTGAGCACTTTCTGTAAGTCAAAGTCACAACATGAATAACATTTTATTCATTCTTTTCTTAAAGAAAATGGGATTTAAGATTGGTAAATGAGAAATAAGTTGCCTCTTTAAATAACATGAAACCGCTACATCCAAAGTGAGAGGCTACTAAGCACAATGAGTCATACATAATTATGCAATGACATTTTGGTATGGCAAGAGCATTGGCATTGAAAACCCATGGAAGAGCACTTACCTGGCTTGAGTTGTTTTTCAAAAGATGGCAAAACAGCTTGCCAAAACAAAAATAATTAATACGTTGATTTTGGATTGTGTGTCTGGAGCAAATATTTGCCAGTTCCAATGATCTAATAGTTTATTCCTAATTGGTTTGTATTGCATTGTGATGATATGAGATTCCATGATACATTCATTTGTTTGCTGAAGAATCATAGTAAATTGGTCTAATGTTTGAGGTCACCTACAGTAACTAATAAGGAGACTTTTGCTACAGTTCCATTATAATGTCACTTAGTTTGAGTCAGTATAGTGAATTTTATTTTGTTTTTCCCATTACATTTTTTAAATTGTGTTCATTGGATGTAATAATAATAATGTTTTCCTTTTGTAATACACATATCCATATTTTATGTTTCTAGATTGTATAATCCACTTTTTATACTGTCCTGTTGGTATAGTATTTTATTTTTGGTTCCATTACATTTTACTGTCCACTTTCTGCTGTGACAATGCAAAATTCACATTTGTGGGACTAATAAAGGTTTGCCATATCTCCTATCTTATTTAGTACAAGCCTGTTTGAAATATTAGGTGTATATTCAACAATTTATATTTCTGGCCAGTCCTGTTGGGCAATGGGGTCCAGAATGCTTCAGCATCAGGATCTCACCTCCTTTTCAGTTTCTAATTCATTGATTTTTTGTTTTTGTTTTATATGTACTTAATCAGAACACTTTGAGGAAAAAAGTGCCTTCTAAAGGTATGGTTGAGCCCCCGAGTCAAAACAGTCACATCTGTTTCTCTTCCTAGGTGTGGTGGAGGGTGATCTGGCTGCAGTCGAGGCCTATAAGTCATCAGGCGGTGACATCGCACGTCAGCTGACCTCCGATGAGGTGCGCCTGCTGAATCGCCCATCTGCGTTTAACGCTGGCTTCACTCTGGTGCACCTTGCAATCCGCTTCCAGCGCCAGGACATGCTTTCTGTGCTCCTCACTGAGGTCCGTCTGCAAGCATGCCTGTTCTTGCTCTGTAACATTCCTGAATAACCCTGACCGTCACACAGGGTGGCCAGATTGCTTTAATGATTTCCAGCTGAATAAATTGTTAATGCCTGCATATGGAAAACTGCCCAAAAACAGTACAGGCATGAAACTAGATCATGGCATTTTGAGCTATAAGACAATCAAAAAAGATGGTCATCCTACTATACAAGCAATAGGTTTTAGGGTTTATTTAGCCGGAGCAGACGAGTCACTCCCCGAATAAAAGTGAGAAAATTGATGTCACAAAATGCTTTTGATGATGGGATGAGGGAAGATGGGAGGTCTTGTAAAATTACAGCTGTATCACAAAATAATTTATGAATTTGATATATTTGAACTTGATCCTCAATTTGCTGAAGCACAATTTTTCCCCAGCACAGTTCAGATATAAGCATCCAAGTACTCCAGTTTTAAGGGATAGCTCGCTTATACCCACTGTACACACACCCTTAGATTTTAGATTTGTAACCCCCCTAATTTGATCTACTCACGACTCTCTACACGTGTGGGTGTGGGTTTGTGTGTGCATATGCTTCGTCCCTCAGGTCTCCCAGCAGGCCGCTAAGTGTATTCCGGCCATGGTGTGCCCTGAGTTGACAGAACAGATCCGTCGGGAGGTTGCGGCCGCACTGCACAGACGCAAAGGAGAATTCCCCTGCTATTTCCTCACTGACATCACTACCTTTACGCTTCCAGCAGGTGAGACACCGTCTTCTCACCAAACTGCTCATGTTCAGCAAATGCAATTGCCCTGGCTCTTTACAGCAATTTGCTTTTGTGTATAGATATTGAAGACCTGCCCCCTAACGTCCAGGAGAAGCTGTTTGATGAGGTGTTGGATCGAGACGTACAAAAAGGTTAAAGATCTGTAACATTCTAACACATCTACAATATACCACAGAAATGCTCACTAAAACAGATTCTCATTGGCACTGATTCTTTTGAAAGCGTTTTTTTGTCCCAACAATACATGTATTATGACAGAGTAATGTTCTTTTGTCTGAGTAGTGTTCTATTGTGCGTAGTGTCCGTTTTCACCAAAAGCATTTTGTTTAGCTTATTCCATAGACTCAATGGGAGCCATTTGGCTTTGAAGTTTCTCTCTGTTCCAAGTATAACAGTGTGCATGAGAAATGTCACTGTTCAGTATTGAGAGGGATATTTATAGACCTTGGTGTGCTAAAAAGTCTTATTTCTGAATATTCTTTGCTCTCATGCCTCACTTCTACCCTCATCACCTACTATAATATAGTAACTGTATTGTGCCTTGTAGTAACTGTATTGTGGATTGTACAGACACAGTTGTGGCCGTCCCTTTATTTTCTGATTCTTAAAAAATGTAAATGGGGAAAAAATCGATGGTATAAATATGTGTATATGGAAGGGCATTCCTTCAGTAAATGGAAGTAATCAATTTGTTCATGAAGATTTAAGCAAGACTCACACTCTTAAGAATGACTAGTAAAATAACCCATGTTTGTGACTTGAATGGAACCAGACCAAAATGATGTATGTGTTCCAGAGTTGGAAGAGGAATCTCCCATCATCAACTGGTCTCTGGAGCTGGGCACACGACTGGACAGCCGGCTGTATGCACTGTGGAACCGCACAGCAGGGGACTGCCTTCTAGATTCAGTGTTGCAGGCCACATGGGGAATTTATGACAAAGACTCCGTACTGAGGAAGAGCCTCCATGACAGCCTACATGACTGCTCACACTGGTGAGAATGTGCACACAGAAAATCCTATAGGGGTGTTATTCTGGAGCATTTTTATGTGAATCAGAAAGTATTCAAAGTCTATTCAGTTGACAGCAGTGATTGGTGAATTGTAAGAAATATTGCATTATTTTGCAGAAATTATATCTAAGTAAGAGTAGTGTGATAATACAGTACAGGAGCATTTGTCTGTGATGTTTTTCCCTTTCCTCCCTGGTATCTTTGCATTATATATGCTTGACCTTTTCGGAGGTACCATAAACAGTCATTTAGAAATCAAATTGATTACAAAGCTACAGTCTGGAAAATCTGGTGAAACAGGAAGAAATACATGGAAGTATTTGCACATGTGATATTCTTTTTTCAAACAACTACACATTAAAATGTGTTAAGTCATATTATCATTTTTCACCTTCCCCTCCATCCAACCCCACACGTTAATATGTAACAACACTCATCATCAGTCAGTATTGTCATTGGGCCAATAATTGCAGAAAATGCAGGTTCAGGTTAGTTATTTTCCTTCCGATCTCTGACGCAGCATATTGTGATTCACTTTATCTAGCCTGAGAGGTAAAACATGATATTGTAAGTAATTTTATTTTTCCTCCCGGCTGCTGCCCTGTAACGGCAGCAAAAATCTGAAGATTCTTTATAGGCAGGAAAAAGTAATTACATTTTGAAAGATTTTATTCCTTCCAAGTGATATGATGAATCATACTTTAATATGATCGGGTACCTGTACTAACAAGATAAAAAATTGATTTCAGGTGTGTTGCAACAATAAATTGCCACATCATGAAACTGAATACTGCCATTGACTATGGTAGAAAAGAAGGGTGTTTTAAAATAAAATAATAGTCAAAAATATTTAGAATAGTTGTCCTCAATTGGTCGTATTATTTGTATAGGTTAAAGAATTTCTATGTTCGGTGATGTGTCATGGCATAGCTGTCATGTATTACAAGCTAGAATGGTTTTGATATTTATCATGTTTCTAGTTAAATATCAACTTTATGATTTGTTGGTTCATTCAAAGTCTGGGGGACTGCAGCTGAAGCTTTCATTACCTTTGAACTGTGTGTGTGTGTGTGTGTGTGTGTGTGTGTTTGTGTGTGTGTGCGTGTGTGTTGCAGGTTCTACAGCCGCTGGAAGGAGTGGGAATCATGGTATTCTCAGAGTTTTGGCCTACATTTCTCTCTAAGGGAGGAGCAATGGCAAGAGGACTGGGCTTTTATTTTGTCATTGGCTAGTCAGGTGACTGTCATGTGCAAATACGCACATTTTGTCTCAGTGTATTGAAATGTCTCATGGTTTGCAGGTAGGGTAATTTAACCCTTCAGAATGACAGCTTTACTAGATCTTTACTAGACTATGCTTATTATGCAGCCCCTTTACGAAGAGCAGTGCAAACTGTCTGAATAATAACAATGTGAACTGGAAACAGGTCTCTGCTAGTTAGTATTAAAGACCAGCAAAGTTGTGTTTATTCTGGAGTTGACGTTGTGTCTCTTTCTTTGTGTTCTGTTTCCCTCTTTCCTCATCTGCCTCACGTTGTCCCTCCTTTCCCGGCAGCCGGGGGCAAGTTTAGAGCAGACTCATGTGTTTGTTCTGGCCCACATCCTCCGCCGGCCCATCATCGTGTATGGTGTGAAATATTACAAGAGCTTCCGAGGGGAGACACTGGGATACACACGCTTCCAGGGTGAGCTGAGGAAGTGAGACTTAAAGCACAGTGGCTGAGCATGTGCAGCGGGATAGAGTTGTTAAACATTGGCAGAGTTAGTATCTATTTTCATGGACATCAACATATCATTGGGTCAGAAACCACGTAAGCAAAGGCAGATTTATGTTATATAACTAGAGTGCATATTAGTCTATGCTGCAAAAGCAAACAATTCAAACTTCAGCTTGTCCACCACATTTTGAAGAAAAAAAAAAGAGACTGTACTAGACTGCACAGCAGGCTAAAACTAATGTATCCTTCTCTGCAGGTGTTTATCTGCCTTTGCTGTGGGAGCAGAGTTTTTGCTGGAAGAGCCCCATTGCCCTGGGTTACACACGCGGCCACTTCTCAGCCCTGGTTGCCATGGAGAATGATGGTTATGACAACCGCGGTGCAGGTGCTAACCTGAACACAGACGATGACGTCACGGTCACTTTCTTGCCCTTAGTGGACAGCGAGAGGAAGCTGTTACACATCCATTTCCTGTCGGCCCAAGAGGTGAGTGGCATATTACATAAGCTGTCATACAGAATATCTTTTAGATTTATAATCTCTTCAGATATGTATATATATAGCAAGTGAGGTGAGGATAATTTAGACCAGGGGTGTCATGCTCTGGCCCTGGAGGGCCATTGTCCAGAACAGTTTGACCTGTTCTCCTCCTCAAAAATATTCACTAAACCTAAACATTATCTGGCAAGGTGAACCAGGTGTTTCTCAGTAGGGACCTCGCCAAAACCTACTGTACCACGGACTCCAGGTCTGAAGTTCGACACCACTGATTTAGACACCCAAAATGGGTACCTTGACAAGTCAAATTTTTAATTGGCTTGCAGCATAATCAAAGGAGCATCCTACAGAAATTTAAAACCAGTGCTTATTTTTTGGCTCAGAGACACTGAGACGAGAATTTTAGTGTAGAATGATCAATTGTTCCACTACATAATATTGAAATAAGACAATGGGTACAATTAATGTTTTGACTTGCAGAAACCTGTAACATTTTGTTGGTTGTTTGTCAGATGGGGACTGAGGAGCAGCAGGAGCGCTTGCTGAGGCAGTGGTTGGACTGTTGCGTGACGGAGGGTGGTATCTTAGTGGCACTACAAAAGAGCTCCAGGAGACGCAACCACCCTCTTGTAACGCAGATGGTGGAGAAGTGGCTGGACGGCTACCGCCAGCTTGGCACCTGCCCCACCCTCTCAGATGGAGAGGAAGAAGAGGAGGATGATGATGAGTGAGGAAAGGAGGATTACGAGTTCCGTTCTCTTTGCAAGACTTTTTGCACCTTTACCTTTCCTCTTAAAAACAAATGTACACACATGGTCCCTTATTTTCCCCCCATCTTGTACACACATTACCTGCCTCTCTTCGACAAACCGTGGTCTTCTCTCATTGCTGCAAAGCTGATTTGAGGCAATGTGAAATAAAGAAGTTTAGGTAAAGAATGGTACATGCCTTACAAAGTATGTCCTTTGTTTTATTCCAGTTATAAATTCTATATTTGCTAGTTATAATCAAGAGAACAAAATAGGAAATTCAGTCCGAATTGGGGAAAAAACATAATATAAAATATATCAAGGGCACTTAAGCACATTTTTTTTTTTTACTTTGAAGTTTTAAACTTTGTCAGCAGTTCCCTCTATGTGCTTGTACATCACTCTACACTGAGAAGTGTTTTGTCTATAACCATTAAGTGAGAAATATTTATTTACTTGTATGGTTCATTGAGCTATAGAAATGAACACATACCACTGTGTGATATAAAAATTGTCATGTGAATGAAGAATTCCACTGCGAACACTAATACAGCTGGGAGGGCTGCTTCAGGAGGAACGTTCACCCAAAGCTGTGGTCAATGCAAACAGTTACACTACGTGTACTAGTTTCATGTTTCTACACTGTTTATAACGCTTAGGTGTCCGACCACCATCAGTGTTCTGATTTTTGTTCTTATATCCTCTGGGTGTGCTTATTACGTTCATAGACTTGACTGAAACCAAAGTGAACGCTGGTCTGTGGGCTTGCAATGATGAGACATGTTTGGGTTTGTTTTGTTGTTCCATTGCACTGTCTTCATACCCTCTTGTGGCTGTGTCCAGTATAGACCCTCTTCCAGTTTAAATACCCTTGCGTCCTAATTTTCATTCACTCATTAGCTGCCATCAGACTACAATGGTCAAATCTTGGACATATTGGATATTCTGTATGTCTCGGATGTTTTAGGTGGAGACCAAATCACTGAAGGCTTACATGGGTTGAATATCCAGCAGTGAAGCTTCTTTAATTTTTTTTTTTTTTACCATCTATGTGAATTCTTCTCACATATTCCTAGTGTTAGTGTCAAGTTTGTCTTTTGAGTCTCAGTGTACATGCACCTGCACATTTCTGTACCCTGCAACATAAACCTTTTATAAAGAGTTTCAAAAAGGTTAAAGAAAAATGTCTGCTCAATAGTGTACATACAAACAGCTGTTGTATACAAATCTATGTACAAGAAATGTATGCTTTGATCAGTTCGGCTTTTATTTACCGATGGAGATAATTCCCTTTTTTTGCACATTCATGTGGTTGGCTTTATCTTTCCTAAACTGACTGCACTTGCCCCTGGTCATATGCTCAAATAATACAAATCCAGAGTTCACAAAACAACTGTGTCCCCGTTGAACTTTTAATGACCTGATGTCCTGTAGATAGATCATGGAGAGGCTACTGAAATGCAACACTTTTATTTGCATGAGGAAGTAATTTTAGCTCAAACACAAGTGAACGTAACATAAAAAATGAAGAGTGTTTCCATATTTAAGGGCAGACATTTGACCATTGCAGATTTAAAGGTAGAGGCCTTCTGGGGTCCCTTCCTGTTTCTTGTACAGGACATTTTCTTTGGACTTCTTGAAGTCCTCATTTGTCACCTTCATCCTCCTTTCCCTCAAGGCCATAAGCCCTGCTTCTGTGCAGATGGCCTGAGAGAAACAACATAGGGTTTTGTTACAATGTGATCAATGCATTACTAAATCTACATTATTACTTCCATATATAAATCAGAATCAATAATGCAGTTGTACTTAAGACATACCAAATGATGGCAGTAATGCTCCAAAGTCTAAAGAGCACTGCATTTTCTCTTAAGCTTTACCATATCTGCCTAAACAAAGTCTCCAGAGCTTCCACATGCCCTGAAACCTGCAGAATTATCTTAGAAAATGTTTGATGCTCATGTCTACCTAAGAAGAGCCATTTGCACTTTAAATAGTCCATCTTAATTTGAGTCACATAGTTGACTAGGATTTTCATCTTGGGTATTTTTTTAGAAAATCACCTTTATATCAGCGCCTGAAAGATCATCTTTAGCCAGGATAAGGTCATCCAGCGTTACATCATCTGCCAAAGTCATTCTGCTGGTGTGGATCTGGAAAATTCTGCGTTTAGTCTTTTCATCTGGCAGTGGGAACTCTATCTTACGATCAATTCTCCCTGTAGAAACAAATTTTTAAGTTAGAAAATCATCATACATTGTCTTTTGTCTTTTATGAAGTCATGCCAATACAAACAATTAGGAAAAGGTTATTATCCTGAACGAAAAACGCGAATAAAAGTGACAGGTTTAGTTTGATAACGGACCTGGACGGATAAGAGCAGGGTCAAGGGTTTCTATCCGGTTGGTGGCCATGATGACCTTAACATCACCACGTGAGTCAAATCCGTCAAGCTGGTTCAGGAGTTCCAGCATAGTCCTCTGGATCTCCCGCTCTCCACCAGAGTTTGAGTCATATCTACACAGGGCATACAGCAAAACATATATAATGTGTGTGTCCATTTTCACACACATTTTGAATGTTCACTGGTCAAAATCATGTATTAATTTATTGCACAATAATTAAGGCTTCAACACACAATATAGTTTTGTTTTAAGGATGCTAAGCTGCCTTTTAATATTACAATAAAATAAGTTCCACTGTATGTATAACATTCTGGTATGTTTGTATTTGTGGTTTACTTATTAAATTGTAAATTTTTAAATTATGTTTAATAACTAAGTAACTGCCAAAAATGCAAACATTTTCACATTTAGTTTGTGCTTTATATTTATCTGGCAAAAACAAACGTTCTATCCAGCAAGTTACATTTTCCAGTGTAAAATGTTTCACTGTTTCATCAAGTGGAATTCATCCAACATGGATGATGTTTTGGGTACTTAGAGGTGGTTTGTGTTGCAAGATTTTAGTTGAGAGAAAATAAGACACGGTGGCTATTGTGCAATCTTGGTTTGCTTTTTGAGCAACTGGGTTGATTAAAGCCACTAGACCACAGTCTGTGTTTTTTGGTTAACAGCCTGTTCTGAATTAATATACAAAATGACGGACCTCATCTTCAAAAAGTCTCAATTTGTGTGTATTAAACTGTGCATTAGTTTATTCAGAATCAAATCCAACCTTTGTGTCATAGATGAGACAGCTGTTCAATTTAGTTAGCTTATTATTACTGGAATAAAATTCTGAGCTGAAATTTATGAATTTCTTGCATAGTTTTTAAAAAGTCATGTTTAATTATGTTTTTATTACTTACCTACAAGCCACTCTCATTTATCTAATCAGATAACTTTGACATTAAAATATCTAGCAAGGTCTGTTCTGATAGAACATAGCTATTGTGTGTGCAGGCAACTTGTGTGAAATAACCTCATCAGTTTGCTTTTAAGTTGTAATTCACAATAGTAAAAATTAAAGACAAAATATAATACAGACTATATAGCTCTAAAGTCACATTTTATGTACTCATTTTTATTTGAAGGTCAACTAGCTGAAACCGCAGGAGCACTGGAGCTCCAGATATTTCCCTTCAGTAATTCTAGACTGTTAATCAGTTTGTTATCACCTGAAATACATATTGAAGTCTCACTTTTGGTATCAGGCTTATACTAGCCGAAACATGACCTTCTAAAATATACAATGATGTGACACGTCAGACAGTGGACAAATTCAGTGTAAAAATAAGATGAATTTTGCTAATGTATTCTACGTAATGCAAAACCAATCCATAAGCATTGTGCATGTATAACCTAGCATCTCTACGAATCATCTTTGAATTCTTTAAAAGCTATAATATTAAAATATAGCAAAAATAGCATGTCACAGAGGCCTGGAAATTGTGCTACATCTTTACGTGCAATAAAATCGAGTGCAGTTAGTTATTCATTATTTCCAGGCAGGTTTATTTATCTCAAATTATTGCATTTTTTTCATCTAAAACTATGGTGAATGTAGTGCTCTCACCAATGGTATAAATAATCTTCTAAAGATAAAAAGACAGAAAATTCATTTAAACAATACTCTCAATAATACTATTGGATAACTGAATTATTATTATTGGATAATTAAGTATAGCCTTTCCTGTTTTGACATCAGTCTATTTACCAGCAACTGTTAATTAAATGCTAGTTTAATCGTCATGAGCCAAGATGCTCTTGCATGTGTTTGAATGAAAGTTATTCCGAATGTTGTGCAAATATATGGTGCTGCCCTTTGAGGAGAGTTGTGTTGAACAAAATGCAAACATTTTTTTTTTTACAATGTGGCTGTGGCTTACAACAGTCTGCAATAAAGAATATGCGTTATTAGCAATAAATATTTCACCTGAGTAAACCATGCATAACTAACTATAGCAGGCCCACATTACTTTTTTGTATTTTATTTTAACACTGGTTATAATGGTGGTTCTGAAGAAGTATGTGGTATGAAAAGTCTCAAAACCACAGAAATAGATGATACCCTGGCTTGCAGTACTGAAACCTGCATTTAAAGCATCAGGCCACTGCTTTGTCATGTCTCACACACACACACACACAAAGTTGTCAGTCCTAAAAGATACTTATCCAATTACATTTATTTTACATGTTAGTCAAACAACAAATATTTACTAAAAGTTGTGTGAGCAACGTTTGTTTTGAATACCTTCAATTTGCAATACTTCCACAATTTATAGTGCTTTGCAAAAAATGTATGTCCTGGTCCAGTTTTGTTCAATCGTGAAGCAACCGGTTTTAAACAGACAAAAATATTTCATTTATGTGATGAATTTAACATATTGAAAAAGTAAAAAAGTAAAATGTGGCATGTGGGTGCATTAATATTTTAAATATAATATTTTTTTGGAATGTCTCAAACACATTTGACATGTTTGGTTACTATCTACAACTGGGTGTTTCATTTGGCTTGCATGTGAACCAGATAAGATTTAACACCCTGGATTAACAATTCATTTCTGACTCAAGTCCACACCGCAGCCAAAAAGGCGATTTTCTGTGTTTGTGTGTGGACAAGAAAGGCACAGATTTTGAAAAATGGACTGTTTTATTTTCCTGATTTCACATCATGTGTGTGCTAATAATATGACGTCACAATATGCACCGTGTTTACATTTCATCCACAATGCCCAATGTAAACAAAGTACTACTGCTCTCAACCTCATTAGATGTTTTGGCATATTGAATTAGGAGTGTCGATTTACACACAAATTTTGAACAATTTATCACAGAAAAAATAACGTTGATTAATCACACCACGTGACTAACCTGTCCAGTGTTTTGTCAAAACATGCTACAGAATTGCTACCGTGCCCATCTCGGGATTCTGTGCTACCTAACGTTAGGGAACCTTGTTTATCTGTGCTATCTTGCATTTGGGTGACTAGTTTATGACAATTAATATTTTAAAAGCTCTTAATATGAGTGCATGTCGCTATTCTGGGGTCTGTGTCTTCTAAAATGCCTTTTACTCCAATTAGCAGAATGCTGTCTAGGAATCATCATCACTGTCCAGATATTGATAGTAGGCTGTGCCCTGCTTCACGGTAGCATAATCTGTATAAAGGTAGCATTTCTTGACAAGGCAACACAGATTGTCTCTGGTAATGACATCCTGATTGATCACTGATTCTATACGCTTTACGGTGATATCCCCACCTGCTGCCATGGTATGTTTTTGTCAGCGATTTTTTATTTATTTTTATTTTTATTTTTTTTAAAATGCACCCATATGGACATGATTTTTAAAAAAAAGGGAAAATATCAGTTTCGAAAACTGACAACCAATTACTGTGGTGTAAATTATATGCAAACAATCTTATGAACAACAGTTGCTTGTGCAGCACCTCAGATTTCCATTCTATTGAAAAATCACACCGAACAAACCCTGGAGCGGAAGCCTCATCCAGATGCACGAAGTGACCAGATGTCAATAGAGTCAATGATTAAGGTTTTGAAATGGTTATCAACATTCACTAATATAAATATGATTTAATATCTGTTTGGAAGACAACCTATACATATTTCTGAACTACAAGCATTCTGGAGTGGGGAAAAATTCAAGAAGAGAATTGTTTGCTGACTAAAAATTGTATGGCGGCTGTACATTTTTCCAACAGGGCACTTAATAAGCACTGGCTGGAAAGGTACTCAAAGCAATGAACAATCAACATTTTAGGTTTTTTTTTTTTTTTTTCATCTAACGTAACATTAAAACAATAAGGAATGTCTCTGTAGTTTTTTTTCATGCACACATTTCTTTATTAAAGTGAATACAAAAAATCTCTTACCTCTTTGTTCCAATAGCATCAATTTCATCAATGAAGACTATGGAAGGAGCATGTTCCTCTGCTACTCTGAAGAGCTCTCTGACTAATTTGGGTCCATCACCCAAGTATTTCTGAATCAGCTCTGAGCCCACCACCCTCAGGAATGTGGCAGATGTCTGATTAGCCACAGCCTTTGCCAGCAGGGTCTTCCCTATCAACAAAACAGGCAACTCAATTTAATCGGTTTTTGCACCAATAACCCATAAATGATGCACAGACTGTATTTTAGACCACCTTTTTATACCAAGTATTCATAGGGTTATAACTGACCTGTCCCTGGTGGGCCATAAAGAATGACTCCTTTAGGAGGTTTTATTCCCATCTCCTCATAATATTCTGGATGTGTAAGAGGAAGCTCCACAGATTCCTATTTAAATAAATTGGTAAGCTCAAACAGGATAATAAAACGAAACATACAAAAGATACAATGAATAAACATCTCTACTACCTTGATCTCTTGAATTTGGCTGTCCAGGCCTCCAATATCAGCATATGTCTCCTGAGGAGCCTTTTCCACTTTCATCACAGTCACCAAAGGATCTGTGTCATCCATCAGCACACCTATCACAGCATGTACCTGCACACAATACCAGCATTCAGAAACTATAAAACTCTGTATGTAACTCTTTGTATGAAAATGTACACAATTCCCCTCAGCTAATATTCACAAAAAAAAATTCTGGTACCTTGTGATTGAGTAAAACAGAACAGCCTGGTTCAAGTAGGTCTTTATCCACAAAGGACAGAATGCTAACATAGTGCTCTGAGCCAACTGATGTGGACACTATGGCGTGGTTATCATCAATAATCTCCTCAAGCGTTCCTACTGACATTGGTGTCCCTCTCAAGTCATCTACTTTGGATCTCTCTTCCTGTAGCAAACAGTAATATTTGGACTGGGTTATGCGAGTTTTCATTGTTCCAACAACATTCTCTCAGTAAGATTTGTTTAGAACAGAGAAAGACATTAAAAACATCCCATGAGATAATCTAAGCATGCATTTGTCTGCCATGTATTCGCACACAGCAGTAAAACACAACACCTCTTGTTTTTCCTCCAGGGGCTTCATCTGTTCTTGATTCCTGATGAATTCCTCCTCCATCAGAAGATAATCTTTGATCCTCTCCTGCTTGAGCAGCTTCAGTCGGCACTGTGTGTGGGGGGTGACTAAGAGCAAGAACAAGCCACGGGTTATAAAACATCAATATACATTATGATGGCAGCTTGCTGGACTTAGAGGTTTAGTGTACCCAAAGGAAGCTTGCTTGCAGCATCAGGCCCTTTCATCTTCTTCTTCTTCTTTCCAACTCTAGTGGGGATTGGAGGCTCATACTTTTTTTTCTTATCCTGATAAGAACAGATATTCATTAATTGTTCAAATAAACACTACATGACTGTCTTTAAGTCAGATACAATAGGAAGGAAAAACAAAAAACTTACTTTGTCATCTTTCTTTCCACCACCAGGGCCATGTCCTCCACTCTGATTCTGACCCTGTAAAACACAAAATATTACTCAGCGATTTTAGCAACTCCCATCAATGTGCAATTCTCTAAGCAAATCAGTTGGTATACAACAGCATGGTACCCACTATTATCAAACACTGAACTATAGCTTAAATATTTACCATAAAGTAGTGGTTTGTGCTGACAGTAATACTATTCATTAACAGTACAATGTTTCTTTGGTAAAAATATTCAAAGGCAATAAAAGAGAAATGATTTCCAAATCAAAAGGCATACACTAACACACTGTTAATCGAAGATTTGAGACTGAGAAAGTAGAGAGTTTTTACTGTCCTTATACTTTCATTCAACAAAATTCTTATGACATCATTTTCATTTGCACCACATAACAGGGCAAGTAATACAAAATAAATTGCAGGTAATGTGAAAAGCAGCATGTAACAAAACAAACATATGGAAGATTGCATATAGAAAAGTAAGAGAGAAATGGCAGCATGTAGTTAAAACATATCTGCTGTAGGATGTGTCAATATGCAAAGTTTTACTTCTAACCTTCTAATCTTGATGTGTCTAAATCATTTTTGACGAGGCTGAAATATTCTTGAAAATTTTAAGAAACAAGTCTTAAACACCTATATAGGTGAAACACAACACAGCTATCAATCCACTGATATTCACTGTAGCTGTCATGCTACAGTCATCAACATTACAAACCAAATTAAACACCAGTGTGTAGATTATTCCTAACCTCACAAAGACAGAAAGTACATTGCAGTGATTTGACAGACGTTTTTATCCAAATACGAGGAAACATTCAGGTCTCAGAACTGTGTGTGAACCAAAGGAGTGTTCTATGTGCTAAGAAAATAGATCTTCAGGAAAGGAGAAATTCTCTGAACAGACCAGTCTTCAGAAGTTTATTAAACTAGAGTGATTCTGCTACTCTACTATTACGCAGCTCATTCCACCAGAAAGGAACCACAAAAGAGTCTGGACTGTGTAGTGATGGCAGTAGTGATGTGTCGTTCGCCAACGAGCCGGCTCTAAGAGCCGATTCTTTGTAG
>JBBMFX010000001.1:29099901-29119113 GCA_037832545.1 Rhabdalestes septentrionalis
CACACACACACACACACACACACACACACACACACACACACACACACACACACACACACACACACACACACAGGTGCTGGTTTAAAAAAATTAAGTAATAATGCAATGAGCAAAGCAAACAGTACACAAGTAAACACCATAAATGACATGAACCACGTCTGCATTAAAGACTGCTGTAGAAACAGCAGACACTTACTTGGGTGTTGTAAGCATCCAGAGCTTTGGTATAGGACAGTATTTTGCAACAGAGGTCCCCCAGTTGCTCTGCAATCCCCAAGGCCTCCTGAGAGACCTTATTAGTAAGGGCTGACATAGCCTCCTCCAGCTCACAGCCATGAATTGCTGTGGAAAGAGGATCCAAAGGCATTGGCAAGGCCAAATGCATTTATCCATATTTGCCAAGAAAGAGCTGATACAAAAAAAGGCTAATATATCCCACTCATTCGCTCACCATATTTCAAGTGCTTTTTCACTGCCTCCCTCTCTGCCAGATGTTGGGACCCAAGAAGGTAGGCCTTCTTCAGAGAGCGCCGGGCAGCCTGGAAGTCTCCCAGATTCAGCAGAACCTACACAAACATCAAATAAGTTATATTTTCTTAAAAGCCAGAAAGATTTATCTGTGCAGGTCTACATAGAGGTGGCTGGTCCCATCTGAGAACAAAAAAGAAATAACACAATTTGTTCCGTATATATGTATATATTTTTTTAAAGTTGGGGTTTGTTGATTAACCTGGTTGAACAGAGCCAGCTTGACCAAGCTTTGATGGTTTGTCCAACTGAACTTTTGACCAGTTACTAACAATCTGAATATTTAACAACAAGAACTGAATGTTTCACACTGCTGGTACCTTGCCAATCATGCAGAAACACTCGCTTTCTGCAAATTTTTCGCTCAACTTGCGTGAGCAATCTTTGCTTTTCTCAAAGCATCGGATGGCAAGAGAGTGATGCCCATTTCGGAAGTGGATGTTGCCCAAGTTGAAGTTGGCACGATAAAGATCCTCTGTAAGATTGCTCTTCCTAAGACAAAGATAAGATACACGATTGTTAGCCCCACAAGTGGAAAATTTGCATCGACATTGAAAGTCTGAAAGTGAAGAGAACACGATAAGAGCAGCAAAAATGGAAAAAAGAAAAAAAAATCTCTACCCACAATACAGTATACCAACATTCTACCAATAAATAGGATGGCCAGGGTTAGGAACAAAGCCAGTGTAGAGGACTGAGCCGCAAGGTGCAGATCGGCAGGGTCTAGCAGTATCTTACTCTGAAATGTAGATGCTCTGGCGGATGAAGTCACTGCAGCGCTGTGGTTCTTTCAAGCCATCACACACAAAACCCAGGTTCAGCAGCAGACGCGCCCTCATTTCATTCCGCTCCCGCGCTGACACTGTCCCTGCATCACACAAACACATCAGCGCCAAAGCATGAAAGGCAAGCTAACATGCGATAAAAAGGAAACGTGTCTTTGCTTCCCTCCAGACAAATTCAACCTTCTTACTATTAGTAACTCCCACCACACTACATTCTCCACTCAAAGTCCCCTGGTCAAACCTTACATATCTAGAATTCAATACAGAAAAAGACCTTCCAGACGTTCATCCACGATAGCCAAACTCTTTTTGAAAGCATCCCCGGCCTGCTTAAGGCTGTCCTGTGATTGGTCGGTGTCATGGAGGAAGAGGTAAGTCCGGCCAATAGTGGCCAGAGCTCTTTGCTCCTCTACTGCGTCATTGACAGAGCAAGCCAAGTCCAGGTGCCGTCTCTGATGCTGGAACACAGACGGGTCCAACTATGTTGAAGTCGTCATGCAGAAATCATTCAAATGTGAAAAGTGACAGGTCTTTCCAAACCTTGAGAGCAGTGGTGATGTTTCCCAATTCTGCATAACACTCTCCAATCTTTCGATTGGCCACAGCACAACCAATCACATCGTGTAGAATCTCTGAGAGCGTCAACTCTTGTCGATGCTCCTCGATGGCAGACTCATATTCGCCTAACACACAAATCAGAAATCTTTACTGATCCTGGAAGAAACTGCTTATGCTATGATTGCAGAGACTCAGACAAAAACATATAAAAGCAATCAAATAAAAACATCAATATAAAACATACTATGATCTATACACTATAGATAAGTAACATATGGCACAGATGGAATTTAGGAGTATGTTATTGCACACAGTAGAGATATGTTATGGTAGCCTAGTGGTTAGGGCATTCACCCTACATCAGGAAGTTGTCGGTTCAATTCCCAATAGTGCTGAGGAACCCTGAGCATGGTACCGCTCCCACACACTGCCCCCCGGGCGCCGTGTTCCTAGCTGCCCGCTTCTACACTTGAGCGAATGGGTTAAATGCAGGGTAAGAATTTCCTGCTGTTCACAATATGCGCTGTGTTTTGCACATAATGATAAAATAGTATCAGGCTGTGGCATAGATTATTGTGTGGATGTGTGACGAGGGAGTCTGACAAGTGGAACAGAAACTGACGACAGACCTATTGTGCGGAGAACCATAGCGAATGATCACTTATTTGTTTCTCTTACCTTGTTTAGCCAAAAGCTCTCCGAGCTGATTACAAAGACTGGCCTCCTCCTTTAGATTACTGGAGCTCTGTGCTTTGCTTTTGGCTTTCTGCAGCTCTGTAAAAGCACGGACAGAATTTCCCCCATTAAACTCAAGAAAGGGACTGGAAATGTTGAGTTACAAATTACTATTATGAGTTGACTTAAACAACCTTAACTTATCACTGTGCTAAAAAAAACAAAATCAAATAACACCAGTTGAGTAGGTTAAATGTGTCAGTATTTTGTGATCACTTAAACAGTTAATTAACCATTACTATATAATGCAGTAAATAACACGGTCTAAAGTTAGACGAGTGAAATGTAAAGGCTTAGCGGAGGCTGCAAGCTTATAAGAACTTCACAATCGTCAGGAGAGCAAAGGCATGTGCACGGATACAGGCCGACAGAATTTGTCTAACGACACTGATCAGTAAGAGCACTGTTTACTAAATTATAACTGATTTACTCACGTCTGATCGCCTTGGCAGTGCTCATTGTCTCTGGCGGCGCAGACTGCTAGCTAGCTCTCCGGCGGGCCGGGTTAGTTAAAATAAAAAAAATCCGTGAACGTCTAGCGAAAACACCAGACACCGTGTTAAAGAGACACCATTGATCTTTCGCTGACATCAAATTTGCTTGTTGAGACAGCGATCCAACGTTTAAAAGGTAAAATGATAACTAATAAAAAGTCCTCGTCCGTAGCTTTCTTACTGAACACCGCGCCAAGAACTCTGGGGCACACTGGATTGGGTAACAGAGAGCTCCACCTACTGAGGGTTAATCTGAAAGGCCATGCAGCATTACACTACATGGACAAAGGTTTTGGGACGCCTGACCATTCCACTTTTACGACATTGCATTCAAATCCATAGACTGTAAAATAGTTACCCACCCCCTTTTGCAGCTATTCATAGCTTCCACACTTCTTTGAAGGGGAATTTGTGCCCATTCATTCTGTAGAGCGTTTATGAGGTCAGGTACTGACGTGGGACGAGAAGACCTGCATTCCAGAGGTGTTGGATGAGATCAGTGCTTTCTGCTGGCCTGTCAATATCTTCCACACCGAACTCATCCAGCCATGTTGCTTTGTGCACTGGGCCACAGTTATGCTGATAGTAAAGGTGCTTCCCCAGAAAAGGTGTCCACAAAGTTGGTAGCATGGCGTTGTCCAAAATTCCTTGGTATGCTGCAGCATTAAGATTGCCTGGGGCATAAAGGGCATTTGCCCGGTGGGCTGATGGTAATTTTGGGCTGCTGCTCATACTGTGACGTTTGTAAAAACTGCTTCACAAATGTGGAGGTGTCAGTTTTTCATCATTAGTGCAATGTTAAAACAATTTTCACACATTTAGAGCTAAATGTGTTAAAAAAACAGTTATGTTTTGGTACATTTTCTTGCTGTGTAATTGTTTCATATTTAATTGCAACATCTAAATCTAAATGTTATATCTACATCTAAATGTTGAATCTAAATGTTAAATCTAAATGTATCTGTTAAATCTAAAATCTAAATGTTAAATCTATCATCTGTTTTAAATTTAAAATTTGCTTTTACAGTGAGTGATATGCTAATTGGCGACCCTCCATGATTACAATTGGCTGTTACTTAGCAGCATGGAGGATCTGTCTTAAGTGATCGTAAATCTAAATGTTAAATATTAAAAATGTATCTCATACTCTTAATGTGAAACTTCACAGTCAGATAGGGCTCATGACACCTTTCCAACATTTAGATTTAACATGTAATATTTAGATTGAGTTAACATTTAGATTTAGCATTTAACAATTATGGAGCAAGAAAACCTAACAATTTGTTTTAGAAACATTTAGCACTGAATTTGTGAAAATTGTGAAAACATTGCACTAAATAATGAAAAAAGTAAACATATAAATTGATGAAGCAAATGGCAATCCATTGGCACGGAATCCCATCGGCACCACCAACCACACACGCCCACCACATTTACGGAACATTTTATTTATGTTTTGTCTAAGTTTTATTTAAAAATGTTACCCCTGAAAATAGTCTCAGTGAATTAATTTTTCAATTTCTTTTAAAAAAGATATAAAAGCCTAATGACAGTAAATTGAAACATTTTCTTCTAAGTAAAGTGAAGGGCCCTCTTGTAGTCATGCGTTAACATGTCAAAATAAAACTCAAGTTCCTAACCATACATTTTCACCTCAGAACAAGTGATTAGTGTGAACAGTGTCTGTAACAATCTGAAACATTTTTAATAAAGAATCTTAACAGCAAAGTCAGCAAACACATTCATACAAAACACTGCAAAATGTACACACCTCTTTAAATAGAGATTTCCCCTGAACACTGCCTTTTTATTGCACTCATTTCCAGTTCACTTTATTTTTATAGATCATGACATTTAAGAAATTTTAAAAGGTGAGCTTATTTATACACCACAAAAGCAGTGATGAGGTGTTTCTCTACCAGGAAACAGAAACAGATCATTTTACTGGTTCATGTTATTCATCAGAAAATATTTCTCACCCCATATAACAAAAAAAAAAGAAGCTAAATTTGAAACAAAATTTCATTTGTATTTCTTCCATTTAAAAAAGTAAGTGGATGAAAGTCTTGCGACTAAGACAACAAGGCACTGCTTATGAGTATTTCCATTCACATTTCCAGGTCTCAAAGAAAAAGGTCCCGTTCCAGAATGCTTCCTTCTCCTTTATGAGTGTTTCACCAAACTACCTGGAATAGTCATGTTGGTAGCACCTGTCTGTTTGGAGATTTACCAGGATGGTCCCATTTCATGGAGTTTCTGCAGGTAGGTTGAACTGATCCAGAAGTTCCAAATAGAGGGCAACACGCTGGATTAGGGGAGCGTCCTTTTCTGCTCGTAACATCTGAGAGTACACCTGCTTATAGATCTTCACCTGCTCCTCTTCCTTACTGCTGCACATGTATAAACACACACACACACACACACACACACACACACACACACACACACACACACACACACACACACACACACACACACTTTATATTTTATATAATCTGTTAACATGGTCTTCAATTTACGCAGGTAAGCATCCTGGTTTATTTTATCTGCATTTCACCAAGTGGTGTTCTAAACTCCTGAAGTAAGAAAGAATACTTGCACTTAAAAACACTAAACAACTCCAGCTAAACAACTGCTATAATAATCATATGCCCCCAAAACATGAATGTAGTTCTTCTCATCTTACCTGGATTTGCGTTTGCTGGTGGTGCTGAATTTAATCAGCTGCAACAGCAGAAAGGAGAAACTGGGCTCAAAAACACCAATCAATTTCATTACTTCCTCTGTATTCAGCCCTGAGGAAGCTGGACTATCAAAGGCCTCACTGGACTCATCACGACTGACTGGGTCTTCTAGTGTTACGGTCTGAACATGCACACACATCCACACACAGAAAATTGCACTGAACATTAATAATGGTCAGCTTCTTAAAGAGGATTTATAAAGCATATGTGAGGATGTGGTATGTATACCTCACTCTGTTGTTGCTCCTGCAGCTCTTTGTGTATCAGTCTGAAGGCATGTCGAGTCTCAGTCATGATCTCCAGAGCACCTGTCAGGGTTTTTAATTTCACTGCACCGCTGCTCTGTCCTGAAACACAAAACAAATTCCAAAATTATATATATATAACAACTTGCAAGCACCTTAAGTAAGTACTTGTTTTTTTGCATGGAATACTTGAAAAGGTCATAAACTAAGGTCATTACAATATGTGTTCAGTAAAAATACAGAAAGACAGACCACAGAATGTATGTCCAAAGAAATGTTATACAAGCTCTGGACACATATAAGTGTGAGACTTGTGTGAGACTAACCGGCCATGGTGAACTCAGCAAAGGCCACTCTCTCCAGCAGTGTGCGGAGCAGCTCACAGGGTGCGTCACTCAGACTGAGGAAGAGACGCACTGCCTTAGAGTAATGTAGCTCTGCTAGAGACCTGTGCTGCTTCCGTAAACTTTCGTCACCCACCTGCACAGACAAAGACAGAGTTGAGAAAATGAGAAAATGTCTTCCACAAGGGAGACAAAACAATTCTAGAGAGTGAGTCAATCTGTAAGCAAAATATCTACTTGGTTGCGGTAGCAGCTGTGGTACATGGAGGCCAGCCTGTGGTGGATGGTAGCTGCTCTGTACTGGTAGAGGGGCTGGCGGGCTGACTCTGTCTGGAGGTCACAATATCGAAGAGACTTCATCATGGCCTCCGTCACTTCCCTCTCAATCTGAACAAAAGGACACACAATTTTAACATGTTTCAAAGAGTTTAGTTGTGTTGTTATAGCCCATCTAGTGTTCAATAAAGTGTTCACCTGTTCCTGGGCTTTGCGAGACAATGGGGCATAATCCTGCAGTAGTGTGGCCAGGGTGAAATATGTGGTGGAGAGCTCCCAATTAACCGAGTCCCAGACTGCTGCGTGGCTCTCTCTGCTGCTTAGACACTTCATAGCCCTATGATAGTAATCTACAGCCTACACACAGATGCAGAAGATGGTTACTTAGGACACAAACAAAATGGTTTTATGAAGTATTCAATTGCATGCTTTGCTCATTTTGTTGACTGAATTATTGTAAAAATATTCTGAACATGAACAAGACTAGAAATCTACTTACAGAATAGTGAAATACAGACAGTACACTAAGCTTTTTCATTTTTACATTAAATAAATAGAACAAAAACAATATTTTGACCAATAAATATACACATACTTTAATATAATTGATTGTAACATTACAAATTACAAACAAAAAAGGTAAACATTATACACTGCCAGAAAGTTTTTTCCTCCAGTGCAACAGGGTGCAATAATTCTGACAACAACAAATAACAATAGATACACAATATCTTACAATATGTTTATTTCTCAAAAAAAACTTTGCAAATGCATCTTTCGTACTCCTCTAGATGTTTTAAAGGCTTGATTAAGTGCTATAAGTGCTATTAGCAGAGGACACTTGGAGTGTACAGTGTCCTCTGCTAAGCAAGACAGATAGAAGTTCCTCATAGCTGGTGCTTGGCTACTCTGTCTATATACATACCTTGTTGTAGTAGAGAGCCTCCTCCGGTGAGAATTCTCCTCGATTCTCCTCTGATGTCATGGCGCAGTGAGCCTGGGCGCAGATGCGCATCAGTCTTCCAATATTACACAGCAGCAGAGCTTTATTTACAGAGTCAGAAATGGCTTCAAAGTTCTGCATACCCTTCTCAAAACAAGAAAAGCTTTTCTTCCACAGTTCCTGCTCCGCTATAGATACTGACCTCCGTACTGCATGACAGAGGCAAAGGAAAGGAAGGAAAATATGAAGTTTTACTCCAACACTGATACACATATGTTTTATAAATGAAAGCTTTATTAAGTAGTAACCTGCAGGATCCCGCAGATGTAAACACTAACCTGCTTCTTTCTCGGTCTGCAAAGCTGCAGCCTGGTTCATGTAAAACACACCCATCTCGTTGCGAATATTGCCAAGACGCTTCAGAACCTGTGCCAGCTGCTCTTGTCCAAGGCTCTTAAGAGCCTCAGAGGTCAGAAGATCATGGGCAGCCTCATAACACTTACTGCTGACAAACAGCTGGTACTCTGGGTCAGTGGCCAGGTCAGTGGCCATGTTGAATGCTGGAAAACCGCAGAGAGCATGAACATCTTAAGAAAAGCATTTTCATACTAAATGTAGACTGCTGCATTCTGTAATAATCAGTTTCAGGCATATTGTGACTGATTTGTAATCCCCAACACCAAACGCTTACATAACAGAACACTCAACAAAGCTTAAACAAAGCTTCTCATCTCCTGTAGAGCTGCACATTTCGGCCATAATGAAAAGTGCTGCAGCACACAGGAGAGCTTTATAACCTTTTCATTTTTGCTAAAAGCCATTACTCTTGAAACCACAGTACATAAAATGTTCCCTACGTGTCACAGAATGTCATCTATAGGGGAATTGACCCATTTTTTATAAAAATCATTAAATGTGTGTTGTGTAAAATTACGGAAATTAAACAAATGAAACTTGATCATACCAAATATTTTTGATATCTGAGACACAGAGATAAGTAGTGGACCCTCAGGACCAGGCCTGGGAAATTCTTGTGATACAATGTGCTGATAATTTAGAGATAGAAAGTGAGCCAGGTGGAGCTTGGAGACCTTGGCAGGAGCTCTCACGGTGCAGACAGTGAAGGATCTCTTGGTCATCTCTGGTCTGGTAGTTGTACTCCTCTAGATAGGCAGCTCTGTTTGAGGCATTCTGGGCCAGCATCAGTTGCACATCTCCACACAGAGACAGACACTGACTGTGAAACAGCAGGACACGTGGGTGCAGCCCGCTGCTAATAGCAGAATAGGCATCTACTCACAGGAAGAGAGAAAAAGAGAAAACAAGGTACCATTAGAATAGAAAAAAAAAAATGGACTCTTAAATTTTAGAGATTTAATTTTGAGTAATCATCCAGTCTCATACTGGTATAAGTCTATTCTCTGTTGCTAATCTTTGTTTCCTCTTACCATGGCACTGCAGGGCTAATTTAATGTAACGCAGTGCACGGCCATATTTCAGCAGGTTGGTGGCTGCCTCAGAGAGCACATAGTAGGCTTTTGAGGCCTTCAAAAAAAGCTGCAGCTTCATGTGGTGTTGCCAGGAGCCAGGCAGCATGCATGAGCGCATGGGTAACTTGAGGCCCTCACCATGTGGAGCAGCTATGCAGGAAAAAAGAGACAAAGTTAGTAAAAAAAAAAAAAAAGAACAATGGAGGGAAAAAAGTGAGAAAGGAGGAAACTGGTATTTTTAACTTGTGGTTCCCAACAAAGTCCTCAGCGCACATTTTGGCTCCATCTCTGCTACAAGAAGAATGGCACTACGTATTTAGTGTCCTTGATTGCTTATGCTGGGTTCAGTTACTCTGGGTGCTGTAATAAACTAAAAATGTGACTATTAGGAGGTAAGGGCACTATGTCTGTGGGCTTCACTGACCTTTGTCCAGCAGAAGTGCGATTTCTTTCTCTACAGCCCTGGCACCACTCTCCTCATATTTCAAAGGGATGGGAGTACTGGGGTCGGCCGCAGGGAGGTCACTCTCCTTCTTTATGCTGCTTTCCACTGCCTTGAGCCCCTTTGAAACATTTAATCAAAGACTGTCAATTTCTGAAAGTGTATACTCTATTTGGTCAGAAATATAAAACATGTATATGTACAGAGTTCTCTCACCTTCAGGACATAACTAAGGACGAGCCTACATTTCTCTTCTTTGTCTTGGGACACAGGAAATGAACAGTTGGGCTGATAAGACACATGATCAGAACATGATCATTTTCATAGAATAAGTCTCCCTCTGGACAGACTAGGTTGGTTCATAGTTTATATTTAAATCACATATAGAAACAATGTTATTGTGTCAATTTTTTCTAAAATAGAAAAACAAAAAGCAAAAAGCAATAGCAAACATACTCTGATGTTGGAAGTGGACTTGTACGTTTCAGGAACAGACAGCTCCCCCACAGATCTAATAACAGCCACAGCCTTGCAGTCCTCTAAAGTCTGAGATGACATTCTGTAAGAACAGCTCTCATCTTCATCATCATCCTCATCATCCTCATCCTCACTGTAGCTGTCTTCAGAGCCACCATTCCGCAAAGACTCCCCATTGCCCTCCTCTTCACTGGAGTCATCCAGCTGGAAGAGCTCTGAAAGCATGTAATGGGCTGAGGCAATGATCTAGACAAACAGTCAGGAGAAAGAATTAACATGGAGGGTGGAAAGGTACTTCCACATTGTCTTCATGACTGGAGGTACACTGAAGAAAAACTTTTGTACCTGAGGGTGTTTCTCCTCATCCAGGAGTTTAACACAGTTGAGCAAAAGTGTTCTGATAGTCCCATAGTGCTTCCTGTTCTGAGCATTTTTCAGTGCCATATTGCTGGCCACCCTGCAATGTACATGACAACATGTCAGTTAAAAGCAACTCCTGGTGGATGAAATATAAATCACTACAAAGTGCAGTGGCTGAAGCAATCTCTAAGAAGAGAAACACACTTATAAAGCAGAACAGCCACAGGTAGAGTGAAGGGATTCTGGCACTTCTCTTCAGGCGCCTCCTCACACAGAGTAGTTAGGTCATACAGCTTTACAATATCACTCCCGCTGGCTAAAAGTGAACAGAAGTGAAATATAGGTAAGCATGACTGACATTACAGTGATTTCTAGTGTTTAACATGATTGTGGGAAACATACATTATACTTGCAAAGTGCTTGCAAATTACACTTTGGTAATAATACACAGTGGCATACCAGAGATTACATCATTACCAACACTAACCCTTAAAGAGCCAATAGGTATGTCCTTCTTTGGTACAGTTGGACTTAAGAAAAGAAAGAATATTCTGGGCAATGTCTTTCACCACTCGAGTGGAAAATGTAGAATTTTCCAAATCAGGGATGTCCTCTGTCTTTATCATCTCATACTTCTGTTTACAGCAAAAGAGACAAATGGATGCAGTAAATAACTTATTCACTTGTATAGACACTTAAAAGAATAGAACAATGTTTACCTGTACAATGCCATTTACATGGAAACACATGACCAGCTCTGGTACATTGCACATCAAATTGTCCAACCAGTAATCAATACCAGTGAGAACGTTGATTGGTTTGTTGTTATCCCTTAAAGGAAACATGGAAAAGAACCTTTCAGAAACCTGTCCTATTTTTGCCTGAGTAGGTATAAACAGTAGTTTTGAAACTCAATGAGGTACTGCCATCAATGGGGGTATTTGAAGGAATTGCCCCCCTAGTGAGTCACCACGCCACCCCTACACACTTTAATATCGCTTGTAAGCAGAGGTGAAATGTTAAACCTTGAACATGGGTAAATATGCCAAATGTAATGCTAGAATTAAGCTAGTTTAATACACAGATGTTGGTTTTAGGTTTTAAAAAAATAGTGTGACATTAAGAAACACATCTCCAGGATTCTGTCTAAATTTGATGTGGCAAATAGAGGTAGCCTAAATCTGACCTGAGCCGTAAGCTGACAGCTGGGTATCGCCCTCCCCCGAAGATGGGCATGTTGGATCCCACTAGCATGTGGATGTCCTCAAATGTCCAGAGGATGTTCCGAACAAAATCATTTTTTAGACCCTGTGCCAATAAAACAGAAGCAATATTGGTAATTCATAACTTCTAAATAGCAATGCAGAAATAAGGACAGGCACATTTGTTCTGTGCTGGGCTTGTAAGGAAACATTTTTACCTGGCTGTTCTCTCCCTCATTAAAGATTGTGGGTAGATTCTGCTCTTTAGGAATAGAGGCAACATGTCCAAGAGCGTAAGTGTTACCCACTCGTTCCTGAGGAATATAAGATAATGGAACATTAAAAAAAAAAAAAAGACAACACTCCATTTCTCTTTCAAACACATACAGAGTGAAAGACAATAGGATGACTGATCGTACATCATCAGGAATAGTGGTCTGGTCTCCTTCAGAGGCAGAGCTGTTGAATGTGGCAGGCCAGGACGGCCCATATTCTGGACCTCCACAATTGTCTTCGGTCTCAGGACAGTTGTCAGAATCTGAAGGCACAGGCTCTGCGACATCATTTCCATTTATACTGAAAAACAGGTTCGACTTTTTTCAGTCACTTAATTATTGAAGACATCAAATAAGAAAAATATACATTTATTATTAATGCCTTTTAAAACTTCACCTGTAGTAAAGGAACTTGGAGAGGATGGCCTTTTCATACCAATGCTCTTTACTTTTCTTCTTCCTTTGCCATTTCTGGTCTATGAGTCGCTGGTAGAGCTCCTTTAACCATGTCCAGTCCCCTGTCTACACAAGCCAAATAATGAAGAGAAGCTCAAGTCTTGCTTAGGCAAATAACTCAAATTAAACTTTTCAAAACTTTTTTTAGTTAATTTCAGGAGACCAGAATCTTGAAATTTAGAAACACGTGGGTACATAATTTGTTATAAGATCACAATCAGTACAAAAAAATAAATAAATAAAAGAGAGAGAATTCAACCATACAACTGCAGCTGAAGGATGTTATCTCAGTGAAAAGGTATATGCTCACATGTGATGACCGCATAAAAAGCTCTTGAATGTCGAGTTCATCCAGCAACAAGGTCCTGCCAACCCGATGTACTGCCATGCTGACATGAGATTTACTGTATGGGATTTTCAGCAGCTTCTTTATATTCTGTCAGAGAGATACACACACCGAAAAAAAACATGACCTCCACAGCTTTCAAAAGAAAAAAAAAAAATATATTAACAAAACACAAAGCTCACCTCAGAGTCAGATACGACATCAACGTCATTCCCGATGGAGTCAATGAAGTCATAGGCCATACCAAAGCTTGTAAGCAAACAAACAAGCAAAAATTAGAAAGATACTGCTTAGAGATAAAAAACTCTACTTACATATAGTGCACTTTTAGAAAACTGTGTGTTTAGGTTCACCTATGAACTGTCCACACGATGTAAATTAAAATCTGTTTCATGAGACCAGGCCATATTTTTACAACAGCTCTGTTGCTCACATGCCCACAGGGCGGTCTGTGGCTATGCAGCCCATAAGAACTAAAATGTGTTTTGACATTTTTCTGTCAGAAACAGCATCTTTCAACTACAGCATGTCTTTGGAGGGACCAAAAAATACAGGCCAGCATTTGCTCCCCACATGCATCAGTGAGGCTTGTGTGCCCATGATTCTGTCACCAGTTCACCTGTTGTCCTTCCCCGGAAACACTGTTTAGAGGCAATAAACCCTGCATCCACTGAACCTTACAAAATCTGTCACTTTGCAGGTGCTCCACCCCAATCAACTGGCCAACACAATCTAGACATTGTCAGTCATTATGATCTTTACATTTTCCCATTTTCCCAGTTTACACATTTTCCCAGTTTTACACAAACATCAGCACTGTGATCTTATTGTTCCATTGATGCTTCTATATCAGACCCTTTAACAGGAGAGCTGTGAAGGATAATTTTTTATTTTAAGTAAAATATGCATCCTTTCCATTTTTCTACAGATGTTAATAATGTTAATAATAAATGTAACTATGTAAGAGCCAAACCTGGAGAAAGGTTTGCTTTTGCTGCTGGAGCCAAGGACAGTGGTCCCAGCAGAGCCGAGCTGGGCACTCTCTCGCAACCAATTGGCTGGAGGCAACTTAAGATCTGTCTTCTCTTGAAGTAGTGCATAGGTGGCTGGGGGTGGTGCTGCAGAGTATTTCACTACAGCACGACTCTTGACCTCATTGTTGCCAAGACACACAACTTCTCCCTGCACAACAAACAAAACATTTTTTAGAAACTTTCGAAAAACAATGAAATGATTGTATCAGGAAATTTAAATGAGCAGATATAACAGAAAGCTTCTTTAGATCATAAACTTCCAGTCAAAATTTGGACACACCTTCTTATTCAATGTTTTTTTTCTTTGTTTTGATTATTTTCTACAATTGAAGATTAATATTGAAATTATGCAGTAAACAAACCAGAACATGTGTTGTAATAAGTAAAAATGGAAGGTTGGTTTTTTTTTTACTTAGGATTACAAACTGTGTACCAACTTGACCATCCCAGCTGATGATTCCAAACACAATAAGTAGGCAAAAAATTCCACTAAGGAACTCTTTATGAAGAATACCTGTTAATTAAATACCATTCCTGGTCGATTCCTCATGAATCTGATTGATGCCAAAAATGCCAAGATTGCGCAAAGCGACAATCCGATTTAAATATAGTCGTACAATATTCATACATACACACATATACATATATGTGTATATATACACAAATGTGTATGTATGTATATATGTATAAACACACAAACCCGCTATATATACATATACATGCAATGTGTACATACAAATACTACTGTAGATTTATACATATGTATATACGTACACACATGCCTCTACATTTATGTTTGTACAATTTGCACAGTGTATTTTTATATTACAATATTGCGTTGGTAGTTTGTATTTCCGTTGGTTATGCTGCTCTTATTTTCTTCTCATCCTGTCCACTTGCTGCTGTAACAATGCAAATTTCCCACTTGGGGTAGTTAAAGGAAAATACAAAATAAACTACCTCTAACCTGAGTGCAGGTGACTACACTTCTGAGTGAGCTACAGACTGAATAGCCAGTACAAAACATAAAAAACTCATTATATACATATTACAGCTCTAAGATTTTCACACACGCTCCTGTGGTCAGTCTAGCTTGACAGTTCCAGTACAGCCTGTCGCAGATAACGGTGCTGAGTACTACAGCCAAAAAATCCAATTTCATTTCAGGAACCTTACTTGCTTTGCATCTTCACTGCCAGTGCTGTCCTGATCCAGTTCTGTGTCTGCAGACACCGACGACACGTTTCCATCATCTGGAGAACTCATTTTCTACAGGGAAGCAGGCTCTGTGCCATCCAGAAACTTCGACGAAGTTCAGCTACGACGCTCTGGCAGCTGAAGCTACAACAAAATTTGGGGCATAAGGTCCACTTTACGTCCTGAACGTGTCCCCCGTTTGGCTGAGCAGCCAGATAAACAGATATCAGACATTTAGCTGGTCCATGTTTTGGTAGCTAACAGGCTAGCTAAGCTACAAATGTATTTGTTTTAATCTCGGCTTCATTAATTGCAGAAAACTGAACGTAAATAATAGAATAAATATAACCAAACGTTTTATCTTATTTATCTTCCTTTCTCTTTTTCTTTCTCTCTGTGTGTCACCAAAACAAACTCACACACATCCATCTATCACAAGCTCAAAATTTACCCGGAAACACATATGACGTAAAAAGTTATAGAATAAAAAAGACCCTTCTAGAAAGGAAACCAGTACAGCTCTATTTAAAAAGATATATATTTATTGTGTTTCAAATACTGACCAGTTTTAAACTTCGTGTCTGTACGTTCACGTTTTGTTGCCATATTTTATGCTGTACTGGTCTACATTGTTGTCTTTATTTAAGGTATCATCTTTCTTTTTTTTTACTATATTAAAGTGTATTTAAGCCTTGTTTAATCTGATCTTGATTTTTTCAGTTAAATGTGCTTTAGTATTTGGAAAATTAAAAAAAAGTGTCGTGTAAAAAATATTGTTCTCAAAAGATGAATGGCTTGTATTCTGTTGTCATGGAGACAAAAATACCCCACAGAGAGCCCATGGTTCCTGAAAGAGGATTTTAGTGTCCTCAATTTTTAGGCCACTCTTATTATTCATATTTGTTCCTAGAATCTGAAATGAATTATTAATATTTTAGTGTTTGTTTGTTTTTATTTTTGCCAGATAACATGACTAAGGGTGGCAAAAGGTATGCCAATATGGAGCAAGATGGCAACTGGGTAAGACTTTTTTAAAGAATATAAAGAGTTTTTAAAGAATTTAAAGAATCATTTGTAAAAATTAATTTTTTTTCTCACATAATTATATAATTTGTGAAAAAGACAGTCTTAAGAAAGGTATTCATTGATCAAATATTTTGTCTTAGTGTAAAATGTCCACTTTTTCTGGTTTTCTCTGTAATATAATATTTTTGCAAATGCTTTGCTATTACATTGATTATGATTGTTGTTTTACGTTAAGTTTGCCCATATTGGTGTGGAACGGTCTGGAACAAAACGAGAAGCATGTACAAGCACAGGATCAATGTTGGCCGAGGGTGTGCTGAAGTCCACACTGCAGGGAGAGAAATATCCTAAAATGGTTCATTTTTCTGACAGTATCTTTATCAAATATATTGGCAATGTGTATTCTACACAATTGTATGAATGCATAGTTTATTAATGATTAATGTTTCCCTTTTTTAAGAAATCAGCTGGAAGAAGTTATCCATTTTCAGAGCATGATAACAGAGCTACATTGCAGGACGACATTACCGCATATGAAAATGTAGGCCTTTATGACAATAATTCCTTATTCACCAATTTTATCTTGTTCTCAGTCACTTTCAGTTGATTAAAGAATCTGTGTGTCTTTATGTATACGTTCATCATTTTCATTGTGGATTTGTTTGTATATGTGTCAAGGGTTTGGGTCGTAAGAAGTGTCTGGATGCCCGCCGCCAGCATGACTCTCATTTCTGTCTGCGTCATGAAGGCAGCATGAGTGCAGTAGTGCAGGGGTGGAGGGGTCATTTGGCCTATCAGACAGACTTTGTTTCCAGACAGGGCACAGAGACTGGAGAGGGCATGCAAAGGAGACGCTTTCCCAGAAGCCATCTGGAGCAGTCCCGTCAGGCTGTTTTGGCCCAGGATGGTGAAATCTACTTTTGGTTTGGAAGGAATGATCTGGACCATCACATACCTTTTAATGTATTAGCAGCTTCTAACCGCTCCTCATATCCTCATAACTGATATAATACTGTCCTTGCAGAATTCATTAAATCCCATTGAGCATGAATGTCCTCTTCCATGTGTTGCTTCTCTGAAAGTAACTTTTAAAGCCAGTGCCTCTTGAGTAAATGGCTTTTTTTTTTAAATCCAGTGATTTTATCCAGTAACATTCAGGAAAACTGTATTATGCATCTACCAACACTAGAGGGCAGTCTACAAGCACACTGACCTGTCAGAACATCAGATTCATGATTTTATATACAGTTTGCAATGCACAGAATACAATGAAATTCTTCCTTGAATGCTTCGCCTCTGACTTTAGCTAATGAACATTAGACAGTGCAACATTTCAAAATTTCGATACAATGAATATATAGTAAACAAAGTACTACTATGCTATATACTAAATCTAACTATAACACAACATTCAATGTAAGGCAGTAAAGTGCAATGTGACAGAGCAAGGTTGTAATATGAAGTGTTGCAGCAGAATGTAATGAAATTGGGCTTAATATATTTACTAGCTTGCACTCGTAAGGTGAATCAATGCTTTTGACATGGTATTTCAGTAAGCCACTGTAAGCATTTGTTTATTTAGAGCTTTTAACAGTTGCCCTTTAGTTCTTCATTTTAAGGAATTTCTGCTCTGCAAAACTGAATTTCCTGGCCCTTGCATGAGCCAGAAAACCTAAAGTTGATCCCCAAAATAGGCCACAGTCCCAGCTGTTGAATCCAAACAAGACATTGGAAGATTTTCCATATAATGTTTGCTGGTGCATCCAACTCCATATGATGACAGACATCTATGCATCACAGAATGCAAGATAAGAGAGTGAAGAATGAGCGATTTGCCCTTTTGTCAGTTTTATCACTACTGTCATCTGAACGTGGTCGTGACACAGTTCTGAGTGTCCCACTTCAAGGAAGAATGCCACTGGTTTGGAAATATCACTTCAGTGGACTTAAGTAAAGTCATTTAAAGCAGTTTGGTGTGAAGTGCCCCATTCAAGAAAAACTAGAACTGCCAGACTTGATGCCTGAGACATTGTTTTAAACTAGTTCTGTCAAGCGATTAAAATCTTTTGATCGAATTAATTACACGGTGTGCCAATTAATTTATCTAATTAATTGCATTTAATTGCATATGCATACAGACTTACAAGAAGGATTTTTTCCCATTTATTATTAAATACAAGCCTATAACTTCAATGGTCATGACATTTTTATCACTGACTGAACCAAACCTATGAATTAGGTTACAGAATATGACAGTTGTAAGTTTGATACGTCTCACGTCTCCCAGCTCTCTCTCACACACACTATGGCCGGCGCTGAGACTCTGCCCCTCTGGAGGTTTGGCTGGAGAAAGCTAATGCGGCTACTTCCAGCCCAATGTTCCCTCTCACGTGCTGCATCTAGCTCGACCAACAGTTCTCCTACAGAAACTATGACCACGTTCACCACTGTCACGCACTTCCCCGATGGGCAAGGTGTTTAAATAAACATGTGTTTGTGCTTCGTGATCACTCTCCCCTCGCATGGCCGTGCAGCTGCACTCCAAAGCTGAAGCGGGAGACGCACAAGCGTCTTTTCCAAAAGGAAAATATTCCCCTTCAGAGTCAGAATCGGCAAAAAAACATTCACAATACATATTTCATTAGCCATTTTGGCGTTTTTTTCTTCCAAATCTCACAGAACTGATTTGTGCTCTCTGGGACTCAGTTCTCCTGCTGTGTAGGGGAAAAACGGGGTAATGAGAGACATCGGGTAATGTGAGACACCCCCTATATCTAAGCAATAGAACACATTTGGGGTTATGTGACTACTATGTTTTCAAGCCTCTCACGTTTCCCAATGACCATAAAGGAGAGGACCTCATGGTGCTGTGGTAAGCATGTTTTTTTCACAAAAATATTTTTTTTGCATGTAAAAGTAATTTTTCTTGCTGTCAACTTAATCAACTGTTGTGCCAAAGCAGATTGATTCAGGTAGAAAATCTAATGTCATACATGTTGATGAACTACCAACATATAAAACTATGTGATGATGCTGAAGATTAGCCTGAATTGCTAAGAAAGATTGTTTTTTTTCTCAAATGTGGCAGTGGGGTAAAGTGAGACAAATGCTGTGGGGTAAAGTTAGACATGAGGCATAAATGAAAAATATTACATTACATATGTTTAATTTTTAATGCCATAAACATTGTAGAAAAGCCATAATGCCAAGGCAATACACCAGGAAGACAACCTGGGGCAAAACACCCCTCGAGGA
>JBBMFX010000001.1:29126443-29150729 GCA_037832545.1 Rhabdalestes septentrionalis
TTATTAAGATAATATTACTAGCCCCTAACAGGACCCCATGTCAGTGCTGGGCCCCTAGAAACGTTCTAACCATTCACCCCCTGGCGGCGCCCCTGTCAGAGAGCCATACATAAAGCAAAATAGGCACACTTTTAAAATCAGCGATGGTAAAGACAATTATAGATTGTTGTAGCCTGTGGTAGATTAGACATGTGTTGAGGTTTGTGGCATATTTACATTTACAAGGAAAAAAATAAGTGACATCTAAGAATATGTGGTGCCAAGTTTTGCTGCATTTATCTTTGATAGCAGTGTCATTGTCTTCTTGGATTTGTTTAATAAGAACCTACTTCGTGTGTTACTGACCCTATTCTAATCATACTATTTAAGCAAACTTTCTATTATTCTAAGCACACTTTGTAAACACATAACTTTTAACATGTATATTTTCAGATTACGTTAAATGTGCTGTGCTTAAACGCTCCTAGTAAAGCCCACCTTAGACGATACTATTTTTAGTAATTTAGACTGATATCAAACCTCTCATATAGAAGTAACCTTTTAGAGAAGATCAGCACATTATTTTATTTCTTTATAGTAATATGTGAAAAATCCCAATCTGGGTTTAACGTTCATCACCATTATTAAAATGTAACATTATTAAAAGTAGCAACTGCTCTCCACATTTAGCACAAGTAATATTCAGCAGGAAAAATTATATAGTGGGGGAGGCAGCATTTAGTCACTTTGCACCAAAAGATTCCAGTAGAGAAGCTGAATCACTTCCACATGAAAAAACATCTGTAGCCTTCTAGATTTTTTTTACCTTTACTTTAGTTGTGCCTTTAAATATATAATTTCTTTCGATATTTTAAAAAAGAATTTTTTTTTAGTTGTCCCATATTTTAAATGTATTTCTGTTTCATTTCTTTTAGTTGTCCCACATTTGATCATTTTTTAAATCTATTGTTTTAATCTGGATTTTGTCATTTTACGTTGTTTGCCTTTCATACAGCTGCTCAGAGAGCCTCAGGTGCACATGACCTTGGTTGCCAGTTCACTGGTTATTCTTCCTTTGATCATTTTTAGTGGGTGCTAACCACTGCATACCCAGAGGACCCCACAAGATCCGCTGTGTTGGAGATGCTCTCAATTCCTTTGACCATCACACTTCGGCCCTGAGATTCTTAGACTTTACTTATTTCCTGCTTCTAATTTGTAACATGTTTCACTTCACCTGTCCATGTATTTTTTATGTAGTGGCTGGTATGTATGTGTTATAGTGGGTCAAGCTATAATTTTCTACAGAGTGAATTTCCCCCTCCCTCTAGAAGCTAATGGTCAGTTTTGACTGTACTTCCTGTATCGTGGGCCCAGATGCAAAGATGCTGCTTGCACTGGTAGTTGCAAGAAGTGGAAAGAAATGTCTCAGAGGGTTGCAATTCAAATACTGAAGCAAATGAAGCTCTTATCACCAGGAGGTCACTTGTGTGGTGTGAAGAACAACACAGCGAGATAGTTTGAGGGAGGAGATCCATTCTCACACTGCTGATGAGATTATTCCACATAGCAGAAAATGAGTTGTGACATACTGTTTTACATCACGGACCATCTGTGCTCCCGATTGGTGGACAATGACATCATATGGAGTGATTCTCGTGCCTCGCAGCAGACTGGCAACTGCTGGGTGTGAAATGTGCACACACACACACACACACACACACACACAAACATTAGTTCTCATGCCTGCAGACATGCACACATACACAGTGAGATGATCTGTTCTCTGGTAAATCACACTGTATTAACAGATCTGGCAGCGAGCATATTGGGACTGCAGTGTTCTTACCCTTGAAAATAAATCAGCAAATTCCATTGTAGTGAGGTTGTCCATCTGCATCCAGGCACACATGCATCTACACACACACACACTCTCACATCCACTCCCTCACATACTTGTTTTTAAGCCTTATCAAGACATGGGTTCACACAGATGTCCTTTCTGTATGCAACTGTATTTTATTTCCATGAAGAATCTTCACTCAGAATGCTGCGTAATCCAGGACCAGATTTAGTCATCAACCCAATCAACCCAATGTCTTTTTTAAATTACATATCTGAATTGAATCAAAGTCCTTAGTGATTTTGTGTGGTTTTCTTTTGTGTGGAATTATACTCTGAGCAACTTTTATTAGGTACACCTAAATTGGATCTACCCTGACTGTCAATCATATAGGATGAACCCATATAGGATGAACCCATACTTTACCATTCCATACTGTACCACATCTCTTTCTTTGCATCATTTCTAGCCCCCTTTACCCCCCATATGACCACTATTGAGAAGGCACTGTTTGGGTGTTGGATCAATTTCAGCACTGCTTTGACACTGACATGGTAATGGAATGTTTGTTTTTGTGTGTGTGTGTGTGTGTGTGTGCAGAGTGGATCACACACAACAGTGCTGGTGGAGTTTTAAACACTGCTGTGCTGAGAATAGACCTGTGGACAGAAACTGACCACAGATTAAAGAGTAACCAAAACAAACTGTGCAGAATTAGATCAACCATCGACAATAACTTTACATTTTCTGATTCTGATTTGCAAGGTCGACCCACAGGTTAGATGTGTACAATAAAGTGGACAGTGGACTCCAGCAGCACACTCATGCTATTTTCATGTCAATGGTCCTCCTGTAACTCCTAATGCACTACCCACCCAATGCCAGTTGTTCCTGTGTAGTCCTCTGGAGTTCTTTACCATTGATGAACAGGCTAAAGGGGCCTAACAAACGATAAAGGGAAACAAAGTGAAAATACAGGGAAACAAAGTGCACCCACACAGTTAGGTGGACCTGAGTAAATGGACAATAAGTGGATATATAGCTAATCTATGTTGGTACCGAAATATATGGAATTTCTGGACCTGATCCCAACTTCAGCAAGCTAGGAGAAATGGATCAAATTTATGTCCATTTTGCTGCTGCTGAATAGCTCTGTTTTCCAGGAAAGTCGGGACGTTTTTGTTCTGGAAATTACAAAAAGTAACACACACACACTTACACCCCTTCAGATATAGTCCATGTGTCACAGATAAGTACAAAGCACATAGTCAGTGAGTATATGTGTTTGTATCGTACTCTCATTGAGCCTGGTTGAGTCAGAGTAGATTGGGGAGTGGAGACGTGCTGTCACTGATGTGAGAAAGAGCTGTAATCAAAGCCTGTGCTGACTCACTAGGGACCTATACATTGAGGGAGCGTACCACCACTGGTAATAATGGAGAAAGGCACTAGTGCTGGCACACTGTTACCTTCTGGACAGCTCGGCCAAACCGCTGTGCTTAGTGACTGTTTTCTGATCATCTCCCTCTCACCCACATATGGCTTCCCCATTATGAACCGAGGCGGCAGCTATGACCCTGGATCAGCTGTCTCGACCTCCATGTCTGAACACAGAAGCAGCATTGTTCAGCGCGGAAAGAATGCTCCAGAAAAAGCCATCCTCATCCCACTGTCAATTTAAAACGTAGCCTCCAGAATAGAAATGAGAATTGGGTGATTAAAAATAGGCTGCGAGTCAAAAGCAGTCGCTCCTCAGATATTTCAGCAGATCACTTCAACCTGGCTGACCTCATGTGTGTGACTGTGAGTCCAAGTGAGGGAGGGAGAGTTTGAGTTCAGTCATAAATTACATTGGCAAAATAATGGCTGTGCCAAAAAATGCATGTGGAATCTCCAACAGGAATGCTTCTATTTAAATCAAAGACAATGAAGCAAATCATTCAGTCTGCACACTTTGTCCACTTTCTCACCAAACTCACAGAAGCTGTGACTGTTGTTTGCTTTCATTAGATTTTGATTCTGTGGCATACTCACACACACACATACACACCCAGAGAGACACACAGATAAGAGTTTACATTTCTCTGAGTCACTGCTCAGGTTGTTAGGTGCATAAACTAAGCAGCCATATATTTAAAACCTTTACAAAATCTCTGAAGATGAAGCAGTGAGGTGGAGCATAGATCAGACCAACTTGTCCAGTATGTCCCAACAATGCTGAATTGTATTGAGATCAGGTCATGTTATTCAAACCACCGCCAAATAATTTTTTGTTGCCATTTTGGAGGTACACATTCTTGCTACAAGATGCACCTGCCTTTAAGGGATTTTGTTGCTGTATAGGGGAGTACTTGATGCATAAGAGTGTTTAGACAGGTGATACATATCAAAGTAACAGCCATATAAATGCACTTTTGAGAACTATGAGAACTGATCATTCACTTCCTACACAATGCTATGTGTAAGGTTAAATCGAATTAAAAAATAAGCTTCAAATTTTACGCTCATTTCATGCAATCCACGTATTAAAAACGTATTGAAAGTTGCAAAAAAATTTAACAAACTCCCTGCCCCCCTTTTACAAACCAAAAAATGACAGAAAAAAAATTATAAAAAGAATAGTGTTGAATATATGGCCCTGTTTAAAACATCCTGGTGATTCTGCCCTTAATGGTAAAAGATTTGTCAAAAATGGATCACATGAATTCATGAATCAAACTAAACACTCACCTGGAGCTGTAACAGGTCATCTTGTTGAAGACACTGATAGATGTGAGTGATAGATATCTTAGTAATTCATTTGCATATTGTCTTTGTTAGTGCTTTTATTGTTGTGGATGATCAATGCATGCATTTCACTGGTTCGCCTGTGGGCAAATTTTCACTACAAGCCACTGTGTCTAAAATCCGAGACACTGTGGATGTGTGTGGGTGATATAAAGGCTGTCAGACTCTGATGTTGTGTGTGTATGTGCGTAAGTCTGTTGTAAGTGGTCCATGACACTCAGCCCATTATGATTCAGCCCACATGCTGAATGAACCAGTGGAGTATCTATTCAAACAGTAATTTCCCCCACTTTTAGCTTGCTGACTGGGAGATATCAAGTGAAGCAGGAACTATTCTGCCACTCTATTAACTGATGAATGCCCGACTCTTCACACTTTAACATAACTTTTATTTTTTGATACTGTTTCCCCTTTTTTTAGCGATTGGCCACTGAAGGTGTGTGACTTTTCTCAGTCACTTTTCACCCTTAGTTAACATGTGTGGTTTGGTTTGCTGCTGTTATGTTTATAAAAGAACTTTTATCTATGTTTCACAAGACGCAAGTTATAGATTATGGGGAGAGCAAAACAAAAACTTTCAAATCACCATCCAGCACTGTACTCTCTATTTTCTCAATTCATTGTGAACTAATGCTTGGCACCACAGAGCAGCCTTTTCTCAAGTCTGTGCCCAAAAAAGGCCAAGCGATTCAATATCATATTGAAGACAATTGCTCCCAGTCGGATCTCTCCCCCTTAGCGTCCTCAGCATTAGAGCAGAGAGCCAAGCTCTCCTCTCACTCCCTGTCTGCTGCAGCTGTTCCAAATGGGCTCTTTGCGGAAGACTATTGGCATTGTACAGCAAATATAAATCAGCTCTTGTTCCATTTGTCGCATGCGCGTGTATGCACACACACACACACACACAAAAACACACAAAGATAAAATGCTTGCAACACTGCAAATAATAACCGAAACAACAGGGACTTCAAATCTTCAGATTAAATCTACAGTGTGCACTGTAATGGCTGGGGCTATTATTTGCATGCATAACAGAGAGGATATCAACAGGCTGCCGGGATGGTTTAGTCACTTCAACAGATCTCAGATCATTTATTGAGCTTGATTTCTATTTATTAGTTCTGAACAATTATTGCAGAGTTGCAGGACACTTTATCCTGCTGATGGAGGTCACTGCCATTAGTAAATGCTTTTGGGCGTCTGCAATAATGTTGACGTAGGTAGTACGTGACAAAGTATCTTCCTCATGAATATCAGGGCCCAGTGTTTCCCTGCAGAACAATGTTCAGAGTATCACTTACCATCTTTTAGCTTTCTACATTGTATCCTCGTGCCATCTCTTCCCCAGAGAAACAACAATTAGATTTAGCAAGCGCTTTTATCAAAAGCAACTTCCATTCCCTAACTACAGGGGGCGGTCTCCCTGGAGCAACTTGGGATTAAGGGTCTTGCTCAGGAACCCAGTGGTGGTATGCTAAATGTTGGATTCACCCCATAACCTCTTGGTCCAGAGACAAGTATTCTACCCACTAGGCCACCAGCACCACAACACATACCCAAATCCACAAAGTGTAAAAGACAACGTTATTTATCGGACTGCTCAGATTCTTACACGCATTTTCCTGATTCCAGCATATCAACTTCAAGACCTGACTGATCACTTGCTGCTTAATATATCTCACAACTTGACAGGTGCAAGTAAACAGTGTATCATACCTCAATCTAATACTCTAGCTGCAAGCTAATACACTAGGACTAAGCTAAGGCACTAGCCACAAGCTAATATTCAATTCACAAAGCAAAGGTACATTTTAATATATACTGTATTGTTACATTCCACCTATCCTAAGTGCACTCCTAAGTGCACTTTTACAAGAAAACTGACCCTGTGTTGAGGGTAATCTGAACCAATCTGATCCATTCTTTGCATACAATTGTTTGAATGGACAAAAAGAAGCAGCTAAAACTTCACAAGGTGAGCTAGCATTTGAAAATGCTTGGGTTCCAGGACACGGGTCAGGAATGGAATTAATTTTTTCTTGGACCACCAAAAACCAGGACGATCCAGGAAAGTCCTGGACAGATGGCAGCCCTTAGGTCTGGTAATGACTATTCTCCTTTCCTTTCTATCCATGATTCAGTGTTGCTGTTTTTTGGAAAATAATTCTGCCAACCAGTTATTTTTGGTAGTAGCTTTCACAAATGATACAGACTCCATCTCCTCAGTCTGGAATTGTTCTCAGCCGGTTCAGGCGTCCTAAATCAGTTTAAGCAGCACTAAGTAAGCAGACTCCATTGCTGCCTGCTGCAGAGGTTCAATGAACACAGATGGCTCCATTCAGGCCTCTGAACCACAACAGGAAGAGAGCTAACTATAAACCACTTCCTGTGTCAAATGAAGAGCAACGACACGTTGTGTTTATGAGCAGAGCAGGACAGTTACTGCTAAAGTTCTGAAGCGAGATCATAAAACCGAGCGCTACAGGGAACTGGGATGAAGGAGTCAGATTCCAAGAGGGTGAGAATGATTTGCTATTTGCCTTCCTTATGCATTCTTTTACACAGTGCAAAACCTCATACACGTCTGTTGACCTGATGTCTAAAGATTTCATTACAGAAAATAATTTATCAACCCCAATCATGTATAACAGCTGATGAAGGGAATGTTATGTGCTGGTTAGTCAGCACATGTGTGGGAGATGGGCCTGCCTTTTACACTGCAGCTGTGCAGATTTTGCTTAATCCACTGGGTGTGCCTAATGATATGCATGCACTTGCTTAACAGGGTGGAGGCGGGGAGACCAGTCTGAAGGGGCAAATAACAGTGCCCACACCTTAAACATTTCCATGAGCAGCAGAAATGTAGCTGAGGTGTACACCCCAATACATAAACTACTGTCAATACTCTTAATGATGATCCACTTTTAGTTCTCAAAAGAACATTTTATTGCACAGTTCTGTGAATCTGAATCTAAAGTTTCTGTATCAGGGTTTTTTCCCCAGGACATTAAAGAGCCATTTAGAAACCTGTATCTTTAAGACGCCAGGCCAGTTTGATGCAATAATTCTGTACAGTGGTTTAGAGGAGGACACGCACAGGGTCTTAGTTCAGTGCTCTTCACCGGCACTGCACCACCAGGCCTTGTATAACTGACTTACTCAAATCAAGTGGTAGCGCTTGCGTTAGGAATGTTTCCTCAGCAACGGGTCACGCACACAGGGCTTCTAGTGAATGTGCTTTGTGCATGTCAAAAACGTAGGAATGGGTGGTTCATCCCTGCACCCATGGTTACGCCCTTTAACAAGAGTGACTAACCACACAAATCTGCATGCTCGAAGCCCAGCCCATCGAGAACACTGGGCAGACTGAATACATCGCTTCAGGTAGAAGGTGGAATGTCTCTAGACAGTTGAGGGAATGATTACTTAACACAGAGAGGAGAGGAAGCCTGTGGAGACGTAGCTTAAAGGCTCTTACTACAATAGTAAAGAGCTTTTTTAAAGTTAAATAGTGTCAGTGTCAAGCAGGTTCTAAAGCATTGGATTGAACACTGTGAGGGAGGGAGGAGGGACAAAAACATTCAGAATCATTACTCCCCAGCTTCACTGGCTTAGAGAGTCACCAGAGGAAGAAGCCTATTGGCTACAGAGCTAATACATCACAATCTTTGAATGCTGCCCAAACAAGAACACCCCCCAGCTTTCCATTCATTCTCTTTCCTCTGCCTATTTTTCCCTCAGGAAACCCTGCATCAGAATTCCAGACATTCCCCCAGGAATTCTTCTCCATACCCAAATTCCTTCCAAGTGCAGTAAGAGGGCCATACACAAATGTGAGTGTGTGTCTCTCTCTCAGAGATGTCTGTTGATTTTATTATTCCTATTTAAATTGCTAAATGGTTTGTATATGCCTTTGCTGTATCTTGATTTTACAGGTGCATGTTCTCTTATGTTGGTAATACAAATAACAATATAAGCTGGTGACCTTTGACCTTATGCTCTTTTCCCCTTTCCCCTTCCATCACTCTCCCCTCTGTTTCCAGTGTCATCTGAGAACATCTGTAACTGAGGACGGCCAAGGTCAGAGTTAGGAATGCAAACATTACAGAACGCCCACTGCTACATTACAAACTCAGCCATTTCTGTGTACTGGAGCCTACCAAGCAGAGACAAAAAGCTCTGCCTCATAAAATGCTTTCTAAGATTTATAAGCATCCGTCTGTGTCCTGCAACCAAGCCTGTCCAACAGAAACCAACATGATGCAACCTAGAGCCAGACTGAGGCACTCTTTCCACACCTCTGCCTGACACAAGGCACAGAAGGACAGAAATTCATCCAAGTACACAAACAGTCAATGAGAAGAAACTCAAGTCTATCATTCTGTTCAATTACATACAAATTTGCACTGCTATTGTAATACAGTAATTTGTTCCACATATTGCCATGTTTTATGATCTCTCAAGGCTGTACTGTCCTCTAAAAGGACTGCCTTTGAGAAAATAATATGAAATCTAACTAATCCTGTGTTTGCCAAAAACACAGCGTGGCCAACTGGTCCCACAAGCTCCTTGGTGGCATCAAACCAGGCTTTGTGGGAGAGTAAACAACACCGTTGTTATGTTTAATCGGCTTTAATGGAGGGACTGAATAGGCCCTCTGCCGTGACTCCGTAGAGTCTGTCTACTGCCTTCCTCATACAGCTGCATGATCTGATTCATCCCTCCCTTCTCCTACAAACAAGTGTGGACTCATTCTTCCAGCTCATAGCTTTATTTGTAGTGTAAAAACAACATTAGGTCCAGCAATGTAACACAGTTCAATTGCTGGAGACTCCCTGACCAATGCCTATCCTCAAGAAGTTTTTGGAACAGCCTGGTGTTTAGTTTGTTTATACTGCTAGTGGAAAAAATGAATTTGGAGGAAAAAGGATTCAAATGCAGTCGTGCATGAACCGGTCAGACACTTCACTTAAGCTTGAGGTTAGAAAGAGAGGCCTCCAGCTCGAAGGACATCCATTTTTGACAAGCCACTGTACAGCCTGCTGCATGACTTACTATGACAAATCATAGTCATAAGTAAGGGGGGGGACACTCCTCTGTTTCGTAATATGATCGCAATACCCACAAAATGTTACAATGTCCTTACAACACAAGCAGTAAAAAAGTCTATGCAGAGAACTTAAATCATCACCTCATCTTCAAGTGACCCCACCCCATCTTTGCGTGGATGTGTCTGACCTCAGCGACCACTTCCTCCTCTAACCGTAGCTCAAAGTTTCTCTCAGACATTACACATTCTAACAGCTCTTGATCTTGCATACTATGACAGACTGAGCAGTGGAAAGGTTTTTAATATTTTCTAACTGCTGTTCATATTTTGGATACGTTTTCAACATTCTTAATACAGTGGGCCTTAATGGTTATGAGGTGTATTTTTCTTTTGATAAGAAAAAAAAAGAGAGCTGCACTATGAATGTAGATGCAGTCATTAGAGAAGTAAAGTAGCAGCCCTATGAGGCTGAGGTGGAAGTGAAACTCTCAGATGTGTGTGGAGCTGTTTGGAAACTCTGTCACACTTCCTCATCACAGAGCTTCACACACAATCTGTGGAAAAAAACATAGGTCTAGGAGTATTGCTACTGCTACCCACCCAGAAACCTTTTTGTTTTAATTTTTTTTACTAATTCTATTTTAAACAACTAGGCGCCATTCAGGAGCCACATGAACAGTTTTTTCTGTTAAATGTACTCACTGATATACACATTTTAGCACAACACATCGGAAGACTACCTGACAACGGGCACAATATTTAGTGTTTGTCCGATCCAGTTTCTAGAGTATTCTGGTGAATCTCTCACAAAAAACTTAACCAGAGTTGAGACTGGCTATTAAGAAAATTCACTCGTTTTTTCCTGCCCTTCTCACATAAATACACACAGTGTGTTTCAACTAGCTAACTTGAAACACTATTGATCCAAAAGTGAGGGTTCAACTCAATATTTAGTTATTTAAAAAAAATCCACATTGCAGTTGTCATAATCAAAGAGGTGCATTTGTCAGTGTTGACAACATAATCAGAGGCTAATAGGAGAGCACGAGAAGTACAGCGTACAATCAGCGAAAGTGTGTTTAAACTGAAGGTCAGTACCACAATGACCTAATGTTGCAAAACCAACTGATAGCTCTAAAAGTTATGAGACGAAGAGCAAAAGGCAGTCACTCAGAACAGCAGTATTACTTTATATCACAGGCTACTACGCCCAAAAGCAACTTCATAGGCAGAGTCACACGGCAGCCAGACTGACGTGACTGCTCCCTTATCTAGTGTGAAGAGGAAGAGGCAGCTGACGAGTTCAACATCCGTTCAAGATGGTGGACACCGCAACAAGTGAGCAGAGCACTTGTTATTAACAGCCGCGTCAGCAGTACAAACATTTGTGCCACGCACCAACGGCTTCCCATCAGCTCTCTCTGTGTGAAGCAGTTTAGCAGCTGTGGAGCCATTGGAGAGAGGAGCATCCTGTTTTCAAACAGGACTAAAGTGGGGGAATGCTTAGTTAGGCAAAAATAGGACCACAGCATATGTAGTTGAGTCTCCCTGTTGCATTTATTGGCCTATTTCTATATGCACTAAAAGATAAAAGCAATGGGGACATGTGGGTGAAAAACCCCTACTCAGAGGGGAAAAAAATCAATAGCTCTTGAAAATCTAAAGTCCATATATATTTTTCCCCCGAAAGTTCTTTGTCAGCAGAACTGATTGACCAATTTAGTCAAATATTAAACTAAGCTAGCATTCTTTACATTCTCACCCCTTACGAATTCCAAAGTACTTAGCAGTGTTGCAGCCTGTAAAATGCTGTGCAAATATAGCCTGATAAACACAACCAACACTTCATATAGTCTGAAAAGCTTTGATTTCACAAGGGTTGGCCAAATGAAGCCTCAAACTAAGAACACACCATGTGGGCTTGAACAAGTTGGTAGAAATGCAGACAACTAACAAGAATTTGCTCAGACGTTTTTTTCCCTTACTCATTTTGGTTTGACAGGTTTACTGACTGTGGAAACCCCCTGCTAGTAACAATGTTAAGATTCTACTTTCTTTTGTGCTATGTAGGGCATTAAGGAAATCTTACAAATGCACTGAAACAAGAGGGAAATAAAACCTTTAAAATGACTAAGTTTAATTGGAGGTTACAATTACAGTTTGTTTCTGTACATGTTCTTTTTAATGAGAAAAGCAATGAGAGAAAATGAGTCTTATGAAAGTTTTCTCTTCATTTCAATGGCAAGTTGAGTTTGCTCTGATGCAATGACTACACTGGAAATGCAAGAATATAACAATGCCACAGTTTGGAGACATAAAACTGCAAGTGACACACTGTCTGGTATTTTAAAGCCTAAACTGTAGAAAAAGGACTTCATGGGTTACAAAAAAGCATTCAGGTGCTTTGAGTTTTTCCAACAGCCTCTGAAAACATAATTTTTCCATTGGTTTTGGGCCACATGGTGAAAACCAAGAAAAAAAAAAAAACATTATTCAGTCCAAAAGCTTTTGCTAGCATGACATGTGAATGTATGAGAATCTAGGCAAGTAATCTTTTGAGAATCAGCATCAAAGACTTTTTGCATATAATGTTCCCATGGGCTCATTTACAGTTTATCTTGTGAGGTCAGTGACATGACAATGGTACACTTTAACCCAAGCTATGCTTGCTACAACCTTCTCAGTAAATTTGTCCTTTACTACAGATGTTTGAACAGCTCTAAAACATCTCTGTATATATTAAAAAAACATCTTGTTACATCGTAATGATGAATTATTTGCAGGAGACAGACTCTCAGATATCCCACCCCTACACACAGACTCCAAAAACACAGACAACTGATGAGATGTTGGGAAGATCAAGCTTTAACCAAAAAAAAGAGAGGAAGAAATCAGAGATACAAAAACCTATATCATTCAGAAGAAAATAGAGAATCTGCATTTAGATTAAATTCAGGAATGCTCTACCATGTCAAGCAATAATCAATTAAGTAAGGTGACATACATGCCACAAAACAAAAAACAAAACGCAAGCAAAACCCATTCTTGTTCAGAGAGATAAATTATTAGTTATAAGGGTCTTTTCAACAATCAAAAATAAATGAAAATATAATTCAATGTTTTGAGCGCATTTATCAGAGATAATGTGTTATTTTTTCCACCAGGTTTATTTTCTTTCTAACTACAACAGTCAATGCCAATCAGTCGGTCATTAAGACTTGTAATTTGAGGTTAGCCATGTCAAGCCCTCGTACAGTCCATCACCTGTGGTAGCACATGAAGGCTGCACATACCAATTCCTATCTCTGATACGTGTCAGTCCCAGCTTCTCTTGAATTTCGTGTGGTTTCATGGCATCAGGTAGATCTTGCTTATTTGCAAAAATCAGAATGATGGCGTCCCGCATCTCCCGGTCATTGATGATCCGGTGCAGTTCTTGTCTTGCCTCGTCAATACGATCCCGGTCTGCACAATCCACGACAAAAATTAACCCCTGTGTGCCTGTGTAGTAATGCCTCCACAGGGGACGGATCTTGTCCTGTCCACCAACGTCCCACACATTGAACTTGACGTTTTTATAAGTGACAGTCTCCACATTGAAGCCCACTGTCGGTATAGTAGTCACTGACTGTCCCAGTTTCAGTTTGTAGAGAATGGTGGTCTTTCCAGCCGCATCGAGCCCGAGCATCAATATTCTCATTTCCTTGTTGCCAAATATTTTTGACAGCATCTTCCCCATCTTGTAAATTGTTCATAAATATGTCCTTCACCCTTACAAAATACTATATACTTCACACTTGAACGTTTTCAACCGTTCTTGCGCTTTCAACCGTTCTGTTTTTGCCCCCAGAAGTTTGTGAGCAGTTGATTAGTCAGTCAACATGAACAACTATGAAACTCCAAGAGAAGCAGAGTTCCCTGCCACTCATACAACACATATAACTTCGCCTTCAGAAAGGTCAGACAGAGACTAACGGGATGAGGTGTAGCTGTGATGTCAATTGGATGTAAACCTGTCACTGGGCAGTAAGGTACACAGCCAGCAGCAGTAGCAGCAGCTTGTAAATTTTCTCAAAGGGTGAAGTGGATGCAGTAAAGGCTTGAGCACCATGCAGTCCAAACGGAGAAGATAAGAGGAATTCAGCAGCTGCGATGCACAATAATCCTCACGCTTCAAGGTTATAGGAGTTACAAGAGACCTTTTCAGAGGTTAGTGAAGTGAGCTCCTCCGTGCTGTCAGCTGCTTGAGAAAGGCCTGCGGTCCCTCACACTTCCTCTCGGTTCTTCCTCGTCCTTCTCCTCTCCCCCTGACAGCGCAGTTGGGGGTTGTAACACAAAAGGCCCACGGGTTGAAAACTTAACCTTTTCTAGGCCGCAATAGCAGTCAGGCAAGCCGCCGAATGCGTCGATGTTGGGAGACAAGGGGTCTTCACCGTTCCTCTGAGATACAGGAGCTCTTCAGCGCACACCTCAACAGGCCGGCCCCGTGTTAGCCGGCGGCTAAAGCTAGCCGAGCAGCCCGGGCTCGTCCACAAACAACACCAAAAAAGTAAATAAGAGTTCGACCAGGCCAGTCGAGCACACTCTTATTCGCCAGTTTATGGGCAGTAAAGCATGTCTTCGGTTACCTCTGGAGGCCCACCATTCTAGCGCAGCCCGCCGCCCCGCCGACTCTCTCCGAGCTCAGAATGAAACAGCGGAAAAGGTGTGGACCCGAATCATCCACCACTTCCGCTCCCGCACCGCCCTCCGCACCGCCCTTCACCCGGACAACAGTGACACCTGCCGGCTCTTTTCTTACACTACATGAACAATACTATTGGGACACTCTTGGTTTCTCCGTTTTCCAGGCTTTGGATAACCCCATCTTTACATCCAGCGAAGGATACTTATATTTAGTGCTTCAGCATACCAGTTTCAAATGAATAAAAATATAAACAATTAATAAAAACGGATTCCCATTCTGCTCTTGATGTGTCAGCATACCACGACATATTGGACAACATCATGCTTCCAATGTTGTGGACAAAGTTTTTGAAAGGCCCCTTTTCTATTCCAGCATGACTATCCCAGTGCACAAATCTAGCTCTTTTTTTAGTATATGTGCGATATGGACTTTTCTAGAAAAGGGCCTTTTCTATTTCCATACGACCCCAGTACACAAAGTGAGGCACATCGTGCCATGATTGGATGAGTTTGGTGTGGAAGAACTTGACTGGTCCACGCAGAGTCCTGACCTCAACACCTTTGGGATGAAATGTACCTGGTGCGCCACAGAATGAATAGGCACAAATGTCCCACCAAAATTCTTGCAGAAAGCTTTCAGAGGAGAGTGGAAGCTATCATAAGTGCAAAAGGGGGACCTACTCCGTATTTGAATACAATGTCAATAATGTCCCTTTCAGTTTAATGGGAAGGTGTCGCAATACTTTTGTCTATATAGTGTAGAACAGAGGATGTCCCCTCTGTGCTCTCTCAGAAAATGCCAGAGACAAATGTTACAGGCTTCATCCAGCAAATGAGGACTTACTGGCTTTTCCTCATCCTAACCTCCCTCTGTGTAACAAAATATCCCACCCCCCTGAAAAGTGGCTCAGGAATTATAATGACAGGAAAGTATTTAAAACCATACAAACGCATTAACAAGCAAGCAAACAAACAAACAAACCCACAATGGATAGTTTTATTGGACAGACCACTGGCATATAATTGAGATGGCTAATGTGGCCCCAGGATTTTATGGGGCATTCCCAGAGAGCACTCTGCGGGATTATGGAAATAATAATAATAACAATAACAACAACAATAATGGTAACAAGAACAACAACAACAACAACAACAATAATAATAATAATAATAATAATAATAACTTTCCAACACTGAATGATTGACCCAGTACTGTGTATTTTATATCACTCCTGATATATCTAGTTCATATGTAAATAGTGACCAAAGATTCATTCTGTGTTTTTAAAGTAGGAATATTCTTTTCAAAACATTATTATTATGGTTAATGATGCAGATGCTTCACCTAAAGGGATAACATTATCCTGGAAGTTTTCTAATCAATCCTTCGCTGTGTATATGTGTGTCATATCATTTAATTTTCCAGAAAACTGTAGGCTATAAAAGCCATATCCCCTGGACCTCTTTGGACTTCCGGCTCCAGAGAACCTTTGATGGGATAACAGATGATTCTGAAATTTCATGAAATGCTGTAAAGCTTGCATTCTTTCTGCATTCCTCTGTTTGATATCAGCAAACGTCAGAGATTCCCATGTGGTTTTGCCTTTAGCTTCTGTACTCCATGGTTTGTCTGCTGTTAGCTCCTCACAAAGGCCTTCAATTAGAGGAACCTGTGGCTCATCTTTCGCTCCGTATGTCTTTTCCAAAGAGGCCTGGGGCTACTAATTTCTCTGCTGGTACTGGGAGTGCCTTTGAGGGCAGGAAGGATGGTGGCTTTGGTCCTCATGCCTTCTGAAGAACAGTGGAAAAGTCCCAGTGAGACCTTGCTCCGTGATTTTAGAAACTGTCTTTGTTGCTGTTCAAGTTCTTTTCGGTTATACCTGTATTCCAGCTCAAGGCTTCGTATAAGCCCTCTGTGCTCCTGGACTTGATATCGATGAAGCCCACCATTACTCAAAGCATTATGTCTCTGCATTTTCATCCTAAAACTGTTAAAGCAACAAACACGTTATAGAGATTAGACTTCTGTACAAAACACACTGTCCAAAGTGCCCCAGTCCCCAAATTACATTATAGCTCAAAAGGATCCAATCAAATGTTACAATAAATAACATTCATGTTTGTCAGGGCATCTGTGTCCCAAACCCACCTCACAGTAGTTCAGCTCAGGATGTGACCATTGCAATATTTAGTAATAAATAGAAACCATATCGCAGTCTGTCCTCCTTGATGCTCCAGCATATGCAAGAGAGCTCTGCTCTATGTTGTGTGTCCTCTTGCAAGGGGGAAACAGTTCAGTAACTAAACACCCTATGGTTGTAATGTGATAGCCTTATTATCATGATTCAAAATTGTCTGGATCTCTAGTTTTTTATCGCCTTAGTCTGGTTATTGTTAGCCTACTAATCCAATGTGATTCTGAAAGCTTTGACTGATTTATGCACATTGGAAATATGTTCGATACACTTAATGTAATGAGAAAGCACTGAGATGGTATTGTGATTCAGCAAGATGTGTGTGTGGGGGTCTGTCTACTGTACACATTGGTTACTGCTATTGACTCATGAGAAAAGGACAATGACAGACTCTTCGAGTTTAAATATTTAAGTCTGTGATCAGATGACAAGACATTCTGTTTAGGAGGGAGTATTTGTGGACGGCCTCATCAAAATTTCACACACAAGATCCTATTCACTCTCACATGTTAATCTGCTTTTAATTATGTACAAGTGACCAGTTTGGACTGTTATTTGGTGACACTGATTCAATTTAAGACTAAAATTAGCCTCATCCCAGTAAGAACTTTATATGTATCTAAACAAATAAGCAATTAGATTCATTTAAGCAACTGTTTCAGGATGACAGAATATTCTCAATGTTTGAACATTTAGAACATTGTAAAGACCTACTTAATGAATTTGTCTGTTTTATGACAAGAATGATGTTTTACAGGCAAAGGAAAATGCAGATGAAAAGAAATAGCTGCATAGGGTTAGAATAAATGGTAATAATGGGCATAAGTAAAGGTTTGGTAGAAAAATCTTTAAACAATCAGGCAGATGCAAAAAATATGGATCTTTAGCGACCACATGCCTTTAATAATACCAAAAAAAGTGGCCCCTCACACTCACTGCACACACACAGGCATTCACTCACACACACTCATATACACGCAATCTCAACCACTCATACGCATATGCACACATACAGGCACACGCACATTCATGTATACACACACTTATAGATGCACTCACGTGCATACACATACATGTTCCCTTTTTTCCATTTCGTTCATTGTTTTTCCTCTCTGTATAGTCTGTACACCTGTCTGCTTTGGCACAATTCTAAATCAATTGACTGAATAAATATTTAAAAAGTTCAGATAACAAGAGGGGCATATACTGTAAGCCCCTCTTTGCAAAGTAAAAAAAAAAGTGTCGGACATGACAGGCTAAAATAAATAAATAAATAAAGTAAAATAAAATAAAAAATAATAAATTAATAAATTAATAATACCAACAACTGTGGAGATGATCTCAGTATGCAATGCTCACGGATGTCTCTGTTGGTTTTGCTGGATAAATTTGCCCAATCCTAGGAGACCCCATCTCTAAACTCACAGGACTTAATGGATCTGCTTCCAAACTCTTGGTACCAGAAACCACAGCACACTTCCAGAGAGTACAATTAGAATTTGTTTACATTTAGATCATGTTTAAAATACCTCTTGTAAAGACACACTGGAAAATAACATTGGTAAGTTCTAATTTATTTACCATGTTCCCTGTTTTTTTTTTACTGTTTGCTTCATTTAAATCTTCTGTTCACATGCTTCATTAAATTTTCACTCATCAGTTAAACATGGGTCTTTGTCAAAAGACATTTTTTCTCTCACAATCTCTCACCACTGCTGTTCCCACTGTCCCTCATGCCGGACTGTTCTCACACACTCTGCAAAATTGCAACACCTTTGGGTAAATATCCACATTAGAAATACACACTCATGACTTCTCTCAGGCAATTGTAAATGCAAAACTGAAAATAGTTTTAATCTGGATGTTATAGACTGAATCTTAAAACATCTCCTGTCCTCAAAACTTGTCAGTTCTTTAAAGGATGAGAGAGGTGGAACTCTAGTCCATTGTTCAGTATCCTATCAGAATGTCACATAAAGGTTTATGTCTGGTGAATGAGGAGGCCATTTTAAGCATATGATATCATTTATTCATTATAATACTCCTCTTGTATATGTTGAGCAGTGTGTATGAAAGGGTTGTGGTCTGGTAATGGGAGAACATCATGAGGTAAGTGTTTGCATTCCAAGGTGCATGTGAGGCTATAAAAAGGCCTTGTAGTTCTTAGCCTTTATGTGACCTTGAAGACCCACCCTGTTAAACTGCTGAAAACCCAGCTTGTAATTTATCAGTTCATCACTCGAGGGGAATAGCAGCAAATAGAAATGCTGAGAGCTGCCCAAAAATGTACATGGCAACTGTATGTTGAAATGCTGAGGCATTGAAGACAAACGTTCTCTTCAAAAACGGTTCCCTCAACTGCAGAAAACGTTTTTATGTGACACATCGAAGAAAGCGATTAAAGCAAGGTTGTAGCTCCTAATGTGGGAGCCTTCTATTTGACCTGAGGAGCCAGTCAGGTCCAATCATTAAACCTACTGACAAGGGATTAAAATTATGATGGAAGCTATGATTCCCTATTTAGTAATGCCAATCTGAAGCACATGCACTGGTGATACCTAAATATACAACTAATGTAAGATAGGTAAGTTATTGCATTTTGGAAAGCATTTAGGCTTCACGATGACACTCGATAGTCAAATTATGTCAAACATCACATAAAGAATACAATGTAATTTAAAAATATTTACATTTCAAAGTTCCCTTGATTTGAGATGCTAAAAAATAAATAAGTAAAGTAAAGTAAAGTAAAAATTGCTGGCTTAGAGAATTGCTTGATATGGAAGTGATAATATGTCCAACAATGGACAATCAAAGACTAAAAAACTAACAATCAAAGACTAAAATCATAGTTTCAGTGTGATCTCTGAATGTAAAATGAGTAATTGTGAAACCATATTTAAATTCAGACTACTCACTAAGCATTGGTCACATGCTTGTTCTCCGCTCCCTCTGCATTTTCCATTGTACTGACATCACTTGTCCTTGGGTAATTAAAATCTGTATCAAGTTTCCCTCTTTAATTTCCATTAATCTAGACATCTAATTAAGGAGCCATTTAACTAACATTATGCCATTATCACACAAGTGACAACTACTTTTTATTTTAATGAAAGCTGGAGAGACATGTGAAGCATGATCTGCTAGGAGTTTATTATATGTAAATGCTGAGGGAAGCAACAAATATGCCTGACACTCATTGCTGATACAAATAATATATTTATTTGGTCCAGTCAAATATGGAAGAGAAGCTCACTGTAAACACAAAAACAGAACGGTGAGGAGGGAATCCATATTAAAGTCTAGGTATTTGAATACAGTGTCTTTAAATTCCCTGTTATTGTAATGTTTAGGTGTACCCAATACTTATGTCTATATAGTGCAGCCAGCAACCACAATACAGGAATGCCCTCCCAGAAAATACTTTTCTGTATTCTTTTCTCATAGATCTATATTTGAACGAGAACGACTCTTTTAAGACCACAGCAAGTACCTGTAATGAGTGCGGTGAGTTATCTTTATGGTTGTGTTGAGCATGTCATCCGGTATGGTGAAACTCGTTAATGAAACGATTTTATGGGCTCTATGATAAACTGAAAGAAGATCTGATCATTATTATTACCCTATTAAATATAGCTCTATTTGGTCATATAAGGCCAGGTTCCTGCATTATTTGGTGACATTCTAAACAACTGTGATTCAGCCCAACACTTAGTGGCCACGTTTAGTAGCCACGTCAAGTAGATTTATTGTAATTTTAACTACATACACACAGAAAACCGTGAAACGAAACACCGTTCGCCCAAAACAAGAACAGAACCAAAACAATCGCACACGCACAGGCAGGACAGAAGAGATTGCAAGAAAAAAACACCTGTAGGTGTGTCGGAGGAGGAAAATCACCTCTGCCGCAGTCCAGCCCTCATGTACACACCCCTGATCAGGGATCTCTGATTAGACCAGGGCAAGAGAAGGAGACACCTCTAGCTGTGGTGAGCCGCGTTGTCCCTTTAAGACCCCTAGTTAAGCTGCAGATATGGCGGAGAGCGCAACACCAACCCCGGTTCTCTCGGCTTCAGCCGACAACATGACCTCCCTGGCGAGGGCACTATCTCACTCAAAGTTGAGTCAGATTGATCAGTCGGAGGTGTTTCAGTCGCAGACGTCTCTCTCCAGGATGGGACAAGGTCGGAGGCGAGCCATATCGAGTAGTCAGAGTGTTGACTCTCTGGAGGTGAGCCCCAGCTCGGAGGCTCGGGTTCTGGTCGTCAACACTGGTGGCACCATCGGGATGATGTATCACAACAATGGTAAGAACCTCACCTGACAGACCATACCTGTCTGTGGATGGGACCAAAGTATTGTCCGTAACTCTGAATACCTAAACAAGACTACAGTGCAGGATCAGGCTAGCTGAAGGCTATACGTAGCCCTGGCTAGCTGAATGAACATGTGGCACTGATGAGGACACAAGTGTCAAGAGTTTCCTTCCCATTTTCATTCTGAAAACTCTACGAGAAACGCATTGTTTTTGTATTATCAATTAACCTACTGCATAGCCTTTTCTAACCCCATCAGACACACGTGATTTTCTTTTCCCATCAATGTGTTAGGATAAGCGGAGGAGAGGAAGGTCTCCCCAAGAAAGACTCGCATGAAATTGCATCAGAGCACAAGAGTATCAGATAAAAGTAGCAAAAAAGAAACGTCTAGACAGGAGAATCAGGTCCAAATGGACATCCAAAGCTGTTCTTTATACATGAACTTTTAATGTAAGGCGACATTTTTTGTCAATATTTAGGCGGTGCGTAAGCTGTAGCTACATACAGCCTGAGTTTATTATAGAACTACGAGTGGTTATTACAAGTGGTGTGGTTTTCATTCCAGCTCTGGAAGGGACACACTGCTAATATCGTTTGACCCATCATATAGGATGTTGCCCCTGCGATCAGAAGGTTGTTGGTTTGAATCCAAGGACTACTAGTAGCACCACTGAGATACCCTTGTGCAAGATACTGTCCTCACACACAGCTCCCTGGGTGCTGTGTTCCTGGCTGCCTGCTTCTTCACTTGCTGAATGGATTAAATGCAGAGAAAGAACTTCACACTGTTCACACTTTGTGCTGTGGTGTGTTCATGTATGACAAATGGACACTTTAGGCTATATGATGTGTTTTGTACAAATGAATGTTATGTTTACATCAATAATGCATTACATAAATAGCTCTGTAGTTATTCAGTTCCTAAAACATTTGAGCTTCTTCAGATCAGATTACTGTAGTTACGTTTAATTAAGCATCATCCCTCCCACCAGACTTATTCACAGTTATACTGCCCCAGCCAAATTGGCACCTGTAGATAGTACAGTATTTCTGCAGAATTTCCTAAAATAACATTTCACATGAACATCATTTACTTGACCGAAGGTAAGTCCTAAGGTTGTGTTTGTGAGCAAACTCTGCTTGCCAGACTCTTCACATGGCAGCCTGTATTTAGACTGTACAGTGACTTATCAAGTTACACTCACAGACATGCTCTGTCCTGTTGCTGCAAGGACCACAGCAGTCATTTGTAAAATCTGCTGTTATTCTAGGAATGGCATGTGTAAGGGGCATATTACTGGATAGGGTGAAATCTTTTGTTTTGTTTGGGTGCAGCAGATAAAATATTGGGGAATTGCTATCTAACAAACCAAAAAAAATTTATTGGTGTAGTACAGGTTGATGTTGTATTAATGTAATTGAGTGTTTTGCTTCTGTTCTTTGCCACAGTGTTGAGTCCGGAGCCCAACGCCCTGGTTAAAGCTCTGCGCAAACTCCCCATTCTGCATGATGAACAGTACGCCCAGCACACCAGGCTGTACGAGTACTATGAGCATCCGGAGAACACACTAGTGCTGCCGTGAGTAGACACCTAAACATACACATATATGCCTTTACACACTTGTCTTGCTGTGTGTGTATTTTGCTTAGTTTTGTTCAAATAGAAGCTTTTTAATGACATGAAGTCACAGAATGCTCCACCTGAAACAATGTTACATAATATAGTTAATAAATCGTAGAGAACAAAAAACCAGTTTATGGAATGACATTTTAATAAATCCTGCAGTTACTGATCCTGTAATAGCACTAATATGACAATATTGTTATGGCACAAGACGCGAATATAACAGTGACGAAATGTGCTGCAATATTTGAGGCCAACAGATGGAGCTGTTTTCTCATGTTTGTGTGTCTCATCTGCCATCCTCCTCGAAATCATTCCTCCAGTTACTCATTCTAAACCTGTATGTATTACTTTGACAGGATGCCAACTCACCATGCTGACGAGCTCTCTCAAGGGTCCTGTAGTACTGGTAGCAGAATGTTTGCCCTTGCGGGTTGCCTGTGTGTGTGTATGCGTGCTTGTATTTGTAAAAGTGTAGAAACGTCTCTGTCCCTGGAGACTGTGAACCCGTCACTGCAGTACATAAATGATTTGACTGCAGTGATACTGTTTACCCAACTGCTCAGTATGAGGTGGACTGCCATTAATATTTATTTTTTCTACCAATCTGTAATAATGAACCAAAAAATATGTAACACAGTTATAGTGAAACAAGAATATCCTCGCCACGAAACACAACGTATTTAAAATCCTACCTTAATTTTCCCCTGAAAATACACCAACCCCTTCATCTGAATTAAGTGGCCATTGATTTGTGAACAGATCCCATAATTTGGCCCTAAATGTGGATTTAAGGCATTAGATTAAAACCCCTTAATCTTACACATAACGAATAACTTCAGAAGGTTCTATTATTTATATAATTTGAAAAAGTGTGGGGCAAATTCATTTGTTTATGCCTTAATCAGCCTTAATCTGGGCAATTTTTGTCTTCATTTCCCTTAATTTCCAGGAAATTTAGGTCAAAATGAAGGTAATACTAAGGGGTAGAATTAAGGGGTTTGGTTTTGTAGTGTCTTTTACATTAAATATTGATTAAATTCATTATAGTTTTAGTTTAGTTTATTATAATGCATTTTATATACGTAAGCAACAGTATGCTCATTACACTTCTGTCTCTAAACCACAGATTACTGAGCTAGTGCAGTTAACACATAAACCAATGTGTGTGTGTATTTTTTGTTTTTTACTAACATGAAAATATCAGGTACAACAGAATACCTGAATCAAGTAAAATAAAACTAACTTAACAGCAGAGGGATAGTTACTGCTTCTGTCCTTATATTTAAATCTCATGCTGAAATTTGTGTGCAGCTGTGGCTCAAGTTAATCCTCAGAATGACCCAGCGTGTTTCACAGGGTTGTAGGCATTAGGGGGTCTGCTAGAGATGGGCTACTCTCTGACAAATAGAACAGAACCGAAGTCTAAGCTCTTTTAGGCCTGTTTCAGGCATGTTTGATCTCAGAATGTGTTTGCTAGAAGCTTTGCCAGGTTGGTTGGTGTGGTGTCTGGTATCAGACGACCAGAGGGGGGGCCAGTTACCCACTTTAGGGCTTTTTCACTAAGCAAGGAGAGATAGCGCTAGCAGGGTGTCTCTGCATGCCTAATCTCCAACATACAGAGACACAAAGGTCAGGCTTCTATAGGCTAAGTAAAAAATAAAAAAAAATTAATAAGGACCTATGCATAAGGCGAGCTGATAAGATTTGTGTTGCCTTTAAAAATGACTGCAGTCCAGTGAGACAGTGCTAGGATGGTTTAAAAAAATCTGTCCGCATTGGTCGTCTTAATTTTTGTTC
>JBBMFX010000001.1:29161086-29172676 GCA_037832545.1 Rhabdalestes septentrionalis
TGTGTGTGTGTGTGTGTGTGTGTGTGTGTGTGTGTGTGTGTGTGTGTGTGTGTGTGTGTGTGTGTGTGTGTTGTAAACGGCATTTGTGTACACGGTGGTACAGTTTGACTGTCCTCTTTCACAGGCTCTGAGTGATGCTGGACTAGTCGCTGGGTGTGATATGACTCCGGAATCTGCTCTCTCGAAACTCTCCTATGTGCTGGCCAAGAAAGACCTCTCCACACAAGAGAAGAAGAAGGTAGCCTGAACTTGTTACAGCCAACAAATCCACACTAGACCACTGTAATCTGCATAGAGACCGTATTTGTGTATAGTTGTGCTCCAACTGACAAAAGCATCCAAACCCATGAATCACAGCTCACAGCTCACTTCCTTTAAGCAACTGACTTAGCTGCCTTGAAATCTGAAATATTACTGAAATGTGGGCTGGGAGAGCGTGTTCGTAGATCGGGAGAGGCATAGGCTGCCTTTTGGTTCTGTACATCCTCATATCTGCTGTTTATTTGCTGAATTTATAATAAAGGAACAGAAATTTAGCCAGATATGTTGAAAGGTTCAGTTGATGTTGAAAGTTAATTTTTTTTAAATCTTTTCAAGTCTGCAAAAATAAATGAGCAAAAAAAGCAATTTTTGGGTCTTCAGTATGGGACGTTTTAACTATTTGCGGTTGGGAATCAACCAAAAATGGTAAACTTTTGCATAATTAGGTGAATTTTTTGGGTCACCGATTGTACCAACTAGCAGCATTGATTGTTTTTGGTCCCCCAGATGCTGAGCCGTAACCTGCGTGGTGAGATGAGTGCGGACTTTGAGGGTGCCAAGCTGAGTCTCTCTGATAGTCGCTTTATTCAAGTCATTGCTAAATCCCTCAGTATCAGTTGCAAAGAGGTGAGACCCCTTAATATGAATTGGACAAATATGTTTCGCTGTTAGACAGTACTTACTCTTATCTTCTCCGAAATTAGCCTTAGTTTCAGTAATATATTTTGCAACACAGTCTAGTTTTACACTCATAAAGGGCTAAATATACTTTTACACTCACTGAAGTGAGTACGTTTGTGTCCACAGGAGCTGGAAGCCATCCGTGATGCTCTGACCCCCACACTAGCCTGTGCTGCAGCTAAAATTGGTGATCTTGAGGCTTTGGAGGCAATCAGGGAGATGGTAAGCGGTTGTCCGGGTTCTCTGCCCTGGTGTATGATTCACCACGGAGACCCAGTCCTCAGCTTTTCCTCGCTTTGTGATGCATTTTTAACCGAACTGATAGAACATGGGCCCTTTCATTCTCTGCTATTCAGCCTGTAATGACTCTGCCTTTACGTCATTTCCTTAAAGCATTCTCCTATCTCTGCTGAACTCCCAAGACCTGTTTTCAGACAAGTTTTCAGACTTGTTTTAGTTCAACAGTTCCAGTTCACACATACACACCCCTAAAGTGAACTGGTGAGTCAGAAAATGTATTCGCCCTCAGTTGACAAACCTTAACAAACTTTACATATAAAGCTTTATTTGTTCATCTTGTACTTGTTTCCAGATTATTGTTTTGAACCTTAAGTTAACAGACAGTGGCTGACGATGTAGCTGAATGTTTTATGCAAGCGAATGTACATCAGAAGGTTTTGCCGCATTATCTCTCAAAGAAAACATGAGTGTCATGTTATCAACTAGTTAAACAGAACCGAGGAAACAAAACATGTTTGTGTCTTGTTGAGTTAAAGTAAGGGGTCATATTCAGATAAGTCCTCTAGTGCACAGACCAGATGGCATCCATCCCTTGTTTGCAAAGGCCTGCCACTGATAACCTTGCCCTCCATAAAGCTGCACTTTAGCAGTAGATTCTGCCCATGTGTTTTCACAGCAAGAGATCAAGGCCATTAGACCAGAGCGCTTTGATTTTTGTGCCAAATGAAATAATTTCAGTTGTTTTCAGTTTCCTACTGTACACGTATTAGTGCTTATTTTTGCTTGTTAAAAATCTGCCTGTCATAAAACTAGTGGTGCTGTGGTGTGTTCACACATGACTATAAGAGGACACTTTGCTTGACTTTAAACTTTGTATGCCATAACCCCTTAAATTTTAGGATAGTTCTCCAGTTTTTTTTGTTGTCTGGTAGCTACTCCGAGTTATTCTGTAACTACCAGCTTGTTTATATAGTGTATTAATATATTTAAAGAAAAGAAGTTTGAGGTAAATTTATGATTTTGCTTTAGTCATGTCACTCGACATTCTTTTTCTGTTTCTTTCAAAAGTTTCTCACTGTACTCTAGAAAGTGTGTGATTTTCTGACTGCTCTTTTCTGCAGGGCAGTAACTTGAGTATGGCAGACTACGATGGGCGGACTCCTCTTCATATTGCTGCTTGCGAGGGTCATCTGAAGTTGGTACAATATTTACTGGGCCAGGGAGCCACTGTCTATGCCAAAGATCGTTACGGGGACACACCCCTCCGAAATGCTGTTCGCTTTAGGTAAGACCAATGTGTAAAATGTAATCCACTGTATAGCTCTACAAAACACTCATTGTGTCTGTATAAGAGGTGTGCCCAGTGAATCTATTGGTTGGTGCTGTATTCTATCGGTAAAAATGATCTGCACAGTGAAGCCCTCAGGGTAATGGGCCCTCATGACCAGGTACACAAGTCACACCAAGTTTGTAATGCGTTAAATAAATGTATCAGCTTTAACTGTAGTTCACCAGAATTCTAGTTTTTGCTATAACTTTTTATTTCACAGCCTAATTTACATATTTTCTGTAAAGAAATATTACACTAGAGAAACAGATGCTGTGATTTTAATGGTGTAAAATTACAGAAAGTTACACAGATTTACTGCATGTTTACAGCACATACAACTAAGCTGCCAGGAACTTTTTCATTGCCATTCTGTAAAACAAGACCTCAGCACAGATGATGGTGATTTAACTAAATGTATTTGTTGGAAGTTGTGTGTGCATGTGTAAGCTGCAGATACAACTGGTTTCTTTGTATATTCATGCGGACATGCCTGTATGTGGTTGATGGTATGTGTTGTTGCACAGGTGCGTGACAGAAAGCGTGGGTGTCAGTGGGTGGGTAAAAGTGCGTGTGTATCTTGTTCTACAGGTCTGTTATCCTCAGTGCTCTTTTGGCTGGTGTCCGAAAGATCTCATCGTTTTCATTTCGGCTAAACCTTTTAACAGGGGATCAGTTTTTTTGTCAGTTTTTTTTTTTTTCCCCTGAGTGAATTTTCAATTAAATAAATAAAGGCACAGCATTTAATTCCCAATGAAAAGGTTTTTACACGTTTAAAAATCATTTCTCTCTGTGAATGTCTAATCTTTTATAATGGAGCACATCGCTGTTTGAGAAAGGATTACTTTTTGGCCCTGATGTGTTTCCGATATGGTGTTTTTAGTGATTTTGTTGGTAAATATTATAGATGAATGTTATTTTTTTCTTGAAAGACTGAAGAATTAAAAATGGACTGAATTTAACAGGAACAAAACTTGCTTAACTTATCAAAGATAGGAAAAAATGAAAGTTTTAAAAGGAAACTCCAATAGCCTTTAAAAACACAATGTGGCAAAAACAAATCTGGTTATGCCTCAGTGTGAGAGAAATGTAATTTCTTTTATTAAAGCATATTAACAGCTTGTACTGCATCTGGCTTCAAATTGAAGCATCGTAATATCAATCATTTGTCTTAATTATTATGAGTGTTAGTTTGACAGTGAGGACGCACCAACAGAAAGTTTTGTGGCAGATCTCAGGAGGTCATCTTGCTACTCTCATGCTCATTAAGCTGCGCTGTTTAGTTCTCCCTGTTCTACATGATCCAAATAAGTAGTGTGTGCTTCTTATCCTACAACTTCTCTGTGTGTAATCATAAGCGGTGTGTCTGGCCTAATTCCACTGTGTTGGGCATATGGAGCACACTATCCTAATGGCCACCGCATGGTCTGTCGAGCACACCAAATGATAGTTAGACTCCCGAAACTAGGACAGAATCGCTTTCCCCTTCATTTTCTCCAGTCCCCCATAGACTATCAGTAGTCTCTTCACATCTTGTCCCCTCTCTCTACGGAGAAGTAACATACAAACAGACCAGGATGAGATGTCAACCTCATTAAGGGAGATGGAGGGGGTGGGGGAGGGGGCACCTAAATTACAGCTGTGTACAGGAATGAGTGTGTGTGTGTGTGTGTGTGTGTGTGTGTGTGTGTGCTTGTGAGTGTAGGAATTAGCTCCGCCGTTTAAAAGCCTTGACAACAATGATCGTTTAATTAGAGTAATCATGAGACACAGATTTACTGGTGCTTATTTTTATTCCAGCTGCTATATTTTCATGGTATTCAGAGACATTAGACACATTTCCAGTCCTGAGGGAGTGGCTCATTTTTCTGAGCTGGAGTTTCGATGTCCTTTGTTAAAATAATGTGCGTCCTTGCTTTGTGTTAGCGATACTTGTCGTGTCTGTTTATGTGCTGGTTGCCTTGCAAACTTACTTTAAAAAAACAGGAGCAACATAAAAACCCACCAATTTCAGTCCTGATCTGAAAAGGTTTCATCATTATCCACAATAGCATTAGATTCTGGAAACATGAAACTCAGATCAGTCAGATTCGAGTGTCTGTCATTAGACCAACATTCTGAAAAGGTCAGTTTGATGACTCTTCTCTTTTACTCAGTGGAGAGTGAATAAGAAAGGTGGCATGTTTCTATGAGGAAGAGAAAATGGGGGGAAAAATGGGTGTGTTGTCTAAACCAGCCCTACCTGCTACACTCTTCATGGCAGTGACAACTTGAAGAAGGACCAACTGGATATTCAACAGGCGCAAGTTTTGTAAGTGATTTACAGAGAACCGGGCAGGGTAGGGCCCAAAACGTGGCCAGACGTACTCCGAATAAATTTGTAGAACCACACCTGTCATTATGACACATAGCTGGTTAACTTTACACGATACAGCTAATTCATAGCCAAACAATATTCGGAACTTGGTCTTATCATATTATGAATGTCCACGTTTGTTGGTGATTTATACTGTGTTTTAATTGCTTGACATCATTACAGTCCCATTATTACCATGTTGGCATTATCTCCTGTGACCGATATGCTGAACAGTGGGGGCTGTCTTTTCCAGTCAGGTGCAGGACATGTTTGTTTTGGGAGATTAAGTGTAGATGCCCCGACTTGTCCCAGCCTGTTGGGACCAATACAGTCACCGTTGTGTTGTAAACTCATGCCAACAGTTGCTAAGTGTGAGGCTTAATCAGACTTTGGGCTTCTTTAAAGTCAATGTTCCTCATTTCAGGAATGATCAGAAAGGAACTTTTTCTATTAATAACCTTACAAATGATGAATTATTAAATAGCAACATCAGTTGACTGTGTTAACCTTAGATGTACTAGTCCTGGGTCTCCAGTTTTTTACTCCAGGTGTCAAAAGGATGATCTTCTCAGGTCAAAATTAGGCTACAGCCTCAGCTCTTTACAGTTGGTCAGCTTATGGAGTATCTTTTTTCCCTCTTTCTCCTAGGCATAAGGAGGTTGTGAAGCTTCTGAGAAAAACTGGTGCCCATCTCTCTTGGGATGAAATGGAGGATGCTGGGACCGAGTTGTGCAGGTGACACAAAGATATCCCCCTGCATTCTTGCATTGTGTGCCATTCACGCAGGTCTGACCAGTCCTTCAAGGCCCTCACAAGGTTTTAGAATGTTCCCTGACTGCATTACATTGAAACAACAGATATATGCCTGCTATGAAGCTCTTGAAGCAAACATGTGTGTTACACAAGTTTGCATTAGAAAGGGAAATATGTGTGATGTGTATTATCAGAACCAATATCAATTTCCTTCTGGTTATTTAATCAGAAGTGTTATGGAGTAGTAGCATAACATGACCCGGTCATGACGTTTATCTGAGCTGTCCAGGTTAATGGGCCTGTTGTGTACACTCTTCAGGACTGATAAGCTACAGCGGCTGTAATGAGCGCAACTGTTTAACAACTACTCATATCAGTATTTAATGGCTGCAGATGCAGTAGGTCATGTGTATTTTTCTTTGTGTGTGTGTTCTTAGGCTGGCAGCATGCGCAGACTTGGAGGGCCTGGAGGTTTGGCATCTAGCTGGGGCCGATGTGACCATGTCAAGTTACAGCGGGCAGTTGCCCATAGAGATGGTATGTATGTATTTGTAGCCCATCTTTTAGAAAATATACATGCATACATGAGTACATGGCAATTTTTACTACTGTGTAGCAGTCCACAGACTCCCTGTTCCAAGTAAACAGCAACTGTTTATATGTTTTGTTGATTTTTAAATCAACAAACTATGTATAAATGTGCCTCAATCTGAGAGCACTCTTACACACAGTTTCTCCTGCTTTGGCCATGTTCATTTAACTCTGGTGATGATCTTCTCAGGCCTTGCAGTCAGGCACTGAGGAGGTGGTGCAGTTTCTTCAGTCGGCTGCTCAGTATCGACCTCAGGTAAAACGCAGACGTTCACATGTTCAGAACAAGCACAGAACACATTGCAAGGTGACACGAGTTGCACGTTCACTTTCAGGCCGATTAAAAATTGGGCTTAGCAGTCGAAAGCCATTTGATGATTTGTTTATTTGACTCTTTTTTTTGCATCAGCCTGATGAGAGGAACAAGGTAAATATTTATTTTGCAGTCCTTTAACTCTAGAATGACATTTCTGTGCTTTTTAATGAACTGCTGTCATGACTGCATAGCAGCCCCTGGCAGTTCTACACAGTATAAAAAAATATATTTGTGTAAAAATACATGAATTGTTTGTCAGAACGGGGTTACCTGACAACCTATTAAGACTATATAAAAAGACAGAAAAGTTCACTTGACTTTTGGATGTTTGTCATGAGTTAAGTGTTGTGCTATTCCCTCTCCTTGATTATGTCCTGTGATTCATGTCCAGGTGTAGTGGCATGTGCTGTCCTCTGCTCTCTTTGTGTTTTCCAGCCTCTCAATGATTATTCTTTATTTTGCAGCCAGTTTTTGATGAAACTGAAGAGGTACATTGTGGTTTGTGTATGACAGTACTAGTGTTGTGTAGCTTTTAAAGCTACAATCAGGGATTTGCAAAAATGTTATGGCCTATATATTTCAGAAGAAGTCCTGCCCCTAACTCATCCCTGTACAGTCAAATCTGTTGCTTTACAGTGCTGTCATCCCTGATTGCAGCTGTAACACGAGCAACTACAGTGAGATGTAATGGCTTCTGAAGCACAGTGTGATAGTTGATTAGTGCACTTTGTGTGACTCAGTCCTGGTCTTTTTTTTTTTGTGTATCCTGATTTTGTCAGAATATTCCAACACATTTTCTGTATCAAGATGAATGGCAGAAAACACCACTGCTTTGACACCGCATGGCAGGAAATACTAAAAGGAATGTTCTTTGCAAAAAGGGAACACTTGTATTAATGTGTGGTACAATATCTAAGCAAATCATGTACTGAATGATTTCAAAAAAAGGTCCTCTAAAATATTTGGACGCACTTTCCTGATGACATGCAATCTACTTTCTTTTAATTGCTGATTCATTTCTGCAGCAAAATAGGTTAAGAGAGTATAAAACCGGATTCAAAGGATTACATGGTATGCTTCCTAGGGTTGCAAAATGATGCAAAATGGAGAGAAACTGATGATTTTCTCTGCATTGACAGAGACAAAGCAAATGTCCATGCATTGATACTTTTTGCATTGTGCTTTTTGTAGGCATTAAAGGATAGTTCACTATTTTTCAACAGTCTTGTGCAGTTCAAGCTGTTGTTGTGCCTCACATGCATTATGCATAACATAAACTCACTGATAGCTTTAGTATTTCAACACAATCCAGTGGGGAAGACCATGAATGTCTAAAGGAAAAACTTTGAGCTTATCCTTTTGTCTTTAACTCTATGATTAACAGTGCCATGCAAGCAGCTTAGAAACCAAATACACTCATACTTACGGTATTCTTTTTCCCTGACATATTTTTATTCGTTTTTTCCTCTAGAATGGCGAATTCATCGAATTCACTGCTTCTCCACAAAATTCCTGAGAAGACGGTCCTGCTATGCCATCAACTACCTGTCATTTCCGTCCTTCCATTTGAGGATATTACAATATCACCTTTTTTTTTTTACCTCATTTTTAATGTCATTTTAATCTGAGTGCTTTCCATTTTAAAAAGCAATTTCATTTATTTCCCTGTTCGTCTTAAGCACACAAATGTGAATGTATTTCAGTGTTAATTGCAGAGGATTGTTGTACTGATGTCACATCAGTATTGAAGAGTAATAGTGTTACTGACACTAATTAATAATGTTAAACTCACAGGCAAGGATGCAATATGTAGGTTTTTAGAAAGTTCAAAGTGCTCGTGTTGGTGAACTATTCCAGTTCAAACCTACACCATATGGCCAAAAGTATGCAGACACATGAACTCATTTGAGTTCAGTGGTTTAAGACACACCCACCCGAAAACTCTATAAAATCAAGTATATTTCCACGCAGTCTACACAGACAAACTCTGGCAGTGGATTGGGGCCATACTGAAGAAATCAGTGACTGTAAACATTGCGCAGTCATGGCATGCTACCTTTGCCAGAGGTCGATTTTTACCCTGTAAGAGCAAATTGTGTGAAATGGAATCTAGGAGCCATTAAAGCTGCCAAGTGTTAAACAATATAAGCAATATAATGAGTATCCTCTGTTGCACCACTAAATGTAGAGTTCCTAACCACATCTGGGAGAAACATCAGAGTAAGAGCCGTGTGTGAGGGGCTTCGTGAAATGGGTTTCCATGTCGATATGTCTTTATGAAACTCTTGATGAAGACAGTTTGTAGAGTGAGGTGTTGGTGGATATATTGGTGCACCTGCTTTTGAAATGGGATGTCCGAAAATCTCATATAGGCAAAGATGATGATGTCTTTACATGCTTTTGGCCATATGGCGTATTGTTGTATCCATGTGTTGACTGTTCTGTAGCTTATAGTTACAATGTTAAAATGATGGTTGATATTTGCAGTGAATATTGTGAATCACGCAAGAGGTTTGTATCCGTCCACCATGGGTCTCTATCTGGAAAGAGCTCATTTGCCCTCAGATAATGTGAACTGGCACAGAGTGTATTAATCTATGTTATATAAACGTGTTCTTGTGAGTGTTATGTAACTCGCTGTCATAAAGTTCAGGCACAATATTTGATCAATAATTCTGCACCTTCTGTTCACCTTGACCTGCAAACGATCAGGTTTCAAGAAGTTCATCCATACTGAATAACTCAGGTGATACAATTTTTAGATAAATTCATTCATAAAGGGTCCTCTCACAATCTCCACTTCCGCACATTGTACTTTATAGAGATTGTGTAAACTATGCACATAGTTGTACTTCATTATGTAAATGCTGTAGAGCTGTGAACATGTTTGTAAAATTGTGTAATAACACAGTGTCTCATTTATTTCAACATTATAAAACAATCCAGTTGAATGGGAATCTGACATAAGTGTAAATGCTGTTATCATATTGGTCAACATAGATTTTACTTGTGTTAAATTATATGAATCTAATTCAATTTGTTCCTTAAACTTGTTTGATGTCGTGTGTCAGGCTGTATGTTCATTGTCATGGCCAACTTTGTCATATAGTCTCTGACTTTTCCCTTTAGATGCTTTTAGATTCAGCTTAGTTAGATTTTAGTTTATATGTTTACATTTCCAGAGGAAGCCAAATGAAAACACAATTCAGTGGACAATTAATCATATTTATTATTATTTTCTCACAGTGGCTGAGAATATATCTGTATATGTGTGTTGCCTGTATGACGGAACTATATATTTCAGTATATTTTTGTGGAAATAAAAAAAAAATCACGTTTGTTTTTTGTCTCATTTGAACCTTTCATTTGGGGGAAAAATGCCTTGATTCAAAGCAATAAAGCAGGTAAAGATAATCCTGTTATTTTTATGCTTTTCTTCATCACATATCTCAACTTCACATGACAGTCTTGGGTGAAGCTTTTGAAGTTGTGGTATTTTATGTGGAACATCTTAAAGTGCAGGTTGGTGGGCCTTTGTAAATCAGCATTAAGCTATTTGCTTCATTATGATCGACTACTGCACTCTTGCCTTTAAAACGGGATGAAAGTTGTATTTAAAAGTGTCCTTTTATTTCTCAAAGGCTCTGTAATCTGTTAGCCCAAAGCTGATTGCAGGGGGCCAGAAGCCTCTTCTGTTCAGATCTGAGCTCCTGTAGATGCTCTGTTCTCTGCAGCCTGGGCTCTGCAGCCTAAGGACAAACAGTGTGAGCATCTATGCATGTAACAGTACTGTTAAAATGTTTCAATAATATTGTCATCATAATTTCTTACTAAAGGATATAGTATAGCATTAATAGAGTTAAAAGAGTAACAGTGTAGTAGGGCAATAATGTAAAGGTTTGGTGTAGTGTAACATAAATATCCATGTCAGTGGTCGGTGTATCAGTATAATAGTGTAGTGCTGTAATATACTATGTCGTAGTAATGTAATAGAGCAATGCTGTAATAGTGTAGAACTGTAATAGTCTATAAATGTATCAGTATAGCTGTGTCAGTACAGTAATGTAATGTAATAATGAATGATAGTGTATGAGTGTTACAGTGCTGTAATTGCCTATGAGTTTAGTGTGGTAATAGTGTAGCAGTGGTAGTGTTGTAGGACTGGAACCCAGTGGAGCCGGTCAGACCTGCAGGGCCTTCATTCCAGTCTGAATGAAAAGGCTTGTGTGAACAATCCCCTCCGCTGTCAGTATAAAACACACCTCGGCACGGACCGTGTGTATACCGTGGAGGAGACGCAGATCGGGACACACTTCTCCTTCTGTCTCACTCTCTCTTCTCTTCTTTACTCGTCTGCCCGTGGATGTGAGGGTGAGGAGGGACGGAGCTGAGCCGGAGCGGTATAGGGTAAGAGCGCCTGTGGCGGACTGGTCTAGTCTCTCTGATTCAGTGGTTCTCAACAGTTCAACAGTTCTGTCTCAAAATTGTGAAATGTTTAGGACCACTTGACCAGGCAGACGCTTTCTCTGGTTCAAGGGCCGATGGAGCAAAGTGGATCTGATTGTTTGTGTGTTTGTGTGGCTCATGAGCTGATAAATAACCCACAATACTTCTGTACCGTTTTAGAAAAGCAGGTTTTTAAATAATGGTGTTCTTAAATTTGCTAAGATTTTTGTTATTTTATGAATTCATTCATTTATTTACTGAAAATAAATAAAAAAAATGCAGAAAGAAAATTGTGTTTGAGTACGTTTTGCATGCGCGTCTGCCTCTCACTCGCGGAGTTGCGGAGTTTTCGGGAGGTGTGGGTGGGGGAGTTGAGAGGGTGGGAGTTTTTTTCTGAAGACGGAACGGTCATGCAGGTAATCAGGCTATGAAATATATGTAAGAGGTCTCTTCTCTTCTCTTTCTCTTTCTCTGCATTCTTCGTCCTTCTGGCTCGAAAGTTGCTGCGGGGGTATCACTATGAAACACAATGTATTTAAAATATTCTTAACTCTACCTAGCTTTACCCCTGAAAATATGCCAAACACCTGAATTTGAATTAAGTAGCCATTAATTTGTA
>JBBMFX010000001.1:29202782-29239905 GCA_037832545.1 Rhabdalestes septentrionalis
GGGTCGGCGGCGACGCCTACGTGGCCGGCCCCGGACATCAGCAAGAGTTGAAGGGACAGGGGACAAGTGCTCGTCCTCAGCCTGGGCCCCCTCCTATGTCTCACCGCGGGGTTGGTCGTGGTGGAGGTCCACCACCTGCGCCCTTCTGCTCAGCGGGACAGCTTCCCCCAGTCTCTCCTGGCCATGTAAGGGCCCTCCCAGTGGAGCATGAGTTTTGAGGACAGCCCCCTCAACGTACTTGAGGTCCCGTTGCCATCTGCAAGTCTCTCCACGACCCGCGCCATGGGGTCCCCACCCGAAAATCCTGCCAGGGGGCTCTGGAACATACTCTCCAGGCGCGCCACCGAAACACTAGGTCTTCTCACGACTGCTGATCGCCGCTGCCCTCTGCTGCCAGCAGCCTGCCACCGCCTCGCCATCTCGCCGCTGGCCGGGGAGGCAGCCTGTCGTCTTCTCCCTGCCGTGCGTCATCGCCGCCCTCTGCTGCCAACAGCCAGGAACCACTTCGCAGTCTTGCCGCTGGCCGGGGAGCGCTGGAACCGGCCGGAGTACCCTCTGCCGCTCTCTGCCGTCTTGCTTCTTCGAAGGACTTTTTCTCCCTCGATCTGGTTCCCTCGAGCTGCTGGATGAGTTCTTCGATTTCTCTCAGCATTGTCTGCTCCATCATTGCTATCCAACTTCTGACACCAATGTAACGATCCAGGGAAACACAAACAGTTAGGAGGTGGGACATCCCTCCCCAGCCCAAATTAATAACAATATTATCAGTTAATAATATACTGGCTCGCTGTAGACTATGCGCCTAAAAGTAATTAATAGTGGTTAGCAATTAGTAAGTAATATTAATAGTGTTCATCTGAATCTCAGAAGAAGATTGTGTGTCACACTCTTAGATTGTGTTACACAAGTGTGTTTTACACTCTGGTAGTGTGTAGCTGAATGGCTAAGTGGTAGCATTAGCTGTAGAGAAGCCATTAAAGTAACATAATGGTCACATACAGTAATGGGCCCACATTCATATGCAAATCAGTGTGGATTCAGCCTTGGCCCTGCTTGCTCTCTCAGCTCATACCGACACCTGTGACATCATGATAGGAGACAGGTGTTTGCTATAGCAGAGATGCATCAACCGTGTTTATTTCATGGAGGGAATCTCACACAGATGCTGTGCTTACAGATTGTGATGAACTAGACTAATTCAGTTTTGGTGTATAGCTCAAATATAGGCATACAAGAAAAAGACAGGAGAGCGTGGAAACCAATGATGTATGAATATTTACTGTATTTCTTATATGCTTTTACATTCAGTCTGCAGGGCAGGTTTTTCGTCAGTGCAGACAGTCTTGGTGTCAGTGAAATGAAGCCAATTCACAGCCAGAAGGCAATGGCAGTCATCCCTTTGCCTGTGCCTTTTCTTCACGCTGGGTTTTTCCTCCCCTTCTGTAATTTTGCCGTTTCAATTCAGCCCATTATAACTCAGGGCCACCCTCACCCCTCTAACCTCTCTTTTTTGAATGCTCAGTGGAGAGACTTTTTCTTGTGCCTTACAAGGCCGTTTGCAGTCTCCTCTATTGTTGCTCTCAGACGAAGTGACTAAATAGCCATTGTTGTTATTCTTGATAAGTAAAGAAAAAAAAGAGAGAAAAAGAAAAAAAATAGGAGGAAACCCTCTTTTATAACCCTTAAGTGGATTAATGTGTGCGCCTGTGTTTGCTTGTCCACGTGCCTGGTCCAGATAGAGATGGGTTCTGGGGATTCTCCATCTCTATCTGATCATCTTTATTGAGTTTGTCTAGACGTCCCTGTAAGCCTGCAAAAAAAAGCATTCATTCCATTCATGCTCCAGGACCTTTAGATGTTTCTATCAGCAGCTCCACTCTCTAAATACCTGCTACACAAAGAAAAGCTTACAGTGCTAGATAATGGGAAATTAGAATTTCATTGCCTACTGCAGGATTCACATTGTTACTCGACACACCGAATTATCAGGATTAATTGTATTCTATTGATGCCATTCAGCCAGTATATTTACAGATTAACGTGCATTTCCAGATACCTCAACCAACAAATGTCATTGTTCAGTTGACAGACTGGAGCTTACTGACTCAAATAGACTGGTGACAATTGGTTTGACGTGACAAGAAATTGACAGGTCTGATGTTTTTTAGTTTTCTGGTTGTTTTGTTGTTGTACCTGTGTGGGATGAATTTTGATATGGAGCGTTGCCTAAGTATAGCACTAAATGTGACATCTGCATCTCTTGGACCAGATTAGTTTTACATGAGTAGATGTGATCATTCCCAGTGAATGTGTATAATTTGTCTAGTCTAAATGCAATGTCAGTAAGTAGTATGACAGATTTTACCTACTATAAAATGAACTGTAGGTAAAACCTTGGGTAATTTTAACCTGGTTGATGGTTGGTGGTTGGCTGTAAGCTTCACCTCCTAATGTAAATACCATAATTGTATCACCCATCAAAATCTGTCATTACAATCAACTCCCTGTCTGAGAAACCTATATCTCCACATTCTTTGTGGAACAAAAGTTTGAGAAATTTCAGATGATGCACAAGTCCCAAAAGTCTTGAAGTGATGTATCTGACAGATGTGTACCACATGAACTATGCAGCAATCATGGCACACTCAGGTTTGCCCACTTAGACTAGTTAAGGGCATCCGTCTAGGTTGTGAATTACAGAGCCTAATTATGCTGATATGCAGCTTTGGATAAGCCTTGGAAAATTGAAGGAGAGTGACGACTGCTATAGAGAAAGTAATCTCATCAAGACTTGTGCTGTGGATTGTGAATGAAGCGGTTTAATGCAAATGTGTTGGAGTGTTTACCTCTTCCTGTTTGCGTTTTTCAGTCTGTAATTAACTTCTCCCGCTCTCTTGCGTGGCGGTTGTGTTTGTGTGGGGAGAGCTGAGGGAGACAGGCTAGACTTACTCCAGCTGCCTCTCCTGGCCCTGGCGGCCATCAGGAAACGAGGGCAAGTTAATGGAGGTTGAGTGGAAGTTTGCCTGAGCTGTTCAGTTAGTGCAGTTATTTGTAGATGTGTGTAAATACGGCATGTGTGCATGGTGAAGTTCTGCTTTAGGAGGGTGTTTGGAGACAGCTGGAGTTCTTCTTCAGGATTTAGATCTCAAAGCGTGTACTTCACCATAAAAATCTCCATACTATCTTCAGGGATGTTTACCATCTCTTATTGGAGCCTGCACATGTCCAAACTTTAGATCATTTTTACGACCTAAACAGTCCAGTCCTCACATTTTTTACTGGCGACTGGTCTGTGCGTCTGTTTTGCATGGATATTCTAGAGTTGTTCTTTGCCAGCTTGAAGGATGCACATGAGATATAATGACTGTGGACTAATTAAAAATGTAATAACAATGCACTTTTATTTTTAAGTTTTCCCAGTCAAAACTGGGCCAGTATTGAAATAGATATTCACAAATAACAGCATCAAGCATGGAACTGGCATTCAGTAATTTTATGACATAAGAAATGTCTGCAAGCCAGAAAACACACACTGAATTGAAATTCACAAGAAAGTGTTTGTGAAGTCGGCTCACAATATTGGTTACCCGGATAAGTCTGTTTAAGCCTATAATGTCCAAGCCTCAGCTAAAGAGCAAATACACCATGTAATTGTCTTTTAGCCGGTTTCTTTGAATAATAAACCTGACCAAATGAATGCACCACCAACGTTTTTGACTGTAATGAAAAAGTGGAATTTACCATAAACTTCTTGTTTTGTCATGAATCGGGAACGAACAATGACCCTTGAAAAAGTGTTATGTGTTGCAGGACTGAATTTGAAAAGCTGGATTTGAAGGCTGGATTTAGCCTCTTTTTTAAACATTTCCCTCAATAAACATTTCCCTTAAATAAAACGAGGACTAAGTCCAAGTGGCCATAAATGAAAAGGGTTAATATGAGATTTAAGCAGCACAAAGATGTGATTTTAACAGAGATCTTTTATCATTGTGATGATGAGCTCCCTTGGATTCTGCCGCAGCCACTGGGCCTTCTGTATTATATCGGAATTCACAATGAGCTGAAGCTTGTGGCTTGTTTTTTTTTACGCTGTGTTTACTGGAGCCCACCAAGACCATGAAAGGTCTCAGTCCCATGCTAGAGCTGCAATATCCACCTTAACTCCAGTCACTCCCTAGAAAGGTTTTCAAAAACAAACTAACTAACCAACAAATACTTATAAACAAAAATAGAGATCTATCTGGTGGGCTGATGTACATTCTGTGCAAAAGGTATTTTAATGGGATTAGGCATGGAAGCAGTTGAACACACACACACATCAGCATCTCCCAAGTGAGAGAAATAAAGGTTTTGGTTCGACTCCAGCAGCCGTAATGTAGCGTGCTGTTTTCCCAGATTAGCCGTGGGCACAAACACACCTTGAGTTGAAGAAGGCCACATTGTGGCTCCATGGGCAACACAGCGCTAAATTTCTGCAATTTCTTAACTTCACACCTGCATGCATGACCTAATGCTTTTGCTGGCACTCAGCTGTATGTTTGTGGCAGTAGGCGCCTTTCAGATAAACACTTTTAGGAATAAAATATAAAGTTTAAATGTTTTTCTATTGATTAGACACTGACACACCACACACACCTTCTAAAAAATACTAGTTGTCACTTCTAGAAGTATGTTGTCACTGTCTATACAAAACTGTATAAAAAAAAGCTTCTTCATATGAATTTAAAAATACCCACACTGATATATTGTTCGTGAACAGAGCTAAGACTATGTGTAAACCTTTTTTACACCAAAGAATAAAGGCTGTTGTTCAGAGTAGACCTGACAGTGGCAGCTGGATTGATGCATGAGAGACAGAGAGAGCAGAAGAAAGGGAAAAAGAAAGAGCCAAGAACTGTGAGACGGTCAGTCTGATTGGGGGGCTGTTAGTGTTAGTGAGGGCAGGGGGCTGTCCAAACAATCTGAGAAAGGAGTTGTTTCTTTTGCAAGCACGAGTGAGCTAGAAAAGGTAATTAGGTCAGCAAGTGATGAGAGGTTTCTGTGATGGATTGGCAAACACACTCCCCAAACCCTCTAATAGCTGTTTGCTTCTGGTGAAGCTACTGGTATTCCTGAGGGGAACTGAAGTCAGTCACTGCATTTCCTCCACTTTTACAGGTAAATGATTTGTAATAATACCTTGGATAAATAGGCCTTAAGATAAAAGATTAGCGTGGAAAATGTTTTCTTTCACTTTGGTAAGTCATCGTTATAGATTCGATGTTGTTTGAACGGAATGATTTATTTGTAGCAGTTGAAAAGCAATCAAAGTTCTAGTCAAGAGTATTCCTTATTTAAGCCTGACGATTTTGCACATTTTCTAGAGTGGATTGGTAACAAAGTGTTGCATCTTGATTTACATTCATCCAATAGCTTTTTTTTCGGTTGACGTTATATGTATAGAGATATATTTAGGTTGGCACTGCTCACTTTACATGCAGTTTAATCTTGGAACAAGCTTTGAAATGCGGATAAAAATCCAGATAAAATTGAATATGCAAAGAATGAATATATATTCGTTAAATATATATTCACAGGCCTCTAAATTGTAGGTGTAGTTTGAGGTTAATGCACTGCCCCTTGCTGATCCACATTAGGAACTACAGAATGTACTGATACTATTGAGTGATGTTGCATCAATGAAGAGTCCTCAGGAATTGAATGCTGCTGTTTTCTTAACAGCTGCGATATTGCTTTAGACATGTCTTTAGTTGAGAGTTTTATATTGCACACTCATGGTAAAGGGAGTAATGACTAAAGCTCTGCGGCAGAATGATAAATCAGGTAACTATAAGAGAAAGCACCAGCTGCTCCTTGTCAAATTTGTCGCCCGAGAGAAACAGAGACAGACGTGACTTTCCAGGGAAGCCTCTGTCTCCCCTGTGTGAGTGCGAGTGTGTGCCAGCTTTTCCTCAGCCTCCGCAGTAAACACGTAGGTGTTGGGTTTTAGTTTATTTGACACTTTCCACTTCAGAGTGCTTTCACCTACCTGACTGAGCCTTTCTGTGGGTGGTGGTGAGCATTTCAACAGAGCGGACCGATTAAACCGCTATAAAAATTGGACACTTTCCTCTGACATGAATGGGTGCAGTATGTGTGTTTTCATCTGTATAAAGTTTAATTAAACCAAATCATGAATAGAAAACATCATTTTGGGGAACTGACTTTGGACTAAAACTTAAACTGGCTTTAACTTTCATGAAGCGAAGTCCACTTATGCAATTTCCTCTTACATAAATATTCAGTAGAAAGATGAACAACACATTTCACTGACAAATAAACTAGCAATCACAAACAAAGAAAAATACCACCAAAACAATATGTAGAACAAGCTGACCACTTTGTCTGCAGAGATCTGGTGGACAGACAGCAGTGCTGAGGGAAGAGGATTATAATGGAACTGCAGGCATATTGATATCTCAAACAGTTTGACAAACCTAGTTTGATCTTTATTTCCGAAACATGGATGTGGATGGAGATCTTGAGAGCGTGCAAGATCTTAATCCACATACTTGCTATACTTTCTTTCTTGATCTCCCTGCTGCTATTGTTCTCAGTAAACGCCAGTAAGTCATTAAGTCCTCAGGGGTCCAGCTCAGCACCCAGCACAGGAAGAAATCCCCCCCACCCCCCCACTCCAAAGGATTGACTTGGGCATGTGTGTCCAGGGTCAGTTGGGATTAGGGCTGGATGTGGTCTTTAGTAGCACAGCCAGGGTAATCTACGTTAATGGCTTGCTGTGCGAAGGCCCTGCTTTCCTCCTGCGTCTCTGTGGGCAGGACGGCGGCAGCTGCTTGTCCTGCCTTGCTGTCCCGCACTCCTCCCCCCTCACGAGGAACCCCCCATCATTCACCTACCTGTGGGAAAAATTGGCTCGCTGTCCCACTGCTCCCAGCTGTTCACCATTAAGCTGAAAACAATACAGCAATTTCTAGCTGCAGTGTCTTAAGGTGCTTTTAAGCTCTGCAGTTGATTCGGAACGTGCTGGAATCAAAGCTCCGTCCAAGTGCAAACCCTTTCCATTAGTGCATAGTGTTAGTGAGTATTTGTTCAGTCTATGCAGCTCCTGTCTCTGCTCTGGTGTCAGGTAGCATAACCAGACACATAACTGTGCATTACTGTACGGCTGAGATTAGTCACTGTTTATAAAATAGCCGGCACAAAATATGCAGACTAAAAGCATGGAAGTGTGTAGAGCAATGGAATAGTTCCAAATGTCCCTCACTTTAAAAGTGTAATTTAAGTTGACTTTTGGAAGCATTGGCCAGTACTTTGCTTAAAAACTACAAAGAAACCATTTCAGTTTTATTTTAATCTTTGTAGATCTTTAGGTAGGCCCATTGTGGAGAGTGTAACAACTGGACCGACACTTAGTCAGCCTCACATTGAATAAAATGAATACATTTTACTCAATCCATTTTGTGCAATGACTAAAATTGTAAATCAAAATGCACACTTTTTAATTTTGTATTTCTACATTTTCAGCTTGTGGTTTTATAGCTGTGGGATTGCACTTTAAAATGCCAGAGATTCCAGTTTAAAGTGTGTTTTACACCTTTTGATGGACGGTTAAAATGCAGAGACAGTTCTGAAATAGTGTTGATTAAGGGCTATTACAATCAGACCAACCAGCGCAGTTTCCCTCAGCTCCATCATCGGCCGTGTCGCTACCGTCTAATGTCACTGTTGCTACAAAACCCTTTTGTAGCCATTGCTGGACTGCTTTTTTGTGTACAATTGAACATTTACCTTGCTTTACGTTGTGTGAGCATTTCAGATCGACTGGACAGTGATAAAAACAACGAAATCCATGGAACTGGATTTGTTCCTCACCCAGTGCTATTTACAGCAATCTGCTGTATTTAAAGAATGAAATATTTTTTCGGTATGTCAGGTCTTTACTTTGTACTTGTTTATACAGACAAGGTTTTATTTAGATAATGGTGATATTGTGCTTTTGTTGAGAAGAAGACCGTAGGTTGTTTGTTTGTTACTGAGGGTTGAAGTCCAGAGAGAACTAGTCACGACAGGTGTGCGAAAATTGACGACAGGCAAAAAATAGGAATCGGAGAAATCCTGTTTTTATCTCCTCTAGAAAATTGGGTGGCCACAGCTGAGACCATCTCTTTCTAGCACACAGAGGTCAAGGTTTTCAGATGAATTCTTACGTTACACTTCCCTGTCTCATCTCACCCCCCAGCCCCTTTCCGTTACATTTGTCTTTCTGTCATTTTGCTGTTTCATTTCTCGTCCTTTCTCCCCAAATCACCTGTATTTCCATAACCCCTGCCTTCTCTCCTCTTCTCTCTCTTTTTCATCCTACCCCCTCTCTCTTTCTGCCTATATCTCATCATCATTATTTCGGCCGGCAGACAGACTGAGGGCACGCATGCAGTCGTTTATCCTGCTGCTCCCTCTCCTGTTCTTCAGAGCGTTCCTAATCAGAAGATAGTGTCGGCTTTCATTCATCCCCAGAGCTTCATAAAAATCTGAGCTGACTGGCGATGAAGTAGCACAATGGCCTGCAAACCCCTAGGCCAGGGGTCTAACCCTCATCATCTCACTTTTTTTGTTTATTCTGTCTCTCTCTTTCTCTTTGTCTCTGTTCCTCTACCCTCTTCTACTTCACTCTGTAATTTTCCTCACTTTTCCATTTGGTGAATGAGCTGCAGCATTCTAACACAATGTAGCTTCACTTAACCTTCTGTCTAACTCAGGTCGAACACTTAGCTGCTGACTTGCTAACTCGCTCACTTCACCTGGCCTACAGCCCCCACAATGCAACAGCAGCAGATGAAATGTTATTATGCTCCCTAAATCAACTCTTAACAATGCACAGAGGGATTGGTCTGTTGAATACAAAGCAGGGTTGATTTGTGACATGGGGGAAAAAGCCTGGAGGAAGGTCAAGGAATAAAAATCATGAAGGATAGTTGGTGTAGATGTGTTTTTTGTTTGTGTGTGTGTCTGTGTGTGTGTGTGTGTGTGTGTGTGTGTGTGTGTGTGTGTGTGTATGTGTGTGTGTGGTGAATTGCCTCTGGCTACCAGCATACATTCTGTGTGAGCTCTTATTGTCAGGCCACAGTGTGAGCTTGTGTACATTTTGATTCCTTTCAAATACTTGATTTTAGCCCAACAATCTTCTAAATATCGCTGACACCAGTTAATTCCACCTACTAAATGGTTCTGGAGAGTGTGCCTTTACTCTGAGACTCATGAAGCATGCTATTGAAATCGTGTAATGCAGCATCTTATGTTGACAGGAGAGAGAAACTATGGTAAGCAGTTATAAGCAAGGAGAGTAAAAAATAGATTTCCAATTCCATTGACATTTCTACCTGTACATGGTTTGACAGTGTACAAATTGTGCCTTGCCAAGAAGAAGTGTGTAGATGGGATGGTGCCATTACTGGTGGGCATGTCATTGATATCACCTGAGGGATGCTTTTTTGAAAATTAACAATCCAAAAATTCAACAGAATGCTAAGACAACTTTATTATAGAAATGCCACGGTGCCTCTGTTGCCTCTGTAGTTTTTCCTCTGTATCTCCCAGTCCTGATTTAGGAGCACAGCAGATGGAAAAAGATCTTGTAACTAATCTCAAAAGCCTGTGCTGGCACGGTTGGGCATGTGGTGGCTTTGGGAACTATTTGGCTTTGCAGTACAAATGAAGCTTCAGACATTCTGAATGGGATTAACAATGCCCAAAAAAATGATACTGAAAAGAAGTATCACACTATATGATGTTAGGAGCAACAAGAGATTCATACATTGCTGCAGAGGAAAAGCACGCTTCAGACCTTTCAAGAGATCTGATTCATATCCATCAGATTTGACATTGTCTGCATAGCAGTGCTCTTGTTATATCAGCATTGTTCTGTTCTGACTTGCTGCAAGGTGTTCTGGCCTAAACATGCCTTAGCCTCACTGTGACAGTGTCGTCTTCATAAGCGCTCCATAAAAGTATTGATAAAAATGATTGAACTTCTGATGATTTACTCGAGCTACACTCTTTCATAGATAACAAAGGCATCATTGAGATTCCAGCTCAGGTCTTAGTAATAGGACACAGCCTTCTAGGCCACTTGCGCCACTCGGGAGCCAATTGAAATCCTCTTTAAAAATTCATCTTTTTTTTGTTGTTGATCGGAGTGACTCCATTAGAAGTGTGTTTAACAAATCCTACTTTTAGCTGGATGGAGGCTTTTTATGGTGCCCCCAGTGGAACTGGATGATCTATGATAAATACTGAGAGATTTTTCAAAATCCTTTCTTTCTAAATCCCAGAACATCGCACTAATTGTATGACTGCTGAGAGAGAGTGAATAGGTGGTGGTGGATTTATACATTTTTAGTAAGAGAGAATAATAAGACCCAAAATGCTGATAAATATGGATTTCGAAAGTGCTGATGCTGTGTAATGTCTGGTAGTCACTTCATTAGAGCTCAGTCGTGTGGAGTAGCTTTGCAGGACCATGACATTAGACCTCACCACACTGTATCCCATTATTTTTGAGTGCAGTTACTGCAGTTCCTCAACTAAATGCAATATGTGTGGCCCAGCTTGGTGGGCAGCAGACTATCTGTCTCTGTGAATAAGCCTATTCTATCTATGGTCATGATTACCACTGTCACTGAGTGAAACTCAGAGGTCCTATAAACATTTACTCAGCTCGTAGCTCACCACTGCTCCAGAGACTAGGTCCCTTTATGCCTCTCAAGAGACCTTTCTCTGTGTGGGTCTGTGAGTGTGTGTGTGTGTGTGTGTGTCTGTATATGTATGTGTTAGCATGAATGACTCGTGATTTCTGTTTTAGCCATTTGTGTCATGCATCTGAAAGCTTATCACACAGAGCATTCAATTTTTGTTAAACTCATTAGACCTTTGAATACTTCAGAAATAACCGATGTGCTGGAAATTCGAGAAAGAATCTGTTACTTATCCTCATACTGGAATTGTAATACCAATAAAGCAGACGAGAGTACAAATGAAGTCTGTAATCTGTCATGTTTAGTATTATTTAATTAAATACTATAAGCTTTTTGAGCAATCACAGATGCTCCTGATAAACACTGTGATTAATCTAGACATGTACTTGATCTAACATGCAGTTATTTTTGGCGAAATGAAGGCACACATTTTCACATCAAGATTATTGATGAATACAGAATGTAATGCGGTGCTACATCAAAACTCAATATGTTTTAGTGTAACCACAGTTTTGTATTTCAGTTGTGTAGTTGGAGTATCATCGTTATTTTTCTGGAGCAGCATTAATTTGACAGATGTGAGTGTGTGAGGTTGTGTTTACTTACTGAGCTGCTGTGATCTGAGTAAGCACATGTAGTGTAACCTCACCTTGTAGGAAGCTGCCTACATGCCTACATGTTGAATGCAATGTGATTATTTCCACACTGTGTCTCTTATCATATCTCTCCCTACTGGGAGTATAATCATATGTAAATATACATGCATCCAGAGTTGTGTCTGGACTCCTGCTTGCTGTCTTCCTCCCTGCTTGCCCCCATCAACCTGTCACTCCTCCAGACTGCTGATCTGTTTGTGTATGAGAAACAATAATATTGAGGTTGTTAAAAAAAAAAACCTCCACCCCCATTTTTAAACCGCTGCTTTTGTATTTAACTTCAGATATTGGTTGAGCGTAATAGTTTTCTCTTGACAGAGAGTTAAGCAGGGGCGTAGCACACGGGGTTGTGGGGTTTCAACACCCCCACTTTGTTGAACCGTGATTCCACACCCCACTTTCATCAGATTAAACTGTATTAAATTGATTAAATAGTTTTTATAACTTGGCCTCCCATCCCAGAACACCCCCATCTTTGGAAAGCTTGGATTTCAGAATGCATTTTGGGCATTTTTAAAGCGTTTTCTTTGTTCTTACATTGTGTTCTTCTTCTTGTAGGACCCTGGTTTTGCCACCTTCCTCCTTGAGCAGCTGCAGGTACAGGAATGGCCGGAGCAGGGTGGGCATGAGGGCACTCGGTGCCAGGTGTGTGCTACTCCGGTGCAGCAGCTGAGGCAGCAGGCTCTGCAGGCGCTCCAGGAGCAGTGTTCCGGTGCAGAGATGCCTGCACTGCCCGTCAGCACCTTCCCCGGACAGTCCACCAGACTAACCACACACAGTGTGGTTACGCTCTCCTCCAGACCACCCACTTCCAGGATCCCCCACCCAACCCACAACATCCTGGCCGTGGGAGAGCAACGGCGGGGCCTTGGCTGGACACCCAGCTCCAAGCCCAGTGTCCAGGTGACCGTGGGAGGTGGCCCACTCACAGGAGCACTCAGCTCTGTCACCATCCAGGCGCAGCAGTACCTGGAGGGCATGTGGAGCATCTCACGTGTCAACAACTTCCTGCCCCAGCCAAGCCCGGTATGTTCTTCTGTAAATAATTGTCTTTGGACAATTTGTTGTTTAGAAATGATTTATGAGGGAGTGTGATAAACATATACACAAATATTTTCATTCAAAATTGTGCTTTTTAGGTTACATTTTGGTTTTATTTTCAGTGCGTTTGACCTGTTTTAGTCTCTAGCCTATTCCTTTTGAATAGAAAATAGCATTTGTTTAGTTTTTGTCAACACTGGAGTATGTTGCCTCATTTGAACATTTGAAAAACATGAACAATTCTGCCCCCTATCCCTTCTTTCAATGGTCGTAATCAAACATTCAAAATGAAATATTTTTCACCCTGTCATTATTATGTACTCAGGGCTGTTTCCTCTGGATCAAGAACCCTTCATTTAGTTTTGTTGCTGTTGTAATGAAATGGCATGTTGTTTTTTTTTTGTAAATGGTGGCAGTCATTTACAATTACACGTTCCGAATGTGTGCTGCTGAACTGTGCAAAATTATGAATGTTTGGACAGAACTTCCAACATCCTTGTTGGAGGAAGTGAGAAGCAGTGTTGGAGCTTTACCTCTCATTGATTTTTCTGTTGTGGAAGCAGGGTAATTACACACCTGTCAACTTGAATGAGCAATGAGAAATTTTAATCATCTCCTTTGTTATTGTGGGAATTATCAGTTAAAGCAGCGTTTCTAGCCTGTAAAAGGTTTTAAAGCCGCTGTAGTAATGGGCAGGCTCTCAGGCTCTTGTTTTTCCACACATCATCGATTTATCTGTTTTAAATGGGGAATTCCATCAATTATTAAAATTTCTGCTCTGGTTAATTGTTGAAGTGTTAACCAAGTAATTTGGGGTGGTTTGGTATTTTAGAGAAACTCATAGACCAAAATGTCTTCACAGTGGTGGTGATTGGAAACAGGGAGCACAATTTCTATAACACAAATGACCAGTGGAACTACATGTATCTGTTGAGAATGGTAGCAGTATACATTTATGTACATCCCTGTGTCTGTGTTTAAAAAAGACTTTAGAAATACATAATCTCTCTGAGCTATAATAAAACATAATTTCACGCATGAGGCAGTTTTTTCTAAACCACATTTATTTTATACCATGTTTGGAATCTAATTCAGATAGACCCTTCAAAAATCTGTGAACAATTAAACATTTCTCTTGATTGGCTGCATCTTAGTGATTAAATGATGCAATGATTAAATGAGGGAATCACACTTAATATTCTGTATTAACTTTGAGATTCCACACCAGACAGTCTGAGTCCCTGCGCTGTGGCTTAAGCAAAAATGTGCAGCATGCCACAGGTTCCAGATCAACTATAACTGTCCCTTTTTTAAGACCCTTTGCACTATTTATTGCTCTGAATTCTCATTTCATTTGCTTGTTTATTTTTTATTGATGCTGGGTTTAAAACACTGCCTCCAATCTGCCCCTGGCAGGAGGTGTACCATTCATGAATGGTGGAGGTTAAATGTGTGAATGTGGCTGAATTCGCCTCTTTGCTTGAATGTCAACAAGTGCTTTTGTTCCAGCGAGCCCGCAGCCGGTGAGGCTTTTAGCAGCTGGTGTGTGCCTCGCATTCAGATGGCATAAAGAGCTTTGATTTGTAAAAAAGCTGCAGAGATGGACTTCTTTCACAGCATGGGGTGGAGCCAGCAGTGAAAGTCTAGTGGCATTTACACACTTATATGTATGCTTACACTTAAACACACCCCCATATACACACAAGCAAAACCATCCATAGGCATAGTGTTGTCCCCTCCGGCTTCAGGATGTATGCTTAGCCGACCCCCCACCACAGTGAAGCGTACCCACCGGGACTTGGAGCGGCTCCCTTGCTTTCGTTACATGGACATGAGCCGGCGGAGTGACAAAAAAAACGCAGGGGGAGCCGAGAGGCAGGAGCTTTAATTTGTAAGATGAGTGGCGTGATTTCTTTGGGGAGAGAGAGAAGGAATGAGGGCCGACAAAGGCCTAGAGATGGACGGAGTCTGACAGCAGGCCTTTAGAGAGCAGGGCTGCTGTTGCGTCGCCTCGGGCTGTGGGCCTGCCCAACCTGGTAATGGGACACCTGTGAAGAAGCTGCTTTAGAGGCTGGAGAAGACGAGCAGGAGAACAGGAAGAGAAATTCAAGGCACAAAGCCTTAGACAGACATACACTGGGGAAAGGAAGAGAGCGATGGGTGTCAAGGGCAAAGTGGATTTTAATTGGATGCTGAATAAACATACACATGCGTACATGCAAACACACACACACACACACACATACAGCAAAGAAACTTAAAGATTTTTTACACAATACATGATCAATTTCACAGTTTACTCAATCACATAATCACAATATAATTACAAGTCAGTCAAGTAGGTCATTATACACAAATACACAGTACACAGTGAAACAAAACAGAAACGACACAAGACTGAATTACTGCAGGCAGGACAGGACTACACAGAGTGCAAAGAGGCCAAGAAGGGTTTCGGAAGCAAGAACAACACAATTCAGTTTCAGTTGGAATGAACAAAATAATCACTAAAAGCTAGAACTACATATTAAACCACATATTATGATTTCAACATTTCAGCCCCAACAAAAGTAAAGTGCGAGATATCACCTCGAGGTTCTGTTTTGAAATGTCTGAAATCTCTCATTCCCACCTTGGTTCTAGTCATTTCTGCTTACCTACACATATACATAAAGCATATATAGGAAACACATTCTATTTACACTTGCCTTGAAAGTGGTCAGCATCTCGGTAGAGCTTTGAATGTGATTTCAGTGATCCAATTTAAGTTCGATCACAATGCATACTTGTTGTTTACACTTGGCTTTCAGTTGTAATGCGTGTAAACAAATTTCGAATTGACCTCAGTCTGTAATGTGCTCTCCAATCTCAAAATGAATGATCACATCAGGCTCACTGACTTGGAGGGTTTTAACAAACTGCCTCTAAAATGTGTTTGTTGGAACGTGTGTGTGTTTGTATGAAAGTATTTTTATTTTAGGGAAACTGCTTGTATGTCTTGTGCTCTAGAGCCTTTGCAGAAATTAAAATATTAGAGCAGATTTGGTATGAAAACCATGCGTATTCCATCTGGACAAGTGGGAATGGAGAGCAGGGGTCGTCAAGGGGACTCCACAGACAGCAGCCGAGGCAAAGAGAGAAAGGGGAAAGGAGTGAAAAAATATGTATGCATGGTTGAGTTGACTGCTCGGTTCCCATTTTTTATTCTGTCTCTTGCTGGATCTGTGAGGTGATATGAACACCATATGCGGCTGTAGCCTAATGATCTGACCAGAGGCTACAGCACGCTTATCTCACTCTCCCTCCTTCTGTCTGCCACTCACTGAAACAGGTTGACAGAAGGGCTTAAGCCCCACACCTCTTCAAACGTGGGGTTTTCTGACAGCGGGTTGACACACTGTAGGTCTGTATGTGTGTGCATGCGGGTGCGTGTTGTGATAGAAGGCTTGGGACTGCTTTTTCCGTATCTGTGCATGGAGCCATGTGCTGTCCAAATCGTCACCACTTGCACAAGTGTGAAGCTGTTTTTATTTATTGCGGCTCATGTGGAACTGGAGAGCAGTGTGCTGTGATCTCCCTGCTTGTTATAGTGCTGGTCTAGCGTAGTGTTGTTTTCATTTTCCTCCGGGGTTGGAGCATGAGAGCATTCCTGTCTATGTTGATGGGGGCTTAACACTTGAGGTCTTCTTGAATACCCCCTCAAGCCATTTAATTACACATTATACACTATTTTGTGCAATCAGGGGTTGCATTCATGCAACTAGGTGCCATTTCTTCCTTAATGTGGACACAAAAGTCTGAATTCATGTGCCTTTTTTTTTACCTCACATTTTACTGTTGTCCTCCAGTGTTTATATTGTGACAGCTGTCACTCACTTGGAGTTTCTGGCAGTAAATACTGCAGAAGCATTATTGCATCTGGTCTTATATCTTCTCCCTTAGTCTTAAAGAACTGCTAAATGTTCAGAGCTAAGGATCTTTGCGCTAAAGGCTTGTGCTGTCAGTTGGTTTATTTGTTGTGGTTGTTCATGACATGTCACAGCATTACAGTTAAATCTAATCACCAGTGAGGGTACATTCTTTCAAACATCAGTCTTTTCAATTACTGAGAATGCCCAGGGTGAATGGAGGCGTTCTGCTGTGCCCTCTGCTTTGTGTGAAAGTCCCTCTTCGCATCCTGAGATTTTGATGTGTGCTGCTCGTATATCGTCTTAGCTTTATTAATAGTTTCGCTGTCAGGGTACTTTGACATACTGCGTGTGCTGCAGGGCATGTGCTTTATAGAAAGATTGTAAATGATGTTATTTTAGTTGCGAGACTCTGAATCCAGGGCAAACATGGAGTAAGTCAGTATGCACAGTGACTGGAACGCGCTGACAAAACACATCTTGCTAAGATGACATGCCATGTTAAAGTCAAGGTTGTCAGTTGCAGAGTGTGTTTAAGTCTTGGCAGACTCTGAGAAATGGCTCAGCCTTCCATGCTGCTCTTAGTGCACTGCTTACACACAAAACAAGCTTTTGGCAGTTGATATTGATCATAGCCTTATGCTGCTTAGTTCCTCACGGAGCTAGCAGACAAAGCAGCAGCCCGGGCTAAATAAAGATGCCTCACAAGACTGAAATATGGTTGGGTTGCAGCAAGAAGTCAGGCTTTATTATGATTTTGTGTGATTTTAGTGGCATGAGCCACATTTTTGTGTGCATGTTTGGTATGTAAAATAAAGTTTGGCCTTGTTGGCTACAAAATCTATGGTAATAACCATAACACATTAATAACCAAACCCATTCAAACAGGCAGACAGTCTTAAACCTGAAACTCCATTATACACACAGTAATGTTAATTACAATTATTTAATTATTCACATTATTCATAGTAGTAGTGTATTTCATGTTATACATTTTGCTGAAAGCTGAAAAAGTTCATATAGTTGCAAAAATTGTTTGTAGGACTTTGGTGCTATTGAGAGCGCATTTTCAAAAGGTGAAGAACCGTTTAACTTTGTAGGGAACCAGAAACATTCAGCATGTTGATATAGGCCTATATGGGACCGTTGTCATTACACCAGAACACTAGGAGAGACATTTTGAGGCTGTTTCCACATTTCAACCTCCACTATTGTCACAGATGGATCTCCGGCTATTTTCACCCTCTCTTTGCGGATCCCTGGACCTGGTTTTATTATCTCCTCATCACCCCTGCTCAGGAGGACCCCTGGGGCCCTAGTTCTGGACTACCACTGTTTGCTTCTGCCTGTGTGTCTCTCTTTTTCCAGCTGCTGTTGTGACCCTGAAGATGCTTTTATTGAGGAGAGGACAGATCTTTCTATGGGCAATTTGCAGCTTCTCTTGTGGGAGTTTTGTATTTTCTTGGTCAGGTATTGCTGGCACTTGCTGTGTTTAGATATTTCCCATGTGATTCCAGCGTTTACATTTCTGTACAGGATTAACTCAGCAGACTTTGGTGTTTGTCCTTTTAGAAACAGATATTTCGATTTTTAGAGATGTTTTCCATGTACTAAAACAGTATGACCTCTTTCAGACGCAGGGTCCCGTTGCTGAGACCGAGAAGCCTCTGCCCTCAGACACGTCCATCTCTACTGTCTCCCTCACCTCGTCCAGACAGAGGAGTCCAGTCCAGTATGGTCCAGCAGCACCCATGTCCTCCAGCGAGCCTACCTCAGCGGCAGCCTCTTTCTTCATCAGGTAAGAATGATCCTCTGAGTAAGTTGCACTAGGCTCATTCACACTGATAAAATATGTCATTGTCTCACCATTTTTGTTTTAAAACAATTCATTTGTTTATTTGTTATTTGGGCAGAATTAGATGTTCAGAATACAGAAGCAATTACTGAAGACATGTTCATTGTATAAAGTTTACTTTAGTTTTGCCAGGTAGTCACAGTGCAAAGTGGATGTATGAAGCAAAGATATTGAGTTGGGTAATCTCAAATAAAACTTTGTATGTGGTGATTTTTGGCTGAACCACCAGAACACTAATTTAGTGTAAGCTGTTCAAATGGGTTTTTTAATGGCAAGAGTGTGTGCAGACCTGACAAAAGGAAAGAACTGAGAATGCATATTTAGAAGTTGCTACATGCCACACACCAACAGTGTGATTAATTGGTCTCTGGCTGCAAGTAGAGGAATTGCGACGCAGCCCGAAGATCCGCTCTGTGAACTGCCACCTGTAAAAGTGCTTCCAGGTCACACAGACAACAGAGAGGGGAGGCCTCAGGCGGAGACAGGGTTAATTTTTACGGGATGATTTATAATTGCACGCCTGTTTTCTTTGGACTTCATCTCAAACAAGCGGATAGGCAGGGAGGCCCTGCTTTGTCCCTGAGAGAGAGGCTTGGGAGGGAAAGAAAGAAAATAGATTTGTTTTTTCCCTCCCATTTGCATGCTCAGGGGAAAAGAGACGAGAAGTAGGAAACGATGATGTTACCACCTTTCGGTTCATTACGAATATTAGCTCCTGCCAAGAATTGCTGGTGCTTTTGTTGGCAGAGTACTTAATTATTACTCTAGAAACCCTAACATTCATCAAATACTTGTCCAGGGAAGAGAATGAACTTTAAACTCAAATGTCTTTGTCACCAGATTGAACTGATGCTGCTACAGGCCTGTTGTTCATGTACTTTTTACTGATGAGATGAGTAGCAGGGGTGTGAAATGCGAATCAGAATCTGTGTTTATGTTTGTTTGCTTCTCCTCCTCCAAGTATTGGAGTTAATCAGTGTACCACACGTCTGGGTGCTCCACAAAATATATTCAAAAACAAATGGTTTAATCCTCTGAAGTAATAATTAGTGGACTTTTCCAGTAAAGACAGAGGATGCAGGTGAAGGGGAGAGGAATGTCCATCTCCATCTCCCTAGTGTGTGGCCGCCGCGTGCCCACTTGTACAACAAGCAAGTGGGCTTGCTGGATCAGCAGCACTTCTCTTGTAAATGAAATGTTAATTAGAGTGCAATTAGAGTCACGCAGAGGAGGGAAAAGCAACAGGGGAGGATGTGAGTCCGTTTGCGCTCATCCTCTTAGCTCACTGATCTGCTCTCATCAGCTCTCCCTCATATGCTCGAAAAGATCTTCCTTCATCAGGGACTGGATGTGGGTTTCCATTTCCTATGTTTGTTTTGTACTTTGGGTTCATTTGTTAAACCTAAAACCGATGGAATATCAGTGATGCAATGCAGTGATGATTTCTTACACAAATAATATTTAGGCAGTAACCGCTATGAATTATTCAGTTATTAATATGGGCTGTGGATATGGGGAGAGGATGGAATGGTGGGGGCCATGTCTAGAGATGCCCTTGTATGTCAGTGTGAAAAAAATGTATATGTATATATTTTCAGGTTGTATATCATTATAAGGTTTTGGTGCCCTCCTACATAACACTGATATAATCAGGTTATAAACCTGTCATGTCAGATAGTACATGCTGCCATATTCTGTCATGACACATTATGTCCAATAACACCACCATTGCCGGTAGTTGCCATGGCAGATGTTTTGCAGTCTGTGTTTTATGCCATAACACATTTGTGTCACATGGCAAATGAATAAAATCTGCATGTCAATAACAAGACATGGTTCAATTTTTGGGCATCAGTAACATTCAAGTCAAAATCTTTGAGGAATCTTTATTCTTGAATAAAGCATGTTTTTATGTTAGGGACTGAAGTCTGGTATCGCTAAGAGGACCTAAACTTTTAAAGGTGTACATTTGTTCACATTTTGAATTCTTGAGCTTTAACTTAAAAAAAAGATCGCATTCTGTCTTTCAAGGAATGATCTCACTAGGATAAACATAAGGGTGACTAATGTGCTTATTAGGAGTTTCTGTGGTGTTTGTGGTCTCTTCACACTATGCACATATTTAGTTTTAGGCTGTGGAGCTACTTTAGAGTCATCTGAGCATTAGATTTGTACTGAGGAATCGCTTGAGGATGAGAAGACCATGGAGGACAGTGCTGAGCTATGAGGCGGAGGGAGAGTGATGGATAGTTCAGAACGATCTCAGTGCTGAAGCCCCCAATCTCAGCGAATGCTCCGGTGTGACGAAGCATATGATTAGTGTATTGACATTCTCTGCAGCTTCCATAATGAAAACAGACAGAGATGCTGGCAGGGCGCGAGACCTCTCTGATGCTCGGTTACAGTCAGCAAGCCCCTCACTGTGCAGCCTTGTGTATTCTTATTCCACCTGGGTGCTCCAGGAGATGAAAAGGCCAAACCAGCACAAATGGAACCCTCTGAATACAGGCATGGGGAGAAACACACTGGGCTGGTGGTAGATGGGAACTGGGCTAAAATTGATTGAAAGAATATAATGGTGTTTAAGATGGGCACATGCTCCATTGCTTTCCAAATGGATGAGAGAGAGAGAGAGACAGAGAGAGACAGAGAGAGAGAGAGAGAGAGAGAGAGAGAGAGAGAGAGAGAGAATGAGGAGAACAGAGACACTGCCAGTGTGGATATGGAAGGACAGATTGAGAAAAACAGTTCTTTGGAAAAATGGTTTTTGTCTGTGTGTGTGGGAGGGGGGCAACAGTGTCAGCCAGGGGAAGTAGAGCACTGTGAGGGCACACACTGAGTGTGAAAAGTTGTAGCTAAAACTGCAGGGATGGGCATTTTGAGAGATTTTGTGTGCAGCTTGCAGGGCTGCTGAAAATCTGAAACCTAAACAAACAATGCCAATACCAGTTTTACAGTGGGACCAGTTTACACAGTGGGGTCAGATATCTGTAATGGGACCTGGGGGTTGTGGAAGCCTAAAAAATGACAAATGTCCAAAAAAAGGTTGAACAGTCAAATGCTTCTCTTTCAATAAAAAGAAATGGTAATATATTTCTACCCAACATCATTTTGGCTATTTGTAATTATTACTTTTAACGGCTCTTCCCCTTCTATAAATCCTGCGATCCTGATGCCTCGCTTTGTGTTTTCAATGACTTTTTTTGTGTGCTGTCCTTATGCGCCCTCACACATATTTCATTTGTGGTCATTTTCTCATCTTTCAAACTCTCTCTGCCTTTGTTTTAGTGGTCAGCGGAATTTTAAATGAAATGAACGGAAACCAAGGCTGAGCTTCTTTCTTTTTTCGTTTCAGTGCTGCTGATTTGGGTTGAACCGTCTTACTGGTTTATATGAGTGTTGTGGAATGGTAGCCTGGATTTCTCATCATGCAGCCATGTGTTACTGGACAAACTTCAATATATTTTATTGCTGTTATTTATTTACTTTGTCGTGTCTGTTGGTCAACTCAAGGCCGGGTATTCACCTCAGGATTACTGTTAATTCTAACAAGTCCAAGGATCATTAAAGCTAGCCGATTCTGCTGGGTAATCCAACTATTGCTCAGCCCCTAGAAGTTTATGTGAGATTGTGTGTGTGTATATGTACAAGAAAAGCACAGCTGTTTGGTGGTATGCAGCTTTGCAGTGTCAGTGAGTAGCATGCATGGGGAAGTGTTCATGCTCTCTTCCAGATGCTGGTCCAGGTGAGGCTGGGTGGTAATGACTATGATTGGAGCAAACATTCCACCATAATTGCCCTGCAACAATCCAGACTATCCCCAGACAAGGCCTGCCCTTTGTAGCTGACAAAGTGCTTTGTTGCCCAGGCCTTAGGGAGTAACCATAGTTACAGAGTGTTTTTGGCAAGTAATACAAAGGTAGGCTGATGGCGTCTGTCAAATGAGAAGCTAAAGAGGGCAGCTAAAGAATAAGGCCCAATTTAATGCATTTTAAAATGTGTTTTAACATTTCAAATGTTTACTTTTTCTACAACATGTCAGAATTTCACACCATTTTGAATGAGATGCCGAAGAGGTTTGTCTTGAGTGGATTTCTTATTGCTGGCTGAGCGTGGCTTCCGCTGCAGATATCTAATTATTACTTAATCATTATCATCAGCCCTGGCTAAATTAGCCTAGTTAGCCTCGAATAACCTGTATTGCCCCTCATTCCAGAAATGCCCCCAGGGTGGCCCCATTTAAAATCAATTACGTACATAAATGCATCTGTTTAATCGCATTGTTAAGCTGATTAGCTTCCTATTCCAGCTTTAGAACAGCAGCATAGACAATACAGCTAGGCACTGTAAACTGTTGGATGCCGTCCTCTCTCTTATTTATGAGCTATGCTAATAGGAGGTGGCCTTTTCCTGGGTGAAACAGGGGGAGGGGGGAAATAGACTGGTTGAGTGGAATGGGGGTTGATTTTCGATGGGTGGGAGGGGTGTAGAAACAGGGAGAGAGTTCAGAGTTCACTCTCACTTAGCTTTTGTGCACAGACACACACACACATGCTAACAGATCTTAGTTAAGCTGATAAGGCTCCAATAGGCTCAGGATTTGTTGAGAGTAACAGAGAGTGAGAGAGAGAGTGTGAGAGAGAGAGACACAGACAGAGAGAGAAAGACAGAGAGTGGAAAAAGAGAGATAGAGTGAGAGAGAGTTAAAAGGAGTGTAGTTGGGCAGTAGTAGAGACACAAAGATGGAAGGATAGAGTTCAGAAAGGGGGGACAAGAAGGTAAATGGTCTGTGTGGCTGGCTGCTTTTTGAGTGACTGCACTAATCCCTGTCAGGGACAAATTGGCAAAACAGATTAATGCTGAGTGGTGTTGGCCCTAGAGCGGAGCTGGAGCCCGTCACACAGCTGCATCACGGAGACCAAGAGGGAAAGCGGTGCAGCATGAGTGTGCTCCAAGGCTGAGGACACACACGCCCACACACATCCTCAGAGCCGGGTGCTCCTACCCTAGGGCAGGCTCAAACACACGCAGTAGTGAAGCAATGGACATTGAGAAGGACATTCAAGCACGCTGACCTATGGTGGGCAAGCTTGGACTGATGCTCCGCACTACTGCCTCCAGTTGGAAAGAGAGAAGAGCAGAGACCGTGGAGGACATGCACTGGGGTCCTACCATGAAGCTACAGTAAGTTAGTCCCTCAGAGTGCACACATGGGTGTGTGTGTAAATGTGCAAGTTGTTTGTTTCTGAAGTTTTTTTCTAATCACTCCTTTAGTATCGGAGCTGCAAACTAAAAACATCTTTTTGACATATTTTAGACATTTTGACAGGTTGTTGTCTGTGTTGTCTGCAGATTTGATGCCTGTGACTAGGTTCCACAAGCTTTGAAAAGCAGTCATGTTCGTCGCGAGTCAGAAATTTGGTGCAATCATCCCTTGCTTTTGTTCCATATAAATGAACAGTTTAGTCCCAGCAGGACTCTGGCTGTAATAGGATCAGCAGTGGCTTGTTGTGAGTGCAGAGATTCTGCTCTGTTGTTTTTACCCTGTTTGCTCTGGAGCTGAATGGCCAGCTGGTGGTCCCCAGTTGTAATCAGGCTATCATTTGTGAGTGTTTGTGTGTAAGGGTTTTGAGGTATAAGAAGGAGCAGCTGGGGCTGAGAGTCAGGGAAGGAGGGTGGGGCACCTAGTGAGCAGATAAGCCCAGGTGTGAAGGACCCTGAGTCGATTTGTGTGGGTTTGAGAGCTGGGGGTTGATGCTGGAGGTGTTGATGGATCTATCAGTCTGACCCTGCAGCCCTGGGGATCTAGCCCACTTCCTGTCCTCAGGGGTTCTGATGGGCAGTGGTGACGTGTGCAGATGGATCACTGTTTACCACTGTCACAGCCAAATCCTAACCTCAGCGCTTCTGTGCTCTACATCTATTATTTTGCATTCCAGAATTATGTGTCCAAGGCACATACATGTCTGGTGGTCTTTATGAAATTATACTTTTTGAGATTTGTACACTGGTATCTTCTACATGGCTGCAGTTTTTTTTTAACTTTAGGCTAGAGATACACCTATCTAACTGTTCCTTTCCAGATGTGGATCTCAACTCACATCACTGTATGGCTGTAACAAACTGCTCTTGCTCTTGAGGGCATGTAGCTTAGATCATTTACTTTGAACTTACTGTTCTAGAATATTAAGTTTTAATACTGAATACTGATCTAGCATATCCGAGCAGTGCGTCTACTTTAGACTCCTCAAATGTCACGTTCTTTAAAATCTCCCCTCACAGAGCTGCTTTCTCTATACCTTCACTGCTTTCGTCTACACTTTAACACCCCCTCCCTCCACCTCCCCCTACGCATCCCTCAGGTTTTGTTAATAGCCCCTATTCCCAGACCTATTCTCCACCAAAACAGTTCACACTGGGCTGATTATCACCTTTAGGGAGTGCCCTGAACACTCTGAAGGCTCTTTGTTTTGTCTTAAAGACGACAGGCTTGCCTTTGAAGGGGATTGTGAAACAAATGTAATATGTCAGCAGTTTAGCATCACAATTGAACCACTCATCTACAGGAAATGTCAGATGTGTGTGCCTCCTTTTCAGTGCTTTTGCCTGCTTTTCTTTTTGCTTTCTGGATTTCCCCTCTTTTGAAGTACAGGGACAACTGGAAATGTACATAGAGAGTTCCCCAACTCACCCTAACCCTAACCCAAGAGCACATTGTTGCCGAGCAGCCCCCAAAAGGCCACCTCATCAGAACCTTTGTGTGTAATGCCGGGACAGAGCTGAGGCCAGCACAGCTAGGCTGCATTCCTGTCTCTCTAGAAGTGATGACCACATGCCACAAGTCCACTCTGTGTCCTCAAGTGACTACTTGATAAGTTTTGATGGAGGGGAAGTTGGTGCACTTGGGTCTTTCAGCTAGTGAAGTAAAAACAGCCAGTGAGTCAGAGGACCGCCAGCCGTTACAGCGTCTTGTATTGTCCTGCTACTGTGGATGCATGCTGAAGGGTACACTGTTATGTCTCCCAGCACAGTAAGTGATGCACCCAGCACTTGGGGACCTCCTTTTGCACATTTAAGTGTAATTCCAATCTCTAATAACACATAACATGGTCTGAACCGCTACTGCCAAATCCAATTTGACAGCTCAGCCATTTGAGTGAATATTTTAAAATGTGTGTCAGCATATTGTGTTGCTCTGCTGACTCAATTGTGATTTATTCTTTACCCTGATTTGGTCCAGTCACAGGCTAGGAAAGATGCTTTTACTTGAGAGCTTGCCCTTGCCACCAAGGGAGACAGGCAGCCATTAGCAAGCCCCCTGGTCACTAAAAAAACTGCTGATTCATGAGTACTCTCCTGAAGCCCATAGGGGTATAGCAGAGCCTCAGTACACTCAAACACACCATGAAGAGAGGAAATGGAGAGGAGAGGACACTGTCAAATCAATCAAGCTGGAAGTGCCTCTGTGGCCCGGGGACCAGCCTCCTGCTATGAGATAGAGATGACTTCGTTTGCAGGTCTTCAGGTGGTGCAGATCCATTCTTGTAGATGAATAGAAAATCCGTATTGCATGGAAAAACAGGGCGACGTCTGTATTTATCAACCAGCAGGCTGCAGAATTCTCAGCAAATCCCCAAAGTGGAAATTTGATATAGTACAAATTGCCTTGTTTGCATTGGTCCCTGCAGCATTCACATGGCAAAAAAAATCAACTGAGCATCTTGGATGGATTAATAGCCCTATCTCTCGATCTGTACTTTAAGGTTTCTCATGTACGCTGACTCTGAGAAATAGTGGGAAGACGTATTGGTCAGATCACAACATTCTTACAAGATAAGGTCGACTGATCTCCCATAAAGGTTTAGTTGTTGCATTGCTTGGAGGACAAAGACCAAGCTGAGAAAGGATATTAATTGTGTTAGCACGTTGGATGGAATATGCATTGAAGGTTTTATGACCTATTGTCTATTTACAACACGTGTGATTGTGGCCATCGATGAGGTCATTCAGTCCATATTTCCTTTGTTATGACCAGAAGAAAACAAAGGTTGCAGCCTCACCGCCACCCCCACACCCCATTCAAACCGGTAGCTTCTGAACCGCAGACCTGTGTGTATATCTGATAACAGCCTTGTGTCTAATTAGTCTGCAGGCTGCAAGTTGATTTCCCTAACCAGTGCTGCTCAATTTCACAATTCATTCATATTCATGCGGCAGGACCAGCCCCCTCCCACACAAACTTTTTGTGTTTCTAATGAATTCCCTCTCAGTTGTCACTAAGCATACAGTAGGTCATATTTTACACATTTAAGACAAATAGGCAATGAGCTTGATTGGAATTTCCAAAGCAGGTAGTTAGGCATGTTCTTCCATAACTGGAGTACTGAGTTCCTGCTCCCTGACACATAATTCCATTCTCTCTCTAAATGTTCCTTTCCTTAAATTATGTTGGATTCAATAATGGGACGACAGTTCTTAAAAAAGAACCTCCCGCTCTGCGTGGTATCCATCTTCCTGTCAGTGTCAGCATGACTTTTGCATAATAAGAGATATTGACGTATGTCTTGCTCTTCGGATAGAGCATTACCTTTTAATGTCTGGGCTCACTTTTCAGTTATTAGTCTAATGAGCCATTATCCAGTTCCCACTATGAGCTGTCTACGCTGGTTCCCTTCTCTGCACATTTTTGTTGTTCCATGTCTTAACCTGCGCATGGGACATGTTTGACCTGCACCCTAAACCTGTCCCCTTCATCCAGAGTATGTTCTGTCTCTCGTTTACCCCCTCTTCTCCTCAGCTCTGTCACTCCAACCTTCTCTCTGATTAATCACACACAAATGTTCCCAGCAGCCACTGGGGCTGTTTGTTGTGATAGCCCCAGAGTGAAGGAGTGCAAATAAATAAGCGCTAGGTGTCCTCCATGCCAGACAGTGATTAATGAACGAGGGATGAGGGGAGATGCTGGAGAGCGAGCGCAAACCCGTTCTCTCTCTCCTTTGTTAATTCACATGCCTCTGTCAGTCCCCGTGGCCCCTTTAATTTGCTTTCAGCTTCAATGTTGTTTCTTATATTTCTAATTTAACCTGTCTGTGTTGTTGGAAAACTGACCAGAGCATTGAAACGTAAAGGCTGAGATATAAAGAACCTGCATTGCAGGATGGGGGGGGGGGTGTCCCCTGTTGCAGGGTTGTGGATATCTTCCTTGCCAGTATCTGCACATGTTTGTGCTGAAACCGAGAATTCCCCTTTCTCAGTAATCTGTGAGAGAAACCTGATTCTGAGGGCACGCCAACTGTCACGCTGTTTGCAGCTGTGCAGGGAGAAAGGGAGATAAAAGGAGACAATGATCTCCATAAACAGAAAGGTAGGCTAGGTCAACTGTAAAGGGAGAAAAGTCTTAATTATCCGACAGATTTTGGCCGGTATGGGAGTCATCATTATAGAGGTTAGCTAGCTGGGCTTTTTCCTTGAACGGATTCTCCACAAACGCTCTTCTAGATCACTCTGACACCCATGAATCTCACTAAGACATCACACTAAAACATCTCAACCAAAAAAAAAGATGACAACCTGTTGGTAACTTCATTCCGTGGCTTTGCAGCGCTGTACCCCAGGGGCCCAGGGCTGAACGATGCAACTCATTAAATAACAAAAAAGCCTGGCTGTGCTTTATGGCTCCTGCTCGCTTCTTCCCCACCGTGTCTAAGCCATCAGCAGCCAAGCCAGGATTAGCTGCACATCCTGTGTGTTTGGGGATGCCATTGAGGGGGGCAATTTAAGAAACTGCAAACAGAAGACGGCCCTAACTTCAACCCCCACCATTTCCAAGTCCTGCCTTTTCAGTACTTAAGACGGAGTCTTCCAGTCTTGCCTTGGCCTCTAGCATTGTTGGGAGATAGGGGGCTAGACTTTGCGGTGCTGTTTGGGGTGTTGGGTGAAATTGTTGTCTGACTTTTACTGTTTTATTGGTCACATAACCAGCACAGGAAGCAGGAAATTTGAAGTTTGGCACCTACCTGTGGGTTTGCTAGTAAACAAAAGCTTTCATGGGAACAGACAGCAGGATTATTTCACGAAAAACATAATTGGTAGTGGCACCTTGCTGCGTGTTGTGTCTGGCGTGTATTTTTTTGTTGAGGCTAATGCTTTCACCAGTGCGACAGGTCATTATACTTCATAGTTTATTAATGAAATAGGAAAGTTCACTTAATTTGGACTTCAAAGCAAGTCAGCCAGCTGTGCAGACATTTATATGCTAAACGTGATTCATAATTAGGTTGGCTCTTTTAATCTGGTTGGGTTATTTTCCCTGTTTAAAATTTCTGGGTACTCTTTTACCTTAATACCCATATGCAATTACTACATACAAAATAGATAAAGGGATTTATTTATTTTGTCCTCTCACAAACCACTTTAGAGGGTGGAAATAAGTGCTAAAACGGTCGCCCTTTCCAACGGCACTACGGACTCGGATTTTCTCTCCCTGTTTCTTTCTTTTTAATTAGAATGTTTTTCCATTTAGACTTGAACTGCTTCATTTATTTTGGGCTGGCTGGGGATTCCTGGGCTGGACTCGCTGAGGGAATAAAGCAATCCCTGCCTGGGCTCAGCACGACCCAAGCCATCATATTTCAGTGTTCCACTCTCAGGCTCAAAATGATTTACCTTCGTTCCGACAGCTGCTGACTGGCTCCTGGCCAAAATGCTAAGCTCAGAGAGGGATCAGGCAAATACTCCAGCAAGACACCTCTGAGTCCTTTTCCTTCTCACAGCATCCACATTCAGCACTTTTTTTACTTTCATCTCTTACGTCTGCGTATGTGTCAGTTACCTGGTTTATATCACATCCTTACTCTGGTTCAACCCATCTGTTGTCCTTCTTTCTTGTCCTTGTTTCTTCATCGTCTTTCTTTAATAGTTTACCCACTTCCTGCCTCTTTATCCCTCTTCTCAGTGCCTTGGACAATCTACTGTAATACTCCAGTCTTGCTTCTGACGCTTTATTCTTAGTAGAATATTAAGTTCACTGTTTGTGTGAAGACAATTCCGAGTACATTTAGAAAGCAATTCCCAGATATTCTCAATTGAATCTGAAAAGTCAAGAATATTATGGTAGCTGTGTGAGAAAAGCATATGCAAACAAGACAGGACTGCAGTCCTTTCTCTTTGCAGCACATTTCTAGTGTGTAACTTATTTCCACTATTTTCCACTGATGAAAAAGTACTATTTTACATTTTAGACTATAAATTCGTGGTTGGTTTGTTCACCTTTCAAGATTTGCTTTGCGGTTACATGAGTCAGCCTAGTACATCATGCTCTCTCAGAAAGGGGGAAGGTGACTCCCCTATAGTGGCCATATTTCCAACCACTTTGTTCTGTAAAATGCATGCTGATGTTATCCAGCTTAGACAGATTTAAAAAACGCCATTCTTTATGTCCTGGAGAAATATAGCACTGTACAGTCATACGTTATGGTATTAGCCTGGTCTGTACCCTGTGAGACCCTGCCAGGAACGGTGCCTTCCAGTCTAGAGGCCAGGCTGTTGATGATATTAAATTGAAGCTAAACTTAGAAATTCAAGAGAGGACTTCAGGTAGGGTTTAAATATGCACATAACTTGAAGTAGTTGGACGGCTAACTAGGTCACAGAGACAGGGTAGCGGTGTTTTTCAGGTCTCAGGTTTGCACTGCAAATTGGTTTAGATCAACCTGAGATAAGCCTGGAATCACAAGCTGTGGCCATTGTGGCCAGATTCCATGTGGTTTATTTTCATTTTTGTGTAAAATGTGCTATCACAGCAAGCCTAAATGCTTTTGTGTCAGCTAGTATGATCAGTTCTGAGCTATGAATTCCCTCGTCGTACCAAAAGGGGGGAAAACAGACTAGTTTCCTGCCTCGTGTCTGAAAATGGATGTAATAGATATGGATCAGTGGATGCAGCTGAGACAGACGCGGCACCTGACGGATTCTACAAAGCTGAAGCCAAATTCCACTCAGACTGAACTGCAGCAGAGAAGAGAAGGCATGAGAGCGCGTCTCAGTTCCACACTTGACTATTAAACTGTACTCAAAGCCCTAAAAGCGTGGGTAGAGAATAAGAGAACACTGAGAGAGTAGAGAGAGGGTAAGTAGGGACAGAGAGAAACGGAGAGCGAGAGGGAGTGAGAGGGCTAAAAAAGAGAGCAGTGAGAGGAGTGTTTGGAGAGAGGGAGGGATGAGAAAGGGAACAAAGAGAGAATGGGAGAGGGAGTAGTTAATGATGAATGAATTATGAAAACAAAGGAGTTAAATCAAAGGAGGGAAAGTGATGTGGAGAGAGTGAACAGTGATGGACTGGAGGTTTTTTTTTATCATCAGGAGTGTGTGCTGCCATGAGGCGAGCTGTTCATGTGGAAAGCAAAAGGGGAAACCATGCGCACAGTTGAACTGATATCAGACGTCACTTTTCCTATTTGTTCATGCTCAGTAGGAGCGAGTGTGTAGCAGTAACTCTGTTACACTCTCTCCTCTGCTGTCCCTTACTGGGGAGTGGGTATTGTGCTGGAGATCCATAAGCTTCTTCACTCCCTCTTCATTGCTGTGCCTCTGCTGGTTTCATTTTCCTTAATGGGAAAGAAATTTCATTCTTGTTTTGTCCACCAACAACACAGCGCCGTGTGTCTGTGGTTATTTAAAGGAAGCTTGTTTACTCCACATATATCCTGGCATGCTACTCGGCTGGCATAATATGTATAGCTACAATATGAGTTTGGGTGAAGCTAACCTTAGCCAAAGCTTTAAGTGGGGGGTTTGTGTGTACTTAGACACCTGTCAAACATGAGAATATGACAGAAGGGTTTTAAATGCTCAGAAATACCCATAATGCACACGCCTAATCCAGAGTTCGGAGTAAGCCAGCAAAATGAAGTGGAGGCTCAAGAGTGTTGACTAGCGGCCTCTTGACCCTGCTACTAAATCTCAGCACAACTCGTGGCCTGGACTTGGCTGCTGTGGAAGGTGACATCATCTTTCGGTGCACTTAGCGTGATGTAACCATTTTTTTAATCAGCAGAGGAAGAAACTGTCACTACGTTACCTGAAATAGCTACTAGGGTTACAAGCTAAAAATATAAATACAGCTGGAAGTAGATGACATTATCATACCACTTGTACCTCTGAAAAGGGTGTAACAGGGTGTTGATGTTGGTTTCTTGCATTTTCTGGTTCAAATATTGAATGAAAGTTGTGAGACACTGGTTTTCCAGGTTAATGGTACTCCTTAATGACATAATTTCATTATCTTACCCATTAACTGCCGCAGAACTGCCTTCTGCTCTAGCAGTGGGTGATATCATCAGACTCACAAAAACAGAAGCCGAATCTGTGGCAGCCCCAGGACACACGTTTAGCAATCAGCATTCTGTATTGGCCTACAGATCAATAATGGTCATTAAGGAGTCAGGATAAAGCTTCTTTTTTATTTAAAAATCTTACATTCCTTAAAAGAAAATGCACAGATAATGATGTTCACTTTTCTTCTTATGTCTTCCGTAGTGTACGCCAACTGAATGTATTTTCTTGAAAGAAAAAAAGGTGAACTCATGTTACAAGGGACAAATGGGTGGGCACAGATTGGTGTGCATGGATAATGTAGTCGGATATCAGCCTGGGTGATCTGATCCCTGTCTGAATGGCCAGAGCACTGTTATCTTGTCAGGTGAAAAAAAAACACCCTAATACCAAAAAGCTAAATGTCAAGGATAGTAAATAGGGCCAACCTGGCAATTAGCCCCAAGGACTATCTTGACAACAAGAGAAAGAGGGGGCTGAGAGGTGGGGTGGGGTAGAGAAAGATCCTCACAAGCAAGCTAATGGCTCTACAGGGCTAATGACTCCACTGGCCAGAGGAATTCTTCTTGCTAATTTGACAAAAGCTGAATAGTAGAAAACAGGGTCTGGGGGATATTATTGACAACAAGCCAAATGGTTTTGGTCCACCCAGGAGTAAAAGGCTGCCTACACACGTTTAAACAAATATCCTACACACCACCCCCTCGTACAGACACACATATCCATTCTGTCATTTGTGAAAGTTAAAGGAAACATTTGTAGCCATTGACAGAAGCACATTGCATTTCTCTTAAGTGACATGGTGTGTGGGTATGCAGAGTGTGCACTTGCATATGGGCCAGAGTTTTAGTAAAGCTGTGAAATGCCTGTGCGTTTTTATTGTCAGTGCATTTTCACCTCTGATTTAGCAGGAAATTCAAAAACGTGCGTGCGTCCAGGAATTCATAGCAGCTGCCCATGCTGTCTGTGACACCTCCAGCACTGCTCTGTTTCTGTAACTCAGTTTGCATTTGGATATATAATTGCATTCAGTTAAACACACAACTAGACCACAAAACATTCTTTTTATTAAGTGGCCAGAAATTTGCACTCAGAAATGCAGTGGAAAGATATAATGTCACTATTTTGTCTTCTTTTTTGCAAGAAAACGTTGAGTTTAAAACGAAGAGGTTGTTGTATTAAATTGTATTTTGTTACTCCTGTATGAGCGGAATGTAAAAAATGCTTCAGTTAGAATTCTTTGGCACTTCTGGCACGTTTCCATTATAACAAAACGATCTTTGTTCTCAGTCACTGCTTAGCTCTCGCTACTATGTTGCTTTGGGGAAGTTTTCAGCTTGTAGCAGGTTAGTAGGTATGGTCATCAGATGAGTCATTGTGGTTGTGTTGTGTGTGAGGGCTTTTATATATTACATTACTTTTTAACAACTAAAAGATACTGGTTAATATGTCTTTTATCATTTCTACCATTATGTTGCAATGACCTTGGCTCGGTTGGAAATTTGTGGATAAGGGATGGCTGGCTATTTTTCTTCCACGTGTGCTCTGAATTGCCATTGTAGCTTGAGAGAGTGATGACTTCAGCTCTCTGTCACACTGAGCGATCCACACATTAGTATTTGTATCGTTCCAGCATCGATTGCTGCTAATGCTTCCCCAACTCTGGGCTCACAGGTGGACCTTGTATCAGCAAGACCTTTGGTTCTGCTGAAATAAGTGATTTCAAACAAATCACTCTCTCTTTTTTTTGCTTATCCGTCTACTTTTAAGCCAAATGAATGGTCTGCAGGCTGAGGCCGAAAGATATGGACATTGTGCTTGGTCACTTTCCATTTTGTGAAAAACAGTTTTTGCTACAAACTGCAATAAATTCCCACAGCTCTGCTTTCATCTGTCCCCTCCTGACCCACAGCTGTGGACAAAACTCTGGAAATAGAGGCAGGATGAAGGAATGAACTGACAGAGACAGATAGACAGAGGGAAAGAAACAGTGGGAAGAAAATAGAGGTGCAGAACCCACTGCATGTGTTATAGAAAAACACAACAGCATGAAGAGAAAAGGAAAAAATGCCACCAGAACAGAGGCAAGCTCCATTCATAGAACTTTACACTTTGGTGAACATATGCAGGTCCAGTGTGGCATTCTCTTTCTTCCCTCGAATCCAAAAACTTCTGAAAGGCCTTCATGAATCTTTTGAACCTTGAATCTTGAGGAGGACTGCGATTTAGAATTTGAAGTACACAGTAGTTCTGCACCACTAAACCAGGCTTTAATAAAGCTGCAGTTGAAAACTTTAATGTTTAAGCCTTAAATGTGTGTCATTAGTTAAGATTCAGAATTTTCAGTCGATTACATCAGATTTCATGATTTGCATTTGTCTAAAATTTGTTGCATTTTTTGCGTTTGTCTCACAATTATCTAACTTCTTGTCATTTCATGCAGACTCAGTGCTATTGATACATAATGTAAAGGAAATGTAAATGTAATTAATAGCCTAAACTTTTATGTAATTAACTTCTTAGATAGTCAGTTATGTTCAAGTATTACAGCAAAAACAAAAGTAATCCTTCTTGATTTCTGATGGTTTGTTTTGGACATTCTGCTTTTGAGGAAACTTGACCCTTCAGTCAGGCTACATCTGCATTCAGTTAGGTGTGCTATAGAGCCAGTGCCAAATCGCATTCTGCAGCGCAACTCGATTACGGCTATCGGACAATCTTGCATGTGGTATATTTGAAACTGTGACTGTTCAGTGCTTATTGTGTGTGTGTGTGTGTATGTGTGTGTGTGTGTGTGTGTGTGTGTGTTTGTGTGTGTGTTTTTTGCTGTGCTGCCTCTGCTCTTCTCTTGCGCGAGGCAGCATCACTGTACACTTCAGTGCGCATATGTAGGGCAGTGTGTTAGGAGGGCACTGTGTGAAGCTATACTACTGTGAGGAAGACTCAGTTTCAGCATGCAGCCGGCACGCTCCCGCACACTCTCTTTTACACACACTCTGTCTGTCTATCCGACTCAAATTGGCAGTCGAGGGAATACGGAGCCTTCACTTCAAGAACTTTAGCGGCATCCCTTTTATCGCTTATTCCTTGTCTTCCTCTTTAACTAACTAAAGGGCAAGGACAGTTCAGCCCAGAGCTTGTGGCTTATCTCCATATGGTGGACAGTTGCTATGTGCAAATGCACATTTTTGGTAGTTTCGATTTACAGCGTGCTTACATAGACACTTCAAAAACCAATGAATAATAAAGACCTGACTATATATTCACTGATTGTTACTATTAGGTCCATGCATAATACTGTCATGAGGCATCATTTTTTAGTAGTCTTTTAAATACGTAATCCAGTGTTCATTCTTGGGTCATGAAGTTCCTATGTAGCCTTCAAATGAAGTTGAAATCAGACTTTGGGTAAGGGTCACCTAAAGACATGCAAACACACACACACACTCACTCACACACAGTAATCATTGTCTATACACACCCAAACACAAACATGCACCCACAATAGCATTTGTGATAATGAATCTCACTCATGAAAATGGTCACATCATCGACTAAAGCACATGCTCAGTGTGCCACTCAGTTTAACATGGAAAAGCGTTCAGTGCATGAACTCACTCATACAAACACACAGCCTCACCACCACCTTTCTCTGTCACTCCATCTCTTCCCTCTCTCTCCTGTCTTTCACTTTTCTGCCATTCCTATTCCAAACCCACACTCACTCACTCTCTCTCACACACACACACACAGGAAGGCATGAAGCACACACTAAGCAAATCTGTTTGATGTCTGGGACAGAATATAAAAAAGAAGGGGCTCCTTTACACATGAAGTATTCATGCTGCGAGGGGCATGTGTGGGTGTGTGTGTGTGTGTGTGTGTGTGTGTGTGTGTGTGTGAGGGTGAGAGAGTGAGGGAGAGAGAGAGAGAGAGAGAGAGAGAGACGCTCCCTCGTGCAGTGCGGACTCCTTTTCTGGCTGTGGGGAGTAAAAAGGGGCAGGGCTGTGTAAAGAAGGAGAGGGAGGGAGCGAGTGTCTGCATGCATGTGTCTGTGAATGAGTGTGTGCGTTTGAGTAAGGGAGAAAGACAGAGAGCAGAACAGCTCCAGCGGAACGGCTGCGGGATTCCATCCACTTTCCAATCCTGGCACACGTCGGAGGACAAAACAGAGGAAGAGGAGGAAAAGACGGGGGAGGTGAAGGGCTGAATGAAGTCCTACAGGCAGAGAGACTTAGAGAGAGGAAGACAGAAATAAGAAAAAGAAGAGAGATGCAGAAGAACATTGCAAAAAAATGGAAAGGCATGAATGGCAAGTGACCAGAAATGAGTGAAGAAAAGCTGCCCGACTCAAGTGCATTGGAGTGAATGGGACTTACAGTGTGCGAGCTGTCTGCAGTGTATTGGATGTGCAGCTGTATAGTGGAGAATGGGAAATGTGCAGTGAAGGGAGACTTTTTGCCCTCTACTTTCTTTGCCTTGGACCCCTCCCACACCCCACATTCTGCTGTTCTCGCACTTTATCCTCTCTGCAGCAACTCTTTTTGTCCTATTTTTGAACACATAGTGGAGTATTACATATATCTCAGTGAATAAAAAGGTAGTGGAGTTCATGTAGTTTTTAAACTGGGCTTGCTCAACTCTCCTCCCTCTCCATGGCACAGTGTGAATATGGACACGTGGACTACAATCTGATCTTTGATAGTTTTTGCCTTTCTCTGGCAAGACTGAGTGATAACTATATTAGATGATGGATTGGAAAGAAGTGTAAGTACTTTCAGTCACTTGAGCTTTGCGTCTATGTGCTATGTGTGTGTGTGCGTGTGTGTGTGGGTGTGTGCGTGTGTGTCTGTCCCAAGGGAAAGGTGAATGGTACTCATTTTTCAGCACTTTCTTTTATTTCCCTACCTCTTTCATTGACATCAGTATATCATTATTGCCCAAAAAATAAAATATTGTCCCATCTATTTTAAAAAAATTTAAAGGTTTTCTATCTTTTGGGCATAATAGGCTTCATAGTGTGAAACTTTAATGATGAATTGTCCAATAGAAATTGGCCAAAATGATTTATTTGAATTTAAAGGTTGTACATTGACTTGGATAAGGAATAAAGGATGTTTCTGCCTTCTCTTGTGAAAATGATCATTTGTAGGTATTTGTTTGTTTTTTGTATGCTTTATAATGTTCCTTAACGAAGACAGACAAAGCAAATATTTTGTTTCATATATATATATATATATATATATATATATATATATGTGACTTTCTGATTGTTAAAGTGATTTCCCATGCTGTGTAGTGATGAACAGTGAGATACTATTCATTATTTCAGATATTGATTGCACAGTGTGCTTTGTCTCTGTGTGTATTCAAATACGGTTGAACAGGTGGACAAGCAACAGAGAGTGTAGGCACTTTGGCATATTCTTTTTGGCTTGTGTCCATCTATGTACTGAGCCAGCTTCTTGTGTAAGAAAATAGGAGGGAGAGAGAGAGGGAGGGAGGGAGAGAGAGGGGGGCAGATGGAGGGAGAGAGCGAGTTAGTGAGAGAGAGACAGGTAGAGACAGAGGTAGAGAGAG
>JBBMFX010000001.1:29240005-29265482 GCA_037832545.1 Rhabdalestes septentrionalis
AGACAGAGAGAGAGAGACAGACAGAAAGAGAGAGAGAGAAAGACAGAGAGAGAGGGAGAGAGAGAGAGAGAGAGAGATGGGGTGAGCCGAACAGGGGAGGGAGGGCATAAACATGAAATAAGCAATTATTTCCAATGTGTTTACAAAGTGGGTTAAAGCTGTTGTTGCACATTCATTTTGTGGTTCATCGCTTCACAAGGACTCTCTTTCCAACTCTCCTTCTCTGGATTTTCTCATTCATTATGCCTTTGTATGTGCATGGGTGGTGAATTTTGAAGTGTACTTATTCTGTTTTTCACCTCCATTATGTCACTGCAAAATCTATACTTCTCTGAGTGCAATATATTTAGCAATATACATTCAGCACCCAGACTGATGTTGCATTTACATTTAGTGAGCTTCAGGTTTTCCTGTGTGGTTCACTTTTAGGGGGCTGAGCTATATTGTAACGCCTAAAATAACACCATAATTTCAAAGTTCAGGAGAGGTAGTGTGTCTCCCAGAAGACATCCTCCTTACTAGGCCTACACAATAAGCCTTTCTTACCTGTAATACATTTACCCTGGTGTAACTAGTAACAGAAATGTGCAGTTTGCAGTCTCCAACAAACCACTGAATGGTTTTGACTAATCACAGATGTTCTTTGGGTGTGTAAATGAATAAACAATCACAAGAAAAAAATAATGCAGGATAATACTTAACCACATCAGTTCTCAAATGTTTTTATCTTCACTGGACAGTCTTAACCAGAATATAAACTACAGTCTTAACTCCTCTAAATGCATCTGCCAGAGATATTTTTATTTGGAGATTTGGGCATATTTTTTGTTACAAATACAACAATATTCATTCAAATATAGTACCGTGATACAGCTTTTTGATTGGAATCGTTCAGCCCTAGCCACTACGTGATGCTCAGAACTGCTTACAGAGGTTTACTGTACATCACTGACAGCGGGCCGCATCCTTATGGCATTCTTTATTCTCTTTTTTCCTCTCCCGCACACATATACAGCACGTACAGTTCTAAAACATTTCCCTCCCTTCCACTTTCTCTCTCTCACTCTCTCTCTCTCTCTCTCTCTCTCTCACACACACACACACACACACACACACACACACACACACACACACAGACCCACACCTCTCTTGCAGGCCGGCAGTTCCCTGGGGAGCAACTCCTCCTGTATTCCTCTTGGATGCTATAATTATTTCATCATCCAGCGGTGTGTTCCTTGATTGTGCTCTAGGGCTGTCGCTGTGGGCTGGAGAGCAGGGAGAGAGACAGGAGGGGGTGGAGAACAGAGAGAGGGCGAGAGACAGAGGGAAAGGGAGTGAGGGAGAGAAAGGGAGTCTGTCACTCCTGGGGTGTGGAGAGATGCAGAGAAAGAGGGAAGGAGGGATGGGTGGTCATATAGCGGGTGCACAAACACACATACATATGCACACGTGACTGAAGGGGTAGTGACTACACTAATGAGCAATCTGCTTGCTGAAGACCAGAAGACACACAAAAAGCATCTAGCCATGTATTCCCTTCCCACACACTCACTTTGTTGGACTTCTCTCATGATTGCCTTTGTTTAGTTTCGTGTAAATGAAAACACTTTTCTCCGTGAATTTGCGCTGACACAGTAAGGAAAGTCAGGTAACTGCAGTACTGGATCATAATGCACGCGTTTGGTTGTGAGAAGGAACTTTTTAAACAGTTCAGCACTTTTATATCACCTGGAAATGTGCAGCCCGAGACTGTAGCTTGCTGGTGGTTTGTGTCTCAGGGGAGTGTTTTTTCTAGTCTCACGGTGTGCATGCAGTTCTAAGCTGACTATGGTGTAGAAGACAGTTGCAGACTGTCAGCTCCTCTCCACTTACTGCAGTCCATACACACCACATAGACCAGTGCCTTCAAGGCTCCTCCTAATGAGAGCTACCTGTAGTACCCAGATATCAATTCCTCAAATGCTGGCTCCTTTGCTTAGGATTTTTTCATTTTATCCCCATTCTCTTTTACTTTTTCCCCCACTGTCTTTCATGCATAATCAGAATAGGGCAAGTTCAGAATCAGCAGATATTGGGATTTTCTGTGTTGCAGTTTTATACAATTTTACCATTACAAACATGTTGCATGTTGGTTCACATCCACACCCAACACACTGTTTGTTTATTTAATCAAGCTTTGGGTAAAAATCAGATAAACAATGTTAACATTTTGTTACCTGTTGTTTATTAAGAAAGTGAATGAATGGATGGATTTATGAATGAATGAATGAAGATTAGAGGGAATGAAGGAAGGAAGGAAGGGGGAAAAACCAAATTGGCTGCAAAGAAATTGGAGCCTGAATCGGTGATAAAAATTCATGATCTATGCATCCCAAGTTTACCCTCCACTATTCCATTGCTCCTTTACTGGGTGGATCAGCAAGATAAATCATGTGAACGGTAAAATTTGTGGCAAGGCTAAAGGTTGGTTGGGTTACTGTAGAGACAAATGGTTGATGTCAGGGTTAATGACTGAGCTGGCCCCATTAGCTACAGTTTCATGTTTCCTTCTCAAACCTGGATGGGGTACTAGGGTGTAGTGTGGCCATTTGGTTTGTGTGAAGGACCCTGTGGAGCGGGAGAAATACTCAAACCTGCCTGTGTTTACTTTGGCTTTGAGATGGGGGCTTTTGACCTTTCAGTTTTGATTTCATAGTGTTGGATTGCAAATGTCAAGCTATACCATTAAATTAATCAACAAAAGAGTGGATTGATTTTTTTCTCTTCAATAAGAGGAAACATTTGCAAGGCCCTTGGAAACCCTCTTCCCTGTGGTGTGCAATGAACTTTTGGCTGCTTTTGATGGAAAGCATTCTTGACAGAGTGTGAGGCTACGAACGATATATCAGACAGTACCCCTACAATTGTGTGACTTCTAGTCGACATGTGACAAAACAGAAGTATGTTTTAAGCTTGAACGTGAATGTGAAAACTTGACAGCTCAGTAAAAATACAACTTTGGGCAACTGCAAGTAGGCTTACTTGTACTTTTGTACAATATGTAACATACCTTTAAGGCATACAGTGTCAGAAACCACATAATAAGTCAATTTGTGTGTAACCGACTTGGTGCTCATTGAGCAAGTAAAAGATTTAGGCAATATGCTTTTAATCTTGTATTAATCTTGTTATTGTTGTTTTATTGTCTGTTGCACTTGTTTTATTGTACGGCGTCCTTATGTGCTATAAAGGCCTCTATTAATAAACTGTGTTGTATTGTTATTATTATTATTATTATTATTATTATTATTATTATTATTATTATTATTATTATTATTATTATTATTATTATTAATATTCACAATGATAATTAGTGGGGTGTATCTCATGTTACTTGTAAGACAGCACGACTAAAGAAGCAAATGTTAGATTCCAGATGGGTTTTGGATGTTCAGATGCATTTGGGATCAGATGAAAATTGTGCAAATTTGATATTTCACCAAACTATCTCCAGGCCAAACTATGCAAATGTCAATGTGCTCTAGCTGTTGCTCCTTTCTGAGCACTTCTCCTTCTGTGTATGCTGAATTCTGTGCTGTGTTCCCTGACAGGGCTGCGCAGAAGCTGAATCTTTCATCCAAGCGGAAGAAGGCACAGCCGCCTGTTCAGCAGCCCCCAGAGCCTTCCATCTACCCCAGCAACTTCAGCAGCATCCTCCAAATCTCCCCACCGCCCGCTCCACCGTGCCTGCTCAGGGCCGGCTCAAAGGCCAAGGAGAACCCTGGCATGGGCAAGGTGAGAGAGATAAACACACACCCATAAACACACATTCTCACACAGGAACCATGAGCATGCTTACAAATGCATTATATTTGACAGTGAATAAAGAGCAGTACTCTTAACGTGACCAAGAGAAATGCGAAGCCATACATCTCCCTGCTCAGTGGGGAACACACATGCAGGTTAGGTTAAGTGGCGTGATTAAACATGCACACACCTATACAGAGTGTGAACTGTCTGACACAGCTGCATACAGAGTGCCACATTTGTCCACAGACTGCTACCCAAACTGGCTCAGGACAGTCTGGGCTAATATAGTGGCATAAGTCCCAGAAAATGTCATCAGTTCACTTTCTGCCTTAATTTCTATGGTCCATTTGGAGGCTTCGAGCAGCACTCTTTGCCATTATTCTGCTTGCATGTTTGGAAAAGATTTCGAATGAGCACTGTACTGTTCTAAAGGAAATGCCTCTATCCACATTGCAAACAAATAATGGGGAATAGACCAACATCATGGATGTCCTCATTAAATATGTACCACCTCTCTCAAAAAGCAGTAAGTACTGATGTCTTTTTGCCATTGAGTGCATAGAGGAGCTCTGAATGGGAGCTACGCCAATGGTGGCAACTGTTTGGTATGCACCCTCTTTGTCTTGTGTTGTATTCAACTCCGTGTTACTGTATTTATAGTAATGGAGAAGATTTGTACCAGATTAGTTACCACCTGCTCTGTGAGATGATTTTAGCACATGTTGCCAAAAGCTCCAGCCTATTGAGATGATTGTTAACTGCCCATTGAGAATGGACTCATTGAGACCCAGCGTCACTAATGAGTTTCCGCTTCCAGCTACTGCTGCACACACATCTGCTCTGTCTGAATACACTAGACTGTTGGTTTGTTGGGTGTTTAAATATCATCCCATTGCACGAAACCTGTTCGCCTGATATTTGTGCATTTGTAAAGTACCTACTAATCCTACATTGTTTACTCAGATCATACAGCATTAGTGCAGGGACTTGCATAACCTTGTTACATAGTTGAGTTTTGCCCTGATCGCCTAGCCTGGTTCTCAGGTCAAGGAACCATACAGTGAGACAGGACAGTTATAAGGCTAATGACTATGTAGAGGTGATGCAGAGCTGAAGGGACAGAGCCATTAGGACTGAAAGCAGGAGGTGTGAAAATCCAACAGTCTCCCAGAGACCCGTCGGAGCTGTAGCCTCATATCAAATGACAGACAAATGTAAATATAGTGGAGCCAGTTAGTTCAACCTGAGCGCAGCTCTGTCTGGGTCATATATGGAAGCCTGTTTCCAATGTCATGGCTGCTGTAATTCGTTCACCATGTGTACACGTCCATCAGTGGTAATCAGCCCCTGTGGAGCAGCCCCGCTCGGGTCGGCTCTGCAGTGCTGGCCACGGGCCCGGCTATAGGATTGGCAGGGTGGATGCGGTTCCGCTGTGCTGGAGCCATAGTTCTAAAATAGTTCACAAGTCATGACTGTTTCTTTGTGCTGCTTGGAATGTTGTGGGAGGTCTATAGGGAATAAACTACCTGCGTTCGCTCTGCCTTGTGCTGCGGGACTCAGACCCGTCACCAATGCCAGTCTCTCACTGATGTGATCATGCACGTATTAATTAGCGCGACTCCTCAGCTGCTGCACTTGCTCTCGGTGGCGCTGTGTGTGGTCGTCTGTCAGAAGTGTATGGCACTGCAGAAGGGCACAGAAAAGTTTCTCACAGCCTCTGTCTTATAGCTACATTTTGTTGTATGGTTCATGCTCTTGACAATATTCACCTTTGCAAATCTGATGATAGATTTGTGAATTATTCATTCAGTTTCTATTACAGTGGTATTGTTGCATTATGGCTTGACAAGAAAGTAACATCGTGTTTGTCTTTAAATGTTTTAGGTCATGTAGGACTAGTAGAGCTTATATAGGGCCTCATTCCTTCCAGTAGCGACACTGTAAACATATTTCATTATTCTATATCAGGAAACCAGAATAAAACGGGTGCGTTTGTAATCACATTATTGCTAGTAATTTGCTGAAATGGTGTATGCATAGCCAGCATTCTCTGCTCTTTTCACCATCCCCCATTTCTCGGAGCAGGTGAAGGTGATGGTGCGCATCTCTCCGTCTCTTGGGGTTCAGGATTCGTCTGAGTCGCTGTCCTACCTGAAAGTGGACCAGCGGAAGAAGCAGCTGACCCTATATGAGCCCTCGCCTCTGACCCAGTCCAGCTCAGCCCACTGCCGCACACCCCTGGCCGCCCCAAAGATGTTCGCCTTCGATGCTGTCTTCACCCAAGATGCCTCACAAGTAAGTGCGGCTTATGAGTGGGTGCACTGTATTCACTGGTCTTGTATTTTTGAGTACAGGGTTCAAAATGTCTTTCTGCATATTCGTCTGTGGAGGCGCAGTTTATTTGCTTCTTCTGCCACCTCTTCTCTCTATTATTGTGTGTTTCCTCAAGGGCAAGAGGACATGTGTACAGCACACACACACACACACACACACACACACACACACGTGCACACACACAGACACACACATACACGCACATTCTGGGCAGGGCCCGGGGCTTAATGCAAAAATGGCTATGTTGGGACAGCAGCATTCTTCACAGTGTGCATTCAACAGCTGTTTCTTTTAAGTCCAGAAAATGGTTTGAATTCCGGCCACAGATACCCAACAGCTCATTCTCAGTCCATTGGCCAGACTCTAAAGCCACAAGGGCGTCCAAATTAAGACCACAGCACCTTCCAAACACCCACAAATGAAGACACGGAGACACTTGCGGTCCTTGAGAATGATTAAGTGAGAACAGTTTTATTACAGTTTCATTAACCTGCTACATAAGCTGCTTCCTTTGTTTTAGATATAGGGTCTCATACAATTTCAATATTTTTAACTAATTGAATTTGAGTTACTAGCTTTCATTTAGAATGTGTTTCAATTGTAATTATAAAACCAAATACTTCATTACATATTGTGCAATTCGATGCATTTACATTCAATTTACATTCTGTATTGTTGAATATCTCTTCTACCTGCAACACTAATGTGGCATTGATTGTACAGTTCTGACATATTTTCTGGTTGTTTCAGTGAAAATGTGAGAAATACTGATTTACACCATGTTTTGTCAGTGCTGGTAAAAACTTAAAAAACTTAGAGTTAAAATGCTGATGTAGTAAAGAGTGCAGAGCATGATAGTGTATCTTCTAAATCAGTATCTCTCAGTGATACAAGAGCTAAATTATTGTAGTGAATTGCTTTCTGTGTGCCATTCTTCAGATTAGAGTCAGAGTCACTTTAAGTGTGTGTGTGTGTTTGTGTGTGTGTGTGTAGGGTTTGTGTGTTATTTGATGTATGGAAGGAGATTGCTGCAGTAGCAAACTGTCCCCGTGGACTGGGGCTAGTGGAACAGATTGTAATGATAGTGCTGCAGAATGCAGCAGCATAAACTTCCCCATGTCCAATGAATCCACAATGAGCTGCTGCTTTGTTGGCTTTAGGGTTTGTAGTATTTATTTTGCTAATGATGCAATAAGTGGATTTATGCACACAGCAGGGACATTCACCGACTAAGGCAAGGATTTGTTATGAGAATGCCAATTTTATATTAAGTATAATAACGGAAAGACAAGTGCTTTACATTTTTCATAAGTAATAGGAACACAGAACATATTTAAGGATTTTTGCTCACATATTCAGACATATTGTCACTGTCATAAACAGTACGCTCTAACTCTTCGTGTCCTGGCTATAATGGGCATTAAGACTTTGTCTTTGTTTCCTTAGGCTGAAGTGTGCTCAGGGACTGTGGCGGAAGTCATCCAGTCAGTGGTGAATGGAGCAGACGGGTGTATTTTCTGTTTCGGCCACGTCAAGCTTGGTAAGCTCTACTGCCCTGTCTGATATACAGACTCAGCTCATCATTACATCTCATTAATTACTTATGCGTGTAATAAGAGCCATAGGTCTTAAGGTCCAGTGATTTGGTTAATAGAATTTAGTCTGCCTATTGGCAAAGCATAAAAGAAAAAAGATTCTTCACATTTCTTTAAAAGAGTTGAATGACATACTCAAGTGAACTGAGTCGGTGTGGGGATGATGGCAAACAGAAAGGCCAGAGGCTACTGAGTATAATTAAAAGCTTGGTAATTGACCCTCAAACTGTTTGAGGGTCCTGCATCATTACCAGTGCTGTTCATGCCTGTGAAGAGTTGCAAAACTTTTTTTTTTCTTTTCGTGCAGTGTGCAAAAAGTGGGCTCAGCAACCAGCCTTTGCTATTGTTGCCCAATATATTTGAAAACCTATGTGACTTTGCTGTTTTCTTTATGTACAGAGAACATATTCGGCTTTTGTGACATAACATCTGCTTACCACCTCTTTCATATAAAAGATAAAAGTTTTAATATATAATATATATATATTACTTAATGTTGTATAATACATGTACTATAATATATTATATTATATTATATTATATTTATATATATATTGACACATCGAATAGACAATCGAATAGTATGATGATCAAATACCTGCATAATCATACTTACCTGTTTGCATCACCAGCAGCAAAGGCTTTATTTGAAATACTTCTGTGTCGTCATCATGCCAGAATCAACAGTTTTCTCTCTCCCCCTCACCAGGCAAGACATACACCATGATTGGCAAAGACAGCTCTTCTCAGAACCTTGGCATCGCGCCCTGTGCCATCTCCTGGCTCTTCAAACTCATCAGCGAGCGCAAGGAGAAGACTGGGACACGCTTCTCTGTACGGGTCTCTGCTGTGGAGATATATGGTAAAGAAGAGAGTCTGCAGGACCTGCTGTCTGACGTCTCCACAGGCAGCCTGCAGGACGGACAGTCGCCCGGGGTCTACCTGCGCGAGGATCCCATCTGTGGGACACAGGTTGGTGGGAAATTTCTATTCATTTTTCCTCCCCACATGGCTCATTTTAATGTGTCCTTTGTATCAGGGAAGGATCAGTCAGTTGGTACAGATGAATGAGAATTGATCATTAATGAAAAATTTGCTTGTGCTGAAATATGAATGTCATAATATGGGCAGTTTTTAAAAATAACATTAATGTTGCAATATCTAACAGGGGCTTTAGTAATGTCTATAATTGTTATATGTCTCATAAAAGAAGCAGAATTTCAAAAACGGCTAAACTGAATCGACTTTTAACCAAGCGCCTTGCTAATCAGAACGTGGCAGGTCTTATGATATTGGAGGAAGCTACTCTGACATTAAGCTTACCTCCTCTTTTGATCAGATAGTTAGTAGACAATTTTGTTCCCAGGAAATTGGAAATCGAATCTGTCTCACAAGAAATGGATCGCCCCACCCATTCTTTGTATGTGTGAAGTGATATCTGTATGATCATATCAACAGTCTGAATGGCTTGGTCTTTGTAGTAATTCAGTCCTCGATGTTCAGTCCCACCTCACCTAATCACAGTAGCAGTTATTGTGGTGTGCTTTAATGTAGCTTTGACCTGACAGGCAGCTGTTCTTATGGTTTTTCCTCCAAGGCCCTACTTCATCCATCTGTGGGTGCTGCTGCTGTCTCTCTCCCGCCCCCTTCCCCCACCAAGCCCTTCACTGGAGGGGGGTAAATAGTAGGGGGGTAGTTGGCGTTTGGGGGTGGGGGTACGGGGTAGTTGAAAGTGCTGCCAGGTGTTGGCGTCAGATGTTGTTTTTTTGGGGGTCCATATGAGGCCAACACTTCAAAGGCTGCCTGGAGGCTTGTGAAGTTGAGATACGGGGAGTCAGGCTCCACTCTGTGTTCCTCCCAGTGTTCTCCTCGGCCTCCAGCTCCACGCCTGGTTGCTTGGGGAGGTGACTTCCCATTACTGCTTGTGTCAAGCTTGAGTTTAGTCTGTGCAGGACTGATGATAACATTTTGTCTGTGACACAGATTCGAAAAAACACTTGAAAATTCAAGTTAAAATGATTGTAATTCAGAGATAAGAAAAGACAAGCTTTTATTAGTCCCACAAGTGGGAAATTTGCTCGGTTCGGCAGATGTTGTAAAATTAAGAGCAGCAAAAACAAGTAGAAGATTAGAATAAATAAAAATACATAAAAATAATAACATAACAATAAAAGATAAAAAATAAACTAAGTATAAAGATATAGAAGATATATGTTTATATAGAAGATATATGTTTGCTTACCCCAAATGTTGTCAGTATTCAAGATGTATTTGATGTATCAAGTTTTACTTTGGGTCTAAAAGGATAATGAAGCTAGAGGGTAAGGATTTGGTCCACCTGTATCCATGTATTTTCACTCTGCTGATTTTATTCAAGAACAGACATTCTTTTAGCAGTTTGCATTGGGATTGCACCAGGTCCTCAGCCTGCTGATTCTCTTCCCCTTTATCATTTTTTTTGTCTTTTCTCATGGTCATTTGCTACCCACAGGGGAGGTTCCTTCCTGGGGCAGAGAGGCTGTATTTTGCCCTCTTGATATACGTTTCTCTGAGCCTCTTAATAATCCTTCTTCCTCTATATGCAGATTTGTCTCCCTGATTGCCCCAGAGGCCCGGTCTAATGGGCTAGCAGAGTGTAGAGTGGCTCAATTAGCTTTCTATTATTCTTCTGCAGTATCAAGGCCTCTCTCTGTTTGTCATGGATTTCAATTTTTTTACACTCACACACACGTATGTAGGCACGCACGTGTGCTTGCATGCACACACACACACGTGCGCACGCACACACACACACACACACACACACACACACACACCGGCGTATGCATCTGTCTGACTCCACAACTGCATCTCTCTTTGACTTCAAATTGCATTTGCATTTTTGTATACGCTGCAAATTAGAATTTTGATACGTGTTTATATTTGGTAGAATTCTCAGTAGATTAGAGCTGAAAGATTATTGTACCTTTTCAAATCATAAAAGCTGTAGTGTCAATTTGCATTTAGCATTCAGGCTCACAAAAATTGCTATGCTTGCCCCTCTGGAGGAAGAAGTAGGCCTTGAGTGTAAGGTATTGAAAATAATTACATTTGGTGATATTGGTCCTAAATATAACAACTAGATATTTTTCACAAACTGTTCATCCCTGTAATGTCCAGTTATTTGTTGTGTGTACTAGAGCTGTTATGTTAGAAATTGAGTTTTTGCGGGAGAGTGTTATAAGTAGTGGGGGTTGGAGACGCATCAGAGGACGGCGGGTGGTGGGGGTTGGGTGGGACGAAACAAATTATTTTGAAAGGTGGTCCCAGTGTCCATGAAAATATACATGACTATACAGCAATTCATGGATAAAAAAATAGAAAGTGTTTAATACAGGCTGCATTACACATGTAAATGCTATTTGGCAAAGGGTTGTATTTCGTACTATGAAATGAAACCAGTAGGGCAATATAAAATATACACCTTCATTATGCAAATGTAATAATTGAGTAATTGCAGTGAATATGATGTGTAGTGCATTATAACACACTACACTATAGTAGTGAATGCACTGTGTTATATTATCGGTTACTGTCTTCCTTCTCACACTTTTGTATTCTTCATACAATGCGGGCAGCTACAAGTACTGATGCAGTTAGAATACAATGCCAGTAAGGTTGATTTCACTCTCTGTCACTGTCCCTCAGCTCCAGAATCAGAGTGAGTTGCGGGCCCCCACTGCAGAGAAGGCTGCCCTGTTCCTGGACGCCGCCATCGCAGCTCGCAGCACTAGCCGCCCTGAAGCAGATGAAGACGATCGACGCAATTCACACATGCTCTTCACCCTTCACATCTACCAGTACCGCATGGAGAAAAGCGGCAAGGGTGGAAGTGAGTGACCATTTTCGTGTGTGTGTGATAGTGTGTGGCTGTGAGTGTGGTTAATCTCACGCAGATCAGTGATGGTGAAACCCCCCTGTGCCATTAATCGGTGGGCTACATTTCCATTTACTTTCCTTCCTCACTTTTCATACTCACAGAGGAGGAGAACTTCATCTCAAACTCATTAATCTAATAGCCGAGATATTACGGCCCAAATCAGAGCAATCCCATTCACACTCTCATTTCTCTTCTCTCTCCATCATGTAGCAGGTAAATCAATCAGGTCTGCCTTGACCACTTCATTAAACTTTAATGGGAATTTTAACAGACAGTAATAATTCATGAACAGCTAACGACCATAATCATAGAGTAGAAGTACCTGTCACAGAGTGATGCTGCGGTGCTCATTAGCATAGGTAAACGCTGAGTATCCGATAACTCAGGAATAACTCTGCATGCTTAATGAGCCCCCTTGTTTCAAACGGACGTGGACAGCTGACTACATGCTTTTAGAAGAACAGAGTACAAACACAGCGCTGGAAGAAGGGCAAGGCTGTAGCCAACCAGCCCCACAGCAATTATGTAAATATGCATCATGTGAGAATGTCTACATGCCCTTTGAGTGCCCCTCAGAACATTGCTGATGACATGAAGAATAAAAGTTATATGATGGAAGGAAATTACTTCTTTAAGAGCTTTTGGGCCGTGTGCTCCACTGAAAAATCTTCATTTCCAAAGTTCACTAAAGTTTATAACACTTCTTTCATTTATCCATTAAACGTGAAGGGCCCACACTCCAGTTCTACACTCTTACAACCATGTAACCTTTATCCATATTGAATTGTTTTTTAACTTAATCAGGCAATAAATGTGATATTCTACTTTTCTAAAATTGATTTCAGATTTGTTGACAATAATGTGTTCAGTTGCACTGTAATATTTGACTGTCTTTGAAGTGTACTGATTTGGAAACGAGGTGCTTCTCTTAGTAGTTACCAAATACTTTTGAACTGTAATTCTATATAGGCCTACTATATTCATCAAGCAGGTCAGTTTTCATAGTTTTATGATTTTGGTACATATTGTAATCAAGTTCATTCAAGCATTCATGATAGGTCTAATGTGAAATGCCCTGCACTGTCCAGAATTACACTATTCGTATTGCTTTTCTGTTTGTCATTGTCATGCACTTTAGGATTTAAAGTTTATGCTTGTACTATTGTACTCATTGCACCAAGAATGGCTTTGGTTTTCTCATATTCTGACAGAAGGTCTGAGTTGAAAAGAGGCAGCACTGTCACTTTTCCTCTGCTCCAGAATCGAAATGTACTGAATGCCATGGCAGAGAAGTCAACAAAGGCTAAGCAGCTATAATTCTAAAATTAATAACTGAATAATCTGGCAGTTTAAGGAGTTAAGTTGACATTTCAACTGATTTAATTACAGGTACAACCAGTGGATCATTTACTTGCATGAGTTTTGTATCCGCGGCAACGACAAAATGTTTGTTTGCTATGTTTAATGACTCCACGAGGGAATGATGAATTACACGTCTTTTGAATTACTCGCAACATATTCCATGTGTACTGTGTGTGCTGTGTGTGTGTGGTCTGTAGCTTAGATAGTATATAGCTGTTTAACTGCTAGGGTCCGGTTTGAATCCTATCAGACTACAAAGATTACTAAGGAATAAATCACACCCAGACATGTAGCTGGTACTTGCATGTAGGCGTGTGCTACTCTTTACATGTCCCGACATTACTTCAGAATGGGTGTGTCTGCAACATGCAATAAGTTCACTGCTACTTCTCGGGTTTGTCCCTACAGGATTTTGTTTTCTAATGTATTGCCAGTTATTAAATTAGCTACTAAATCTAAAGCCTTTTTATTGCAAATTCAAGCATGCATGACGTATTCTGATGTGTTCCAGTCATGTGACTTTTTTACAAACTTTATGGTTCTTCTGGTTCTTAACAGACCTCTCTCTCTCTCTCTCTCTCTCTCTCTCTCTCTCTATCTCTCTCTCTCTCTCTCTTTCTCTCTCTCCTTCTCTCTTTCTTTCTCTCTCTCTCTCTTTCTCTCTCTCTCTCTCTCTCTCTCTCTCTCTCTCTCTCTCTCTCACTCCCCCCCTAGTGTCTGGAGGTAGAAGCAGACTGCATCTCATAGACCTGGGCAGCTGTGAGAAGGTGCTTAGTAAGAGTAGAGATGGAGGAGGTGGTTTGTGTCTGTCCCTCAATGCCTTAGGCAACGTCATTTTGGCTTTGGCAAACGGAGCCAAGCATGTACCATACAGGTAGGTGGAAACAGTTTTTTTATCTATGATTTACAAAAATGCCAGGTGGAATCTGATGTTGTGCAAAATGTTCAGTAGCTCAAATTTTGAGATATCCGTCAGAAATGCCACATACCTCTATATCACAGTTACGTTCCATGTGGACATGTAGATGTGCCTTTTAGAGGTCTATTGAGATTCCATTTTCCAATGATGTTGCAGAAAGAGTGAGCGCAGAATCTGTCAGCAACGACCTTGCCGGGTTTATTATCAGGTTGTTCCACTGCAAATGAATTCATGCTGATCATATACCAATCATTGTGTGAATGATCATTTTTGACTTAATGTGGAGATACTTCCTACCTGTTTTTTTTTTCTGGTTAGATTAATTGTATTATTAAGAATGAAGGGATAACCATGAAAAAGTTCTGGTTAATGTAGCAATTGACAATTGTGCAATATTTAAGGACACATTCAATTTTTCAGGCTTGGTAACATATAAGGAAAGTCAGTCTGTAGGCACTGTAAACACCTGAAGATATGTTGATGACATTCTGTATTTTTGACATTTTGTATTGTTCAGGGACAGCAAGCTCACAATGCTCCTTCGTGATTCGCTTGGGAACATCAACTGCAGGACGACAATGATAGCACATGTCTCAGATGCCGCAGCTCATTATGCTGATTCTCTCACCACTCTGCAGCTGGCATCTCGAATCCACCGTGTGAGGAAGAAGAAGTCCAAGGTTAGTGGAACTTTAAAGCTTTACATTTTTTGGTGCATGATTACGATAATTTGCTGGAGTATATTTCCAGCATGCACACTATATTTAAGGTTTTTTTGAAATACAGGTGATATTTATAGTTTTACAGTCTGCTCATGAAAGCCACCTAGTTCCTGGCACAAAATATTTGAATGTTCGTGCTGTCAGTTACATTAAAGTTACATTATATTACTGAGAACCATCATGAGATTTTTCACAATAGCATGGGATTGCTGATCAGTATCTAAAAAGCATTAAATCAGAGCTAGTTTTCTGTGTTCCTGCTCATCATGTAATCAATAGGGGGTCATGATGCTCAGAATAATTGTGTTTGGGGAAATAATTGATAATTGAATCAAATAGCGAATAGTGAAGTAGAATGATGATACCTCTGCACTGCAATTCAGCTTTAATTGCTATTCCTAACAGCTTGGTCATTCATGTTATCGATGCTAATTTCTGCTATTGATTCAAACTTTGAACTTGGTGTTTTATGGTCATTTTTTGTTGATGTAGTATGCGTCCAGCTCTTCTGGAGGTGAAAGCTCCTGTGATGAGGGAAGGATTCGCCGACCACCACATTTAAGACCGTTTCATCCTCGCACTGTGGCTCTGGACCCAGATCTGCCTTCTTTACTCAGTGATCAAGACTACTCCTCGAGCAGTGAGCAGTCGTGTGACACTGTCATTTACGTTGGCCCTGGCGGTGCTGCAATCTCAGATCGAGAACTCAGTGATAATGAGGGTCCTCCAGCCTTTGTTCCTATAATCCCCTCGCTCAACAGGAGGCAGCGTAGCAAGGACGGACCACCTGACCGTGACCATTTTAAGTGCAACACATTTGCTGAACTTCAGGAGCGGCTGGAATGTATTGATGGGAGTGAAGGACCGACCACTTTCGTAGGGGAAACTAGAGGAAATCAAGCAAGCCCTATGATGGACATTAGTGCAACAAAGCCCAAAGAAGGGACTGGGACTCTTTCAGTCTCCCCCAAGGTTTCTGCCAAAATACCTTGCTCCCAGTTGGATGGTGCATTATCCAAGCAGCTCCATTCGGCTACCAGTAAACTGCCCAGCAGCCCAAAACACAAGTCCAAAGCCGAACATTCCAAGTGGCCAGGTGCCACCGCATCAGATAGAGACATACCTGAGAATGTCTATTGTTCAAAGAACGATGGTGAAAAAGGCCTGGCATCGGAAAACCCTTCTGCATGCTCTCCAGGGAAACAAGGCAAATCATCCGCATTTCAAAACTCAGAGCCAGTGGTGAGGGAAAAAGTATTTTTAAACAAAAAACAGCTTCCCAAGCCGGCCCCTCCACCCCCACAACAAAAAGAAACTATAAGACCTAATGGGGAGACAGAAGAAATGTCTGCCACAAGAGTTCCACCCATTGGAATGAGCCATCAGAAGCAGAGTGATTCAAGCAGCAGTTCTCCTCTTTTGAGCCGAGTCCATCACCTCAATCCCAAGACTCCACTTGAAATGTGCCAACTAAGGTCTACGCTTAGGGAAAGGTGCATGGACAGAGATATCCTGAGAACTACAGTAACCCTCCAGCAACCTGTAGAGCTGAATGGAGAGGATGAACTGGTGTTCACACTTGTAGAAGAACTGTCTATTGGAAATATTGTGGACAATGGGAGACCCTCTAGCATCATAAGCTTTAACAGTGATTGCTCTGTACAGGCCATTGCTTCAGGATCTAGGCCAGTAAGTATCATAAGCAGCATAAATGATGAATTTGATGCATATACTTCCACTGTGGGTGCATCTGAGGTGAACATTGAAATGGTAGCACCCTTCCAGGAGGAAACGCGTGCCTCAATGGATAGCCGTAGTTCCTCTATCGGTTCTTGGCTTAGTGAAGTAAGTGTCTGCACGCTAGAGAGTGAGGGAGCACAGTCTGCAGATGTCTTTCTCATTGATGGTCCACATATTGGCCCAGAAAGTGCATTCTACCTGGATTCCCTTGGCATGTTCCAAAGCAATCCCCAAAAGGAGCCCAAGAGCTCACTGAATGATAGTGGCTTCAGCTTCTCGGAACTGGACAGTGACAGTGCCGCTTCGAGTAAAATCTCCCTTAGTAAATGCTCATCCTCTCCAGAATCCATTATAACATCTATCAGAAATTTGCCAAAAACTTCAAAATCCAATAATGTTAATTCATCTCCAACCCTGGCCTCGCAAGACCCTTACAGTTTTCAGTCTAGTCTTCCCAGGAAAATGAAACCTACCTCATCCACAGTTCAGAGTACCAGCATTAGCGAGAGCAGTAACAACAGCAGCTGGAGGCGTGAACCCCCAAGACAAGAAGAAAAGCCAGATGACCCATGGTGTCGGATTGAGAGCATTTCAGATTTGCCCGTTTCCTCAAATTCAGGTTCTTATTCTAAACTACTAAAAAATGGGATTAGTGGCATTCCATCTAGGAAAACAGGCACAAATTGCAACAGTATACCTCGGATACCCAAAACATTGGGTTCTAATCCATCACAGAGAGTGGTAGACGGATGTGAAAAATCCAGCTGCAGCAAAAAGGTAGAGACTCTTAGCAAAATGCCACAACTCAGAAGAGGTGCAACCACACTCGGGATAGTTCCAGTCATCCACACAACCATTGATGTTAAGGTTGGCCTAGACATTGGATCTTCAATGGGTAGTTTGAAGTTCTCATCTTTGGAAAAATATGGAAAGGCAAATAGACAGGACACTAGCATGCTGCCAAAGCAAGGTAGTGCATCACCTCCTCCGCCTCCTGTACGCAAGTCCAGTCTGGATCAGAAGAATCGAATACTGCTACCCCCAAGTGCCTTCAAGTCTGCATATGAGGCAGGAAAGTCCTCAGGACCTAGGCCTGCAAAGACTGAGAACGAATACGAAGTCCGGCACAGAGGAGACACCCACAGTTTAAAATCATCCAACATAAAGTCAGAGCATAGTTTACTAAAAGCGACGTCCAGCCTCAAGGCCAGAGGAGTTAGAGGGGAATCTGGACAGTTGTATGGAAGCCAGGTGTCTCTAGAAAGGTGTGACAGTTTGACATCTTTGGGATCTAAACCTGTGCTCAGTCGAGAGAACAGTGGTGCCAGCCTCAATGGAAAGTCGAGCAGATCTGTGGCTAAGTTTGGATCTCCTGTTTCCACATCCTCCCCGATCAGTACCTCACCGCCTCCTGGGGTTAATCTAATGAACATGGGGAAAAATGGGCAAGTCAAAGGCAGCCTTAATGCAAGACCAGTGCCTGTAAGTGGAAACAAAGCTCGTACGTTATCTGCAAGCAATTCGAGAGCCCTCAGTTCCTCAACAAAGTCTCTTGCAATATCTGGATCCAGAAATGCCAACCTTCCACCTTCAGGGAAGAGTGCATTACCCCGTTCAGTGGTGGGATGCAGTGGGAAACCAACAAGAGGAACAATTATGGGCACTAAACAAGCATTGAGGGCAGCCAACAGTCGTGTTAGTGAGCTAGCAGCAGGTAGTCCACCTGGGAAAAACCTGGGAGGATCTGGAGATTCAGACAGCGGCAATGACAGTGGAGTAAACCTAAATGATGACAAACCCACGCCTATCCCAATACTGCCCTCTCCTTACAGCAAGATCACTGCCCCAAGACGCCCTCAGAGGTACAGCAGCGGGCATGGAAGTGACAACAGTAGCGTCCTGAGTGGAGAGTTGCCCCCTGCCATGGGCCGAACTGCCCTATTCTACCACAGTGGAGGGAGCAGTGGGTATGAAAGCATGATCCGGGACAGCGAGGCCACTGGTAGTGCCTCATCAGCGCATGATTCCATGAGTGAAAGTGGGATGTCTTCCTCTGGACGCACCAGGAGCTCCAAGCCACCCAAAAAACGGTCAAATGGTGAGTGCCATTAGTGGGTTGTTGTGCTTGTAGACATGCTTGTGACATCACTTTTCCTGTTATATCCTCACAGAATGTTTTTTGTTTGATATATTTTCCCACATCACTCTCTGCCGCCTACCTGTTTTTAGTTAGGTAGTGTATAAATCTAATTTATGAAGGAACTAAAAGACTACAAAAGTGTGGCTGTAAAATTCACATTGAGTTTGTTCTTTCACAATTCATACATCTGTGTGCATGAAACTAACATTATTATTGCCCTTGTACAAATGCTATACAAACTCCAGAAAGCGATCTGCATAAAACCTGTTATCTCTCCATCTAAGTCAGCATTCTCATAAATATATACATACAGATGAGGAAGAAACCTTTCCACTATGTCATGTCATATTTTCTGCCAGCCAGTCTGAGGTGTTTTGTACTTTCCTTCAATTGAAACATCTCTGTCTTCTACCCTGGGCGTGAATTCATCAATCAATTCACTTAATTTTTTTCACTCTTTAATGCCATTTTTTCTGTTGCTATATCTCATTCTCCTTCATTCCACACCCTTTGGGTACTCTAGGACTTCAGAGACGCCGCCTCATCCCTGCTCCTCTGCCAGACACCTCGTCCTTGGGGAAGAAGGCTTGTGCCACAGGCCAGTGGGTGGACCTGCCTCCAATGTCGGGTCCATTGAAAGAGCCCTTCGAAATCAAGGTGTATGAAATTGACGATGTGGAACGGCTACAGCGGCGAAGACAGGAGGAGACAGTTGAGGTGAGCTTACTTGTCTGCCATGTGTTTGACACCATCGTCCATGCTTTCAGTTCTGGTACAGACTATGTGTAGTGGCGCTCCGCAATATGGAAACAAATCCCTAATTGCAGCTCCCTAATTGCATTTCCACACGTTGGAAATGTAATTTCCTTACAATATTAAAACCAACACCTTAAAATGACATAAGAGTGAAAGAGGTGGTTTATGTGTGTTGCATTTTTTAAAATTAATCTCAACAGACAGTTTGAGCTTGGACAGTATATTCACATGACTTAAAAAAAATGGAAGTTTCTTATTTGCATGCTGTGCTCTTCTGCAGTAATAATATTACAAAGGCTGATGTTGCAATAATGGTTAACAAATTACATACTTTGCAGCTTTTTTCTGTGATATGAAGAGATGTTGTCCGCTGATGCGCGTTCTCTGGATGCCGATGCCCTTTCTGAAAGCGGATTTGAATTTGAAACAAGCTTAACTACTCAGCCGTTCTAGCATGTTCTCAAAAGTCAATTTGATGGTGACACAATTAACATAACTCCTTTCGACAGCAAGACAGCTGACATATCAGATAGATATTTTATTTTCCTTTCTCATATTTCATTCCTTCAAGAAACCTCCCAGAGTTCAGTCAGTATCTTAAAGACGATCATACGTCTGGTATGTGAGAGAGAATGTCATTAGCTCAGCAGTATGCCACATGCGTCACCTTCAAGCCCTTCACAGTGAATGAAGGACTTGTCAGCCCCCTTGCATCTTATTAAAGAGTGTGATGATAATTTGTGGCTCAGACTATTGACCTTCAGCATGTCTGATAGCGGATGGCCGTGTCTGAATCTCACAGCTTCCCGGGTAACCAAAGAAATGTCTATGGTCGAAGCAGAGACAGATTCCTGTTGTCAGTTTAGTTTAGTGAGGTTTCTCAGCCGCTCTGGAATGGGATTGTAGTTCATAGTTCCTCTGCTTTTGATAACAACCACAAAAACAATAGCACCTGCTACAAATACTTAAAGTGTTAAAATTACTATAATACTATCAACACCCCTGGGCAAATGATATGTTTTGTTGATTTTCTTAAAGTATGTCATCCCCAAACCTAAATATGCCATGACTTTTGCACAGGCCACAATTTCTTTTACCTATGTGGATCTTTGTTAAGTTTGAGAAATTACTTTCACTTTGAAAAACAATAAGACATACCATTTCATCAGGGGCAATTTGCACATGACTGTATATACTCAATTAAACAGTTTTCCACATCAATTAAAGATTAGATCGAGAAAGAATATGTATGTTTATATTTGATTACACATTTTCACATTTCACTGTAAACCTAACCTTCTTTCTTCTGCTCTATCCGACCTCTCCCCTTTCCCCTGTATCCGTATCCCTCATGCAGCAGTCGATGCAGGATGTTGAGAAGGTATGTTGACTAAGCCAGTTGCTATTGCTTGAAAACTGTGAAAACTGCTATGAAATACCAACACACATGAAGTGACTACCAACATATTCCTTAGGGGAAGAATGCTTTGAGTTACACTCTTAGAGGAAGCATTTAGTCTTACAGTACAATATCTGGAAACTGTCTCAGATCCTTATGAGTCACTTATCCTTAAGAGTATTATCCTTAAGATTGTATCTTTGCTTTGTTCAATCCTTTTGTAGAACAAAAGGCCAAGGAAGAGTAAAAACAACCAAGAAAGCTCTTTTCATAGTATAGTTACTACAGTAATTATTGAATTGGTATATATTAATGTTGCATTTTTTAGAGATCTCTTATTTTTAAGCCTGGCATGTATGGTTCAATACTGTTTTATGTTGCTTTATGTCTAATATGATCATGTACCTGCCTGTAGGGTCTGATGTACTTTAACACAAAACTGAAGGATGTGGAGCGAAGGCAGCAACAGATCAGAGAGCTCAGAGTCAAACATGAAACTCTGAAAGAGGAGCTTGAGGACACCAAGGCAAGACTGATGATGGACCCCAGCAAGTGGATAAGAGAGTGTGAGTTTTAGATTTAACATTCCTAAATAATGTACTTGGGTTCTGTACTTTGAGATTCCATCCAAAATGTTCCCCCAGTAAGTCATGATTGGTTGTGCTCCTCATAGTTGATGTGGACCAGGATTTGGACCCGGAGTCGCAGGAGTACCTGGAGGCGTTAGAGCAAGCCACGAGTGAGCTGGAGTACTGTGTCAACCTATGCAAGTCACGCGTTATGATGGTGACCTGCTTTGACATCCGAGTAGCATCGGACATTCAAGAGGGGCCGCGAGAGGTGGAGGTGTGAGAACGGGACGGGATAGAGAGGAGGAGACCGAGAGGAGGAGAGGACGTGTGAAGGAATCCTGGAAGTCTGAATGGAAGGAAACTGAAATGTAGCAGCCTCTGATACTCATTAAAGACGAAGGAGAAACTTCAAAGACTGGAGTACTGAACACTGCATGGAACACATTGTCGTTTGAGGAGCGACGGGTACTGGTAACGTACAGTGCCTCGGTCTGTGTGATGGACTTTTTTTTTTTTTTTAGATGAAGCAACAACCTGTGATATTTTTTGAAACATCTACTGTATAGGGAGTGAAGGCGAAAGAAATAATGAAAGAAAGCAAGAGGAATTGTCACCATTTACCCAAGAGTTCTTCTGCTACACCACAAAGTGCCTTTTGTCATATGACTCTTTCAATCATTATTTTTTGGTATTGGTGCTAGAGCTCTAACCAGCATACCTAAGCCAACCCTTAACATATTCCTTTTACAAAGAAAATGATTTTATATTGCATTGTATAGTGTATTTATATGATTAAACAGTCTGTAAAATACCATTTTTTGGGGGGGTGGGGAGTTTAAAGGAAAGACAAAAAGGAAAGCAATAAGCTAATGTTATTGCGTTTTCCCAGGCTTTGCCTTTCTCTTGTACTATCACCTCTGTCAGCATTTTGTCATCTAACCTCTGGAGCCTTATGTTCTATTACTAGTGACTGTGTGTGTGACTTTCTACCTTACATATCAAACAAAAACAAACCTGTGATGTCTTTTTAAGAGCTACATTTGTAATACTGTTGTAAAATCAACCTCCGCCAGGCTTGGTTGATTCTGACCCAATTTCAACTTTGACTCAGTTGCCTTGAATGATTGGAGTTCAGTGGAAAAATACAAATGGTTCACAGTATGGTCAGTTCTGCATAAGAATGTGCGTTATTGTAACTTGGCTGATGTCTTGCGTTGGTACTGCATTTTTGGCACGCTCTTGACTGTTTAAGGAACTCAGCCTCACTGAATGTACATAAGAATTTACAAAAATCCTTTTTTAGCGATAAGTGAAACAATGGCTAAAATGTGAGATTTTGAGCTGTTTATCACTGTTCACCAGTTCAACTCGGCCATATTGCATGATCATTTAAGCTGATCTTACCAAATGCAGGGTAAGATTTTGCACTCATTTATGTTGCCTGAGACCCAGGAGGAGGGAGTTTCTCTGACCTAAACATTTAATGGTCAAGATTTCTCTGTGGGGTAAGGGAAGGAGCCATGCTTCCATTTCAATTGTACAATTAAGAACCCTCACATAGACTTCTACAATGCCTTTATTTTACAATGGGTTTCTGTTCATGAGGTGCTCCCTGTGTAGTGAAAGTCTAAATGTGAGCACAGCAACACTTAATGTTGCCCTCAACTGTCAATTCCATTCTCTTATACATACAGTGACATACGATGACAAAACCAACAACCTACTTCAGACTTTTTAACTTTTCCAGTGTACCACTGTGGATGATACACATTGAGCTAATGGTGCCAGACGTTGGTTCTATGCATTCCTGAAACGCAGTTCTATTCTTGTAGAACCTCGAAAAAACCTACAGCTTGCCTTCAGCACAAATGGCCTGGTCTCGTTTTGGGTTTCAAATTTTTCCCATTTCTCCTCTTTTTTTTATGTCTGATTGTCCAGCCTCTCCCAAATACCTCTGTACTTCTGATGTTGTGGAGTCAGGTGAGGATTCTCATCCATCATATTCACTGGGTCGCTTCGCTTATTTCCAGAAAACCCGATTGATTTAACTTTACAAGTATACACTCTCAGGCCCTTTCTTACAATGCTGCATGAGATTTCTTTTTGTTATTATTGACATGTTCTTGGCTTCATTTTTTTTTACATTTACTTTTGTAATGATGACCTTGGCATTCGCTGTCATAGGAGCTTAGGAACATGGATTAACCAACTAACACCAAACTGAACCTTTTTTATTAAAAATGATGTATGTCATATTTCATATCAGATCATATTTTCTAAGTTTTTTGATTTTGTAAAGGATTTTCAGACTATGTGTAAAAATGTACAATATGGCAGCTTGGGATGGGATTTTTTTTTCCTTGTGAATAAAAACGTTTCTTCTTACGGTGGCTGTCTGTGTCACATTCCATGACCTAAAACATAACAGGTAAAGAAAGCTATTGTAAAGGCCCACTGAATATGATCTATAAATAAAGGTAGATCTACAAATGTTTATTCTAGCCATACTATTATGTAAGACATTTCATATTATGTAAGACATTTAATGTTGTTTGATTTGGTAAAAGACATTTTTAGTCTAGTTCAAAGTTAATGACTCGTTCAAAGCCTTACAAATACAAAATGGCCTGATCATGTATTGATGTTTCACTATAAAATGCTATCATAAGCTATTCTGTAAACTAATTTTAAGGGCTAAATGTGAAAGCCCTGTGGGTTATGATTGGCCACAGTATTGTGGCACATTGCAAACCAGCATGAGTGTCACACCTGCTGTAGGAGTCACTGTGGACCAGGAATTGCTTAATATAGCCGGATTAGAGATGTGATGTAAGCAATGTGATGGTCTACTATCATGTGTATAAATATAAAGTCACTTTGAAAAGCTACAAATTCTGCATAAAATGAGCCTGTGTCCAGTCCCAGATTCAGCCTAAACCTAGACTAGATAAAATAACATGAGCGAATGGTGAAACACTCGGGCACTAGGATTAATCCATATCCAGGAAACCAGCCCAGTTTGAACAGGAGGCAATGTACACCATCAGGGGTCATTTTAGTCCTCAGTATTCACTGTATAATGTAAATGTCACATTATTCTTATGCACATGTTTACAGCAAACTGTACATCAAGAGCCACAGGTGTTGGATTATGAGCGGTGGTGAAATCTGTGGATGATGATGATGATTAGCTGTGTCAGTAAAGTGTGTGTGCATACGTACACATACACAGACCCAAACACACCAGGCTGTCCTGTCACCCCATCATCCTGTTGGGCGGCCACCTGCTCTGAATTTTACAGAGGAATGCCCCATTTGACTGAGGAGACTGCTACCCCAACACACACACTATTGATGACCTGAAGATAGACAGTTTACAAACAGAATTGCAGTAGGAAGGAGCCGTTTGGCAGGGAACACAAAATGTTCTCAGCAGTGATGAGTTTTAAACTGCTCAGTACAATAACTGCATAATAAAGTCTCCTGCATTTATCTGATTAGGATTATGTAGCTTGTGGAATTTGCCAGAGATTCAGAGGATATTTTTGCAATGTGTTGCTAATCCATTTCAGTAGAGCTGCTTAAACCTAGAGTTGGTCTGCATATTGCCAAGTAATCCCCTACTTACAGAGCAAATACAATAACCTCAGCCTGCTCCAATCTTTCCTCCCCACTGTTGATTTAATTTGATTGAAACCAGAGCATACAGTAGTGATGATTTGGCTGCTCGGTGGGAGCAGCTGGCCTGTATATTGCTAATCAAATCAGCGGCCTTTAGTCTTGCAGGCTGTGAGTGCGTTTTGACAGCAGGAAAGAGGGTTACATGCTTTAAATGACAATGATTAAAATATACATATTATAATATGGGGAAAAATCTAATATGTGACATGCTTTCCTTTTGCCTTTGTCCATCCCAATTGGTGTCATCACATCTTAAAGCCTTTTTCTCTGTTCTTGAATTCTCGTGGACCACCGTCAGTCTCAGCCCAAAACAAGCACCAATTCAAAGTTCACGTCTAGTCAAGAACAGATCAAATCCTCCGAAAGTGTCCTCAATTTGGGTTTTTATCATGGGACTTACAACTTCCACTACAACTTCCACAAATATGTTCTGTCATTGGCCCTATTGCAGATATCATGTGGAAAAAAATAAATACACATACACTATATTACCAAAAGTTTTCGCTCACCCATTCAAATGATCAGAATCAGGTGTGCTAATCACTTGGC
>JBBMFX010000001.1:29275046-29288306 GCA_037832545.1 Rhabdalestes septentrionalis
CACACACACACACACACACACACACACACACACACACACACACACACACACACACACTCTCTCTCTCTCTCTCTCTCCATGCATGCACGCACACACATACACACACACTCACTGCTCAGTGTGTAATCCCACTCAAAGGGATATCAGCCTGTGATTAGCCAGCATGAGTGACAAGAGCCAGACATGATACGTATGGAGGTTTGTAAGCTGGCGAAGAGCCTAATTATGTCACATTTAAGTTCAAATTCTGGTATTCTCCCTCACTCTGTCTCTCACTTCTTATCTCAGCTTCCTTCTCTTTCCCCATTTATTAAGCCCCCCCCTGTCTTTGAAAGGTGGGTGCAGTGTGGGGTGGATTGGCAGGCCGGCTGGTGCTGTGGCAGGAGTGTGTGTGTGATGGAGGTGTGTCTGGCGTGTTTGTGTGACTTCCTGCTGTTTGCTTATTTGAGTTAGCTGGCAGGCAGGTACTCGCCCCTGCCTCATCTTTATTCATTGCTGGCCGAGAAACAGGACAGGGATAAAACTCCCAGCTTTGATAGAGATGGAAGCTGCAGCCCCTCATGCTTGTCCTGTCCAGCTCTGACTAGATGTCCAGCTCTCTGGGGTTGCCTCAATAACGCAATGTCCTTTTGGCTCCAGTCCTGGCAGTCAAGGCAGAATGCAATTGATTTGCACTTGACTGTTAATGGGTAAGGCCTAGTACTGTTTGTCAGTGTTCTAAACTGTAACTATCAAGTGATTTTATTCTTTTGCATAATTTTAAATAAAATTACTCAATAACATGATTAACTAAATTTCTTCAAGAATCGAGAATGCAAAACTTTAACTTTTCATCACATTCAAATCCAAAATAATATTATTCTTCCAATGTTTACCAACAAAAATGTCCAATCAAGCAGTTCATTTATCAGAAAATCTTGGAAGAGCTTTGGGTAAATATTGTTATATTAAATAATGATTAATTACTCACACTTTCTGTTATCTCTGGTTACAACAGCAACTTCTAGTTTAGTTTTAGTTTCACACACACTACTATTTAACAATACATTCAGTTCTGTGGGAGAAGCTGAAAAAATGTAAGTAATTAATTCAAGCATCTATTTTCTGAGCCACTAATCCTAACCAAGATTGGGAGGTTCTGAAGGTGGTCACTGGGTGAAAGGCAGAGCAATTCACCAGTCAATCATAGGACAAACTGGCAGAAACACTCAACACTCAGCAACATGTTTTGCAAACCTCTGGGTTGTTTATGGCCTCCAGTATTCAAATTATAATAAAGTCCTCAAAAATACAGAGTAGATTTGTAGTTCAAAAGGATAACCAGTTCAGTTTGCACCAATCCCTCAAAATTGCAACAATTGCAAATGTTTTTCTTGTGGGACTATTGTATATGTGTCATGTTTTTTATGTCAAGTTGCTCCTTGATTCAGAAGGTACCTTCTACCCTGCTGTGAGATAAGGGCCGAGGAACCGAAATGCATGGAGAAAGAAAGAAAGAAAAAGTATTGCAGAATAAAATATTACATCGAAAGTTCCATGGGCAGGCTACAAAGAGGCTAGGTTATCAAAAGATCTGCCGGACAGCTTTGATAGCGTGCTCAAGAACTAATTACTGTGCTTTAAGACACGGGTTCATGACGAGGAAAAGTGCAGGGAAATCCCAGAGGCCACTGGAATCACAGAGTTGAATTTAATACATGCTCTTTTATGAATCCACCATAATGCTCCACTAGGCCCTTGTGTAATTCCGCCTGAGTGTTACCCAAGATATGCAGCAGGTGTTATTGAAAGAGAGTGCTGTAATTCTTCATCACTTCTTGCAAATCTTTGCACACTGCTGTTTATAACTTTATAAGATGCACTAAGGAAAGGTCAGGCAGAATGCATGAATTTATATGAGTATCACAGGAAACCTACATAACATGCTGAGAAACCAGAGAGTTATTGTACCTACAGGTCCCATCTCAAGAAATGTCTTGCTATTGATGCTCACATCAGATTTTTTTCCCAACTGTTAGAACACGATGTTAGCTGAGGCTCCTCCCCAAGGATAGATTCATTGTGTTTTAGTGTTTGTTGTTCCACTCTTGTGCTTGAGATGAAATGGTTTTATTGATTTGTTCGAAGGAGCAAATTAGGCCCTTGCTCTGGAGGCGCCCAAACAATTCATTTTGTTCTGCCTTGTCTGTCTCCATACTCACCAGCCATTCAGCAGATATTTCTTTCCAGGTTTAATTACCGCTGGTTACCTGGCTGGTGCTATGGTAGAAAACATGCAGTGCCCCTTTAATTAGCTGTCAACTGGTTTAGGGCTACAGCTCATTGATTAGGGCATGATGGCTAATAAGACGTGAGGTCCCCGACGTTTCCTTTATTGGAATGGATGAGCGAGGGCTGTGGGAGACGCTGACTTCACGGGCCTCTGTCTTTAAGGTAGAAAAGACGACAAAATGGATGTGAAATGTTTGACTTTTCTTCGATGTTGAAGTGTAACACGCCAACAAGGATAGTAGCCCTGAAGACACAGTCTATATGAGTCTATTTTGACTGAGCTAATGAGGAACTCCTGACCGTGTTTTATCGAGAAATTAAACACAAAGCCGCACTGCACTTTTGTTTATCTTTCTTAGTGTAACATGTTAATATGCATGGCAGCCCCTGAAGAGACTCACACACTCAGTCGTCATGGTCTTACATAGCCTATTTTACATGTGGCTCTCTTTCTGCAGACTGTTGAACATTTGCCTTTGGCATTACTGCCATCCAGACTTGTGCCTCCAAGAGTTTTGGCAGAATCGACATTGCCTTCCCCCTCTTCCCCTCTCCCCCTCCCCCTCCAGCCCCCCATCACCCCCTCCTCTTCCTCTCCTCACAGTTGTTCATGAATATGGATGGCAGACAGGCCTTGCTAGCATCGTTAATGTGCCGCAAGTCCACATAAATCACATCAATATGAAAAATCCAAATGCTTTGCCACTAAAGGTAGGCAGTAACAAAAGATGGGTATGTACGAGCAAAGTGTCATTGAGTAAATACGCTGAAGTTGAGACGTATTGTAAGCAAGAAAAGACGAGGGGTGCATGCAGATATGCATCAAATGGAATCTTTGCCTAGCCCCTGGATTCCAAAACATCAGAACGGACCCACTGTGGTTCTTTGCAGGGACTACCTACAGTCTTTCTTTTTTCCCTCAAGCTGTGTTTTCTGGTGAGATTGCATGCAGTAGACGTTAAGATGTCAAAACCAGCACATTGGCCAAGTTAAAGCACTGAAAAAAAAACTGCCATCAATTTGGCATCCATGTTCTAGAAACTAAGTGAAGCAGGGAGGAACATTCCCCACTGGATCAATTCTTCCCTCCTTTTGTCTCTAACTCTCTCTTCACTACACAATTCCACTTTCAGGATGAGATCACAGTGTGATGAAGCATGCTGAAAGCCAGTTTCTGGCACTCAGAACCTGCATTTCCCTGCCTCAGCTGGAACAATACTGACTGACACATGAAATAAAGATGCTTTTGGGTTGTCAGAATGCCGCAGGTTAATTACATCATGCAGGCGTCCCCTCACATGCTGCCTGGCAGGGCTCGACATTCAAGGGTGTAAAAGAGAATCTCTCATTTTTAGTGGCCGCTACTTTTCAACACCTCTCCAGACCTCTGCCATGAGTGTGGCAGGAATATTGATGCATTCCGAGAGCAGGTCTGCTGCAGTGTCTAAGAAGATGCCGGCTTTGAGTTTTGAGAAGCTCCAGCCTTGTAGGGGTTCTGAGGCATGGTCTTGCAAGTTCCATAGTGCTGGCACTTGAGAGGGGCTTTTGTCTTTCAAAGTCAGAGAGGGGATGCCATGCAAAATTCATAAAGCATGTGCACCACACTCGAAGAAGGCTGGAAGGGATAAACAACGCAGAAAGAGCAGTTGGTGGAAATGAATATGCTGACAATAGTTACCGCTGCCTCTCTTTGGCTACGGAACCACCCGGTGCTCTCTTGCTCACTCTCTGCCTTCATTAGAGAATTCTGTTTGCAATGATTTTCTCTTCGGATGGATGGCCTGTCCCCACCCACTAATCTTTTCACATTCCAATCAATCATTTCAGCTATAAACCTAATTCAATACTGATGAATATGTCTGAGCATAATAAATATCAAAATATCAATCTAAACATCAATTGTGTTCATTTATTCATTTGTGTTCATTTTTTTTCCAACTTGGACTTAGAGATGAGCCATGTCTTTTTTCTTTTTTTTTAAGTCTCCTGGCTCAACATTAAAATAGTGAGAGCACACTTTACCTCAGAGGCAGTTTCTTTTCGAAAAGATTTTATTAATAAGGCCCAGACCTTATTGTACACTTTATTGTATGGTCATTAATAATTTATCCATTTAAGTCATTTGAGTCTTAGGAGAAAAGGGTTCAATATTTTGCCCACAAGGTAAATACGTTTTATTAATACACAAGTCAATATGTTTTTGAAAGCTACATTTATATATGTGTCTACATAGTTCTGGGGTCTCATTTATAACCATTGCGTCCGCATATAACGGACCTATAATATGTGTACGTCTCTTTTTACGCACAAGGAGCAAAACGTTTTCTGTCATGTGTGCAGTACAGATTTCGTTTCTTTGTGCAATTAATTTGTTTCTTTGCTTTCCACACAAACACGCCGAGGTTAGGTTAAGCAATTTAGGTATAAAACAAAACAAAATTAGAACAAAAGTGTGTAAAAAAAATACAAGAATGATAAGTGTGACGTGCTGATGTGGATAATATTGTGCGTTTGCAAATGAAGGAAATGTGCAAAGGAGCAATAATTACAGTAAGAGGGTGAATATATTAGTACATTTATAATAAATCCCTGTGTGTCTAGATACCTAGATTTGTGCTTTTGGAGCTTTGTCCTGAACTGGGTCCAATGTTAGAGAGACGAACCGCGCAATCCAGGTACAAATACAGGCAATAAGGGCTCCATACGTAAACAAATTAATTTATGTAAATAGAAAACATGCGCATTCGATTAACGTGCAAGTTATCTGCGATGCTGACATGGTCCTGACAAACGTGGTTGCACGATAACCTGGTTCAACACACGACTCCTTTATCCTGGAACACATTATAACCGGGCATATTCACTACAGCTTCTGGGGAGGGGGCGGACACAACAAAATTATTTTCTTAGGATTACTTTTAAATCTGACCATTTTTTTCAGGCACTGTCCTGTTGGCAGCACTCACTTTATTTACAGCTGTAGTGACCTGTTGCCACTCTTTTTGTTGCATTTTTTTTTGTTTGTCACCCCACTACTGTGATCAGCAAACAATTTTTTTTTTTGGTTTTCAACTTCCCCCACAAGCATCTATCTCGGTCTCAGAGAAATTTCTCTTTTTACTTTTCCATTCAGTTGCCACGACGCTATTTTGAGGTTCACGTCGGGAGCTTAAATATTCATAAGGTGATTTGCATTTACCATGTATGGTTGAATGGGGGCGCGTCGAGAACGGAAAATGCGGCAAAATCCACGTCCGAACTCTTCTAGGTAGGGTGCGATTTATAAAGCGGAATTGGCGTGCAGGTGTGCGTGCGCACATTTTCATAAATATGACTTTTCCTTTGCGTACGCCATTTTCGTTTTTTGAGCGTATGTACATGTTCAGTATGAGTTCTACGCAAAGTTTTATAAATGAGACCCCTGGTCAGTGCTTTAGTTGGGAAACTTTCCGGGAATCCAGTAATATTTGCAAAAGAACATGTTTAGCTGTCTGTAGCTCGTTAAGGCTCTGACACTTTTACAGGAACAGAGAGTCAGTACAGATTAATTGATAAGCACAAACTTTTGAAAAGGTTCTTTGGTTTTAAATGGGAAGGACTAAGTGTGTTGAGTGAGCGTGTTCAGCGTGAAATGAATGTTCAGCCTCACCTGGAAATCTGATCTGACTTGATGTTAACTGACTTAAGCTACTCAAACAAGAGACTTTCTGACATTTTACTCTCTTCTTGTCTGATTCCTTTTGTGATGTACAACCAAGGCACCATATCTAGTACTGAAATCTGCACATAAACAGAGCAAATATTTCTTGGTATATTCACCTAAAACTTGTATGTGAATTTGATGTAGCGGTTAATGTAAGCTGTAATGAACAAATTTTAAACATTGTGATTTCATAAAGAAATCAAATATTTGCAGATACTAATACCTATTTTGGTTGATCAGTACTCTTATGCATTTACTCTAATTTGTAACATTTATTCTAATGTTTTATAATGTTTTGCTGGTAATATCCACTTATTGCTAAGATAAATTGTGCCTTAGACGTTTGCACAGCACTGCAGTGAGAAATGCAATTTTCTCTTTCAAAACCTGGGCTTTCACATCTGGGTTCATGTCATTGTTCATTTATTTCGAATTTGGTTACTGAATTCATTATTTAAACCTTTCTTAACCAACTTCTAGCCTCTTGGGATTTACAATTCCTCTGGAAAAATTCTAGTAAATGAGTCAAAATAGTATGTGTCTTTAAATCAAACGGAGTACATTTGAAGATGTGTTTGGACTTGACTGGTCTAACCCGAAAGGCGCTAACATTAAATTGTTCATACTGAGCTTCTTTTTGATGGATGCTTTATTTTGATCCCTTTCTGGTTCTTTTGTTTCTTTCGTCATGTTTGATTTGTTTTTAATTTCCTCCGGGATGTGGCGGGTGAGTGAATCACCCGGTTAACTCCGCTGAAATCTTGCCGAATTGCTGAAAATGATAGCGGCTAACCCAATCAAGTAGCCTTAACGGCCAAGCTCTTCCACTCCCTGCTGAATTCGATTAGGAGAGAGTGAATGCTGATATTAACCTAGTGATGTAATTACCACCACAGGTTGAGTGCTAATGCAGTTTTTAGGCATGCTGAATATTCCCCAATCCGATTAGGCACTTATACCTCCCTCTGGAGTGGCTCCTGTGTAATTTGTGATAGAGGTAAGACCACTGCTATATCTCTTCGTCTTCGAGGTGACTTTGTGGGGGAGACGGGTTCTACCTGACCCTGACCTCTGCAGTCAGGTTTAGTTATGGTCATCCTCCACTTTAATGCCTTTGGTCAGCTTGTGGCAGCTCGATCTGTATTGACTGCAGCTTTGAAATGAGGAGAAATCCTGGCCAGGACATGAACCACGTGTGACTGGTATTCATTTTTCAGTCCCAATGATCATCGAAGGATCACCTAGAATCCATTACATTTGTTGGTTTGGTATGTTCTGTTTCCTTCAGATAATCTTTTTTACATTCCTATTTGTCAGTCAGACCTTTTAGTAGCCCATCCAGACTTAGTTTTTTCCCAGATCTGACCTCAAGCACAGATTAGCTGGAACATCATAATGTAGCAGCATGTGGAAAAAGAAATTCATGAGAGAATATTTTAAAAATAAATAGATTTATAATTAAATATCCAATAAAACCTTCACCCAGAAGTTGCCAAGAGCGGTTCAGCTTCAGTGGGAGAGACTCAGTCTTGGTTGTAGGGCAGGAAGGTTTGCAATTGCTTGAGCAAAAGTGTGTGTGTGTGTGTGTTTCATAATTTGCATGGGCCTGGACTATGATTGTGGCTCAAGGTCATGAATAGTGAAACAGGGTCATGAAGATAAGCAACCATGGCCGCACCAACCCGGGTTGGTTCCAATGAAATTACACACTAGAGGGAAGTATCAATATGACACTGTTGATAATGGCGTAGAACAGCCGCAGAAAATACTCTGAAAATAGTAATGCCATATCACCACTAATGGATGAGACCTCTAGGACAAACACATGGACATGAAAAATGAAAATATGATCACGAATGTCATTTTTTTCTTCTATTGTATATTGTTACCGTTAAATAATTGAAAACAACATTTTGCAAAACCATGATTTTTAAAAAATAATATATTATATTTTGCTGCTTTTGTCTTCCTGCCAGCATCCATCTTCTGTATTTGAGCATTTAAGCTTGTTTCTGTAAACATTAAACTGTGGAGGGCTATTAGAGTACACATTTATTGAATTATTAAGAGCACTCACTTTTTAGAGTCATCACAGTATTAAGAATCTATATAACTGTACAAGGCAGACCAGACTGAAGGCTGAATATTTCATATATATACTCAGTGGTTATAACAGGTAGCCAGGGTTGCTCTCGCTGGACCCTGAAAATAAATACTAGAATATTGTGTGATTTTATAATGAAGGTTATGTGAACTCAGCATTAGCATGAATATAATGTCACTAAATTTTTAAAAGATATAAATGCACTCTGCTTTTAAAATCTTAAGCTTCCCTTCATACAGTGTAAACACAACTAATGCATCAGCTGAAATGGTCCTGAATAAAATCATTTATGTTGGAAATGCTGTCTGTTTCTCCTGTATTTTGGATTTATAAGGCGTTGTGATGAAATATGTACAGACATCCAAAAGAGAAGAAATCTGTTTCAAACCATTTCTCTCAGCAGTAAGGGTGATTTGTGCCGTTAACACACTGTATAACATTAGAATAAATAAACAGCAATCCAGTAAAACATAAGCTTCCTTTCTTTTATTTTATCTTTGTTAGAAGAACAAGTGATGGTTTTTGAATTCTCTGTACCCTCCAGATGTTATACGGATTTGTTTTGGGGGGGGTTAGCATGGATTTGCATGGATTAGTTTCCCACCACCCACACTTGATTTAATTGAATGAATACCTGATTAACGTAATGGATGGCAAATGTAAATGTGTTTCATCAAATAGAGGTTTGGAAATGGTTAAACAAGCTTACATGACATACAATCACATTTTGTTGCCTTTAAATTGTATCTATTCTAATGTTAGTGAGATTTTTAAACAATCATCTGCTTATTGAACAGGTTTTCTCTACATGTTTTCTTTTTTGCATAGTACAGTATGTGCACATAACACTAACCTAAAACAGCTTTAGCCTGAGGTATGAGGCTGTATGGCAGATCTGTTGGTTTTGGGCAGATGTGCTTATACTCTCCTCTTTCTGTTTTACTCCCTGAACTCCTGATGCTCCATCTTTCTTGGCATTCTGAGCATGCTTTCTTTGGAGTGATGCCTGTGTGCCTCTAGTGCTTTTGGTTGAGTGCCTGCCTTTTGTCACAGTGCATGGTGTGTCACACTGCACCTCTCGTGTTATCAAACCAGCATCTCTTCTTCGTTTGGCTTACATTTAAGCCATTGTATTTGATCAGTCGTACCTTTTACAGGATGCCATGACAACAGAAATGATAGGTATGAATAAAATAATACCTATTAACAAAGTACACAGGCATTTATTCTACACATTCTATTGATCTTGGGTGAAGCTATTCAGGACGTCTTTTCTTCCAATGCTCCAGAACAGCAGCTGAGAAGAGATGCCTCCACAAAACATGCTCACAGTGGTAAATGTGTTCAATAATCTTCCAGACTCAGAAAAGCAAATAGAAATCTGCATTGATTCGTAGCTCATCAATACAACTGACTTGACCAAATCCATGAAATCAAAGCTCATCCCAATCAGGCATTAATTATCTTATAAATTGCATCTGGTGCCCCCCTAAATACATGCTGTGGCAATCACTTTGGTGACAGTGTGTCCTCTGCACAGTCAAGTTAATGACACGTTTGCTTGCTTTTTGCCCGCTGCTGACATGACATTGCCATCTGAGACAGCTGCATAAGAGTAATACATTAATATATTGGTTTAGTTTAATTAGTATATAATGTTTAATGGAACATGTTTAATGGCACGTGTGACATTGCAGTGACACCAGTGAAGACAAAGGATAGAAAGTATGATGCCATGGACCACTTGTGGTTCTGTGGTGCTAAAATATGGGACAAATGCATAATGTGTATTTGATATCAGTGTTAATGTATTGGTAGGCTGGCTGATTTTCAGAAATAGAGGGACATGCCAAACCCTGCCAAATCCTCATTTACACACTGACGTGTCAGCACTTTGTATGAGCTGATTCAATACAGGCATGCTGACTTAATTACACACAGCGCCAGTCAATAGTCTCTGCATAACAGACAAGATGTCCAACTGACAAAGATTAAATTACTGCAGATTTCCTGTGCAGATTGGTGTAGCCTACTTACTTTAATCTCATTTGTTTTGTGTTGAAGCGTAATTACTGGGAAATGTTAATTGAACAATCCAGACAAAATACCAGTTTCTGAATTATGATTTTTTTTTAACTTCAGATTTTTCTGCTTCAAAGTTCAACATTATTAATGATGTCCTGATGGGGTATTTCTGAGCTGGAGAGAATGTAAAACATTGTTCTAAGCAGCACCAATATTTTAACATTTTAAACTTGGCACAATATTCCTATACCATTATACCTAAATGTTTCATTAAGTTTCTATGACTTAGATTGTGTATAGTCCTATTAAAGAGGAGATCTAGACAGCGGTCAGTCTCAGATATTTTGTTTGTATTCAAATGGATATATTCCCAATCACGTAAACCACAATATTTTACCAATAAATAGCACTGTAATGCGTGATGTAGCTGTTTAGAGTTTAAATGTAAAGCCAACATAATTAGCTAGTTGTGGGTTACACAGAGCGAAAAAGGAAATATATCAACTAATAAAAAAAAATAACCTTCATTAGTCCCACAAGTGAGAAATTTGTACAGCAGAAAGTGGACAGTACAAAATTAAGAACAAAATTGAGAAAAACAATAGAATAGAACAAAATAAAAAAAGACTACTATGTCAACCGAGGTACCAAGATTTCAGGTGACCGGTTCTGGTGCAGAACAGTTTTTATTTGTAGGTTTTCTTCATAGCAATGTACAGTTAGATTTTATTTTTTAAAATTCAGTGTTTATTCCTTGAACTAGTTCGTTGCCCTGGGTCCAAGAAAAACTCTCCGCAAACATGTGGGCAGGCTTTCATATGTGGTGAAGAAAAACGGGAAATAAAATGTATAGCACAGTACAAAGTTTCCTTAAAGCAATACTCTGCTTAGCAGTGGCTGTGCAGCAAAATGTATATAATGTGACATTGTGCTCTGTAATTTAAAATGACATTCAGCTAGATCCACATGAAAACACATAATGATACGGTTCCAGCAGTACAGGAACTGCTCCTTTATGTCAATGTTTTGACTGGATCTGTAGGTTTTAGCCTCTTTGCTTACTTTTGCCGCTGCTCCCGTTTCAAAATGTTGTTTTAATTTTCCCAGGCTGCTGAAATACCGTATTATGTACAGCAAAGGATCAGTTTATATAAACAGTGAAAATATGTTCACCAAGGTTATCCATGTGATTTACATCATGCATTCACACAAAAAGAAAAAACCTAAAACAGAACACGATTTCAACAAAATAAAAATTTCAACCCTTCACACCCTATAATTTACACAGTGATTAGTACGGTATAGATTTTTCCTGTTAGATATTCCAAATGAACTGGAGAATAAATTGAATGTTTTTTGTAGGTTGAAACTTAATCTATTAACACCGCTATCTCTTCATTACTGAACTTTATTTACTTTGTTACTGAGTGTATTGCCACCTCTATTATTTTGCTACACCTTTTAAACCCGGAACCTCATAATAAAGTTGTAGGATGTAGTAGCAATTACTAGGAAGATGCATGGTTAGCTTGATTAGCTAAACTATAAAAGAGACATTTTGTGCTTCCAGTATATTGAACCCTGAGATTGTGTAGCCATGTGAACCAATGCAGGCTAGAGTAAGGATTTTACTGTGTGTGGCTGTTGTGAGACACCAAATAACCCCACATTTTATCACCTTCTCAGAATAATAGGGCTTAGGAAGAAGGCCAAAATGATAGTATACACTACCTTCCTATGGGGAGGTTGGTAGCTGGGCTGCAAACCAAATCAAGTTTATGGTAATTACTCTGAAAAATTCCATGAATAATTCAGTGTTTGGCAGGGGGACCTCCAGCAGAATCTTTATCCCAAGCTACTATTGACCGAACACCTGTGCTCAAGACATGGTTACAAGGTATGAATGTCCTAATTTGGAAAAAACATATATATATATTTTTATCACTAGCTAAAACTAGTAGAATTTTACATGCTCATTTTTACAAATCAGGTGTCCAACAATCCCATGGCCCAACATTATAATTTCATACTCCAGAGCTCCCCACTGAGCCCCCTCAGTGTAGCACCTTCTCATATATGTATATAGATCCACCACCAGTAGGATTGCATGCACATATATTCCTGTTTTTGGATACTGTAGTTCCATATAGAGTAGCCATTAATTGCAAGCACACACAGAAAGTAGTAATTATGAAGGGGGGAGGCTGGTGATATGTGCTGCATTATAATTAGTGCTGGTAAATAAATAGTAGTCTTCAGGGATCTTATTTGGCAGAAAGGCTGTTCCTGTGCCATGTGCAAAAGTCTGGTTTGTTTTAAAGGCGTCTGAGGTATGGATCTTAATGATTCTATAGATGGGTCGTACACAGTAGCTACAGGAAAAACAGATGGACCGAACAGAAGAATGAGCTTGGTGTGATTTTAAGGAAACAACATATAGCCAGCAGTACCTGACATGAAAGGCGATTATGGCACACTAAAATTCTTTTGTGGGGCTGTTTATTTATTTATTTATTGTATTTAAGATCTCATAAACTGACATGTCTATTTCTTTGTGTGGGATTTTGTCAGGAAGCTGGCACTAATTGACACACACACACTTCTTATTGCATCTCATTTATTTTTCATGGAGTTTTTTTTTTCTGTTACCAAATAAGATAGCAGGGGTTCGAGATAGTCCAACCCCAACACAGTCAACCCTCCCTGAATATCATTTTTAAAATATTGATATAACATTTATATCAACTTCTCAAAATGCATGCCTTTAAAACATCATCTTCAGGTGCCATTTTACAGCAGCCCAAATTGGACTAATGTACCAGGTTGTCAATACTGAACGAGATTTATGTTGCTGTTATTATGGATGTTTCACTCGTTCAAGGTTCCATCAGTTACCATGTTACAGGTCTGAATGAACAGGGCCCGGTTTCTCGATAACGAACACTCTTAGCGTGCTAAGAAGGTTTTCTAAGATATATCATACACACATATATCAAACAAACAACATAAGTGGTTTACATTTCCAAGTGTTCCTCGAACTATCCCTAAGGAAGCTTCTTAAGTCGCTGCCTCTTACGTGTGACGTTACAGGAGACATCGATTGCTCGGGAATCGATTTTTCAGTTCATATGCATGACAGCGTTAAGAAAGACAGCAC
>JBBMFX010000001.1:29288531-29309343 GCA_037832545.1 Rhabdalestes septentrionalis
AGTGGCGGTCACTAGCGTCTTGAGCTGAAACTACGCTAAGAGACAGCTAAAGAGTGGTCCAGACCAACCTTACGAACGTGGGACGTACGATTATACCTATGTAAAACGTAATTTGTCACAAAGGAAGTACTTACTATGTTTATAGGCAAAATTTACCCCAGTAAACAGTGGCCAGTCACTGCCTTCATAGTGGCATGCAGAGCAGATAGCAGATATTTATAGTACCAACATTCTTTCAGTTTACTTATTTTATTCATTATACTACTAACTAGGTTCTTACAAAGGTCACACTATTAAGCAGAATTTCAATGAGGACAACATAAAAAACCAGACTTTTATGGTCCGAAATTAAGAGCTGACCAGCAAACTTCAGATCATTCAAACGAACATAAAATGTACGAAGCAGATCCATGATGGACCTGTTGTTCTTTTTTGTTGAACACTAATTTCTGTTAGGTAAATGAGCCTGAGCTCGCTCACTTACACTATACCACGTAAAGACAAATCATTGGAGCAGTTTTCATTGTGATTTGATTTAGAACATAAAAAGCCCCACCCTACTCAGCCCAACAGGTTCTATAGTCGTGCACGGAGTGAAATTAATCAGTGATATAATACGTGCATCCAGCCCATGTTAGATTTTCGACATTCTTTCCCTTTGCTTAATACAACATCGCCTTTCCGTATGCTACACTGTTAAATGCCTCTTGTTTCTGATAGGTGGACATGTTCTTCCTCTGACTCCAAGCAGCCCATTAATCAGAGTGATGGCATAATCGACATGAAACCCAACAACAGGTAAAACTTGATCTGAACTCTCCGTGAGGCCGACAGGCTGATTCATGATCTCAGTCCGGCCAATCTGTAACATTCTTCACCTGGTTCTTCATCCCCAAACCTGATCTGGCTGACACATATTTAACTCGGAGATGAATGGGGCATTGGCCTGTGCCCATGTGTCACCGCACGGCTTGTAGCTGGCTGAAATAAATAATGTGGGCAGCAGACAGAGCTCCACAGCGCATCGGAGCAGGCCTGAAAACCCGGGGTAATCCTGTACGCTCTTAAATCACCAATAGAGAAATATGAGCTCAAGGTTATTGAGCAGTGGGTGAGTGATAGAGATTTCCAGCACGTCGGGCTGCTCCAGAAATGAGATTTTACTTTACACAGTGTCATCCTCTGCCCTACGGCCGTGTCTGGTGAAGAAGGGACCCTGGATTTATTTCTCCACATTCAGTAGTTATAGCTATTCAATACACATTCATCGGAAACACTTTAGTTTAAGGACCAAGCATAAGAGCTACGAGGGCCCCTGAGCATGACAGAAATATTCAAGACTTGGACTCAGTATAGCAGACTGTGATCACAGTTTGAGTGAATAGATTATGCCTAAGAATGGATGTGTTTACAAACAGAGGTGCTTAGAGAAGTATGCCTTTATTGCACACACCAGTATCACAACACAATTTTCCACAGAAAATATTTGTTGATTTTATCTTAGGAAAGAACAGAGAACCCATTAACCCAAGTTAAACATGTAATTAAAGCCATTTGACGGGTGCTGAATTACACGAATGATCATTTCAAATGTACAAAATGTCAAGTCTGGACACATTTGCTCTCACTAAGGAAACCAGCACAATTAAGTAAGAGACTCTGAAAACTCTAGTAACACCACTATATTGGCCAATTACTAAAAATGTGCTCCTAACAAGGTCCATTCCCTAAAAGAACAGATTATGCAAACATATAAATTCTCTTACACATACTTTTGACAGTAAATTGTTGAAAAATGTTCAGCAAATGCATGTTCCATCAATGCTTAATGACATAATTCCAGCACCTGCTTCTGGCTTCCATTGTATGTGTGTTTTGAGTCGGATTATCTGTTCTTTTCTACAAACAGGGTAACATTTCAAAGTCATTGTTTGCAGTGACCGTACGCTACAAATCTGGCAGAAACAGATGACGTTGTATTCCTTTGAAAAGCTTTTGCTGTGGAATGAGCCTGAGGTAGCTGGAGAAAGAGGAAGGAGAGGAAAGTAGAGGGAGAGGCTTGAACTTAGAATTTAGGAGGGACAGCTGCTAGCCCTCAAGCAGGTTCCTTACCCAAACGGTTCTAGTTAAAAGCCCATCTGTTTGGAGGAAGGTCCACTCATATGTCTCCACGTTTGGCCAAAGGCATTTAAGTCTGGAGGTGTGTGTGTGTTTGTGATGAGCGTGTGTTGCTGGCTGTGCCTTCCGTGGCCTATGAAGTGGAAGTCCTGCAGTGATCCTGCGACTCTCAGATTCAGACAACACAACACAGCCTGTCATTATTATACTCATCACACATGTCGCCACAGATGGGGGCAATCCAAATTTACACTCTCTTTCATGGTGTCTGTCTGTCTGTCTCACTCTCTCTCTCTCTCTCTCTCTCTCTCTCTCTCTCTCTCCCTCAACATTTTTGTGTCACTTTGTGTCTCAATGGATGAGTGGAAGACGCCCACCCATGAAGAAACATGCTCATACTGTCATTCAGGTCTTTCTGTGTGTAGACATCAATTCCACAAGCTCTTAGATACAGCGAGCCCTACCCTACATCCTGTTTGGTGTTTTGTGCTGTGTCTCCAGTTATAATAAAGTTCCAAAGCCTGTGATATTGCTCAGGGCAAGCTGGAGGATTAAGGGCCACCCACACACACACGCACACACACAGTACACTCCTAGTATTTCATATCAAGCCTGATATATTGCTGTCTTTACTGTTGTCTTTTTTTGTTTTATATCATGACATTGCAGTATTATGTCTGGATTTTGTAAGAGAGGTTCATAGGGTTATACTGGTTGCATGTACTACATGCATTTAATGTGAGCAGTTGATTTGTAAGCCACAAGTCCCTTAAAGCAAGGCTGTGGAATATTACAAAGGCACATGCAGATTTTTTTCTCCTGCAACATATTCAGCCTTCTCAGTAGTTTTGAATTATACATAGGAGTACAGGTTAAAACAGTATTTACTGTATATGCTACTAAAGCTGTGGGCTAAACCTACTGCATGTGGGCTACTGAGAGCATTCAGGTTCCAGGGAGTGGTCAGATGTGAATGCATTTTGTTAATCGTTTCACGCTTTTAGGATAATAGATCCTTGAATGCACCAAATAAAGAGCAGTTATGGACTAAGAGATTTTTACCCTTTTGTTTGAACATGAACATGAAGACTGTGGTCACCTAAACTGTCCAGAATTTGGATGCTTTTTTGTCCCCCAAGCCACATACCACAGTTTGGACTTATGCCAGGAGAAAAGAAAAGAAAAAAAATTGGACTAATGTTTGCTGACATTTAAAAAAAACACCCCTTAAGCCATTTGTGTATAATACAAAATAAATCTTTGGTGCCCACTTTAGTAGATCAGTTCCAAAATGTGTTCATTCTTTTCATTCGCTCCCTTTACTGTCACTGGATGCCTGAGATTTTAATATTTGGATTTGAGTCACCAGCCCCTTTAGAGTGAACAGAATGTTTGATATGCGCAGTTAAGTATAACTTTAAAAACTGCACTTTGGGCATCAACAGAATGTTATTCATGTGTGAGAGACTCAGGTAGCACTGTTGCGTCTGTAATCTGGTGGCATGAGGGGGATAAATGGGTGAATTACTCCCAAGCAGAGCTCAGAGAACATTTTGAAAGCGTACTCTCACTGCTCCCAAAGAGCACTACCACATTTCTCCATTTTCACCCCATCCACCTCCATTTAGCCCGCCAATTGCAGTCTGTCTATCTCCATAAAAAAGTCTACCAGGACCGAGGGACAAGACTGTCTCTCACTCTCTCATTTTGTGCCCCGGTAGTCCCCAAATACCTTGGCTGAAAAATAGAAGGATCAGAAATATCTCTATGTGTCTAATTTAAGTCAGAAAATAGGATGGTTTCCCATCGGCTTCAATCATGACAGGAAGCGGTGCAGGTGTATTGTGTGCGTGTGCACGTATATGTGGGTGTGTATGTGTGTATGTGCTTCCAACTGCGAGATTCTGGGGCATAAATGACACTGCCTCCACTTGGGAGCTACAAACCATCATCATCTCTGTCCTTGCAGGATGTCCTCTGTGCTTCAAGGTCATTTATTAAGTCTAACAGGACCATAAAATGGCAGACGGCGGGAGAGAAAGAGAGAAGTCTGTCACCTTGCAGAGCGCGAGATCTCTCCAAACCAGTTCCATTTGCTTTACTTACTCTTGTGTTTCACATTCAAGAATCAAGAATTTGATAATTGATAGACAGACTGCCTATACATTAGAACCCTAATCATCCCAAATACAGGCTGAACATTTTATTCAGTTAAAATAAAAAGGGCTTGGTAGGGTAACAGCTGAAATAAGGGCAAGCTTTTTCAAAGCCAGAAGCACCTCATAGACCTGCCTTGTAACGCACCCACTCACATTTAGCAGGCTGAAGATTCTCCAAAAAACATAGGTTAGATTTTGGAGGTGCATAAGAGTGATATGTCACATCAATGACACTTTGTGTGCTTGATGTTGCTGTTTACATGTTATGGAAATTTAATTCTGTGATTAATTGTTTGGAACTTTCACGACTCAGAGAATTTCCCTATATTATAACGTTGAATAATATTGAATTACATGACACATTTGTTCTCACCTGTTATATACAGTGATGGGAATAACGGCGCTATAAATAAACGGCGTTACTAACGGCGATACTTTTATCAGTAACAAGTAATCAAATCAGTTACTGTTTCCCCTGTTACAACGCCGTGACCGTTACTGACAATAAACTGCGCGTTACTATAACTGAGAACACTGAAGTGGTTTTCATGCAGCAGCGTCTCTCTCTGCCATCTCTCTATCTCTGGGGTGTGTGTGTGAGTGTGTGTTCGGGGCTGGGGCGGGACACATAACCAGTGATGATGATTGGTGGGTCTGTACACGTGGTGTAACTGGAAATGCGATGATTGGCTTAGATTTAGTAAATTTCTATGGTTTGCCAATCAGGCAGAGTAGGCGGTTCTACCCGGTCACCAGGCTCCCTCATAGCCCTCCTGCTCTGATCAGGCAAATATTTAAATATAATCTTTAAACTCGACATGCGCCGGCTCAAAGAAAGAAACTACACGGACTACTTAAAGCGCTACAAGTGCGCGCTGACACACGTGCTTACACACACACGTAACCCCCCCACTACGCCGAGGCGTTGGCATATGTGCCCCCTTAAAAACACACTGACCCCCCCTCGTCCCCCATGGTCATTTTAGTCTAGAACCGCCACTGTCCAGGATTCACAACGACGGCAAGTACAAGTTCAAAGGCAGCTTTTGGAAACTGGAAGTTTAAACGCTACTTTTCCCTGGCTGAGGTGAAAGGCAAAAATGTTTATTTGACGTGCAACTTATGCCCAGGAAAAAGCGTTAGTGTACAATGTTTATTTATTTTTTAAGTAACGCAAAAGTTACATTGCCTGGTAATTAATTACCTTTATTGTGATGTAATTCAGTTACTAACACAGTTACTATTTGTGAGAAGTAACTAGTAACTATAACTAATTATGTTTTTAAAGGTACTTGCCCAACACTGGTTATATGGTCTAAAACATAGCCAAAAAAACCCCAAACAAACAAAAAACATTTTACACCAGTCTTAAATCATCCTTCTAAGCAGCCTCTTCCCTAATTCATTTTTTCAAGACATTAGTTGTTTGGAATTGTCACTTCTCACAGAATTTCCCTGCCGCATGTAAAATAATGTTGAATTACTTGTCACATTTGTTCTCACGTGTAAAAAATCTAAAACAAAGCAAAACATAAATATATATTTTTTCACCAGTCTAAATCATCCTTCAAAGCTGCCTCTGCCCTAATCTAATTTTCAACATATTGCACAGGTGGACATGAGCATGCATTGTCCAGGCTGAGGAATCGCTCTGCTGCTCTCTTCTCAGACTTGGCATCTCATTAGCTGTGTTTTGCTCACCTGGATCTGTGTTCTGCCTCTGTCTCTTCTGTCTGCTGCTGAAATAATCAATGCCCTAAGCCATGATCAATGGGCAGAAAGTGTGCAGTCATTTTAGTTAATTAAAAGCTTGAGGGAACCAGGCGTTTAGGGCTACACACCCCACGCGTTGGGCCCCTGTAATTAACGACTGCACAAGGTAGCATGGCTGCTAGCTTCTGGGTACATCCTGCCAGTTTGTTTGAATATTCATCAGGCATTGTTAAAGGCAGAGTCGGAGCTCTGTTGTTTGTGGACGTGTGCTGTCACCCCTTAGGGGGTCCCGTACCCCTGCCAGTGACTCCTACTGGGAGTGAAGTGGAGATGGGTGGAGAGGCCTTTTGAAATGATACATCAGGCACCATAAATGTAAAACAGATCCTGTGAAAACGAGCTCTGTCTTTGTGCTTATACACATGGAGCATATGAATAGCTTACTGTACATGAAACATTCCCTCACATGCTCTCAAAGGCCCTTTTCTTTTTTAAAGTGGATGTTAGATTCAGTGAAGATAGGGGCCTCTCCTAATACTCCTAATTCTTTCACATTGCTTGGGTGGGACGGTGGCATATCCTAATCAAACATGGCCAATTATCCTTTGCAAAATAGGCTGCTATGGTTTGGCATCAAGACAGAGACTGGCATTGGTGTTTTTTGGCAACCGTGAAATATGCTTCAATACACTGGAGGAATGGAGAGAAAGAGGAAGCGACAGCAACATTAAATCCCGTCAGATAAGACAGAGACAGCGAAAAACACCAGTTGTTTTAAACACATGCTTTTCTAGGATTCTCACACTCCAGATTGTATATGAAAAATATCGCCATGGTTCCAGCAATGGAGCACAAAATCATGATTTAGCATTGATGGAGGAAATAAAAGAATCCAGATGGCTCATTATCTTACAGGACAGAAAATCAGTTGATTTGGAAAGGCCTGTCTTTTTCCTGTAAATGTGAGAGAAAGCCAAGTAATGCAAAATAAACACATTATTACTTTTATTCAGTCTAAGATTTTCTGGTGGGCATTTACTAAACAAATCTAAATTTCTTGAACAAACTTGTCCATGCTTTGTCCAGAAGTAGGTTTTATTAGTAGCTAGGACACAATAAAAAAAAAAACTCCTTCAATCTAATTAGAACTTTTTTGTTTTAAAAAATGATTTTGTTTTCATATGAAAGGTCATATTGTTAGAATGGACTGCATGTTTTCTATTCCATTTTTGATTACATTTGTTTTCATTTTAATTGAGATAAACACAAAACACTACCACTAACAAACGGTCCAGGGAAAAAGAGAAACAGGAGATGGATATATCAACATGGAAATATCAGTATCAATAATGCAATAATACGCAGTTTCCTCCACTGTCAATACAGTTTTCTGATGCTGATTCATTCTCCTATTACAAATTATTTGGCTATTCCTCCCTCATCATACAATAGCAATAGATTGCGGTACACTATTGAACATGTATCACCTGAAGAGCTGCTTAATGAATTTTTTGCTCACTGACAGCATGTACATTGCATCCAAGAGGTAGGGCTTCTGTAAGTTTAAAATTTTATATATTTAATTTTATATATTTCTTTGCTGTGGACATCTGTGAGCTAGCCCCACATTTCATCTCATTGTACTGACACAAAGAGCGTAAATGACTGTCCATCTATCTATCCTTCTATCCATCTATCTACGGCTTGTATTGTCATTGCAAGATTTTCTTTGGTTGCACCACAGAGTTACAAAGCATAAATAAAAAATGAAGCAAAATAAATTGGTTCATTTTAACATTGTGAATTTTACCCATAAGCTACAAACTGGTTTGTTTAGTAAATCAACGTTAGATATATTACCATGAATACAGAAATGACTTCAAACTGAACAGACAATTTTCTATATGAGATTGCCATCTGAGCCGCTTTGTGTGTGACTGGCATGTTTTGTCCATTTGCATCAATAGATTAGACACCAACATGGCTCCAGCTTGCACTTGGACATGATGGCTTTGCTAAATGTGTGAGAATTGGCCCATTTAGCGCAGGAATGTGACAAGCTACCTGAGTCTGTATTTATTGAACATATGGCATGTAAGTCTGCCATATCCTCTTCACAGAGACTAGCGTATCACAATGCTTCACTCAAACTGCCTTGTTGCTGTGGATATAAGACGTGCATTATAAGCAGCAGCATGAATTGCTTAGTGAGCGCAATCCTAGGGCTGAGATTTACACCTTCATAGGATTCATGTTGCCTGTGTTTTTATGCAAGCATTTCTGTTCCGTAGTTAAAGTTACTCTTTTTCAACTCTGATTCACTGCATGTACGAAAGGAAACCAAAGTAGTTTTAAAACGTCTCTGAAGAGCTTCTCATAACTTTGCAGCTGTGTTTAGATTGTTATAATGTTTCTAGAATTTCCTTGTGCTGAATTTCTGATCAGATAATCTAATATGGAGTGGTGTCTTGGACATGTATTACAGTTTTTCTCCGTTAGTTTGGCTCATTTCTTGAATTCCTAAACAGTTTACTAAATTCCTTCCTCATATAAATGGTCTGTGCCCCCAAAATGAATTGTCCCTTTGGCATAGTGAGAGCCCTGCAAGTCAAAATGCTTAGATGTTTTTTCACTATGGCAGAGGTCTTGCTAACAGGATACAATTAGGGATAAAAATAGGATTTTACAATAAGAGCAGCCTCCAAAGTTTGACATCACACACACTGCACTCATACTGCCAAGGAAATTGTAACCATTTTTATTCAAACACATAAAGTAACTTCCAGATATTAAAGTACATAAAAAGTAATGTTTTTGTATACAGTGTATAAAAAATATAAACACAAACAAATAACGAGAAAAATTATATCTAGCCTACAGTGCTGTAAATAAAGTTTCACAACTACAGAAACACTTTTCACTGGCCCCCATCCTCATCCTCCTGCTTTCCACATGCTGCTCTCTGTTTGTCTATATATTTTTGTTCACATCGCAGTGGATATTATGCACTGATCCCCTGTGATGTACACTCCCCTGCATGGAGCAGGGACCTCTGGTCTTGATGCCAATATTCATACACTCCCCACCTCCAATTGGAAAAAGCTTCTCAATCTGATTGAGGAAAGGAGAGGATGGTGGTAGAAGCTCCAGGAGCATCCTTGCAAAGTCAGTGAACCAGATGAGCCCTGATGAGCCACGCTGGAAATTCACATTGACCCACACGATCACATACTGTGGTAGGTGAGGCCCTTTGAGACCTCTCTCATTTAATGGGACCAGATCACTATAAAGTTGGTTCAAGAAAATGAGGAGCTTTTGAGTGTTGTATTGGCCAAAACTGGGGATGTGTGTGGCCACCTCATTCTCAGGTATGGCAGCACACATTATTAAACTGCCCCTCGCTGGCCAGGGACATCCACCATGGCCCGCTGGCCAATGGCTCTATGTATACATGTTTACAGCAAAATTACAACAAAATCTGTAACCATTTGCAATAATGCACTGAGAAACTTGAGACTAAGACATTTGCAATTTGATGAAATCAATGAGAAATGTCATTCTGTTGGGAACCATTGTAAGTTGGTTTGGAGATTTGTCCATGTTGTTTTGAGAATGTCATTTCAGTTTCAAGAAATTTGCCAAACCAGCGGAGAAAAACTGTAGAACTAGTCTCCCTCAGACCCAAAGACCATGAAAGGTTCTTTAAAGCAGCGGACCGCCGGGTGGAAATTTTACTGTGGACCGCAGGGTGGGGGGGTGGGGGATTTGTATGTAGATTGTTTATATTGCGAATATAATAACAAACGTGAATCCACTGTGTACTCGTATGTAACTGTGTACTCATATGGGGGTTGGGGACCACTGTTTAAATGTATGCTAGGAACGAACAGTTTGAATCCTTAAAAACCTTTTTGTTAATGAAGTGTAAACACACATTGAAAGGTTTAAAAACTCCACATTTTTAACATAGTTGTAAGAAATCAGCCATTTATTTGTAAAGTTTTCTCCTGCTTTGCCTTTGTACTATTTCACTCAAGAACACACACAGGGAAAACACATGCTTTTGGGACTGTTGGAAGCATTCATTTAGGTCGTCACCTGGAGGTGCTGCCTGTCCCTCAGGGCAAAAGATTTGAGCTCTCTAAGGTTTTGTCTGAACTGACAAGCTTTTTGCTTTTTGCACAGACAGGTCTCTGTTCCACTTTCACCTCAGTCTTGCCTTATTCATTTATCATTATAAAATGTGGGTCTGCAGGTATCATGTGGAATTGCTGAGATAAGAGGTGAAACTCGTAAAAAGCACTGCACATTTTATACGGTATATTTTTATATTACAAGTACACTTACAGTTGCTCAAATGCTCTTATCCACATGAATATATATAAATGATCTGTAAGAGTACATTTTAGAGATACTTAATATTTTCACAGCTACAACATGTAGCTGCTAATACACTCACAGAAATATTTGGCCCAATTCCCAGTATTTTTGGATTTCAATAGCATTTTTCAAATTTCCATTCATTTGAATTAATTAGATTTAACAGAAACAGGCCATCAAACTCTATGTGCATTATATTTGTCAGTCACATGTAAATGAAACAATGAAGAATGAGATTTATGTAATAATATTGTAAAATGGCATTGGGTAATAAACTATTTTTATTACTCTAGGTTTTAATTCATATTCTTCCAACTCAGATGTTGACTGTTAGTCTGTGGCTAATATTTGGGTGAATGCAGAGAATCCATCTCTGAGGCACAGTACAGATTTACAGTCTGTAGTTCTCTGTTTGGTGAACAGCCCAACCCACACTCCTCTCTGTGTCCCCTCTCCTGTCCTGCTGGCACACATTTGCATCCTGTCTGGTCCCATTATGTCTCGGAGGCTGCATGCTCTGGTCAGCCAGCATCGGGGTGCTGAGATGGGCAACAGGCTCCGTGCAAGAGGACACGAAACAGGAGAGTGCCAGTACATTGCACTGATTAAAAAGCTCTGGTGTCAGAGGAGGGAAGCCCAGAGAGATGGAAAAAGGGCTTAAGGCGAGGGACATCTGCCCTTTGGAGCAGGCAAACAGATGGACACCTGTGCGGTGTCACACAACTCAATAAAGAATGAAAGGCACAGAGGAACATATAGCGGAAAAACTACCCTGACCTTTGCACATATGGGTCATATTCTCTATTCTGACCTGAGCACTTCTACACTTCACAGAACCATCAAATAATTTGTCATCTGTGTTTTTTCACACTTGGTAAGTATGAGCAAGAAAAACTGAGAAATGTGGTCTTTGTTGAACTAATTGTTTAGCAGTTTGATGTTGTAGACAAGAAAAATGATCATTATTAAACAAAACAAATTATTTTAAACAGATCCTGTTAACAATTAAACACAACTTGTGACTTTTTTGTTCATATTTACTAAGGGTTAAAATAAAATTGCAACACTTTGCAAGTTTTTGCTGCAAATCAAGCCTGCTAGAAAATAAAAAGATTGTTCCTTTGTTTCAGAATGGGTGACAAATTACATATGCAAGTTTCCTTTGAGTACATACTTGCATTCTAAAGCAGTGGGCCCCAACCCCCGGTCCGTGGATCAATTGGTACCGGGCCGCCCAAGAAATTATTAATTATTTCTATTGTATTTATTATCTGAGTCTGAACAATCTTTTATTTGAAAAATGTTTCATTTTGATAAATGATCGGATTCTCTCATAACAAAAATTTAACCCACAGTGGATTGTCGAGTGTTATTATATTCGCAATAAAAACAATCTACTTAACCCCTCCCGCACTGGTCTGCAGTAAATTGTCAAGTTTTGACTGGTCCGCGGTGACAAAAATGTTGGGGATCAATACTCTAAAGGGGTTTTGAGTAATGCCATATAAGATCCATTGTTGATCCCTAAAGATGGTTAGTAAATGAGTTTTGTAAATGAGTTTAAACACATAAAGAATTCTCAAAAAATGATTCCATTCGGTAAAAGATTCTGTTGGGAAAATGACTTATTCTTGGCAACTTGTGTGGCTGATGGTTAGTAATTTTACAACTGTGACCTTTGATAGGGTTTGATTGATCTCATTTAGTCTTCAAACACTTTTCGAACCAGCAGCATCCATGTAGCAAAAGCTCTGATTTTAGAACCTAACTGATAAATCCGTTTGTGACCTCCTTGCTACACTAGTAGGTGAGGACTGGCTTAAGTACCGGCGCTCTTTTGGGTGTGAGGTGGTACTAAACTGAGAGAGTTATGGTGATTGTGTTGCTCAGGGATACAGCAGTTTTCATCGCTCGGCACCACAGAGCGTCGCTTACGACCACTTGTCAGGGTGTTTGCCTGTGATGAATGGATACTGTCTACATGACGAAGTCTTCCAGGGGAGGTTGTTTTCTCGCAAATATATATTCAGTCTGGGTTGCAATTCTTTTAATCATAAAAAAAAGAATCGAACAGAGGTCTCAACACAGTGAGGATTTATGGTTAATTAATCACATGGGAGACAATTAATCAAGGCCTAATTTTGCTTTAATGTTTCATATTAAATTAGTCTTTGCATTGGCTGAAGTGTAACTACAATCTAACAACATCTTAATTTCCGCAGCCTGCCGGGCCTGAACAGTGAATATTAATTAGTAGATTAATGTATTTACCACTTGGCTTGATGGTGCTGGTGTGTGAGTAGAATTCTGGTTCGTATTGATGCAATTTAGGCAAAAAAATACATAATTATTTGAATGTATTTTGTCATATCGTTATATGCTGTGTGTATATTCAGAAGTATATATATATATATAATTTAAACAAATTCCAAAATATATATATGAGTTATATATTAATTATAAAAGTATATAATATATAATAAAGATATGATATATAATAATAATGTGATCATATAATAATAATGTATATATAATGCAATGTAATATATTTCCAACACAGACTGAAAATCATTTTTTCCAAAATTCCGGCTGGTAGATTATACACATTTTTTTTTCTAAATGGATTACAAATCATTCAAATTATTTAAGAAATGTTATGTTATGCACTTTATGATTAAGTGCTTTAATCATGTTCATTGTAAATCTTTTAAAATAATCACTGCGCCATGGGTGCTGAGCCTGCCAATTATCAACAAAAGGGAGAAATGATGTAAATGACAACAGTGTTTTTTTACTGTTTTTGATGTAAAACATACATAGATAGATTATCTCATTGCTAATTCATAAGGCTTTCAGATGAATAATAGATGTTGTCCTTTGAGACGGCTGCCCTTGCGCCTGCTCCTCTTATTATTTAGGAGAAGTACAGATAGAATCACACAGGGATTCTCTTATTGCCTTTTGTTTAGATAGTAGATACTGTGAGGAAGAGTCTGGATTTTTTTTTTTGACTGTCTGACACACTTTACATTAGGAAAAAAATATGTCAAATTGCACTTGGAGTGTCCTGAGAACTATACTTTCTAGCATTGCTTTTGAAATTCACTTTTTGATCTGCTCGAGGCTGGTTCAGAGATAAACTGTTTTCTGCAACAGCAATCTTATTTTTCACCTTTAAAGGGGGCAAAACATTCTGCCTTGAATTTCTTACCAAATCATTTACTCTACAAAAGTTTTCCGGGAAGGGGGGAAGAAATTGGATGCACTTACACTCATTTTGTACCTGCATATTTTTAGCAGATAAGATAATTTAGCAGATAAGATAATTATATCGGGTTGGGTTCTTTTTTAAAGAGTGGGCATAGATGGTGATTTGATTGCAGCTAATGCACAAATCATATGCACTTCATTAAAATGTGCTATGTTTGAAATAATAATAATTAAACATCTGCCTCATTACAACTACTTCTACTTGTAGGGAAAAGGAATGCCCTGCAGCCAAAGATGAGAGGCTTTGCTCCATGCACCCTGCATTATCTATCCTGAATAATCAAGATAATTATCCCTGCCATGGTGTTTTTCCAGTGGAATTACCATAAAAACTCTGTGGTAATGCCTGCTCTAATGATGGGGGAGGAAGTGCTCACTCGCCCTCAAAGGGAGAAGGAAGTGAAAGATAAGGACTAAGTTCTAATATTAGTGTTTATTTCAAAGAGAAGTGTTAGTGGCTGATTGAAAGATAGTGGTGTGGCATTTTAGCCATAGCAGTAAGTCTGATTCCACATTGTGCAATAACTGATGCTCATTACAAAAAACTGGTTAATATTAATAGCATAACAAGGGCCAACCCCTTATCCCCACAGTAAGTGTCCTTTTGGGAATACTCAGATTTAATGGCCTGTTGCTAATTGTTAAAACAAAATAATTCCTTTGACCTTGGCTCAAGATCATTTGTCGAGATAAGTGTGTCTTTCTGTGTATTAGTTCCCCCCACCCCCCCTCAATGTGACTAAACTTGATATTTCATGAATTTCTGATAAAATATTTGACAAAGCAGGTGGTAGGCATAGCAGGATGTCATGAAAGTTGTGGATAATTTTTTAAAGAGAACTCACACTGGTTATGCTAATATGTGGTGCGGGAATCAATAATCTATTCAGTTTTGCCCTTTTGGAGTAGAGAAGCCTTCTATTAAAAGAGGCGAATGTTGATTTGCTGTGTAGAGCCGTGTTAAGAGACTGCTGAGTTGAGGGAGATGGAGCATTTTCCCCCTCCCAGTCCATGAAGAGTCATCTACCCTCACATTTATGGACCAAGTGGACCAAGCAATCCTATGGCCGTAAAGTGCAGTAAATTCTAGGGCAAAGTTACTGTATAATCCATAATGATATTAGTGCAGTCTAGTCAGATAGTAAATACCAAGGCTGGTTCCAGTGCTCTGTGATGCATCGCTAGTGGAGCCCCTGCTAACAAATACAATCTCAGTGGCGCTTCCCTGTCAGGGACCGATTTTCAAGGTTAAGTACTTCTCAAGCCCGGCCTTTTTTTTTTAAAGATTTGATTGCTGTAAGATTGTGCAGCTGTCTAATTCTTACAGACACTGTTCAAGAATACACACACTTCAGTGAAATTACAAAGTTGCACTTTCTGTTTTCTTCCTTCTGGAAGCATTTTTAAATCTCCTTTTAATGATGAATAGCAACCCACTCAACCTGCACTGAGGCCATAAATAAAGACATAAGCCATGAAGACATGAGGAAAAATGGGCAGAGTTCCGAACCTGTTTTGCTATTTCACCCCTGAACCACCAAACTGCTACAGTAAAGCTAACCATCTGTCAGTCACTTGCTAGCTTTGCTAATCATGTGTGAATTAACAGCAGTGTTTCCAGTACAAGGCATCTGAAGCACACCCTAACTAAACAGCCCTTCCCTCATAATCACACTCGAGCAGAGCAGTCTTCTCTCATTAGCGTGGGGGTTTGTAAATGCTCCCTGCTCCTTTGATGTTCTCTGAGATGCTCACTATTGTGCCTGGAACAAAGAGGCAGCCCCACTGGGACCAGGAAGGCTAACTTTTCCTCAGTTCCGCCAGGCTTTTCAAAAACTGTTTGTTGGGAGGAGACTCTTTGTTTCAGTGCCAGCGCCATCACCGATGAATTTAATTATCACTGAGCTTTGCTTTTCTGGGATGCTTGCAAAGATGCCTAATTTTGCAAAGGACAGATCTTCAACGGAATACAAATTGACACTATTAATGGTGTGTGTGTGTGTGTGTGTGTGTGTGTGTGTGTGTGTGGAGAAGAAAGACTGGCAAAACTGGAACATGGAAGCGGAAAAAACCTTGGAGAAAGAGATGCATAGTGGAAGCTAATTGCTTCCATGCTTTCATCTAGCGATCTACTAGCCGACTCCCAGTACTGCAGGAGTGGACAGCAGCAGAGCGGGGACCTCTGGACTATAAAGTATTAAATACTTATTTACAAAAAAGATACAACTTTGTCTATTTTCCTCTTGTGTAAAGGGCTACTGCCTGAGCCTGGGAAGGCCTGGGTCTCCTGGTGGAATGATAAGGCCCCCTCCTAATGTTAAACCCAAAACAGTATCCAGCTCCCGGTAGATGAGCATGCTTCTCCCCAGCAGGACATGGCTGCTGAGAAGAGATAAGACAGGAAAGCAGGGGTCCCTGGCCCCTAGTCACACCGCTGGAGAAAGAGTGGGAGAAAAAGAAAGAATGAAGAGAGACATCCAAACCAAGCCTTTATTAGCTAGCTCTCCCGGATGTCCGTGGGGCTTCTGTCTTACCTGAATGCCTCATGTTTAAGCATCTTTTTTCTGTCTGTCAGAGAATGGAAGCCCTTTTTTAAAAAATAACTTTAGGACAGAATGTAGAGACTGCTAATGAATCACTACCAAAGACTTCTGTTGATCTGGTTGCTTCAGCTGTATACATAAACAGTTACAAAAGCACCTCCTTTGGCATACGCATCTATCCAACCCATTTTAGTTCCATTTCAATTGTTTCCTATGTTTGCATGACAGACATGGTCGACAGAACAGGCGTAGCTATAATCAGGGATTGCTGTTAAAGCTTTGGACAGCTAATACTGTTTCTGTCTCTTTTTCCTCTCAAGCTAGAGTGTACATACCTAATTAATGTGTGTTGCTTCAGTAACCTGCAATCAATAAAGCATGGATGAACAAACTCTAATAGCTTACAAAGCTTAACAGAACAGATCAAACAGGACAAAACCCAGTGAGAAAGGCCTTCGAACACATCAGCCTTTCATTTTATTCATGCTAAGAATGTTTACCACGCATTCTGAATGACATCTGACCAGAGAACAGATTTCGCTTGTCACTAATAGATAAATTCATTTCCCTATTCTTAGACTTACTTTTTAAAAAATTTAGCCCTTATTTAAGATCACGAACCCAATCCTGTGCTTTGTTCAAGGTCGTATCAGCTTCAACCCCACCTCTCTGCTGTAACCTATTTAGTCATCCCACCTAGGGAGTAAAACAGCAACCCTTTGGTACTAAACATGTTCCATTCCTGCTGTGGAGTGCAGCCCACTGATCTTGGACATCTGCTCTCTGTTCTGCAATCGAAACAAACAAAGGAAGAGCTAAAAGTGGAGCAGCGTTTTTCAGATAAGCATTTTTCATCCATTTGATGCATTCTTAGGTAAATATTGTGAACTTTGTGAATGCAAATATCAGTAATGTAAAGACTCCTATTTTGTTAAGGAAAAAGGAACCAATGTGGTTAAATGATAGTGATTAACAAAACAGCACTTTAAGCGTGCACATCTTTCAGGGCTGGGTTGCCTGAGCCAGCTGGTGAGGTGCTGAATGAGGCAGTAAGCATTTACATGCACTGCAGAACGCAACACTATTGACTGCCTGGAAAGAAAGCGGTGGAGAGGGACTCATCTCGGAGTCTTCATTACAGCTGCTTTGTGACACCTCCGAGAGTGATGTGGTGGACAGTTAAAACTGCCATAAATATTCAGGACAAGTTTACAGTGCGTGCTGAAGTGCAGGTATAAAAATCACATCTTAATGGCTCCTCAGTTGTGGCAGAATTGATTCTTTAGCTCCTGGCTCCATTCTGCTGCCTTTGCTGATCCACTTGACTGAGAAGAAGTGGACTTTTGCGTGCTCACCATATCTGCCTCTGTGCAATCACTTAGCCTTCCTTACCTCTACTTTATTTCTTTTATGAAATTGTCAAAGCCTCCTCTGGCTAGCTCTCATTTTTTGCTTCTTCACAGGATCTACCAGGGCCAAATTCCCCACCTCCCCACTAGCTTGCTTTTGTGATCATAGCCTCCTACTGTTTTATTGACTATCCCACTAATTGAAGCTTGCATAAACAAAGATCTGGAAGTTGGCTGCGAGAAGTCTCAGTTGATTGGATTGGGGGAGGGCCTGCTGAAGTCTTTTTTTCTCCCACTCTCCCTGTGAAGCGACCTGATGGAGTGTTGTATGGATGGAGCTTGCGGGCGGGCAGGTCTTTCTCCCTCTGGCAGGTACACACCGCCTCTGATCGTAGATCATTGATCCCGGCCATCAATACTCGCCGTCCCGCCAGCATATCAATGCCCTCTTCCCATTCTGGATTAGGATTAATAGCTTTCTTTCTTCCAGAACTGGCCAGCCATTGATTTAGGATGGCAGATTGGGATGTACTGGTAATTAGGCCTCCAACTTCTCCCTATGTGATTGTCTGCTCTGCTATTTTATCACCATTTAAATCTCAGAGTCCTGGCACAGCAGAAGCACAGGCGCCTGGCAAAGGACCAAGAAGTAAAAGAAATAAAGGATATTTTTTTTATTTTACCCAGGGCTTGAATTAAGTGGATACCGCCACCCCCAAAAAAGAACTCAGGTAAAATTGCTCTCTCCCATAATCTCTTGGTGCTCTCTCACATCATTTTAAGATTACGACTGTCAATATCATATCTGTGAATGAATATCTGTGATTCACACACCACAATGCACCAATTACCAATAACAGCACAAATGAATTGTAAGCTTTCATGAGTTGTATATATTTATAGCTGGCTGTTGCAGATAACCAACCAAATGTTAAAATAACCTGGTAGAACAAAAATTGTTATTATGGCAATTTAATTTAAATAGAAATGAGAGATGCATTTCCATGTGTTAAAGACGATTAAAAATAATTTAAAGTAAGGTTCCAACTGCCATCCTCCTTGTAAACGATTAATGATTGTAAACGATCATCCACTGATATAATGTCTCACTATAAATGTGCTTGTAGTTGTAGAGGCTGGATGTGTCAAGGGTCTCACTTTCAGTAACCCTAGTTAGGAAATGCAATTGTACCACATTGTACAGTTATATTTCTAGGTTGCTTTGCTATTCTTTCTTGATTGTGTTTCTATTTAAAGAGTATTTTAAGTAAAGATATCCAAAGGGTAAAGTGTGTCTGTAAAACTCTTTAGGACTTTACATTGTTTGTTTGGACTAAAATTAACCTGGAGAGAATAGTGTTTCCACAGTGTTTTGTTCACCTATGTCAGAGCAAGAAAGCTATAATGATTAATGGACTGTGTATCTAATTTTGTATCTGAATCTTAAAAATAATTACCTAGATATAGTATTATCAGCAAAGTTACGTATCAAACACGGCACATAAAACAATCATATATTTTTATTATAGGTATGTTACCAATCATCTACAACATTAAAACCACCTCCCTGATATTGTGTAAGACCCTCTTATGCCACTAAAACAGCTCTAGCCCACTGAGGCATGAACTTGACAAGACTGAGGATGTCTGATGGTATTACCAAGATGTTAGCAGCACATCTATAAAGTATTGTAATATGCAAGATGATGCCTCCAGAATGTTTGTCCAGCACATCCCACACATACCTGATTGGACTTATTACCAGACAATTTGGAGGCCAAAACCTCTGAACTCATGTTCTTCAAACCATAACTGAACAATTTTTCCAACATTTTCCAAGAGATCAGCTTCAAAAACGGACTGTTCGCTTACTGTCTAACAAATGACACCCCTTTAAGGGTGCTTTTGCAACCACCTGTCAGTGGTTTTAATATTGTGGCTGGCTGTTGTATCCTCTAATTAACTGGTGCAGAGTGACTCATGCTATTATATGAATTTAGTCAAATGTGGTACTTAATATTTTTGTTAATTCTCCCCTCTCTGTTTCCCTCAATAAATCCAGTCTTTTTTTCCCAGAGGAGATCGAGGTTAAACAGGGTCAGCTCCCCCTCACCACCTGAGTGACACATGCTGTGGAAGACTGGGGGAAGCTGCACAAGGGGAAAAACACAAGGGGGCCCGAGGTGAAAAATAAGGGGGCGGGAGGATTAACCTTGTACATAGAGGGACTGGGGCCAGTCAGCCCACCATCTGTCCTCAGGCCAGGAGAGATGACCTGTCATCATTGTCTGACCAACTTGGGTCATAGGGAGGACTGCAGTGGGAATTGAAGTGTTCAGAAAAAGACAAAAACCTCCTGAAATTATGATAAATTTTATATTGTAGTCAATGCATTTCTTGCACAAAATGCGTACTATGGGCCATAAGCAATACAGCAACCTGCAAGGGATATTTCTGCCATTTGTGGGAGCGTTTTTAACCTCTAACCACGGTAAATGTCACCAAGAGGAAGCTTTTGTGAGAGTGGCTGCAACTCTCCAGTGATTTCTGCTACATTATCAGCCATCTCGCTGAGAACATTTATTTATGACAATTGTAATGCATTACTATTTACTACAAAAGGCTGAATATGTGCTGTTTCTAGGCACTTTGGTGAAGGAATTTCAATGGCTGCTTGTGAATTCCAAAGAATGCACCACTTGGACCGTAAAAATGATTTTCAAAAATGCCTTATTATTTCTGGTATATTTATGCAGACACACCCTGAACAGCTACATCACAGCTCCATATCTAGCAACTGGGACAGTATTCTTACATGAAATAATGAAATAAAAACATATGTCCTTTTGCTTATTCCATCACATTTGTGATATTATTTAATTTGACTATAAAGCAAGTCATACCTCACTCATGATTAATCTGGTTTCTGTCACTTGTACTACTGGGTGTGCATATGGTGTACTGTAGATGGAACACATTCCAGACAGCGTACCAGACAGTCTCTGCTTCCAAGGGGTCATGGTCTTCTTGAGACCATGAGGCTTTACTGCTTCCCAATCTGTGCATATATTTCACTGAAGGTGTCAGATGGTTGACAGTTTGGAATAATTTAGCTGTTAGGTGTGTGAAGCCTGTCACTCATAAGGGACTGACAGCATGTGGAGCTGACCTCTACCCCAGCACACTAGTGCCACATTATCACCTTTGTACATCCTAATATTACCATCATTTACTTTTACACACACACACACACACACACACACACACACACACACACACA
>JBBMFX010000001.1:29322911-29341569 GCA_037832545.1 Rhabdalestes septentrionalis
TGTGTGTGTGTGTGTGTGTGTGTGTGTGTGTGTGTGTGTGTGTGTGTGTGTGTGTGTGTGTGTGTGTGTGTGGGCGGAGTAGGAGAGTTTAAAAGCCTGTTCAGCACAACTGCCAATCCTATTGCATTCAGCATTTGTCCATAAAAATAAGATCATGTAGACCAGTAAGGTGGTCATTTTTTTCAGTGTTTATGTTTCACTACATTTCTACAAATATCTCAACAAAATAAAATCATTGTCAATAATAAAATATTAATATATCGATGTCATCTGTCATATTTTTAATTTGATTAAATGAACAGTTCTTCTGTAACTGATATTCAACCTCAAACATGATCAACCTCATCAATGTTTGATGAAGTCAGAGAATAATTCACGTTTACATGAATAGTCTTTGGTTTATAAACATTGTAAACAATGAATATAAATGTTTATGTTTAACTAAGTTATCTTTAATTTAGAATTATTATGAATAAATTATACATGTATCAAAAGCATATAATCAGTAGTATATTCAATTAGAATATCTGTGCAGTTCATTTGAAACTGATGGATATTCAGCTTCAACCAGTCCTTTACACAGTCAGATTTGAAGATTAAAAGAAAATCTATAGTTTGAAGAAAGCTACTGCTTAAAGACTGTATAATAGCCAGTCGAATGGTCTGTTGATTGGCAGGTCAGGTTGTTGCTTATTCAGAGATATAGGGGAAATGCAGGGAAACAGAAGAGTCTCAAGGGGCAAGCCAGCCATACAGGCAAACTTTCACCTTCACCCCAGAATCATGCAGGGAAACGGTGGATTATATAAACTCAAAAGGGAAAAGGGTTTTCTCTGGGCTTTTCTTGTCAAGAAAATCATTCTAAAGATACGTGTCAAAAAGTTTGTGAACTTTTATGATCAGCATTTAAACAGATTTTAACTTTTTTTCATTTTGTGTTTAAACAATAGAGCTATGATTGGGCTATATAGTGACATTATGCCATGCATCAAATATTTAGATATTGTAAGAAAATGACAATATTTACTCTTTACAGATACAGGTTAAATGCAACAAAATATTTGTGCCACATTGTAAAATGTCATTAAAAAAATGAAACGAAAATGTATTCTCTATAATGATTTCAAACGTAAATTAATTAAATAATCTAATGAGATTATCATACATGTTGCAGTGCATTTACACATAATTACAGAATTCACCCACAGAGAGAATTATGTCTGATAACGTGTGTCTTATGGCATCGTGGTAAGCTTTGGCTTCATACATGGAAAGGGATAATCTTTCATTGTCTTGTCTGGCATCTGTGCTGCAGAATTATGACAGGCAGGATATGCTGACATGGTGCCAAGGTGGAGATACCAATGAGGGTCTGGCTTGGTGGGCACTCTGATTGGGCACTGGTTTTGGCCGCATGGTCATTATGGCAGAGTGGGCTGCAGGGGCACCTGGTATATTGGCCTGCCACCATACCAGTCATGGAATTTTTTGGCCATGGGCAAAGTATTAGGCCTTCTTAAAAAATACCCATGTGGTATGTTTGGGACAGACAGTTTCAAAAAGAGAGAAAATACACTCCAATGTTATGCTGACCTGGCTCTTTTTTAGAAATAAAAATAATAATTTTATCAGTAGGGCACACACACATACACACACACAAAATATATTTTAGCCACTACTAAAAAAAAGAAGTGAAATTCAGGGCACAGTCATTTTTCATGCAATGCTATTCTGTTCTATTCTATTGTATTCTATTCTGTTCTATTCTAATGTATTCTATTCTATTCTATTCTATTCTATTCTATTGTATTCTATTCTATGTGTGTGTCTATTTTTAATTGCTTATAAGTGAAATAGTTTCAAAACCCATGGTCTTTGGTCCATGTAGTCAGAAAATGCCGAATTGTGGTATAGCACGCCTCTCTCTTTTATTCTCTCTCTCTCTCCATATTTTACTAGCAGGTGGTCATCCTACAGTGTCTGGCCCTCCTGGTAATATAACACTATCATGATGCATCTTGAGGGAAATTCTTGTTTATTTATTTATGGGACATTTCATAAAGAGCAGCACATCATATAGGCAAACACCACCTGGAAAATGTCACCGCGGTGTCAAGTGTTGGAAGTGTGGGGTGCTCTGTGTTCATTATGAATAAGCAACGATTACGCATAATTGCTGCCATTAGTGAGTATTAACAGAGTACTTGTGTGGCACTCCTAGGGGTTATTCTCCTCCATGCCAGCCCATTACAGCTAAACGCCATTTTAGAGAGACGGCATATTTAGTTCATTATTCCTTTAATTGCTGGTTAATGTCTGGCAATTATGGCCATGACTAACATAAAGACTCACCACTGTATATTTAAGCAGAATTCCAAAATCGCACAAAGTCATTAAAAGAGAAGTGCAGGCCAGAATCCTGAGCCATCCTTCAGTTGCCTTCAGAAGACAGTCAATAAACAATCTGCATATCTTTAGTCCATCAATATTTAATACCAGCCAACTAAAGGTCTCTCTCTGCCAGACTCAGAGAGGTTTGATGTTTGATGCTTTGAAATGTGCCACAAGCAGCAATCACACGGTTCCCAGAGGATTTGAGTGTATCTGTTTATATATGTGTGTTTGTGTGTATGCATAGCTGAAACCATTTGTGTGTTTTATCTATAGACAGCATGTGCTTCTGTTGTGGGTGTCTTTGTTTACCTGCAGTGTGTGTGTGTGAGTGTGAGTGTGTGTGTGTGTGTGTGTGTTTGTATGAGTGTGCATATGTATGAGTGCACATGTTGTTTGTGCCTATCAGTGTTATTGTATTGCCCTTCACTTCTAGAGGGGGTCAAATAAGTCTCTCCAAATCAACAAAAGCCAGCTTGGCTAAATTTCATAGTCGTGATTGTATTTTCCCAGTTTGTATTTTTTTCTTCTTCATGTTGATGTGTGTGGGGTAGTGTGTATACGCCTGAGTGGGGGCTGTCTCTCGGACTGCCTGTTAATGACCAAAACAAATGAGCCAGCGCAAGCTCACAATTAGAGGAAAGTCATGGCTATATGTCGCCGGTAAATGAGCAACATGATGGCCTCTTTACCCCCCTGGAGTAAACCTCTGCCCCAGGAGAAGCCTCATTAGAGCCGGCCTCACTTTGGGAAGGGAAGGAGTTGAGGAGCTCTTTAATGCTCAGGAACCTTGGAGGACTTGGGTTGCACCCCATTCCCCATGGTACAGAGGTCTGGTCAAAGTGTCACTGTCAATCATTTAGTAAAGTGAAAAAAACTAAGGTTATATTTACCACAGTGGTCGAAGCAGCATGCTCTCTTGGTTCCCTACAGAAAAACTACATTTTCCAATGAAAAGTTTAGAGAACAAAGTTCAATACCAAATACAGGCTTTTAACTGACTTACACACAGCATGCAAACATGTGATGTAGGGGACCTTTAACTTTTTGTCTTCCTTGAACAAACGGAAATGTAATCAACCTTGGAAAAACTTAGCAGCTGAATAAAATGAATGGAAATGTAAGATAATGTAATATTTCACGAGTGCTTTATGAAATATGAGAGTCTAATTAGAGTAGAAGAGATGAGAGACTTGTTGTGGATTTGATCCATGCATTGTGGACTCAGAACACCCAGGGAGAGTTACTGATAGCGGCACAGCGGAGGGAAACTGTCCATTAACATTTAAATGATCTTCATCACAACCAGATAGTATTATCAGAGAAACTGAAGAATCATCATAACGCTCAGGTCTCAGCAGCTTCAAATGAGCTCTTACTATCCTTCAGAAGGTAATAAAAGCCCCTCACAACTACGTCTAATGAATTTTAATGTGACTTTAGCATCAGAGATGCTGTCATTACCACATATGAAGATGAAATCTGTTCTTCAACTTATGTGGAGGGCACATTGTAATTTTCTGGCTGTGCAAATACAGGAGTATAGCTGAGCTATTTGATCAATAAAAAAATAAGGATGAATAAATGAATCAGCATTTATCAGGATATTATTTGAGGCTATATTGGTTGCTTTGAACCAATAATGAGTGACCTCAGTATAATACTGTTCTTTCAAATTTGAATTATACACTCTGAATTGGCACCTCATCAGTCCATTTTACTTTGTTCACCTGTATTTTGTACAAGATATGATTTAGTCATTTGTTTTATTATAGCAATGTTGTGTTTGTAATGTTCGAAGTGACCCGGTGTGACACTGGGCTTATGCCATGGATGTAGTCCAGAATTGTGATGAATTTCACTGCCAGCTGTAATGTAGATCAGTGTTTCCTTTGTTCTAGTGTGTGCCAGTTTGTGGGGGACTGGTGAGAACCAGGAGACCTCGATTAGACAGAATTGGAACACTGCCACCAGATGGCCATGCTGCAAATCTTACTTATAGAGGCTGTGGCAATTAATTCAACATCTCCAGTGTGAAAAAGACAAAATGTCTTTTTTGACATTTTTATTTGTAATATTTTAATATATTCTCAGTAAGTAAAATGAAACATGTATGTCTTTGTAAGTTTGCAGTAAAACTAAACAACAGAAGCACTCAGATAACCACGGTCCATACTATAATAGATAATAGAGCAATAATACTATTCTAAGCCTGCTGACTGAATAAAATATATAACAGGGTGAAGCCATGTAGGCTGTCTCTCGGATCCATTTCCTTCACTGCTGTACTCTGAAAATCAAATTTGCACCTGAAATGAGCCAAATGGTTTTCTGCTGTCTGTAAACAAGCTAGGAAATTAGCTTCTTTTGGAAAATGTTCTTGGAACATTATATGAGGATCATCGGATAAGTTGTGAAAGCCAAGAAATATTCTCTAAAATCATTAAAATACAACAAAACTCTAGCAAAGAGCTCATTTATTTTCAAAATATACATACAAAATAAAAAGGTAACATCACTGAAGGCCATGATTGACCTTCATAAGCATTTAGATATGCTAATTCAGTCAAGCATCAGTTGCTACAAAGGCTGCTTTCATCAGTATTGTTGTATTTGTTCACTTAAGAAAATGGTGTGACAACAGATGCATGTTATAACACTTTATAAATGTTATGTCAGTTATGACTTGGACATATGTCATGTAGCCTTTCAAATACTGGCCTTCAGTGAAGTGTTACTGGGAAAAAAAATCTTGACTGAAAACCTGTTTCAGCAGTAGGAAAACCTATTTGTGGAACGCCGCCTTTGAATTGACCCCCACGCTTTGCTTCACACTCGATCAAAGCACTTTAACACAGACAGATTTGCCTGTTTTTCTGTTCTCCTGCTGAATTAGCCTTGTCTTGTTTCAGTTTGAAAATAGCATGTTGACTATTAGCTTTGGAGCGGATTGCAGCTCACAGACTCGCTTAGGTTTAATTAACCTACTAATCATGAATCAAGTAAGCATTTCTAATCTGATTAACAAAAGAAATTGTTTTCATTCTTTCTTTCTAATTAATATTCCAGGAGTTATGGATCATTAAAAACCTAAACACTACTGTATTTCCTAAGCCTCTGACATCCGGCCGTGCTTGATATAGCATCCGCTGGGCAGGTGAAAAGTCATTAGCCGTGCTTTACGTTACAGAATTATTCTGTGTTTAAACAGAATTTCATTCCTTTTCTGATCTCATTTGAAATTGTGTTAGATCTGGGTGAGCTGCGGCAAAAATGCAAAGGTATATCACATGTTTACACTTTAGAATGATGGAGTGCTCCGAATATTGAGGTGCTTGAGTCAACCAGCCTGCAGTGATAAATAATCCTATTTGTGTAGCTTCTTTTGTTTTATTTAATGTATTATTTAATTCCTGTAAAGCGGTGAAATAACCTAGAGGTGGCTTGCAGCAATCACTCAGCGATGTCTTGGCTGATAATGTGACAGGCCTGTGAATGCGTATGTGTGTGTGTGTTCGTTTGTAGAGCGTAAGCCTGATGTGTAAGAACATAGCTTTCTCCTATTTTTCTTTTAATGGTTTATGGTGAATTTTCTTTAATTTGACAATGGAATTCCACAACCAGTCAAAAGTTCTCATTCAATGATTGCTTTAGTATTTATTAATGGATACAATGTAGATTCAAATAGAAAACACTTTTTTCATTCAGATGAGGAATCGACCTGGGATTGCTTTTAATGAACTGGTGTTATTTAAAAAGAGTTTATAAGTGGATTTTCTTGCCTTCTAAATGTGTGGGATCATCAGTTGTGTTGGTCGGGTTGGTACACAGTTAGTGATCCTATTTGACTACTGTTCTGCTCCACATTATGGCAAGAACCACTTAACTAGTGGACAACAGTCCATCATTATCTTATTACCAAACATATTCTGGTTCATTTAAGACTTTGTTGTTTACTGCATAATTCCATTGTTCATTCAGAATTTTGTTTGTTTTCAATATTAATTGACAATGTAGGAAATAATAAAAACAAAGAAAAAACATGGTGTGTCCCAACTTAAAACAATTTATCATTATAGTGATTCAATATGTAAAATTATGCACTTGAGCACTTCATACAGTCTCACTAGTATGTATACCATCTTTCAATACAACGCGAATATTACTAGTCCTGTGTAGTTTTTTTAATAAGTCCTCCTCCGCAGTGCAATGAAATGGTGTATAAAATAATTTCATTTATAGCCTTTCATACATATTTTAGATTACATTTTATTTGGATGATCTACTGTAAAAGTTTTATAGATACTCAGCTCATTTTTAACTAGTATTCAATTAAACATCTAATAAATGCACCTGAACTTTAAGATAAATAGAAACGAACCCAAACCTTATAAACGTAACCTAAAAGTTTAATCTAAACTTTTCCTAATCTTAACCCAACTCTAATCCCGATGCACTTGATAGTTCACTGAATTCACCAGATTTTTTCTGTAGATAATGTGCAAAATCTATGGGTGACTAACAAAAGTAAAGTGTGGATCAGAACGTTTGATGCAATTACGTTGGATGAAGATGCCGTAAAAAGTAAAGATGCTGTATTTTTTCCAAGTCTCCCATCGCTACTCTCACATACAGACTTCCCCCCATTTCTCTGTAGCAGTGACAGATGTGTGCATTTGTCTGTCATGCAAAGAAAATGTTTTCTAATATTCAGATGAATAATTGAACTGATAGAATTGCCCATTTCTGCCCCAGGGGCAAATTTGTTCTGTCATGCACAAACACAAAAAGGCCTCTTCACTGCATTATGTTTCTGCAGTGCAACATCTCTCTGTGCTCACACCTCCACCCCTTATCAGTGTAATAAAGATGGCTTTCAATTCATCTTTCTTTGACAGACAGCAGAAGAAAAGGTTTTGCCTTATACACCCACAGCGTGACCCACTGAACAGCCCCTAGATGCCCCACTCATTAGGTCTCCCCCTGCAGGCTCCCCCAGTAGGTTTCTCCAGAGGCTGGACCGGCACTTTTACCCAGAGAGGATTCAATTAACCAGTCATTGCACTCAGGACGATTTAATTCCCCAAGCTCCATTTATCTCCATAACCACACCTTGCGAGGGCCAGAAACTGGAACAGTAATGCCCTGGATTAGCGCTTTGCTTCTTACTTTGTATACGGGACTCTATACTGTAGGCAGATTATGTGACAACACATTAAATATGGAGGATTAACCCTTGCATGGTCTGTGAGTTTGAAGGTTCTCTATATGTACAGTCCAGTTTTTGTTTTGACTATCAAACTGGTCTGTGTGTTCTTCCTGGTAAAAAAATATTCACTCCTTGTGGACAGGAAGGTCCAAATTTCAAAAGGAAAATAATTTAACATAAGTATGTTGGTTTAGTTTGTTTGTTAGTCGTCTGAGTCATCTTGCATCTTGCTTTGTACAAAATGAGATAAATAAGCTTAATTCAGGTGTTCTTTTAAAACTGATTTCTGGCTCAACACGCAGTCCTTTTGGTTTTAACTGCATTGCTTTGCTTGTAGTGATGTGTCTTGGATGCTCATATAGGCACAAAAACAAATTGTAAGGAACAAATGACAGCAAACAAACTAAATAAAAAGTTTCATTTGGGTTGTGAATTAATTTACTACTATTACAACAATCAGATATATGAACCCAAACACAGAGTGCAAGCTGAGGTAATGCTATGACAGCATTTCCTCAATTACATGACATTAAAACTTGTATCCAATCTATCCAACTGGGTGATTTTTCCTCATACATGCAAAATAAATGTAAACTGAAATCTATACCACACTCTAAATAGCAAAAAAATGGATGGCAAAAAAATAATAACAAAAAAATATTACACTGTTGACTTTGTATCTATCATGTCCCAGCACTTCATGGCCACATGTCATGGAGAACAGTAGAAGTCTCCCCTGTGTCCTAGGAATCCTCTCCTGTAATCCAGTGTGACGTATCTGCTCAGAGATTTAAATATGAATTAAAGGATCCCATCCTCCTGTCCTCCATGCACCTGGATCTACATTTTAATGGACTCATTACAGGACAGGCAGCTGAGTGAGGGAGCAGCGACTAAAAGGGCCTTTTATGCCTTCAAGTAAAGCATTCTCACCAGGTCTCACAGAGGATCACAAACTAGACCTGCTCTAATCCATTTTTCCACTCCAATGTGTCTTTGTCTGAGGCAGAAGACTGTGTAAGCGTGACGATAAGACAGGCCCAGCATGGGCTGTTCCCAATCCCTGCCCAATCCCTGCCCAATCCCTGCCCAATCCCTGGATTTAAATATTGAACATTTTTATCATTAATGCCTGATTGTACATACTGAAGAAATATTTATAGCCATATGTATATGTTTGCTGTTGTTTAACACTATAATAATACAACAAACTCACTGACTAATAGATGCATAATCAGATCACAATTAGTCAACAGTCTGTCTATAACAGAAGATTCCTTGATCCAATCTCACTGTATGCTACAGAATAAAATGATTCTCTTGATACATTCAATAATAATGTTTGTTTCCCATATGAAATGCTATATTTCTATTTCGTTTGAGTGATATGGACTTCGCTGATATACAGATTCCTTTTGATAGTTCAGTGTAGATTATCTACAGAGGCTTAAATTGCAATGTCTTAAATTCAAGATTGGGTTAAAACTTGAGATTAGGTTTTGATTTGGGAGTTAAATAAGTAACAATTTTGAGAGTCTAGAGTAGGTAGTAAATAACTATTAAGTGAGGCTGAGCTCATTTTTAATGTACCAGAATTAAATAATGATTTGTAATATCAAATATGTACTTAGTATGAAAATGCAATGAATAAAAATTATGTAACATTAAACTCTGTCATTTGTTTTATTTCAAGAATCCACGATAAGTGCATATGATCACTTTAACTTCATTTAATATTGAAATACATTTCCATTAAATGCAAACATACTAGATACTACTGAATAGAACCCTCTCTAAACTAAACTTGACCTGAAGCTTTCCATCAACCCAATTCTAAACCTAATACCTACCCTACACTGCTCATAATTTTAACCAGTAATTTAAAAATGTTTGTTATTGTCAAGAATATCAAACTTGCCATGACCAAATGTATTTTCAGAAGCATAAAATATGTTGGGAAAAAAATCATTATAGGATTTAGTGTTATTGGTGTGCTTCCATAACTCCAGGCTGATTCTATGTTTTTCAGTGTAGTCTGAGATGCTTTTCATAGTTCTGTTTGATGTCTGAACTGTATCTGTGTGGTCAAATTGACCTAGCTTTTGTATCTGGCGTCTAAATACAAATTGCTTATTCCTCTCTTCTTGTAAATTATTCTGTTTTGAAATCAGGATTGGGGTCTTTTGATCCCACTTTCTCAAAACTGATGTATGATTCATACCAAAGACATTTACCCCACCCCACATTAGTAAGTGGATATGGAGAGCACTTTGTTCAGCAGAACAGGAGCTCAATCTGTTGCAGGAGAACAGAAGCCATGGGAGTAGTCATAGCATGTTGTGCTAATTGCTTTATGGCAAAGATAACTTTCTTGGCAGAGTCCCAGTATCATGAATTATCCCCCTTATTTAAACAGCTCGGAGATCTTTTCTCTTTGAACCCCCACAGAGCTTCACACCTCGGGCAAATGTGATCATATCTCAAACAAAGACTGCGTGTTCTATCTTATCCCTATACCACACGCAGACCTTTTATTTTATTTCATCACTTATTAATTTTGTTAACCGTATACATTGTTACACAGTAATATTATGTAAATGGCCTACACTTATGTAAATGTAGAATTTTCAGACCCCGGCTCTCTGAAACATTACCCACCGCAAGAAAATATCCACGTGCGTCTGCACGGTGAGATATGATTTCACTAATGTGAAGTGCGGACATCCATCTTTGGACAAAGAAAAATTGCTCCCATCAAAAGCAGAGCAATGACTTTAATTTACGCAAATGGCGACAAAGTTGACACATTCAGGATATTAATATTCCTAATAACAAAACTCCTGCATGCATCTTTGCCTGTCTGACACTAGACCTCACTGGGAACCACTAAAACACATTTAATGTGTAATATTACTCTACTTGGGTTGTAGGTTCAATTCTATTCAGAGATATATGGCTCTACTCCTTATGGTGGTTTCAAGAAACAGTGGCTCTACTCCTTAGGGTGGTCTAGTGTGAAGGATACTTGCCTTTGAACCAAGAGGTCATGGATTTGATTCCTACCTTCACCACTGGGTTCCTGAGCAAGACCTTTAACCCCAAGTTGCTCCCTGGCTCAGAACTGGAAGTCACTTTGGATTAAAGTGTCTGATAAATACCTTCAATGTAGGAGATCTTAAATAACCCATGTTGGCCTTACATTCCATGTACTCCTGCCAAATGTTGCACTCTGTACCCAGCCAAGGATTTCTCCCTCAAATGTGGACTTACATATTGTAGTGAGCGTCATGGCAGGACTGCCTCCCATAAGCCTTTGAGCCCTTTGTGACTTAAGGTAGGCAACATTATAAAAAAAGTAGTTTTGTTGACCTGCTTAGATCAATACTGTATACCATTCGATCATTAATACAGAAAACCAATAAAAAACCAAATTGCTTTCACCAAAGGGAATCCCCTTTCAAGCCTTTTACCCATTTACAATTAAGTTGACATATTGACTAGTGAGTTGTGCATTTTCTTGGTACATTTCCATTTAGAAGGATAATGGGTATTTTGTGCAGTTTGAAGAATTTAAAGAAAATAGTTAAAGTCTACATTAATCTTAGCATTAGCATCTGGTTTTAATGAGATCTCTGAAAGGTGTACTTTCATATCTGGCATCAAGACATTAGTAGCAGGTCTTTCAAGCCCTGTAAGTTAAAACCAGGGGTCTCCATAAATCTGACAAATTAATTCGGCATGTCCACCAGATGCTTTGGAGTCAGTTCCCTTTGTCATTTTCTCCAAATATTACGATGAAGTGGTGTACAAGTACAATACACATGAAAACCCAGGTCCCAGCAGAACACTGCCCAGAGCATCACTCTGCCTTGGCTCACTTGCCAATTTCGCACAATGCACCTGACGCACTTCAGACATGACACTTACCCACCCAGTCCAACACAAAATGTGAAAGGAACTGTAATTCATTGGACCAGGCCACCTTATCCATTGCGCCATGGTCTAATTCTGATACTCATGTGCCTATTGTAGTCACCTCTGAGGGCTTCTGATGGGGATATGTGTATATGTGTGTGCTTTGATCAGTCTGTGACATTTCTATTATAGTCAACTTGTGAAGAAGAAGTTCTTGAACAATTTGTAAAGAAGAATTTATTGAAGGATCAAACCAGACAGGCAAGCCTTTGCTCCTCCATGCACATCGGTGACCTTTGGATGCCCATGAGCCTCTTGCTGGACGCCCGGTTGTCCTTACTTGGACCACTTGAACACCCTAGACCTGCCAATACTGGAACTACTCTGACTCATAATTTGACAGGTGACATTATAATGAAACAAAAAATATTACATTTTTCTACCAGCAGTTTTAATGTTGTGACTGATCTGTGTTTACATCACCCTCATTATGTACCATAAGACTTTGCAATCTAGCATTTTTCATGAGACCTTGTTTAATGTTGAAATCGTGTAGGTGTGAGAGTTATTAGCATTTTAATTAGCACTTCGATATAAAATGCATAATTCAAACAATGTCCTAATGAGAATTATGTTTAAAGCTATAAAATCCCATTTGGTTTAATCATATCCCTCCATTTATTGTCTTCTGTTTGTGTCAAGGGTTCTGTATCTTTTTTCTTTTTGCCTTTTCCCTTCTGTGAGCTCTTACTTTCTGACCCAAATCTTATTAACATTCTCTGGCTGCTGTTTGTTTAGTTGAGATAGGCAATCAGAGAGGAAATCTTAAAATAGGCAGCATTGTATGGGTCTGACAAGAATAGTGTACAGAGCCTGTGTACCTTGACCTTGGCGAATTGAAATGTCATTGTTTTTCTGTTCTTCAGACAAGCCTGCCCTTTTAAGGAGACTGGAAAAGGTGCAATACTAGAAGGTGATGTAGCTGATGTGAAGACTGTTAACATTTTCCATATCATTTCAGGTTATAGATGTGACAAACGCATTCATGGAGAGATGACCACTGGACACAGCAACCAGCAGCAGATCAGAACATACTGCACCTGAGGGAATGGCTGAACATCAGGCCTGAATGTACGAGGCTTAACCGGTAACCATGAAAACATATTTCCATTATCTATGCCATCTCAACATTTCTCAGCCATCAGCCTATGATCTTCTGTATAGTAATGTATACGCCTCGCTCGCCCCTGCTTTATTCCCTGGCCCAGTTATGCGGGATAAATAAGTGAGATGCAATTTATTCTGTGCTGTGAAGGTTGAACAGTTCCTGTGCTGATCTGTGACGCCCATTATCATACTCCTTGTCAGCATTATGCCTGTAAACGCACTGCAGACTGATAAAGCCATCAATAATTTCATTCGAGGGCCACTGGGGTCTCCTAGTACCTGCTGTGGAAACTGGGGGGTGCGAAAAAGGGACGACTGTCAGGGGTCAAGTCTCTATGAAAGAATACTAATGCCACCCTCCACCCCACCCCCCTCTACCCATGATTGCTTATCTGTCACCTCATCAGGACACCATGATGTGGACACAGAAACTGTCACCCCTCCGCTCATCTTGAGGAAACCCCCCACCTCTGCACATGCAGTGCACACATACTGCCCAGGCTCACTCCCCAGGTTATGACGCATGATGGCTCGTATAAGAAATTTACTGCTTTATCACTCGCATTTCATTCTTTTTTTCGCTAGGTTTAAATTGAAAAAAGGGGAGGGTTTACTGCTGGATGCCTTCATTGTTGGGAGCGGGGGTGGTGAGGGGATGATGCTAAGTGTCAAACACTTGCATGTTTTCATATCCCATCTTATCCTGCAATGTAACACATACAGCAGGCCTTGTGGAAGGGATCTGAATGGAAAAACAACATTATATAGCTTTTTGTAGACGAAGATGTCCTTGCTTTCTAATATTTTATAGTTATTATTATAGAATAAGATAACAGCAATAACAATACATTTACATGATTAATATGAAGATCATTAATCATCATTGGGGCACATTTTAACAATTTTCACAAGGGAAAAATTATTATATATCTCTGTAATGACTTGCTGAAACCCAAAATCTATAAATCATAGGAGAGTGTTATAGGAGGGTCAAATATGAATATTCCAAATAATTCTGCACTATTCCTATTGGTCTATTTGTCGTAACATGCTCACATTATGCCAGTTATGATACATTTTGTTATAGAAAGCAAAGAACTGGTGTTTTAATATGTTCTATACACAACAAGCTTTACAGATCAAATGAGTTTGATTAAAAGACAGAAAACTCAGATGCCTGACTAAGTCTAGCTGTAGAAGAGAAGAAGAGATTCGTTATCTGCTGTTTCATCTTTTTAAGCTATTAATTAGAGATGCAACAAAACAAGCACTTAGATCTTATTAAAAGCCTCATCAATTTGTGTAAGATTCCTCATTCCCTTCCCTTGTCTCCGTCTTTGCCCCCCTCCTTTCCCCCTCTTTGTCCTCTACCATGTGTAGGAATAGATAGATCCCCCTTCACTGAGATCTATTCTTGAGTAAATCCTGGGTGAGTTTAATGCACTCAGACATGCATGAGGCGACAATGAGCCAGTGTTATTAATACCCAGTTGACCAGGCTTTGGAAGTGAGAATAAAGGAGGAGGGTTCTGCCAAGAGGGAAGGACACTCTGCCACACAAAGATGAAACCTTCCTCAGACTCTCCCTCCTCTTAAACCCTTTGAGCTTGATGGAGTCACACTAGAACTTTCACTGAAAAATATTAACCTGCTATTCTAAATTATATCCCATGCAATTGTTCTCATTGTTGATCACTAGGATAGGAAACAAGTATAATAATGTACTATCATTGGCATTATCTATGTTTTTTTCTGTTTTCCATTAATGTGAATGCAGAAGAGAGCCCACTTATTTCTCTGAAATAATATATTTATAAATAATGATCTTCATCTTCAGTGTATTCAGTAGGATTATGTTCCACATGGAAATTAAACTAAAAAAATGGTTCAAATCTTCAAATGCCCAATAGAATCAGGACAGAATCTGGTACAGTGAAGCAAGTTCTTACACTTTAGATTAACGACCAGTATACCTGGGATGTGCCAGTGGAACCAGCCAATTACATTTTGATTTTCAATGGGTGAGATTATTTTGTGAGTAAAATGTTTCAGGCCTTCTTGAGGTCTGCAGGTGTACTTAATCTGACTTACATCATCGTGCCATTTAGACATTTTTGTGGGAATCTTTGTGTGAATGTCCTTCTTCAATCTCAGATATTCTTCCAGTTTTGTGTCAGACAGATGTTAGGAAAGTCATCAACAGACTCACTCACTTGCTGTCAATTTTCTGGACAACCGCTTTATTCAAACATGGACTCAACTTAACATTACATGGACCTTTACTTGGCAGTTGGCATGGTAATGTCCATGGACGGTTCTATGCGGGGACCAGGGGGGGCATGGGCCCCCCTATAATTGCATCATATATCGTACCGTGACATGCTGGCTCAAAAATGAAACTAACGTTATGTGTGTTCTAGACGGACTACTTAAAGCGCTACACACGCGCGCTGACACACGCGCGCAGCATGCACCCCCAACCCGAACACACGCGCAACATGCCACCCCACCCCCAACTGCCACTGATTATGTCCGATTAATGTCGGGCTCTAAAGTAAGTCTGAAAACACAGTTGGATACATTACAGCAAGCCAATGACTAGCCAGTTTTCAGTCATTAATACTGGAGAAAAGTGGCTACAATATATGTTAATATCAATTATAAGCCCTACATAAATCACATGCAATGCCAAAAATTTTCACGGGTTTTGAGATTTATGACCCAAACCAAATACCTAGCTTTAATATTCACAGTTCAGCACTGTGTGAATGGAACTCTTTCTTTTACATCAACTATTAATAAATGTCCCAGGCAGTGGCACTGTCGCAATGCTAGCATGAAACCAAGATCCAGTGTCTTCGTACTATCCCTTTCTGTCAGTTTGAGGACATTCTCTCAGACGATGAAGAATATTCATAATTAAAACAAAATTCCAAAACAATCATGTCTGTGAACCTGCCATTTTATATACAAGCAACTTTCCATTAAAAGCTATCTCAAATTGGGCGTCTAATGCCATTCTAATCTTAAAAAAAGGATTGCTGACATGCTAAGTTAATAATGGTGTTGAGTCTGTAATCAACACACTCCTAATGTTAATTGGATATATAACACCTTCAGTGTTTTATAGCCTACATTTTAATATCATTTGAACTTATTCTTTCTGCCTGAAGATGTAATTTTGACTCTGAGTGCGAACCTGCAAACACCTGCTATATTTATGCTAAACCAGGTCCACTAAAAGGGTGCCTACTTTCTGCAAGAAACTATGTTCTGATATGAATCAGAAAATGAAAGTCAGTTAATGACAAAAATGCAGAAATGTCATTAGCAAAGAACTCTCAGGGCCTCACGTAGATGCATAAAAACTGTTCCTCACATCATGAACAACATGGATAAGGAATAGACTTAATCTCATTAGTTCCACTCTAGAATTTCTTATAGAATCTGATGGGCTCAATCCATGCAAAGGGGGTGTGATGGTGCAAATAAGGCCTTATGAGCCCTTGATGTGTCATTCAAGTGATTTGACCTTCATGAGCATTATCCATTAAAAGACCCTGCGGGGAGGGCACTACACCTGCACCATATTTTAATGGGCGGCAATGTACATATTTAAATGCCCACATAAAAGGAGACAGACCCAGAAGCCGACCAGTATGTAAACTGCCAAGGACCTTTTTTATGTTTTTTATATGCACAGATTTTGTAGGAGGTAAATAGGACAATATATCTCCCGAGCCACTTGTCTCTCATTGGCCAGGAAAATGACTGGAATGAGCAGGTAGACTGTGCCCCTTTTAAGAATGAACCTCAATTCATAATCATTTCTTTTAATAATCTATTGTTTCGGGAAGATCTCTTACAGCCAAAGAATTAGATTCAATTTTGTACTCATAAATGGCTATTCAGAGCTATGGCCTCCATTCAAATTTTTAATTACTGTTAATTATGATTCGAATAAAGCTTTTCAGTCAGTGCCTTCTGAAGCGCTGGGTCTTTAGTTGAATGGCAAGATGATGAGGACTTGAAAACGACAGTGCTAGGAGAACAGGAAGCGATAGATCCTGCAGGATAAAGAGTGGGACAGACAAGGATGGAAGGAAAGCACTGCAGCTTCTTTGTTATCAGACACCAGGCTCTAGATTATGCAGGTTAAATCTCTCGCTGTGTGTATACTGGCATGATAGCGGTAATAGAAAAGGAAGTAATTATTGGCAATTGAAATGATCTTAGCGAGATATAGCAAGGCAACTTATTATTGCTTTAATGTAAGTTTAAAACAGCTTTTGAGAATGTCAAGTGGCATTTATGTAGTATATATTCCTTCAAGGCAGATTAATTGTGCCTTTATCAGTTGCATAATATTTCTAAGAGATGCTCAGCTGGACTTGGCCTTGAATTAACCTTAGTCTTCTGCTTCTTATAATATTATTTCTATTACAGTATACACAGTCATCATCCTCAGTAGTTGTTATTGATAGTAATACAAAAAGAGCATGTCCTGACTGAGTCACTACAAAGACTTCCTCTGTAGGCTACTAATGGAAGCAAACAAATAAAGACACAGGTGTAGGCTTTGTCGGAAATGCATTCCTATAATGTACGCATGCTCTTTATATCAAAGGCAACCTGCTCATGGTCATATTATAATGCCAATTTTTTTGTTTGTTTGGTTTTTTTTAGTCTGGGAGGCACAGTGGCACAGGGTTTAGCGCTGTTGCCTCACAGCAAGAAGGTCCTGGGTTCGATTTCCGGGTTGGGCGCAGGAGCTTTCTGTGTGGAGTTTGCATGCTGTCCCCTGACCGCGTGGGTTTCCTCTGGGAGCTCCGGTTTCCTCCTACCACCAAAATAATGCGTAATTGGGGATAGTCTGATTGAGCACACTAAGTTGCCCCTGGTGTGATTGTGAGTGTGTGGTCCTGTGACGTGCTGGCGACTGTCCAGGGTATAACCCGCCTTTGCCCGTAGCAGCTGGGATGGGCTTTTAACAGCATTAACAACCTACGCACTTTTAAATGTAATTATACAGTTGTTTATGCAAAAACATTATTAGTTACATCTTAAATTGTGTTTTTTTAAATTTGCATTAACAGGTATATAATGTGCACTGACTGTTGCACTTTTTTTTTTTCTAAAAACATTTGTGCTGAGAATCTGCATACATTATGCTTTGTATTGATGGCTCCATAAAGACTATTTACAGACATCTGGTGAGTTTCACCAGATAGGTGATTAAGAGTTAAAGACCACAATCTCTAAGTGTGACATGCTATCCTCACAATCTGGAAATCACAAGTGTTTTTTATCATTCATTCCTGAAACTGTAAAACTGTGTGAAAGGCCATATAGATTAACAGAAGAAATATAAAATGATGTAAATGATGTAAGTAACAATTTCAAAAGATGTGCTGTATTACCAGCATGACTAGAAGACATGATGGAGATTGACATTTGTCAAAATATTTGCAGAATTTGTTTCTTTACATTTTTACAACTTTACTTTTGTAAAAAAGAATCTACTTCCAAGTGACATGTTAATGGGATTCAGCGCGAATATCCAGTGAAATATGAAGGGGGTGGGATTCGGCCACATTTCTGATTCAATGTCTCTTTCTTCCAGTAATTTGCTGCCAGAAGTAGTTCAGATACACACAGACATAAACACACACAAGCACACAGATTAATGCTGCATATTGCATACAGTAATTATTCATGTTTGGCAGCTGACTGAGCAGAAAGATGTAATCTCTGTTAAACAAATGAGAGAGATGTGATGATAGGACTAAACTGTTTAATCAGCACCAGGCTCTTCTCTCTATTTCGCCATATTCAGGAATATCACATTCAAATTGATGTAAATTTAGTTCTGCATTAAAAAGGTTATGAAATGATAATGATACCTGACACTGAAATCCAAACCACACACACACACACACACACACACACACACACACACACACACACACACACACA
>JBBMFX010000001.1:29341669-29360183 GCA_037832545.1 Rhabdalestes septentrionalis
ACACACACACACACACACACACACACACACACACACACACACACACACACACACACACACACACACACACACAGGAAAACACACAGGAAAACACACACAAACACACACACTCACATAGAATGGTGCCACTGAACATATGTGTAACATGCTCTTGACCAAAAAAGAGAAGGTAGTAATTTTTTTGAAGGCGATTTACACAGACACTTTATAACACCCTCATAAATTACAACAGTAATACAACAAAGCAGGAAAAAAGCAATTCTTGGTTATTTATGAGCTTATGTCAGTTTTTGAAAGGCAACATATGATATTTTAGGAAGAAAATGATGCTGGAATAATATAAAGACCACATATTTAAAGTGAAAGACCCTAGTTCAAGTTATAATACTGCTATGAAGCATCATGCTGAACTAATGAGACTTGTTTGGCGGAGTCCTTTTAAATGACATGTGTTGATGAAAGATGCCCTTAAACAAAAGTGATGGAGAAACATATGTTTGAAAATAATCCCTTTAGTTTTAGGCCATCAAAATCATTCACAGTTATGGTGGACCCTACCCCCACTGTGTTAATTAATAAATGAGACTCAGCGCAATTACCCCATGTCATGATAAATAAAACACTTAAATTAAAACTGTAAATATTGATGCAATGTTAAAGTGGGCTCAAATGAAGCAGTCAATGCCAGTTGACAAAGAATATTTCTTTAAAAGTACTGACTGATGAGCCTCATTGACTCCAATTACCAGTCCTTTAAGGCTAAATAAGTCACTCCTTCAATCTTCTTCCTCTCCTGCGCACCACAGCACCAAAAATTTTATCTTCATTTCAAGAACTGTCTAAATTACCCCACCTTACCTATCCATCAGACCCACTTCTGGCATCTCAGTCCATTAGTTCTAACGTGCTAAATTGAAAGCACACTTATTTGCTTTACATCATTCTTTGATTAACATTGCTAATGGAGGGCTTCCTCGCTTGTGTGTCGCGGGGCTGATGTGTCTATGCCAAGTGGTACGGTTAAGGGGTGACAATAAATAAATTGGTCTCTGCAGAGATAACCATTTCTGAAAGCCCGAGTCTGATTTGATGACAGCCATTAGCTTTGGTGGGCCAAATTGATCATGTTGTCTCCAAAGGGTGAGTCAACCTACTTATTAACCAGCATGAAGCATTTGGTGACTTCCACATTTTTCCACACTGATGCCCATGTCCACGAGAAGAGATGATTGTGTTTATGGGTCCATGAGGGGCTGCTGTATCAATTTCAGAAGACATTAGTTACATTACAAACATGATATTATGAATCATTTTACATCTCAAACATTTGAATCTAAACAAAGAAGGTTAAGACCTTTTCTATTTCTTTTGGGCCATTTCTATTGATCTATTGTTTTTATTATAAAATAGTCATTCAGTGTAAAGAATAACTGATATTTTTAGCTTTTTAGAATCTGCTCATGAGAAAATTCAACAAAAGTCATTGCCCTGCCATTCTTTTCTATATCGCTGAAGAAAGTGAGTACTATATAATGAAGAATATGGGTTTTCAGCACAGACCGGTGTGAGTAAAAGGGAGTATTTCTGCATGGTACACTTTCTTTGATTCCTCTCAGTTGTCTAGAACTCTACAATAGCGCTTCTGTAGCAGGGCTTTTTGTCACAGTACAGTAGGTCAGTGTCTCAGGTCTTTTTTTTCTGGCATTAGTCGCCCACTTACTGCTTGTTAACACAGCCTCTCTTTCAGAGGCCTCAGTGAGGCTCCTGTCTCCATGTCACCTTTATCTCCCTGCCTGCGCCCCATGCATTCAAAGCCACAATAAGGACATGGCTGACAAATGCAGCTCCCTTGAGACACTGCCCTCCTTTTATATTGTCCTGCACTTTAGCTGTTCTACTCCTTTTCCCCCAGTGCTTGTTCCAAGTGTGTGGTCTCACCTTTCCTCTCTGTATCGTCTGTCCTCTTACCTTGTTCCCCTTTTCCCAGTCATCCATGTGATTGTCTTCATTTTCGTCTCGGCTGCTCTGGATTAGACAAGGTTGTGTACCTTTTAACCCTTAAAATGCGCAGCAATTTGCAAGAATTACAAAAATAATTGGGAAGAGCAGATTCTGTGAGAAGTGCTTTGTATCTAAACTTCAATCAATGATGCATTTACATTCCACAGACCTTTTTTCACTGAATGATGAATATAAAATGAGATTATATATTGCCTTGATGTCAGAGAAAAGCTGAGGAGGTTTAATTGGTCATATGGCTACAGCCATTTACATTTATGCATTGAAACTCTGGAAAAGTAAATAATGAAATATACAATATAATGCAGATACGATGTTTGGCACAAATAATATTTAAACGGTCTATTGTTAATATATTTTTAAAAAACATTCTATTGTCATATTTATGTCATAGTCACAGGAACATGATGTGAACATGTGAACCATGGAAATTGGGCCCTGGGGATGACCCAGCGTTTCACATGCTGTTGATAATCCCAATTGTCGAAAGCTTTCTTTTATATAGCGTGACAGTGTGTGAACTGTTAGACATAATAGAGCATGCTGACCCTAATAATGACTACATGCTGCATTTTCATCATTATATCAGCACGCTGCCTCTATTATTGTTTATACTGTTCCGTTTTTTATTCCTCTAGCTGATCCCTTGTTTTGTACTTTCTTAATGTTTATAACTGTCGCCTCAAACTAATCTTGAATTTTCACTATCTTTTCCCCAACATTTTTTTAAGGCTCATGGTCTATATCCTGAACTCATACAATGTATAAAATTCATTTACTCACATAGCTGGAAGATAATTTAAAATAACCAGATTATGTAGGATTTTATTTCTGCATTGTTTTTTTTATTTCACATTTTTGTCACATTTTTTAAAATGAAAAAGTGGGTAGCTGTCACTGTGGAACATACAATGAATGTTAAATTAAGTACTTATTAAACTCATTACATATGCATATTACATAATCTGATGTTTAAAATAAATTAGGATTAAAATGAGGTCATGTTGATTATTTTTTTCTCCAATAATTCATTTTGGTGCTTTTCCATCATTTCTCTTCATTTTCAGAATCACAACATTTGAGCACAGTTTCTAAAGCTCAGGTGCAATTTTCTGCCTTTTTTAGAGTAAACGGTATTATTCACCTATTCTTCAGTATCACTTTCCTGCTCTGCTTCTCTCTCCTCCTGCCTCTCTGTGTTTTTCTCTCCATTTCACATGATGCTGGTGTTCCTGGCAGGCTGTGTCGGGTTCGGAGGAGGAGCTGGCGACCTTTGCTTAACTAATGGCTCCTTCATCATAGGCTGCTCACCATCAGTGTGAGCTTCCTCTTTATTGCTCTTTATTTCAAATTAAAGCAGGAGCAGTGGCCATCCATCATGGCCAGGCCTGACCTTTATCAGAGGAGATGACTGGGCCCACACACACACACACACACACAACAGTTGCACACACACACATAGTACATGCAAGGAGGAGAAGTGCATGCACAGCGTCTCTATATAGGTGGTCCTGAGAAACAGAAAGATATGTTTTATAACAACAGAATGCCTTGCATGTGCCAAGCTCCAGTCATAGAAAAATTACAGGAGTGCTGAGTATATTTAGATGCCTCCCTTTTCTTCTGTAATTTATGACATGTGATGTAACTATCCAAAGAGTAAAAGCAGACCACCAGGGTATGTCTTCAACTAAGAAAAATGTCATATCTGCCTGTACTCTTAAAGAAAGTTGACTAAAGTGGCTTTAGTGATGACACAGAAGACACAAATTTGGTTACCTAAAAAACCCTACAAAAGATGATTCTTAAGACAATTATGTTTGTAAATGAGTTGATGAAAATCTTTGAAGTAAACTGTGGCTACAAGTCTTTAAACATGCAAAATGAATTATGAAATGCATTTCCAACCTAAGATCTTGCCTGATCACTTTGGGTAGGAAGGCTGGTTTGTTTTCCTCTTACCGGTTGGGTGGTTGGTCAAGCTAGCAAGTATGAACTGGCAATGTGAAATAAAATCTAGGAAAATCAAAAGAAATATCACTTGGTGTATTGTTTTTATTGTCAAATATAATTACAAGGTCACCTTTGAAAGCAATTGTGGAATGTACAAAAAAAAGCAAATCATGGGGGAATTTGTGATTTCGAGATGCATTCACTTGATACCTGAAGAATCATAATCATATGGATCTGTAAAGTGGTCAAATACTGATTGTCTTCTGTCTATCCATCCATCTATCTTCTGCCACTGATCTGGGTCTGAGTCATGGGCATACCAACCTCAGCAGACATGTACAGACCTCCGTCTCACATCCCTCCAGTGTGTCCTGGGCCTGGCCCAGGGCCTCCTCCTGGAGGGACATGCCTGAAAAACGTCCCCAGGGAGGTGTTCAGGGGGCATCGTCACAAGGTGCCCAAACACCTCAACTGGCTCCTTTCAATGTGGAGTACCAGCAGCTCTACTTGTCCTTTACAAGCATCAGCAGTTCTCACATTATTTCAAAGTGAGAGCCTGGCCACCCTGTGGACAAAATTTATTTCAGCCACTTGTAAACACAATCTTGTTCTTTCTGTCCCTAACCACCAGTTTCTGGTCGAGGACCACAGGCTCGGACTTAGAAGTTCTAATTCTCATCTCAGCTGCTTCACACTCTGCATGCTGGAGGTCCCTGATTGATGAAGCCAACAGAACCACATAGTATGTAAAAAGCAGTCATGCGATCCTGAGGCCCCCCAAACTGACACCTTCTGCCCCCTGGCTGTGTCTAGATATCCTGTCCATAAATATTATGAACAGGGCAGATGACAAAGAGCAGACCTGGCAGAGTCCCACATGCACTGTGAACATGTCTGTTTCTGAAATCCTGACTTCCAAAGCACACCCCACAGAGTACCGTGAGAGACACAGGCATAGGTCTTCTCCAGAGTCACAAAACACATGTGGACCAGTTGGGCAAACTCGCATGCAGCTTCCAGCACACTTGCAAGGGTGAAGAGCTGGTCTAGTGTTCTGTGATCAACGGTAGAAAAAGGTAGATCAATGGTAGAAAACCATTGTTCCTCTTGAAGGTTCAATTATCATCTGGACTCTCCTCTCCAGTACTCTGGCACAGACTTTCCCAGGGAGGCTGAGAAGTGTAATTCCTTTATAACTGGATCATACTCTCCCGTCCCCTTTTTTAAAAAAGTTTTGCCAGTAGAGATGCCCTGGTTTGCCAGCCTGACAACATCCAGAGTCTTCAGATATTCAGGACGAATCTTATCCACCCCAAGGGCCTGACCGCCAAGGAGCTGTATATCCACCGCAGTAAACACAGTCTCTGTGATGGGTGAGTTCACTGCAGCTTCTTCCGGCTCTGTGCCCACTTTGGACATCGCAGAGGCAGGACAGAGAAGATCCTCAAAATATTCCTTCCACCGCCAGACGATGACCCCAGTTGAGGTGAACAGCGTCCCATCCCTCCTGCAGACAGTCAGAACGTGGCATTGCTTTCGCCTCCTGATATGCTGGATGGTTTGCCAGAATTATTTTGAGGCTGAACGAAAGTAATTTTCCATGGACTCCTCCGAACTCCTCCCATTTTTTTGTTTTAGGAGACCCCCACAACCGCATTCCGCTTGTCTTGCCAGTACCAGTCATTTATCTTCGGAAACCTACAGGCTAACCATGTCCAGTAGGCCTCCTTTTTCATCTAATGGCTCCCCTCTCCTCTGGTGTCCACCATCGGGTTCTGGCACACTACCACTGGCACCAACCACCTTGCAGCCTCAGTTCAGCATGGTCATCTCCGCAATGGAGGAATGGAACAAGGTCCACTTGTACTCATTGTCTCCCTCCTCTCTCGGTACATGGTTAAATTTCTACTGGAGGTCTGTTGAACAGGGGCCTGCCACCTGTCATTCGGCACAGAAGTGCAGATGAGAGTCAGAGACCTTTCCCCACCATGAAGTCACAGGGAAGCAACCCTATAATTCACTGAGGTAAACAATGTTAATGTTCTAAGCTGGAGCGCCACCAGTAGCCCCACCCTGGCTGGTGCCACTTACCCATTGGAACTCCAGAAAACAAGCATCAAACCCCTCTCCAGGAGATGCACTGAGGTGAGCCTGACTATTTCTAGCCAGTATCTCTCAACCTCACGCACAAGCTCAGGCTCCTTCCCACCAGAGAGGTGACATTCCATGGCAGGGTCTCTGCCTTTGGCCACCACCCAACCCCCAAAGCACCAGACCCTTACAGCTCCTCCTGCAGGTGGTGGGGCCCCATGATTATGGTTCCATGTTGCTCATTTGGGCTAGGCCCATCTGGGTCTCACAGACAAAGGCCCAACCACCAAGTGATTGCTCACGAGCGCTTGCCCCAGCATCCCTTGTCAGGACAAGTGTAACAGGAACTTTGGTGTTTCTTCCATGAGACCCGCCTGAATTGCTTTTTGCCTGACATTTCCCCCAGGACCTTTTTACCCTAAGAGTCTCAACCATGGGAAATCCCCCCTGAAAACATAGCTCTTTGGATCAATGAGGCACACAAACCCCCTCACCATGTTAAGATGGCAATTCTTCTGTTTAGTGTAGTCAAAATCCATCAGATGTCACAATGAGTTGGATTAGATGATGAACATTTCTCTGATCTTTTGATGTCTGTTATTTCATATTATGACATTTTGTTTGGCAGCATAAATGAGATACTGGCCCCTTCCTCGACTACTTGCAGGCTAATCAGTATTAAGCAGCCTGTGCTAGAAATGAAAAATGTGACAGCTATGTCCATTACTTTCTCATATCAAAATGAGCAGCCCCTCTCTTTTTTCCCCCCATTCCTTTCCTTTGTTAAATCCATTAAGTGTACTGAAGGACTTTTGGGAGATGAAGGTTTTCTATGTAATTTTTTTCTATGTAATTCTATGTCATTACATATAAAAAATGTCTTTTTCATTGTCAAACTACTTTTTCCCTGTAATTTTTTTGAAGGCTCAGGGACTCTGATTTAAGAAAAGTACTTTATGCTAAGAGCTTTGTCCGTGATACCTTTTATGCAAATTGTGCTAGGCAGTGAACGGGCAAATTGCATTGAAGATGTGCGAACAGAAATGTTAAAATGCAGAGCTGAGTGGCTTTGTCTCACTGGATAATTGCAAATGTGATGATGCACAAAAGCACAAGTATGGGAATACATTTTGCAGTGAATACTACATTGTAATGAAAACTGTTATTGCACAAATCTGTTCTGTGTAATGTCGTAGATGGTAGAGGAAAGTAGATGGAATGCATTACGGTGCTGTGGGTGAACGTCTAGTTCTGTGGTGCTCCTTCAGTCTAATTGTCATGGGTGTCCTTGTGATGATCCATTTCTCCAGATAGAACAATCATGCACTTTGTATCTGTGAAGGACTTCCTCCAGAGGGTGGACTACTGAAACTTACAGAAGGCTTTGGGAAGTTCTTACTCATGCAATTGCAGTTCAGAGCTTTATCTGTACCTTTAAATCTGCAATCTGAATAGAGAACTTTAACAATAATATGGACATGAGCCAATTCACTTTTTATTCATGTTAGAAATAAAAGAAGAGAAAAGGAAAAAGAAGAAGAATATTACTGTTATTACACCTTAATATCATTTAAAAGTGAGCCTGTACCCACAGGCCATATCTCGTCCATTTCTTTTTTATTGTTAATTTCCTCTTAAAATCCCGTGCAGTGGGAGCAGATAAAACACTGCGTGTGTTTACAAGCCTACTGTTCAGTGAGCTGGTTGCTCCATTTTTAGGATTGTTAAATGGCAGTAGATGGCTCGTGAATAATAAAAGCTGGCCTTTTTAAAGAAGCTCAGTATTGAATTCTTTCTTGATGATCCCCTCGTGTATCTTTATAATGATGAGGTTAATGAGGTGAGCTCATGAGTTCAATTCATTTTCCAAATTGATACAGCTCCTTTTTATTTAGCTCTTTCTGATTTTTTTACAGTTTCTTCTAGGCATGTGTTGAAGTGTGTAGCAGTGATGAGCAATTGCTGAAGATGAACGCATCATCTAATTGTTTCAGTGTTTGAGAAGTTAATGAACGCAAGAGCTCCAGCATTACCTATATTGTAACTACTTTAAGTAACTACCCAACACACTTCAGCTGCCTTCTCATGAACATCTAAAATATCTAAAGGAGAGATTTCTGAGATCAAGTAGTACTTGCATAAAGAATGGGAAAGTCAAAGGGAAATAAATGAAAATGTAGTACTCTCCAAAACTAGAAAAAAAAATCTATAGATTTTCCTAACCACCATTTAAGACTCTGGAGCAACCATAATAATATTTAGGGCAGAGAGGACAAAAGGAGAAAATCAAGGTCCATCCATCCTCTGTGAAAAAATAACTCATGGAAAAGGCTACTGAGGAAAGGGAATACAAAAGAAGAAACAAAGAAAATTACTAAAACTGGACATTTGAGATGTGGAATGAGATTTTTAAGGAATAATGAAAGCAAACTGTGATTACTTGGATCATGTGAAACTGAAAATGTACATTTCAAAAGACTGAACTTTGGAGGTGTTTAAAAGAAATGTGAATGCTAATGTGAATATTTATGTGACAAATGGTTGGGGTTCTTTTTACATTTAAATGTATTGGAGCTGTTATAGGGCAGATGGGTCACTGACAGAGAGAGGATAGCAGATATTTCTTTCTAATCTACAAAGTCCAAGATTGGTCTTCAGGATGCAAAGTTACACATTGCTGCACACACAACAGAAACAGCAACAGAGATACCGGTTCCCTCCCTCTGTCTCTGCAGTGCATATAGATAAGGATAAAGGCAGGCAGCTATCATTCCATTTCATCAGGACAGACCCTCTCTGCATGGTGTGTGGGAGATTACACATAAAAACCATGACTATGTGCCAGCTCTGAAAAGAGCACTATCTTGAATACAGCAGCAGCTTCCATGCTGTCACTGATGCAAGCCTAGATTTTTTCCTCATAAGCAGTTAGAGTTTTGAGCCAGTTGTTTACATAGTCAAGTGTATAAAGTTAGTAGTTAAGAAGCCACATTCAGTACATTGTCACCTATCAGTGAAAATTAGGGCACAAGTATACCAATGCAAACTTAACAGTATTAAAGTGTAGCAAAACATAAGAAATGCTCATGTATTTTACCACAAATAAATAAAACACTTTCAAAATGTACCTCTATAGCTGTCCTCATTTCATAATTGTGCTTGGAGAAAAGGCATTTTCAAAAGGTCTTTTTGATTGAATAATGTCATTTCTTAGTTTGTTTTTACAGGGCATAATCTATTTTCTGCATGTTTTATTATACATATCTGATTTATTTGCTTCAGGTCAGGTATACTTGGAACAGATTTTGTGTAAGATGTAAATTATGCACCAATAGGAGTCCATCTGTGATGCCGATATTCATGATATTCTCATGACAGCAGTTATGAGAGGACTGGGCACATTGCCAATTCATTATCTTTGATGAACTTCATCTGTTTAAAAAAATATGATTAAAATAACTACCAGTCTCTAGATCATTCTAGAAATGGTCAGATTGGCTAATCCATATTAAAACTGGCATTTCTCCTAATGTTCTGTTTGAATGTGGATTTAAATGTGTAATCACATGAAACATTATCATTATGAACACTTGTGCTGTACTGTCTGGTGCTACTAAGTGGTGGTGTCTTGAGGTATGCATTTAAAGCCTCATTATACATGTTAAATTCTTTGGAGGCTACAAAGACGAAATTAAACAAATGTAATAAAGTTTCTAAATGTTACAAACTCTAACACTACCCTTTATCATTCATAGAATTAGTATGAAAATGGAATGAATGTTCATTCAGCAGACTGCAGACATCACATAAACCTCTGAAGAACCATAATTATCTAGTATTATTGTGTCGGGCTCCAGATTCTTCTTAATAGAGATGTCAGCATCTGCTGCATTCATGGATCAAGTTATTCCCTTTCTTCTCAGAATCCTTGTTTACATGGTAGCTCAACTCCAGACAGGCATGAGCTATTGTTTCCCTGTCCTGTACACACCACGCTGGCGCACTCATCCAAAGCCTTATTACTTTATCTCCCCTCCACAGCCGAGCGAGTCTCCTCACTAAGTGCTCTTCCCTTTCTCTCCTTGAGGAGCCCTACATAATTTGTTGTGAGCATATTTGGGAGCCTGGAGAAGAAATAGAGGAGTTCACACACATATCTGATCTGGCTTGAGGCCTGAGACGCAAAGACAAGCTCAGCCGCAGCAAGAGGAAGAAAAAAACAACTGAAGTTCACTCAGTGTTTTATTCCTCAGCTCGCCTAGTGTTCTTCAGTCATCCTGTCAGGCTAAAATAAAGTGTATTTTTTCCCATTCCATTTTATCACCACTTTTGCAGAGGAAATGGCTGGGCTACCATTACTGGTATGCGACCACTGCAGGAAGCTGGAGCCCTCGAATGTGATCCTGGGTCTCCAGTGCCCGAGTGTGATTGACAGCTTTATGATTTGAGTGTAAACCAACCCACACCACGTCTCCCACCCTTGCTGTAACCTTGGTGCTGACAGCAGCCCTCTGCAGCTGTTTCAGTGGGAGGTTTATGAAGAAAACTGAGCTTCCCCGAAGACTACCTTTCAATCACATCATCCCTCAAGCTCGAACTTTCATTTCAGGGTCCTACATGCACACTTAAAGATGTTCCCATACAGTAGGCTGTAGTAGAGCAAAATCTGAATTAATCCAGAACCATCTTAAGGGGAGACTGTCAACTTCTCTTTATACCAACAACCACATTCTGTGTCACTGAAGTGAAACTCAGCTTGGAAACAACGGCTACTTTACTGTGAATGGTGCCCCAAAGTAGTTCATTTTTGACCTGTGGAATGAGAGGGAGAGACTGATATTTTGAACCTCAAAACAAGTCTGCAGAATGAAAAATTGTGTTTCAAGAAGTTTTGAACTTCCTTTAATCTTGCTGAGTAGAAACATGTAGAGTAAAGCCCTGTGAATTTGCAATTCCGAGTTTGCAGTTTTAGACATTCAAGTATTTTTGCTTACTGAACTAATAATTTTTGCGGAAATCCCAGCAAAATTAGCAAAAAACGCAGATATCCTAATTTTTTTCTTGCTTTTTCGTGGCAATACTTTTCACGCATTTTAGTGCTACATAGTTAAGAAAAACATAATTTACTAATATTGTAACATAAGCATTAACATAAATTCAGCTACATTTCTATTTAAAATATAACTAGGTTTTTTTTGGCACTGTCAAGAGAACACAAAGGAAGTGTATCTTGGGACAGTGAAATACTGCTGTACTCAAGACGGGAAGTTTGAAAGTATCCAATTTGAGAGCATTATTTATTCCTCCTTGCTGCTGATTGGCTGCTGCACTGTGACACATGTCGTGGGGAGCTACCTCAAGTGTTTCTCTGAGTGTTCTGTTGTTTTTCATTTTGATCTTCTTAAAGCCCTGTATTTTTATTACTGTAAATTAAATGAATTTATTACTGTGTTTACCTGCTTATATCAATGAAAACGTCCTTGCATGAATTATAGTACATTTTAACGTCAGCGTTTTGTATTCTAACAGTTCAGTGTACAATGTGCTGTACAGATAAGTGTTTACCTTTACATTTCCTTTAAGGGTAATGTTTTAAGCTGAGTTTAAAATGAAATAAAATGTTTTTGGAGTTTATTTGTGGGCCTATTGAGGATTTACACTACAAAATTTTACACCACATCACAAATTCAAGATTTTTCTAAATTTGCGGTTGCTCGTGGAACCTACTCAAATGTCGGCGGTTAAATGTATTACAATAATAAAATGACATCACCTTTTGGTTAGTTTATGCTGGCATTTCTGCTACTGGGAGCTAACTGGTTGAGGAGCTGATCGTCTCACTGCCTGTGATTTAATAAGTGTTTAAATAATTTATGCAATTCTATACTGTACAAATATGTTCTCTGTAAAAAGATTAACGATGTACAATGTACAATTTTGTGTGAAAGCTTCATAAGAACTCGAATACATTACAAGAATTTCAAACCTTTCAGGATACCAATGCATTCTGTTAGCATGTTTGTTTGAACAATAATTTTAAGTGAGTTCTAAAATATACATTTTGTATACACTTTTGCATTTAATCAAAAAGAACATTCAGATGTACAAGAGAAGGATGGATTACATTATCATACATTATCAAAATAAATATTCTAACATGTGGTCATGTTTGTCTTAGCATGAGCACAGGCTGGTGAATAACACACTTGTGAATAATTGGAGAATTTTTACCTTACGGAGCATGCAAACAAATGAATGTCTGAAGGGATACGATGTGGAAGGCACTTCTCTGCGCATAACAATGAATCAGAATCTCAAGACACCATTTGAATTCCAAGCCAAAGGCTGCTTGGCAAGGCTAAAACATGGCTACCTCTGATCCACACCTACAGATTCATATTAGTCAGTGCAAAGCAGGAGACACAAAAGAAAACAAGAGCTACAGCTTGTGGGCAGAGCGAGAGTTTCCTGAAAGTACTGAGCTGTATGATCTGAAGCGAGGTAGAAGCTGTGTTACCTGTAGCACAGTGTGGGCGTTAGCAGCTATCAACGAGTGGTTAGGCGCATTTTACTCTCCACTGAAACTCTGCCGGAGATTGGTTCACAGCTGGTGTGCTAACACTGTTAATTCTGACTCTGTCCCTGCCCCAGCCCATGGAGGGCCATTATTCCAGCTAGCAGTGCTCTGGTAATTGGGCTGGGACTCCATCATCCCCTCTACAGGGCACTGGGTTGGTATTTATGTTAATGGCTAGGGCAATTAGCCTCAGGATGCAAACTATGGATGGGAAATCAAGAATTCCATACACAGCCAAGGCAAACAAGACAATGAATGTCTTTTCTTTCAATGAATTATATTTTATTTCTGATTACAAACCCACGTTAGAGCTTTTTGACATTGAGAGCTGTTTACCACAATCTCTTCACTAGATAATCCTTCCCTCAAAGGGGGCAAATGCGCCCACAGCATGACCGTTGAGGTGTGCGTCTATCAATGCAGAGGTCAAACATTCGTGGATGTCCTTTTGTGTATGTTACACATGCAGTTGCCCACTTGTACTGAATTTAATTTGAATTAATTTATTAACCCATATAGTCATGCATGAACACACCACAGCACAAGGTGAAATTCTCTCTCAACTTGCAAATGGTCATTTCTTTGGAATGGGTTGTTTTACACTACAACCTTATCATGATTTACATCTGTATGTAGTTCTTGCTGACACAGTCTGATCAGATTGGTTTAAATGTGGGTGGTAGTGGCCTAGTGGGTAGGATACTTGCCTCTGAACCTTCAGCACAACACCACTGGTTTCCCAAGCAAGACACCTAACCCCTAGTTAAGTCCAGGAAGACTGTCCCTTGTAGTTAGGGAATGGAAGTCGCTTTTAAGTGTCTGCTAAATGCTGTACATGTAAAACTGACTCCAGTTTGTCTTGCATTTCCTTGGTTATTCTCCCACCTTATGATAAGCACTTGTTAGACTCATTGCCACTACCATAAATATATTCACTTCCAAACATGCCAGCCTTGTCTGTTTTTTTCTCTGGTAGATTTACATCATGCCCAATTCTTCGTGTCTTGCACAGTTATTGATTTCCATTCAATTACACCTGGCCAAGATCACTTGTGAATTGCCAGGATTTTTGAGTGCTGGAACAGACTGTGCAGGACATTGATTCTAGAGGTCTACATTTGGGCCCCCAACAGTGTGTGCGTGTGTGTGTGTGTGTGTGTATGTGTGTCTGTGTGTTTGTGTGTGTCACTCAATCTGCCACTCTTGGACGGTGTGTCTCCAGGGACACTGATGGCACAGGGAGACTATTGACCCCTAAGTTCTGTAGAGAACAGAAGACTTTGATGGGGGTGCCTCTTGACAACGATAATTGGAAAGTGTTTATGCACAGCTGACATTTAAATATTTGTGGAGGGTTCCAAATAATCCATAAAGGCCATTCACCAAGGGTCCTGCACGTGATCGCAAGTGACATTTAGGTTTGTTACGGACCAGTGCAGAGCCAAATCACATCACCATGATTCCGTGAACAAATGAGCCGATTTACTAAATTATTACATTACTTGTCATCACTTTGATTTAGCAGAGGTAATATCCATAAGAATAAGGTCTGCATACTGGGTGAAGCTTTAAGGCCTCATTTGCTCTATACTAATCACTGTGTCTGTCCATCTGCCTGACCATTAATCAACAAGATTTTTCTTCCTGCTGAAAATGTGCTTAAAATATTGTATGTTCTGGAAAATACTGTAGATCTTGAGCCTTGAGTTTTCCCAGATTCCCAGTTTATACCAAATAAAAATGCCACCATTTTTGTATCCATATTTCTTTCTTTTCACCATTGCTTTTTCCCCCTTTTGTAACCAAATCCATTCATGAATTATAGCACATATTCAAGTATGGAAGTCAAAATGCATGCTTCTAGTGTGTCAACATGGGTGTACCATTATTCATAGAAAGACCCTATTAAGTTTTTGGGGTGCCTGGCTACCCTGGTCCAATTGCAATTTCTGCCCCCACCCCTACACATCAGTAGTTCTGCCATGGACCGCTGGAATTCTTCATTTCCTTCTTTACAATTAAGGGCACCTGTCAACGGATGATGTGTTGCACCCTCGTTTAAGTTCATTACTGTATATAATAATATTTCATACATATCATTGGACCTTGTGTACTGACAGAAATTGTTGTGGTCTTTGCTGGGGCTTTTTGTTCCATTTTTTAAAGTGTTCCTACCCAGTAGCAGTTTTTCTTTTTGTATTACACCGGGAAAATTGTAAAGTTGTTCCAGGTGTCACTCAGTCACACACATCAAAATATTTCTTGAAGCAATTAGTCATACTACTATTTAATTATTTTAAGAGATTACTTAATTATTAGAAGGAACTATATTTATCCCTAAGTAAATTCTTTTGTCATGAGAATGCTCAGTGCAACAAGAAGTATTAAGATATGGCAAGCGAGGACAATGACAGACCTCCTCCCAAATACGGCCACCATGCATCAATCAAACAGTGCAGGTTTTCTTTTCTAAAGTAAGTCAATAAAAGTAAGGATGATCACTAAAATACAATATACCCTAAATCCAACTCATTAAATTTTGCACACCCAGCATACTTTGCAATTAAGGGTGTACTCACACTAGGCAGTTTGAACCGTGCCCGAGTACGTTTGACCACCAAAGCACGGTTCGTTTGACTCATGTGAGTGCTCCGTGCCCAGTGCAGTTAGTTTAGCCGGCCCTGGCCCAATTGGAAGAGGTGTGCCAGGGCGCGATTCGGTTGGACTTGGGTGCGGTTGTATTGTGAGCGCTAACTGTGCTGGAGCACGGTACAGGATGTGTGACATCACGGTTTTGCGATGTTCGCAAAAAGAATTTCATGCCATAAAAGCAATAAACATGTTTAGCAACAGGCTGTGTGAGGGCTGTGGGCCACCGCGGACCAAACGACCCAAAATTACTATCAAAAAAACAAAGTGACAGACTCCACTGTGTTCAGCGAGAGCATCGCTACTTCTGTTTAACCTGAAACCGCCGCACCATAATGACGTAAGCGCATTCTGGCACGGACATTAAAACCATATGTGAGTGCAGGCCAGAGGGGGAGTGGGGAGGGGGGACAATCGTACCTGGGCCCGGTTTAAGGCACCGTGCCTAGTGTGAGTACACCCTAAGTGTGCACACACACTAGGCAGTTTGAACCGCGCCCGAGTACCTTTGACCACCACACCGGTTTGTTTGACTAGTGTGAGTGCTCTGAACAGTGCCTGGGCATGGTTCGTTTAGCCGGCCCTGGCCCACTTGGAAAAGGTGTGCCAGGGCACGGTTCGGTTGGACTCGGGCGTGGTTTGCATGTAGTGTGAGCGCTAACCGCGCTCTCAAAAAGAATTTCGTGCCACAAAATTGATTGGCTCTGTTCAGCAACAGTCTGTGAGAGAGCTGTGGACCATCACGGACCAAACGACCCAAAATTACTATCAACAAAATAACCAGAGGGACGGACTCCACTGTGTGCAGCATGAGCGCAACTCCTTCTGCAGGCCAGAGGGGGAGTGGGGAGGGGGGACAATCGTACCCGGGCCCAGTTTAAGGCAACCGTGCCTAGTACACCCTAAGAGACCATATAAATGTGGCAGAAAATCTATATTTTCCAAATTATTTGAGACATTACATAAAGTGCACTAATTAAAATATAAAGAGACGAAAAACAGCTGGTTACTTTCTTACAATTTCAAATATATGATCACTGTACTGGCAACAGTGTTCTTTGCACTCTGTCACTGTTTACAGCTGTCGGGTTATGAGAACAGTCCTGCTCATCAGGAACTTTTATGATTTGCCCAAACATGTTTCTGTCATTTTAACAGTGTGTTTTATTCCAACCCATCTTGGTAAATTATGCAGCTCTTATCTGGGTCAGTATGTTAACATTCGTCTCATCCTGTCCCTTCTACCTACTTATTAAGTGCCTCACTCCAGGTTTCCTGAGAGGTATATGAATAAGAACAGGGCTTTTACACACTTACACGAGTGTCACAGATCGGGTTTAAAAATGTACTGTTCATGTATTCTGTCAGTTATATTAAAACCTTTTGAAAGTGTTTAAATATAGGAGCTGTGATGTGTGGACATTACTTTAATTGGAATACATATCACATCACCAAACACCTATAAAATAGCCATTTATGTTACATGATGATACGGGATGAGGTACAGGTCATGATTCTTCATTTAGTCCCTGGAATTTCAGCTCTGTAATATAATCTGCAGGTGTTATTCAGACAGTGTGTTTGTGTTTGTGTTTCTGCTGATGTTGGCTTATTTGAGACAGGAGTTTTGTTGGACAAACACACTCATCCCTACGGTCACAGTGACAGAACTTTGTGCATCACTAATTATTGGTATCAGTAACCATGACCCATCAGAGGGAAAACATGGCACCCTCACCACAGGAATGTTCTCCAAGTAAGGGCTTACCAGAAGTACTGCCCCTCAAATAATAGCTCTTGGCATGAACATCAGAGTTGTTTTGTTTTAAATTCAGGATGTGTGCATTTTCTCAGGAAAACGAGGCAAAGGGTTTTCATAATTTATATCAAATTCCATAAGGACCACAAATCTCCAAAATCAAAAATTCTCTTTTGATTTTGCTGCTTACCTCTCATTACTGAGCAAATATCATAATCAACATAAATTATATTGTGGTAATAATATATCACGAGGAACAAGTATGTAAAAATAATTTGTGTGATATTTAAGGCTGATTCTCTGGGATGAGATTGACATGCAATAGAAAGTTATTCTACAAAATGGATAGGTTGGGTGAGACTCGGAAATGAGAACTCATGACACCAGCCTACACACCTGCAATATTTTACTAGAGGCTATTGGTAGTGGAACATCTGAAGAGTTGCCACAACTGTTCTGTATCATTTGCAGAGCAGTAGATCTGCCCACAGTTTGAAGTCTGGAATCTTAGTGAGTTGGTGTGGACCTGTGATGAAAATTGTCAATGTGTTTTCTATGGGAGAAAATACAGCTACATTTCTTCCTTTCTGTCAGTTATATATATATATATATATATATATATATAAATAAAACACAAAAGTCGACTAGTCGATTAGTTGACTATAGAGGCACTAGTCAACGGCCTCTGAGAATAGTCGACTAGTCGTGTTTTATTTCTCTCTTTCTGCCCTCGCTTGGACGTGTCGCAGTCTCTGCCTCTGATTGGCTGACGCTGACACGCGTTCCTTGGTTTAACCAATTACTATAGTCCCTTCATGAAAGGGGAAGAACCATTGGCACATAGAGTGGTGTGTAAACATTAGACCACAACAAGGTCAGCCAGACAGCAGCAGAGAACAGAGACACACATCTCACGTGTGGAGATCCTTCACTCTAGACACACAAACAGCACAGGGACCTGCAGAACCTGCAAGTTGGTGTGAAAGTGCAGGAAAAGTGCTGGTGTTCTGCATGGTTCTGAAACGGCACCTCTAGCTAACATGCTAATGCTAGCACTGCAGGGTGTCTGGTTCAGAGGACTGTTCCCACTTTCTGTTTACACTTAAAATTACCAGAAGTTATCAGCCTTTGTTTTGTTTAGTTTAAATGTCATGTTGACTGTTTGAGATCGAACGATATATCAATTTCCCGATATTTTTCCCGATATTTAAGCATTTTACCATAATCTGTTATCGGTTTTGTAATATTGGGTTTACCGATAAACACGCGCATGATCGCCATTGCAGCAGACATGTGAGGGGAAACTGCGTGCAAAGGTAAATTATACTTACTTGCTTTCCTATATTTAGTAAACTTTATTAAACATAACAGCTATAAATGCACACATTCGATGTGTTACATAAATGACTGATATGTAGTTTATGCAGCTTGTAGATATGTAGTTTATGCACCATTGAAGACTTTGG
>JBBMFX010000001.1:29361477-29389778 GCA_037832545.1 Rhabdalestes septentrionalis
CTGGACTCTGTAAAGCTGCTTTGTGGCAACCTGGTTGTAAAAAGCGCTATATAAATAAAATTGAATTGAATTGAATTATAAAAAATAAATATCAGTCAATCACTACTGTTAATGTTACAGAGAACTTTACTAAAAGTTACTCAATGTTGGACACGTTTGTTCCTGCGTGTGTTTGACGTCATCACGACTAGTCGACTGGACTTCCACTATCTTGATGAATTAGTCGACTAGGAAAAATCTGAAGTCATTAATGCCCTAATATGTATATATACATATATGTATATATATATTATTTGTATATATATTATGTATATATATTATTTGTTTTTCATAGTTATGTCATATTGATATTCTGTATGGTTGTACTACAATTCAGGGGTAAGTAATAGTTTATTTGACCAATTCTTTCATTTATGTTGTTTTCCCTTTGTTTGGCTATTTAAGATACTGTGACTTGAAGTATAATCTAAATTAGTCCTAATTTTATTGAAGAAGCCATACTTTTAATAGAGCATGTTTTTTGCCTACTCTTCCCACCATTGCTGCAGGCTTCAGTCTGAATTCTAATAACCCTTGTGTTAATGGAATTGTAGCACTGAGTTATCAGTGCCAGAGTTGCAGAGAGGCACTTCAAGGATAGTACAGCATGGGTGACAATAAAAGACAACTTTATATTTTAACCATGCACTAGAGGAAGGTCACAAATTTAGCAAAATTAAAATGAAAAGGGTTCTATTAAAGTTATAACAGCTTTAATCTACTTCAGTTTATCTCAATGAAGTGATATACTATATATGACTATGCCATAACCATTACATATATAAAGATATACACAAAACAAATATGAAGACATCACTCTAGATAAGATTAAACAATAAAGAAGATTGAAGTGCAGCTTTGTAGAATTTAACCGGGTTCCAGTTAGTGACAAAAAACATAAATATGCAGTCCATATTGCTGGGTTAAATCTCAGTTGCAGTTTGAATTACTGGTATTGGCATTATTATCTATCAAGTTCTAGTATGTAAAGTCATTTACAGATTCATAGGAGCAAGTGTTGCAGTCAGTAATTTATTGACAGTCTGTACCATATGAGTTTATTCCTAATCTGTAATCAATTACAAGAGTGGCCTTGGCAAATTATATTGTGGAAGACGTGCTATAATGGCTATAATTTTGTAGCCCGAGAATGTTCTGCCTATTGTTTGTAGTGTTTAAAACCTCGCCCAGGTACTGGAAGGGTGCTCTAAAATCCCCAAACTTCTTCTCTGTTTACAGTCTTTGCTTAAATAAAAAAACATTAAAGCCAAAATACAATCCAATTTTATGCTTCAAACCTTCTACAGAACAATTCTGCACTAATTCCTACATGAGATTCAAGAATGACGTCTTTTGTCATTACTGGGCAAACATTTCTTTCAAAATGTAAAACAAATCTGAAATAAGTAACATCCATACACAAACACACACACAGACACACACACACACACACACACACACAAATACAAACACAAATACAAACACACTTATGCAGTAACTGAACACTGGTCATTCTGAGCCAAACAAAACAAATAGATCTTAACTCTGTAAAATCATTTCTAACATGGAGGCAGGGAGAGCTGGAGGAAGAGGAATAAGTAGAGGACAACGAAGAGAAAGAGAGAGAGGAGAAGGAGAAGAAAAAGAACAAAGAATGGGACCAGGCAATAGCTGGAGACACATTTCCAATGACATAAGGGCCGCTTTGGTGGACTATATCATTAATCACATCATAACATATTGATTACTGTACTGTAATACTGCTCGTCTTTGTTTGTTTTGGGGGTTTGTTTGGGGGTTTTGTTTGTATCCACAATAGCAAGCATATTTTGTTTAGGAACATATGGTATAAAATAAAAGAAGGTTTGAATAAAAATAAATGTCTTTATGGAAAATACAACACTTTAATGATAACCTTTATTAGACAGAAATGTGGCAAATGCTAGATCCCTAATTTGACAAAAACAAGTCATGATAAGGTTAAAGTAAGTATAGGAATCCTTCTAGAGGCATTCATGTGGTTGACATTTGTCATCTAATAATGTCACAACCATTTAACACATTTACATCATCTGCACATTTCCAGTCCACCTTTAACTGATTTTCAGCACTAATGGTTTCAGCAGGGCCACCTCTCGTGGTTTTTCGGTTTCTGGTGAGCTCATGCAGCCGGGGGGACTGCGCCAGGAACTTGGTGGTTTGGATTCTGCGTGAAGATCAGAGCTGCTCTCATGTGAAAGACAATAATCTTGAGTGAAACATTTGACCTCTAGAGGTCATCAGAAGTGTAAAAGCCACCCAGGCCTGTGAATATTTCTGAAGGAATGGGGTGGTGGGAGAATGGCCCATTAGAAGCAGGATACCCAGAGGATAATCAGACACTGGCTAAATTACCCACAGCTGGAGGCCAAGACCACTACCAAGGAGAGTGAGTGGAATTGAAAGATTGTGTGTGTTTGTGTGCGTGCATGTATATATGTATGTGTGTGTGTGTGTGTGTGTGTGTGTGTGTGTGTGTGTGTGTGTGTGTGTGTGTGTGTGCAATTATGATTCCATGCAGGACAGTGCTCATGATTCTGACCCTGACCCACTGAGAGGTTTGATGGTTTATGGGCAATTGGACTATATTTAATTCCACACACAACAGAGGCCCATTATGGGCATGACTGGATCACTGCATTCTGTAACCCTTTGACTTTGTCTTCTAAGAATGCACATTTCTGGGGGTCTGCTGGTGAGAAGAACAAGATAGAAATAAAATAATTTACATTCTTTAACAGAATTTACATTTCATCAGGAGCTCTTTCAGCTTAATCTCAACTGATTGCCAGCATTTCCCTGTCCAAACAGAAAACCTGCTTGCTCAACCCTGATTTAAAATAGACGCCACCATTAACCCAGTATCCAAAACATAATTTTGAAGAATACTTGTATCCTTCAAGGAAAGGCTTTTGTAAATTAAGATGTGACTGTTGCATATTTTCAGAGATAGGACACAGAGTTGTGTTTTTAAAGTTACAATATCATTTCATTTTTTTGGTGTGGTGGTGTTTTTATACACATTAAAAGCTTATGGCAAGCTCTTTTTTTAATAGTTTTTTTTTCCAGAAGTTGGATAATCATTTAGAGAAACAGCTTTCATAAGACGATATCCAGCGCTCAAACTGTAAGATTGCAACTGTTGTAGTTTCAAATCACTATTTTGAATATATAACCACATTTTAAATGATCAGTTTCGGCTGCTGCTCAATGGCTTCTACTATGTGAAAAAGATTTTACAACTAACCATTAATTCCTCATTTATCTTTGTCCATGATAGTCAAGTACACCTGTAGAGTTAAAATGTATTAAATACTTCTTGAATTTTTTTTTCAGAAGTTGGATAATCATGTAGAGAAACAGCTTTCATGAGACGATATCCAGCACTTGAACTTTAACATAGCAACTGTTGTAGTTAAATATATAACCACATATTTCAATTTATTTGTCAAATTATCAAGCTTAGCTGCTGCTAAATGGCTTCTACTATGGGCAAAAGCTTTAACTACTAACTACAATAAATTCCTCATACTTTTTGCCCATGGTAGTTAAGAACACCTGTATAGTTAAGATAGAGCTGAAGAATGTTGGAATATTCCCTTAACGCATCTATGCAAAACAAACATATCTGTGTAGTAAATGTAAGAAGACACTGATATTACATTGTCATATAGAATCTTAACTTCTTTTTTTTTTTTTTTTTGGTGGGGGGGTTGTCAGTCGATGGCTGGCATTAAATAAAGTATGGTGTGAGGAACATCTTTTATTTAGAAGGCTTCCAAGAATGAAAGGAAAGGAAAAATAGAGAGGGGTTATTTTCCAGGGACATGCATGGACAGGGCCACAGCACCGAGCAGCTGAAAGGGGGATGTGAAGGGAGTGTACAGTGTGGCTGTCAGTTTGTGTGGAGGAGAAGAGTGTGCATACTTCAGAGCTGGAGTAACTGATTGTAATAAGGAGGTGAGGGACGCACTGACACGTTTATAAGAAAGCAGCTTTGTAATTTTCCCTGTGAATTATTATTTATACGATCAGCTGACTTTTTTTATTCAGGACATATCCTGCAATTTGACAGGAATTTACAAGGTAAAGTTACAAGCTGAAAAGTGTGTGCGTGCTTCTGTGGATGTAAGGGCCTCTAAGGGCATAGTTTGGCAGAACTGAACCTGCTGACCTCAATACGGATCAGGCTGCACATACATTATATGGACAAAAGTATTGGGACGCGCTAACCATTACATCAATAGGGATTTTGACAATAGGGACAATAGGGACATCAATAGGGACTTACATCAATAGGGACAAATACAGACTTTAGACTTGAATCCTTGATAAGAAATTGCTCCCCCTTTGCAGTTATAAGAGTTTCCACTCTTCTTGGAAAGCTTTCCACAAGATGTTAGAGTGTGTCAGTGGGAATTTGTGCCCATTTGTTCTGTAGATTATTTATGAGGTCAGGCACTGATGTTGGACTAGAAGGCCAAGCTTGCAATCTCCATTCCAGTTTATTCCCAAGGTGTTGGATGGGGTTGAGGCCAAGGCTCACCCAACCATGTATTCATGGATATTGCTTTATTCCACAGTCATGTTGGAATAGAAAAGGATCTTGCCCAAATTGTGTCCACAAAGTTGGAGACATGGTGTAGAAAATGTCTTCGACTTAAGATAAAGCAATACATTTAAGCTTAAGCCAACCACTACATGAATTTATAAGATTAAGCTCTCCACTGGAATAAGGGGGGCTAGCCCAAATACTGAAAAACAGGTGTGTCCCAATACCTTTGTATATATATAGTATGCAAGAGTCTGATAGACACATTATTTCACTGATATGATCAAAAGATATAACCACCCACACTCATATGTTCCGGTCATGCCCAACATACATAGTTTGGGACTCCAATCTTTATGTCAGGTTTCCTGATTAGACCCAAATCTCTACACCAGTTGGTTGCTAGCTTTGGTGTCTTTGCAGAGGTGTTTCCTCTTCCAATAGCAGAAACCAACTGCTTTGCCTTTCTGTCTTTGCTAGTAAGAGTTTTATTACCACTAAAGTGGAAGCATCACTTGAGTCCTATAACTCTTCTTAAATTACAGGAGATAAGACATTCTCTTAGGGGCTCTTCCAAATAGTTTTATAGATTATGGGACACCCTTTAGAAAATAAATAGAAATGCATGTCAAACTGCTTGTTTCTCTGCAGCTGACTTGAAGAAACTTCCCAAATAATTGTACCTTTATGCCACATTTGACAACCACATTTTTCTTTTTTCTGTTTCATTATGTACTGAAATGTCATATATGTATATGTTATACTTTAAAAACTAAAGAAAAATAAGACAAACTGATATCAACTGATATCAGGAGACAACTCGGTGGGGGGAAAATGAAATACACTACTGTAACACTAATCAAAATTTAATGTGATGCTGGAAAGCTAAAATATGCATGTTACTTATAAATGAACCCTATTTAACTTCAAGGTTGATTACTTAATTATTCTAAGACTTAGGAGTCAGTAATTAATACAAATGATGTGTAATTACATGCACCCATTTTTTACTGTGTAGCTGGTGGCACAGGCAGAGCTGGCTTAAGCATAAGCGTTTTTCTTCCATCTTTAGAAATACGGGCAACTTGAGCAGAAATGATGTTTGGTAACCGCATAATATACTACAAGCTGACCATGAGGTGAGCTCCAAATTAAAAATCCATATCGAAGTTACCACCACTTAAGCAGGAAATATGGTGTCCCAGGGGAAAGGTACCACCCAGTGGAATGTCTACAAGCAGAATATACACATTGAACATATGCTCCTCATGAAGTGAAATTCCATGAAGAAAACCAATGAATATTCAAATAGCATTTTTTTTTCAGTGAACAAGCAATATTTTGAATAGTGAGCAGGTCAGAACCATTTATGGAATGATTAATAATGAGGCCAGGGAGTGGAAATGTGGACATTTGCATGAGGGCACTTAGACATACTCTCATACACACACACCACCGAATCACACAAATATGTCTCATGTAAACACATGTAACCAGTGATCTGTAGATGTATTAGCAGTGCTGCACTGAATCTCAAAACCCGCTTTTTCCCTTTCATTTCCATCGGCATCAGTGTTACCGCATCTGTTTTATTTTGTCTCTCTTCATGTAGCAAGGACACTTTCTCCCTCTTCTACTTTATGGAACACTTCAGCAACAGATTTAGTCTCAGAGTTGTTGGATTACGACACTAATTTGGATAATTAAAAAGAACAAAATTTCAGTGTACCTGAATGCTGCAGCCAGCAACTTTAGACAACAGGGTCTGTTTTCACAAACCACATCAGGAGTAGGAGTGCTGATCTAGAGCCTCTTTATGTTACAATAAACTCCGTATGATTGCTTTGTGAACGCCAGTCCAAGTGCTGCATGATACAGCTGCATACATCTTTATAGCATATTTATATAGAAAATATCTGCCTTTAAACATAAAGGCTTATTGATTCTCGAGGTAAGTGGAAAATATTACATTTGATTTTATGTTAAACTATTCCTTGAAGAATAATCCATTAGTGATGTTGAAAGTGCAAAAGCATTGTAAAGTATGAGATTACCAGTGACATTCTAGATGTTTTAGCACTATTGATCTACATTATCAATTTTTAAATATAATAAATAAGGAGTGAAGAGTGAGTGACCTTCAACATTTCACTGAGTCCAGAGCTTCCTCAGTAATGGCAGACTTGTTTGGACTTAAGTCAAGGGTAGTTTTTTGTCTTGTAGTCTACAGAATCATACTCTGTGTGTTTCTCCTCATTTCTGTTACTTTGTATCAAAACATATCTTGACGTTTTACTGAGGTGTCTTAATGCAATCAAATGTTAATCTCTGAAAACTTGGAGTTCCCAAAAAAAATAGAACTGTTTCGACTGTGTGATCTTAAACATACATAGAATTTTTTAAAAGTGAATTATAAAAAATTCATTATATTGACACCAAAACATAATTCTATACATAAAGCATTTAAGTCTTGACAAATTACAAATATGCCTCTGACTTCTGGGAAAGTCAATGTACACAGTTGCACGTTATGCATGTCTTACCATGTACCACTTAATGTGCACTAACAATGTAAGTGCCTGCCTAATACTGTGTATGCCCCCCTTTCTCCACCAAAACAGCTCTTGCCCTGGACTCCACAAGACCCCTGAATCTGTGCGGTCATTTTTGTACCGAAACCTAAGAAGCATATTGTCTAAATTTAGTTCTATGAGTAGCAAAGTTTATAACTAGTTTGTCCATCACTTTCTATAGGTGCTCAGTCAGATCTGAGGAATTGGAGAGAGAGCCAACACCCTAATTTCTCTTCTTATGCTCCTCAAACAATCCCTGAACATTTTCTGCAATGTGACAGGGGCAGTATCCTGCTGAAGGAGGCCGCTGTCCTTAGCAATTTTGTTACCATGAAGGGGTGCACTTCCTCTGCACCAATATTTAGGTTTGTTGCACTAAAGTAACATCAACAAGAATTCCAAGTTTCACAGTGCCTCCAGCTGGCTTCCCTTCTTCCCATAATGCATCATGGTGCCATCATTTCTCTGGGTTAGCAGTGTACACACACACCAACACAGCCTTCCACATTATGTAAAGGAAATTGTTATTCATTGAACCAGGACACCTTGTACTGTGTCCAGTTCTGAGGCTCGGGTGGTTACACCATAGACAGCAAGCTATGTTCTAACACAGTTCTATTAGAACCAGCATTAACACTTACAGCAGTTTGTGCTACAGTAGCTCCTCTATGATGGCATTAAACTGACCTCCTAGTAATGTAATAGCTCTCTGCTGTTGGAACAGACAGGATAACCTTCACTCCTCAAACACAACAGTAAGCATTGGACATCCACAGCCTTATTACTAGTGCATTAGTTGTGCCATTTTAGACCACTGCTCACTGGGATTGCCCCACAAGACCTGCTGTTTTGGAGAACCAGGTGTCACCATTTGGTCTTTTCAAATGAACACATTTGTCCTGCTTCCAACACATCATCTTCTAGATCTGTTCACTTGCTACCTAATGTATCCCATGCCCTGACAGATGCCAGGTGGATATATATGGTAGTACATGAACCAGTGTTCTGTAACCTGCTGAACTTAAATTCCCTTTGGTATGACAATGTGAGTTGAGAAGAATTTTTACCATTTTTAAAAAAAACTCATCCAACCTAGCAACAGTAGCTATGAAAGGCATTTGTGGGCAGAGCACAGATTTTGCCTGACCTTTTAGAGCACACAGCACTGAGCTTTTACAATTCCATGAGGGCATTTGTGACAGGACTGTGATTTAGAAGTATCGAAAACAGTCACAGGTTTTCATGTTGTTTCTGTGCAGTTTGTAAGTATTTCACTTAAAATTCAAGAAAATTCATAGAAATAATTAGGGAGAAGTTTTTTTTCCTTTTCTAAATGTGGACCCAGTAGCCTGGAGACTGATCGGATTCCCACACATCATCTAAAGAGGTAAATAGATAGCTGAGCCGAAGATTGGCTCATAAAATGTCCTATACGAGTGTGGGTGAGTCCATTATAGAGGCTCAGGCAATGTGATACTGATGTGATCATTCTTGTAATGAACTTTAATGTTTGCTGTGACTTCCCAGTCAGGCTGAGTTTAGCTAATATCCTGTTTTACAGCACCACTGCTGGAGCTGATCTTGCCTGGGAAATGAGTGCTTTATCTTCTTTATACGCTCATTTTTCTTTTAAACATTCAGTTATTGGTGCCATCCCACCACCCCCACATCTGTCATACAGAGTATGTTCTAGATATATGCCCCACAGTTTCAGGGTCTTTGCCTTATCAGTACGTTTTGTTTTGTTTTTCTCGCTGGTGTGTGTACAGGTGTGTAACCATGGCAGGTGTGTGGCTATTGTGTTGGAGAGCAATGCAAACATTCATCCGCCTCATGGAGAAACATGCATAGCACCATCCCCCACATTACACATTTATACATGCATGCACACACACACTCACGCACATACACACACACACACACACACAAATGCAAATGCATTAGCACACAGAAATTCACATTAAATATCATACTGTTGCTCTGTTTTAATAGTATGTCTGAACACAACATCATTATAGACAGGAAGAATAACAGCTGAGAGCTCTGAGAGTGTGTTCAAGTGTTTGTTTGTGTGTACGTGTGTAAGAGAGGAAAAGGGCAAGGCCACCACACAGCACATGCCAAACAAAAACAGGCCTGCCACTCAGAATGAATGATTACCTCTCTCCACAAGTGAGGAAAAGTCAATTTCACACTTTCACCCCTCCCCCAAACACACACACAGTACTCCCTGGATTCTGTTGGGTATTCCAAATCCGTAATCATTAGAATAACACCAGGGAGTCAGTTTGTGTATTTTTTGGGGGGCATATTTTTCAGAGACCATCGCACTAACCTGCAAAGGACGTTTTTACCTTCTGAGCCTTGACTGATGGAGACTATTGGAATGAATGATGACCATGAAGCTAGTCTGGCTTGCCTGTATTTATTTTACTGGACTCTCTGTGCAATAATTCAACATATTTTGTCAGCATTCATTCAGATTGTCCATTCCATTCATCTACTTTAGCCAGTTAGATCTCATTGTTCACCTGTTTGAGAACACACACACTCACACACACCTTCTTTAACAGAACATCAAAGTAGAAATAGCAGTGTTGTTTGCACCACACACAGAATGTATGATAGGTTGTTTTGCAATACTTAGCATTTTTTGACTATGGAACACTAAATGAGGTTTACTGATGGTCCTACAGGTCTACATATCTGACCACAAAAACAAACAGTTCCTAAATAGATCTTTTAAGACGTGGTTAATGAAGCTTACTAGGCAGATTTGTCTTTTAGCGAAGATGCATGTATGTATATGGCTTGGTTGAGAGTCAGTTTATAGGTTAGAGTTGCTCTCAGAGCTGTATATCAAGTGATCAAGTTTCAGAATCAATTTGCAGAAGATGAATGACATTGCAAACATTTACTCATTCAAAATATTACAAATTGTGAGCACAGGCAATTCATTCCTTTTTGTATTCTTCTGCGTTCTTGCTTGGACATTGCCCCTTGTTACAGTCAAGTATGTTGGCAAACACCAAAGCAAATGCCTGCACATAATATCCACATAGCACACTTGTCTAATCTCATCATGTTGTTATCAGGAAAAGATGTACTTTCTGATACGCTTAGTAATATAAGGGATCATGAAACCTGAATTATGCACCAAATTTGGTCCATTTTCATGGATAATTGCTCTAAAAGCTAAAAAAATCCAGCAGGTATATTTGTTTTGGCTGTTCAGCCGTATCTTTATATAAATGAAGGACTCTGTCAATTTCTTTTTCTTTAAACTCGCACTTTAAAGATGGCTAGTGGATGTGGAATTGAAACTGCACTGGCACCTCCAGGCTCAGAGCACCTTTAAGTAGCCTTCACAGTTGCTATTCACCCTGAAGAATGACAAGCAATTTGACTTCATGAAATTTTAAAAGCATTTGAGATCATTGCTTGGAACCATGGCTAAACTTACTCCCTCCAGGGGGGAAATTGCCATTATTAGCTTTTCCCACCATGAGCCTTTCTCAGAGACAAAGCCACGGTGGGAGCATGTGTACCTAATCAACACACTGAGGCTGAAATTGTGGCCATATTATAGAGAAGACTGGTGCAGGCATGTGCCTACTCTCTGTTCACCTCACCGAGACCCCTTCTCCACCCCAGGACGTCTAATCTGGCCCCAGGCGTGATTCTGAGGAGCTTTCCATAATGGCCACCAAGGCTCCCTGACCCTCCATGATTTATGCAGTTTTTCACAAATAACGGGCACCGAGGCCATGCACACACACACTGATTTCCAGCCCCCACAATCCCTGAATGGCCCTAAGCCCCCATGAGATGCCTGTCTCTGTATCAGTTCTGCAGCTCAGGCAGCCCCATCTCCAGCAGCCCCTCTGCTTCACTAATGTACTGTGGGGTCAGAGGTCATGCTGGGGTTGTCAGCGGAGCGTGTGTGTCAGAGGGGTCTGCTGGGAATACTGCTTACTCATCCCACACTAGGTGTGTCAGCAAGAGGTCTGGAGGTCTGAAGAGAACCATGGATACAGTGGAAACATAGACTGAAATGTTGCTGTTGGTACAAATGTGTCACTGTTAGGACAGAACCATCTCCATTTTTTTTTGCATTTCTATGAATTAATTTATTAATTTATTTATTTTTGCTAAAATGCAAGCTGACCTTTACATTGTGTGAAAAGTACAAATAGAATACAAATAGAAATGTTTTTGCTTGACTTACTTGAGAGTGTATACACACACACACTTACATACACACATACACACATATACATACACACATATATATTTACCTATGCACCAGTTGAAAGCTGGAAATTCATCCTATGGAAATCTTATATTCAATTCTTATATTTTTTCATGTGAACATTCACATAAATATTATTGAACCACTAAAAACAGTAACAACATTATGATGAAGCGTTTTGTGTCTCATAACCATATATCAGCAGTGAGCTACCATTACCCGTGCACAATTAATGCAATGTGCGTGTGTCTGTGTATGTGCCTGTTACCATCTTTAGGCATGTCAGACTCCACAAGAGCAGGTGTATATACAGTATATGGCTTTACATTTCGGCCTGTATGTACACAGCAGTCATCCCTCTCAACAACCCAGGGCTTTACGAGGTCATGAATTGGGCTGCTTTTAATTGGCCCAGCATGAGAGGAGAAAAGCCTGCGGCCACTATGAGCTTATCAGCTTCTTGCTTCTATCAATAATGCATGTCCAGTGTATTAACTTGCTCCGTTCTGCCTGTTAGGAGGAACAGCAAAGTTCCAGCAGCTTCTCACTCACTGTAGAGAGAGAAGGAGGGATCAGTGCTGTTGGATGGATGAGCCGTGGAGCAGAGGGACTGTCTCTGCTGCATCTCAGCCAGTCTGAATCTTCACCACATGCACACTGTATATGAGGCTGATATTACAAGTGCATATGGATGTTGAAGGACAACGCCTGGCCAAATTAGATTCCAGAATTTCTGTACACTCACAGTCATGGCAAAAGTTCAATTTAACATTCAAACATATCACAGTGAATAGATCTGTATGTTCAACAATCACTTGAAATAAAATGTATTTACCTGAGAGGTAAGAATGTTTTTCCTTCTTCTACCATTCCTCTGGTGTTCTAATCCAGGAATTTAAGGGTCTATATACTGCAAACAACCTTTTCTTTGCTTTTTTGAAAGAGTTTTGAAAATGTGAAAGTGTCATGTCATCCCGCCAGCCCAGCAAGGAGGAACATAAATAAAAATAAAAATGAAGCATATGGGCCCTGTAATGGAATACTGCATTGCTTTTATCCTGATAGTATTTTCGTAAATAGAAAAACATAACAAAAGGCAAATCAGTGTATTGTTCAGACATTATTGCGGAGATGTACAGTGTTCAGATGCAACAGAATGTGGCACACACTTGTACTTCAAAGGCATGGCAACTCCACAGAAACCTGATGCATAGTGGGGGAGAGTCCCCATCAGAAAAGGAGGCAGATCAATTATGGTAATGTTTTGTGCACAAGCAGAACACAGCCTACGGGCAGGAGGGGGATCAAAGCTCTGGTTTTCTCCGGCCCCGTGGGTGACCCCCTTGTCTGATCCCCCTTCCACTGTTGTAAGGCCCTGTGGCAGCAAAGCATCTGTTACTAAAGGAAATACAAGGTTACCTGCTGCACATCACTGCAACAGTTGCTGCTGAGTACAAATGTTTAAAATAAATTTTCTTAATGTCTTTGTATTCAGGTATCACAGTTTTTTGCAACTAATTGGGTCACTAATGTGTGACTCTTACCTGACACTTGATACACCTTGCATTAGAGAGAATGGTGATTTTTTTACCCACTATTTGTGTTAAGGTCTTCCTCTAGCTCTAGTGGTCACTCTTGCCTGAATATGATTTCTCAACCCTGCAGTGACAGTGAGGTGTTTAATGACAGTAGTTCTACTGAAATTATTGCAGTTGGTACAACACACCAACATATCAGTGTCACTGCTGTGCTCCACCCCACATACATAATGTCCCATGGTGAACCATGATCACTACAGCTAGACCCACAGTTCTGGCAAGGAAAGCCAAAACATGGTTAAAAAATATATTTGTCTTTACTCATTCAGACAATAAAATTTAAAATTTGTAACGTCAAACATGTCATATTAAACTGCACCATTTGCATGAGTAATGACCTGACATTCAGGTGTTAATGCAGATTCTGACATGTTAATCTATTGAACAGAAGTAGTCTTCACCACAACAAAATGTGGAGTCCGAGGCTAGCATTAATATTGGATGACTTGTGGTTGTGGTTGAGGAGGCCAGTGCTGAAATCAAAAATGAAAACAGCTTTAAATGTAGCTGACCATTTTACCCTCAAAATTACTTGCATAGAGCAATCTTGAAGACACAAAAATGGGATACAAGACAATAGATAACTGCCATGAGGAGAGAATATAATTTTATTATAGGCAGAGAAAGAACTAAGAATCAGGGCAGCTATCTTTTTCAACCGTTCTGCACTTTCTTATGTTTCATTTCTATTATGCTGTGTTTGTGGTGAGATTAGATCATTCTATTATTTCTGTTTTATAGTATTTGCAATTTCTTTCCTATGGCAGCAGAAACCCAGACCTCTTAAAAAGGTCCTGTTCCGCACTTTCATTTTTCTTCCCATAGTTACACCCTTGTTTCACCCACAATGTATCCATTCAACGTGGTCCTACTGGTGGTCTTGATTGACAAGGTAAAGGGGAATAGATAATAAAAGGGTTACAGTCAGTAGATGTAAACCTACAGTGTGCACGTATACGGTACAGGGCTGGTTTACCTAAAAAACTGATCACTTAGAATATATTAAGTCTCAAAATCTCAAAACACCAGTTTCAGTTGATCGCTTTTGACAGGGAGTGAAGCTTAATCATAGTTGTTCGGAAACCTCAGTAAAATCCCCTGGAGGTGGCCTGTCATAGTGATATAAAGGCGCTCTTCCCCACAACAGCTCTTTGATCAGAGCCTTGATGGTGAAATCACTGAATGTGGTTTTGTCTTATTGGATCTAAAAGCAGTAAGAGAAGAAAATGTCCTCTCTGCAGAACAAGGACTGAGTTTCACTCGATTACTCATCTGTGACATGAATAAGCCCCTCCACAGCGCCATTGGCTGCTGGAGCCGTGGCACTGTGCTGCTACAAAAGTTCCAGTGCATGCCTTGTGTGCAAAGATGAAGCACAGAACGCACACACAGACCTTTCCAGTATGTGGGGGCCTGAGAAAATGGACCAACAAAGCCTCCCTTGAGTGTTAGCTGCGAGATGTTTTTGTTTGCAAAAGAGAGAGAGGGAGATAAATGAGGATGTTTCTACATCATATGGGCCAGTGTGACAGGTCATCCATCCTGTGGGGAGTTGGTAATGCTCACTCAGCACTGTCATTGCCCAACACACTTGGTGCCACATGGCTAATGTTTTCAAAAAGAAGCAAACACCACTGCTAACGTTTGCATCGGTGAATGTATTACTAATTATAGTGATCATAGGCCACTGACAGCACATGTCTCTGGAGTCTTAGAATTAGACTCCCACGGATACACAGAGGGCAAAATTAGAATTAGAACCCACCCATGATCTATGGAAAAATTGGAAATACTTTTATCCATAGTGACTTATGGTATTTTTGTGTGTCACAGACGTAGGTGAATGAAGTGTCTTGCATTTTGTCTAATACAGCAACAGTTGCTAGATTGCGTCTTTGGGTGGAGCATGAAGTATTGCAATAAATTAACCCCATTTAAATGCACACATAGATACACATTTGAACACAAGAAATTAAAATTAATGAAATGTCATTATTTGTGTAGTGCAGCATGTCATCCAGGGTTGAAATCGAACCCCACTATCCCTCGCTGTGTTTTTTTAAGGAAATTAAGCTTATATTCTTTTTGATTAGCAACAGCACATATTGTGTTTAAATGGTATTTGAATATTGAACACACCAGATTGTTACCCAGTTAACAGCAGATTATTAATTCAACATTGAATTATGGTTAAATGCATTGATAAATGGTCAGTGTTGGATTATCAATGTTGAAACAAACAATTGTTCAAAGGTAATAAAACCTTAATTCAATGTTGATAAAGGGGGACTGAAACTAAGATGCTGAGTAAAAATATATATAACTGAAAATAACCAACATTGAAAGCACCTTTGCAAAACAACTTTAGTGTTAAAACAATGTTGAATCCTTGTTGAATCCATCCACAAATGGTTGATTTTTCAACATTGAATAGATAACCTTCTCAACGAGCAAGATCAACCCTGGATCAACATTGAATATCCTATTTGTCTGATATTGTTTCAATGTCATTTCAACAGATGTGTGCTCTCTGGGTAAGTACTACCTTCTAACTATCAACTCTGTTTGGGTTTTTGTAGAAAGATAACACAAAAAAGAAAACATGGGGAACATGAACCTATGTTTTGTAGATTCACAGACATCCCATAGAAGTGCCTTGGTAGCTTGTTCATCCCCATTCACCTCCAAGCTTATTGTTTTTCACTGGAGTACAAAATTTTTAAAAATCATGTTCTGTTGTACTCCTGTATGCTCTAGAGTGCATTTAAGAGGGAAATAGATCATTCACTGCTTCAGACACCACTCAAATGCATGGACGGTTCAGATTGACATTTTAAACTGAAGGCTAACTTTATGCAACAATGCAATAAAACACAAACAGCCTACATCACAGGACAGTGCTGTAATGAACGGCTCAGTTTCTCATTAGTCTGAAAGGTATTCATGCCATAAATCTGTAAAGTGTGTCTAATGCAGAAACAGTTGTTAGGAAAGATTGCATCTGTGGGTGGAGCATGAAGTAATGCACTGAATGAACCTATGTTAATGTGCATAAGACTTAATAAAGAACATATTTGAATAATAAAAAAAATCAATGCATCCCGTTTTTTCTGTGTAACATGTTTAGTCTGGTCTTCACATACCATTGCATAAACACACTCAAATAAAGGCAGCCAGCTCCGGCAGGCGCGAACTCCGCACACTCTGACAGTCTCTCATGATTTATCTTTTGCAGCTGTGGAGCAATAGGACTGTGAGGGATAATTCACTTCTCTTTATTTTTGTCTGAGACTTGTTCTCTGTGTTTGTGTTCTTGTGTGTGAAAGGGAAAAGAGATTGACAATCCATCACATTGCTGATTGAGCGGATTAACTTTGGGCATGATCCGATACTTTACAACAAGGGTCTTTTCCTGAGTGAATAATGGTAATGCCACAAGGCCCATTTCATCACTCAGCCCAGCCACTGCTCTTACACTGACACTACAAAAGCCTGCAATACTTGACAATCTCTACAGCATTCTACAGCACTAACCCACCCAGTTCTGTCCACATTTCATCCCTGCTTTATTTTGCACACATGACCACGGTGCTTTTTGCGTAGTGTGTGGCTTTATGGTTTTGTCAAGAGATGAAATGTCAAGTACCATAAGACAAGCCAAGCTTTCTTCCCATGGGAGCTGGCACTATATATATTTTTTTCTGAAACGAAGCCAAGCAATGAAGATAGCATTAGCAGACTAATTAGCTGCCCCCATGGCGTGAACAGAGCAAATACATTTCATCATGCCATTTGCACCAGGCACTCAGCAGTCAAGGGCTGACGTTTCACAGGCAGTTCGCTGCGCACTCTCTTTATTCTGTGACCTTGGCTGGTAAATCTTCCTTCGTAATCATTTTCTGCAGAGCTGAAGGGAGGCTTCATGCCGCAGCTATCATGAGCACGGTACTTTAGGGCCGTTTCTATTGATGCTGTCATTATGAAATGTTCTCACAGTGTTAATGGCAGCTGGCCTTTTACAGTCACTAAAACAAATTTAAAGTGAAGCACTGAAAAGGTTTTGTCCTAACAGGGATATTACGGTTAGAGTTTATGCCGTCCAAAAGAACAAAAATTGAGGACAAGAAAATGAAAAAAATAAGGACAAGTAAAAATTTTAATTGAAATAATTCAAGACAATAAGTTTGTCTCTAACAGTGTGACTGCAAAACTTTACACATTGGTGCTTGAACATTTGTGAGACCTTGACAGTATTTTTGTAAAAATATGAAATAATATATCATCAGATAGATAAAGTGAATAGCAGCTGAACAAATGAGACAAAAATACCACATTGGTTATTTATTTATGGAGGAAAATTATCCAATACATATCTGTTGGTCAAAAAACTAACCTTTGTTTCCAGTATCAAGAAGTGTGATCAACTTGTGCAGCAATAACAGTAACTAAATATTTCTGATAACCACTGATCAGTCCTACCCATCAGTTTAAAGAAATATGAACCAGTTCCTCAATACAGAACAGCTTCAAGGGCTAAAACTCTGGGATGTTGGTGGGTTTCTTCACATAAACTTCTCACTTCAGGTCCTTCTGCAACATGAATTTTATTCTTTTTAAACCATTTTTTGTATACTTTGTGTTGTTAGAGCAATTGTATTGTTTAATGATCATTTTCCAGTTCACAGAAAGATATATTGACATTTTCCTTAAGAAATAATTGGTATAATTAATTGTCCTATCAATAACAGCAAGATCTCCTGGACCTGATACAGTAAAACAGGCCAAAACTATGATACTCCTAGCATCATATTTCCTTTCTCCAAACATACAACTTTTAAAAAGTTCATCTGAAATTAGTTTAGAAATCTGTTTTCTTAGACACCCAACATCCAAAATGTTGACAACATTTACAACAAAACATCCAGGGCTAGTAAGTCTAATCTATAGTTCAGTTCTAGAAAAGTTATTTTTACCTTAAATATATGTGTTGCTTTTATTGCTACATTTGCATTTTATATTTTGTGCAATTATGCTTGGTGAAATAGAAATATCCTTAAGATTTTATGTAATTATTGTATTATGTTTTATGGTTTTGTCACAGGATTTAACACATATTCTATTTGTAAGTTTGGAATTGTTTAAAATGTTAATATTTGTCATTCTATTCATATGTAACCTATAGATGGTAATGTAATTAATTAATTTCAGAACCAAATAGAAGGTATATATAAATAGGACTTTATATAGCATCATACTTATCATTTGAAACCTATGACTTGGCTTGTGGAGGAAGGTGATATTGATATGCAGTTTGCTTGATATAAATGTATATACATATCAATATATCACTATTGCATCCTTTGTTTCAGTGACATGTTTAGTCTGGCCTACACATTCCATTGCTCAAAGCACTCTCACTTTCATTTCTTATGCACTGGGGTCAAATCCACAGACAAAGTGACAAATGTTATCTCAAAGTAACTGAAACAACAAACTCATGGATCCCTGCTTCCTGAGGATACAAAACTGTGAACTCTTTTTGACTGAGCCATAACTGGAGAATCAGACAAAAACACTTGGCTTAATATCAGCTTGCTGAAATGCAGAGGCTTTGCAGAACTGGTCCTAGTTTTCTACTTTCCTTTGCACAAACACGCCCAACATCCCTCTGTCATACCTTTCTCATCCCCCCTCCCCGAGAAAGGTCACCTAAAGGAGATTATCGGCATCTTTCTCTATTCCACTCTTTTATCCTGTGGCTGTCGAGGACAGGGTTAGCGTTGCTGGCACTGTGGAGGTAGCAGCTATTCACACAGATCAAAAAGAAAGGAATCCCTCTTCTATTCAAATGTATTGATGAGATGTGAAGTATGTATGAGCTGAGGTTATTTCAGTCCTCACCCTGTCTCAGCAACTTTCTCCTTTTTATGTTCACTTTCAAAATACACATTTTGCATCCAGAACCTTTTAGTGTGACTATTTTGAAGAAAAACAGAGACAGCAGATTGGCCTTTGCGGCTGATTTTTCTTTTTTTTTTTTCATGAACCGTTGAAAAGACGGGCTTTAAAGTACTTAAAAGTACTTGGTACTGAAAGTTTTATCCTCAGGCTCACAAGTCAGTTTAACTTGACAATATAAATGCATGTCTCATCTAGAATAAGGTAAGAGCAGACAAATTACATTCACACAACCCATAATGTAGGAGTTTGATCAAACCAGCCCAGTGTTATGGAATAAAACATTATATTACATGTATTAAATACATTGCTGAGATTGAAGTAATGGATGACCCTGTAAAATATGCTGGCACACCCAGATGCGTTTTTGTAATAAACCATTTTAATGCATATATTATATGGTTTATTATGATGCAGAACATTTTTGCTTACATTCACTCAAAGCATATCAATCATATCAAATGTTGACAGTGGAATAAAACTACACAGAGTTTTAGGTGTGTGTATGTAGGGCTCATATCTCCCATATTTTAAATCAAATGTAGCTACGTAATGTCTTTTGACCTATTAAGATATTAAGTGAAAAACAAGAGTGTAATCATAGCAATAACAAAATGTGCAAAAACACCTTGTATAGTGCTATAGTGATACACATTTACTTTAGATTTTGCAACTTTGGTGATCAGTGTTCACTTTCTTACCAGAAGATTCCTGCTGACCAAATACTATCTTGGTGGTGGAGCAGTGTGGACACATCACTGGTATGAGTGCCAACCTACAACACAATGTCTGCTGATTTGAGAATATGCCCAAAATGGCCTGCCCTCAGTGTATCCATGGTCACAAAATGACACTGAATAGACAGAGTAATAGCTAGGGTCCTAGCTATTGATGGATGGGATAAGGAAGCTAACAATGTCATAGAAAACAGGTGGACCATAGTCTGTAATATAGTCTATAATTATAAACTACTAAGTTCAGGTATGTTAAGCAGAGCTGATAAAGTGAACCTTGAGTGTAAATTCAAGGCAGGTGTACCTACTTGTGGCATGTAGGAGAAAATGCAAAACAAATTAAAGATGTTAGACAAGAGTCCAACAACATGTGTCATGGGGGACATGAGGGTAAACCAGTTCAACAATTAAAAGATGTTAGACAATAGACAGGGCACACAAAATTGGGACATGAGGGACAAGATAGGTGCTAGTAGCCTAGTTGGGTAACTAGTCTTGTTCAAACCCCCACTTTCTACCAGTGTGTTCTTGAACAAGACACGTAAACCTCAGTGGTACCAGTGGGACTGTCCCTGTAACTAACGATTGTAAGTCACTCTGGATAAGAGCGTCAGCCAAATGCCCCCTTTAAAAGATGGAAGACCAGTTTACAAATTAAAGATATTAGACAAGAGTCTGACTATGCCATCTAAGGGAATTGCACCCAAACACAGATTGGGTCCAAACACAGATTGGTGGTTTTAAAAAAAATCAAAATTTTAAAACCAGGGCACAGTCTGAACAATGCTTCACCACCGCAACCTGGTTTACAATTATCTATGGCAACAAAGGTTAGTAACAGGGACACACACACTCTACACACTACACACACTTCACTCTTAATCCAACATCACACAGATCTATTGGGGTGGAGGTAGCCCAGTGGGTAGGATATTTGCCTCTGGACTATGAGGTATTGGGTTCAAATTCTACCCCCAGCACCAACCTGCGCAAGACCCTTAATCCCAAGTTGCTCCAGGGAGACTGTCCCCTGTAGTTACAAATGGATGTCGCTTTGGATAAAGGTCTCTGCTAAATGCCATAAATGTATAGTAAGAAAAAAAAAGACTGCTCTGCCTCCTGACAAATGCCCAACTAATGGCTGTAAAGCTCAAGTTTCAGCACCAATTTTTAATCTAGACAGTCCCCGAGGGGTCCCAAGAAGGGAAGAGCGCAACTAAGGCAGGGTTTGGGTGGCCAAACCATGCCTGTATATGCCTGTATATAACCCAGCACCAAAATCGTGCCACTAGAAAAATGTCAGATGTAATTTTTAGCAAAAACTATCTCATAAATGGAAACATATTGAATTTCTTTTTTTTTTTTTTTTTACTCTTTTGCATGAACCAGTACTAGTGTTTACACCTACTCCCATTCTCTAGCTGGCGGGGAGCCACTGAACTACTAACTTGATTCATGCAAACCCCTGTCCCAGTGAAAGCCATTATGTCTTAGTGTCTCAACCGTCTTTTAAAAAGACCCATGTATGAAGACTGGGCATTTGTTACAATGTAAAAAAACTACAGAGGATAAAGGAGGTCTTCTGTGGTAGCCCCCAGACTCGTTTGTAGGTTCAAGGAATCCTGGTTGTCCTTTGGGCTTTACAAACATGTCTAAGCATTATTGATCTAGGCATGCCAGATCCACACCACAGGAGAACATGCACTAGACGACTTTTGAAGTTTGCTCTGCCTCTCATCTGTGAGGAATTTAAGCATGTGTAGGTGGTTGGGCGAAATGTTCAAGAACGCCTACAGAGACTTCAGCGGGGATACATTTTCACATTGCTAAATCTCAAGTATGCTTGAGTTTTGAATGCTATTGAACCTCTCCCAGGAAGGAGATGTCATCGTGTCTGAAGATAAAACAACTGCCTGCGAGAGAGCGCAGAAAGAGGGAGCTTTGTGAGGAACACCTAACAGCATGTTACAAACAGTATGAAATGGAGATGTTGTGATCAAACATCCAGACTGTCACTGTAATAGCAGTAATCTGGGTGACAGATAGACTACGTCTCTGTTGGGGAGACACTGCGGTTTCAGAGGGAAAAGTCTGACGCTGAGGTGTTGTGATGCATGAGCTGTATTTCATTTTAATGGATCTCTTTCAACAATAATTATTTACAGATTTAAAGAAGTACCATGGGTGTAGAATTTTAATACAAAGCGCATTTTGTAGCTTGGTAGTTATGAGGATAAACCCAGAAAAAATATATAGAGAGTTCCTTAACTATAGATCAGGGATTAGTCTAGCCATCAGGACTGACATCACAGGGAGTCCCAATGCTTCTGTGACGTATTTGTGAAATGCATGCTGAGCGCATTAATGCAAGGCTGCTTACAACAAAGACGATGTATAAAATCACGTTTCGTCAAACCGAGAGGGCTGAAAGATACAATGCTGTTTAAATCCAGAGGAATACACATGCTGAAGCAGTTTATTCAGATTTTGAGTTTCAGTTTTGGCAACTTATAATATTTAGGGGTCCAAACACACAGGGGTCCAAGCATGTCGGAAGCATTTTTAATGTGAGGAGGATGCATGGGGTTTGTGCGTGGGGGTGGGGTTTGGGTGGGGGCAGTTTGCTGCGTGCATGCAAATCTCGTCCTTTTAGGGGGTGGGGTTGTTTGGAAACCCCTGCTGATACCTTTCGCGAAAGAATCCACTTCACTTATCGATAGAATAAGGGGGGTCCAAACGAATAATTAGGAAATGTGAGGGGGACCCCTCTGTTTGAATGGCGATGATGCCCATGCTTGCAATGCATCACTCAACATCAAATTGTGTCCATTTGTACCACTTAGTTGTGTTGTGAGTGGTCACAAAGCGCTTATATCTCTCCAGCCATGTGGCCAATGAGCTAAAAAAAATTGTGTTCTTCGCCAGAATAATTATAATAATAATAATAATAATAATAAGTTTAATTTGTATAGCGCCTTTCCCAAGCTCAAGGACGCTGAACAATAGAAGACAATAGAAGACATTGCTCTAACACATTCTGGATTGTAAGTGACATCATGTGACCACATGAAATACATGGTTGATATTAGCTAAAGGGGTGCCAACATTTTCTACATGGCAAAAGTCATGGTAATCTCAGGCCGAGGATTCTCAAACTTGCTACATTTGTTAACATTTGAGGTTAGATGATGCAGTTCAAATTTGGTCTATTTTGGGGGTGTTCTAGCACATTACGATGATTTTTCGCACAGAATTCATGACATATGAGACAGAAATAAAACAACTGAATTGTATACACTGCTGACGGTTGTCAACTTTAAAACATTTTAAATGTTTTATTCGCATTGTTAGAAAATTGTAGACTTGGTTCACCTGTTTAGTCTTTTTTCTATCTTCATAACTTTTGTCTTACATGAATCCAAAGAGGCCCAAATCAAATAATTATCAAAAACATTTGGAGTTTTCTGAACAGCATGGCCAAGAAATGCAAGTACAGTCACATGAATGTGACGTATTTCACCCTAATATGGTACCGCAAGCATGTGTGCAAAATTTCATTTACTGGTACATCAGCCATGGGGAGGGGGGATGCTATACTAAATAATTGCAGTAGATAATTCATGCATAAATAAAATCATTTTGTCAAAGAATGGCTAAATGGTATGCCAACATGCATGTAGGATGATTACACACAATGATACTTTTGGGATTTCAAGGCACATGTCTCAATGTTTATATACATAGTCATCAACAGAATAAGAATGGCAAGTTTCCTAATGTTTGCTTTTTTTTCAAACCATATTTGAAGCTATTGTCTTTAATGTCTTCTTAGGGCTAATTATTTGCTACTAGTTATAGCAAGTGAAGTGAATCTGCTTCAGTCAATTTCTGCAAATACCAAACACATATGAAATATTGTTTTTGTGCAGCAACAACTCAGTGTTTGGAGGACTGGGCGCAAACAGCTTGGACCCTGCTCATTTCCGTTCACAGATATATATATTTTTTATTCTTCCCCTGTTCCATCCCATCTTTTCCTTTCTTGCTTCTCAGTACAAACCATTTACTGAAAAAGCATACCTTAACGATACAGTATGAAAAAGACTCTCTCTAACCAAAGGACATTAAAATACAATAAACCAGGTTACTGGCTGCAATTAAATCTTTGATTCTCCATCAGTAATATTAGTGGCTTCCTTCTGCATTGCCATCTAGCATGAAAAAGGCTCACCCCAAAAGCTGTACCTACCCAAAAGCATTTGTAGGTTTTGTGCAAACATTTCTTCTATCTTCAAATTGTGTCATCAGGAGGTTTCACCAGTCTTTAATCTGGAAAATGTTTCTCATATGTGCTCCTGTACCATGCTGTTAGAGTTGAGCAAGATGTTCACAGGTGGAAACGGATGTAGTGACAGTTACACTTTACACTTTGGCAAGTGTGTTTCTTTAAGAACACTGAGCTAGAGAAAGTAATACAGCGCACAAGGACAATTTTAGAGGCCCCTATGTGATTTCTATTTGATTGGATCTTTTGTCTGCATTTGAGGTACTCCTTTGTGTGCCTGTTCCGGGCCTACCCTGGGTATTCCGAGGTGCCTGACAGGGAAATGATGCTGCAAATTGACTTTAGGATGGATCTCCGCTCTCGTGGTCCAGTGTGAGGCCCAGCCAATTTCAGTCTTGGCCAGTCCTCAGACAGGTACGCAGGACCCGCATGTCAATGAAGTCATTCTCATTCACTCCCATCCCCAGATATGCCTGACTTTGCCATAATGGCTGCAACTAAGCACACAATGACCTGATATTGTGCGCTTTATTGAGATACGGTGGATCCCATATTGTGTCGATGTGTCCTGGTGTTGAATTGTGGAGGTGATAAAATCAGTGTAATATGAAGCTTATGTCTGCTAGTGACAGGGAATCTTGCTTATGTGCTCCTTTTTCAGCTTTACGCTGCATTAGTGGTAAAATACTGGTCCCCAGAAAGCCATTTGGCACCTAATTGAGCAATCCTATTACTTTCTGCTCCCACTAGACAGAGACTTTTCAGTGATGTGTGTGAGTGAAGGAAGATGGAGAAAAGAAAGTAGATAAGTCTCATTGAGCCTGCAATGTATTCAGTAAGACAATATGATTATGAGCCTCTGCCTGGGCCTTCATCTGATTATGCACTGGTAGGAAGTTTGTATAGTTTGTGTGTATTTTTGTGTATGTATTTATTTTGTATATGTTTGTATATAATACGTAAAAATGAAAAACTAGTGCTAGAAACATTTTACGTTGAATGTTTTCCCCAATATGTTAAATATCAGGAAAGACACAACGTCATTATGCACTGAACTGTGATCTCTACAGAGTGTATCAATAAAAAGTTTAGTTTTGCACTCACTCAAGTTTGCATATATACACTGATCAGCCACAGCAATCATCTGGCTAAAACAGCTGTCACATTGAGGAATGGGCTCCAGGAGACCTCTGAGAGTGTGCTGTGGTATCTGGTACCTAGATGCTGCCAGAATATCCTTTCAGTCCTCCGAGTTGTGTGAAGTGGTGCGGATTGGACTAGTTAGCCTAACGCATCTAAGTGGATTGAGATTTGGGGAATCTGAAAGATGCCACTGCCATTATGGATTACTGTTGCCAAGGAAGGGTGTCCTATATCTGTAACAAAGTTTATGTTGGTGTTACCTGTTAAAGTAACAGTGAGGTCCCAGTGTTTCCCAGTAGAATACTGCCCAGAGCATCACACTTCCTCTGCTGACGTACCTCCTTCCACAGGTAAGTGAAGAACACACAACCAGTCATCTATAAAATATAGAAGTAGAAGTGATTGATCGGACCAGAGAATCTTCTATCTTTGCTCCACGGTCCAATTCTGATGCTCACATGTAAATTACAGGTACTTTTGATGGTGGATATGTGTCAGTGTGGGCACTGAGACTGATCTGCAGCTACACAGCCCCTTATGCAGGAAGCTGCAACACAGTGTGTGTTCTGATAAATTTCTGTCATAGCCAGCATGAACTTTTTCAGTAGCACTACTATGGGACTAGCCCAGAAGGGGTATTCTTTGCTTGGGCACCAGAAGGGGTAGTCTTTGCTTGGGCCCCCATGATCCTGTTGCTGTTTTTCAGATTTTTCTTCCTTCTTCCAATTCCGATAGGTTGTTGTATACAAAAAGACCCCACAAGATCTACTGTTTCAGAGATGCTCTGACACAGTTGTCTAGACATCACTGCTCATCCCATGTCAGATACCTTCACAAATTTCCCGCTTCCAACACATCCTGTTAAAGAATTAACAGTGCACTTGCTACCTAATATATCCCACCACTTCAGAGGTGCCACTGAAAGGAGATCATGAATGATGTTCACTTCACCTGTCAGAGGTGTTAGTGTTGTGAGCAATGATTGTACAAAGCCTCAATAGTCCATTGTTGTTGGGGGTTTTTTTCTTACATAAACACTATGCTTTGTGGAAACATTTCAAGACAAAAGGACAAACCCAAATGGCCCAGAGCTACTTGGAAAAAATATTGGTTAATAAACTTCTGTTTTAAGAACGTTTTTTCTTCTCCTGTAATGTTGTAATTTTGAAAAAGAATAAAGATACAAACATCCAGATAGTATATATAATATTATATATAAATGCAAATACTCATTTACTGCTACCTAAATAAGCACTTTATCTTGTTTCATTACCTACATAGTTACCTTCAGGAGGTTACAAAACAGACGTGTGATGTTTAGTGTTAAAAAGCTTCATAGGATTTCAAGTCATGATCTCTGCATGTAATGCCCAGAGTGCTCCTCTCTTTCTAAGATATGCATATCCATATCCTCAGCATTGGAAACAAATGCCCAGTGTGATTATGGGACATTTGTAAGTTCTGTCATTTTATCAGCCTTTTGCAGTTATGTATTGAGAACATTTCGTTCAGGTCAAAGGTTAGCGAGTGTTTATTTAAGTCAGTTCAGCATGCCTCCGCATGATAGGATATTAGTATGCATTGGGGTTGTTGCTGCACAAGACACATCTGCTTCCCTTTTAAAAACAGAGTTCTGCAGAGAATTCCAATTTACCATTTAGTGTGTGTACTGTTTTATGCTTTGTGCAGCGCTTGCTGAAGAGGGACCATGAAATTACTGGATTGCCGAGCATGTTGCCTACATGAATTTCAATCTAAAGGGTAAACAGGTGAGCCAAGTCTCAGGTTTTTTCAAGTACGTCACTTGGGTTATCAAAATGCATCATGTGATATTTGACATTTTTTTGTGAACAAAGCTACAGCTCAGTTCTCATGAAATCAGATGGGTAGGTTTCCATAAAAACACACAAATAACAAATCATTTGTAGCTATATTTACACCTGATCGTAAATATTTATGAATTCTCAACATATGCTGGCAATTTTTTTTAGCTTACTGACAGAAAACCCAAGAACTGGGAAATTAGCTCCCCTGTTGATTTAAATCTTGTTGCTGTATGCAACAAATTCTCAGAGGAGGAGGTGCATCTTTTTTAAAGAGACAGAGTATGATGTTGATCTTTAAGTACATTTTATAGAACAAAATTTAAGGTAACAGTTTTAAAATTTAAGGTAATAGTTCAGTCAGTGATGTTATTGTTTATAACAATTAGTGAAACACAAAAACACAGATACATATTATTCAAAGGAAATCATGCAACCTTGTGTCCACCATTCTTTGCTCTGTTCTCTGTTCAAGATTCAAGGTTACTTGACTGTCATCAGCAACAGTGTACATGTACAAAGTGAGATGAGACAATGGACCTCCATGGACCAAAGTACAATATACACCAGTCACCAGAGTGCTGGTTACAACAGACAGTGGACAATATGCAAACAATTAATAGACAACAACAAGTGTGCACATTATATAAACCTTATGGAGTAATGAGTATTTATCTATAGATATGATTACTGCACAGCAGGCAGTTAGCAGCACTGAGCAGAATGCAAGAGATGACAGAACAGTACAATAAAAAGACTACATAGCAATGTAACAATAATCTACTTGGTCTGTGAAACTTAGTCTACCACACCAAAATTATATATACATATATTATTGCGCATGAGTTTCTAATATACCACTGGAATCGTGTTCCTCTCACACAGCAGCAGATCAGCAAGTGTAGAATTAGTGACAGGCCATTATGGGGCCTGTATTGGCAGTAAACAAAGTACAGTTCAGGTGCTAATTGAAATTCTAATGTGAACTGTAAATAGTATAATCAATATAACCAGTACAATCATATATTTTAGAACATTATATGTATGCCTGAACTATTCCTTTAATCCTGAATAATAATCTAGAGTGTATAAAGACATTTTAGGACCTTTAGTTGAAAATGTAGCCTACATATCATTAGCCTGGTACAGGCTTAGCCACAGTACACACTCCTTAAAGGGACAGTTCACTCAAAAATGAAAATTTGATGTTTATTTGCTTACCCCCAGCGCATCCAATATGTAGGTGACTTTGTTTCCTCAGCAGAACACAAACGCAGATTTTTAGCTTTAGCCGTGGCAGTCTGG
>JBBMFX010000001.1:29389878-29402948 GCA_037832545.1 Rhabdalestes septentrionalis
TTTACTTTGAAAGGTTTGATGCCCATCCACTTCCATTAAATGACTACCAGACTGCCACGGCTAAAGCTAAAAATCTGCGTTTGTGTCCTGTTGAGGAAACATAGTCACCTACATATTGGATGCGCTGGGGGTAAGCAAATAAACATCAAATTTTCATTTTTGAGTGAACTATTCCTTTAACTCTGTAAGAGCTATGGACATTTAACTGAACCTAACAATTAGACTTCTTGTTAAAGCACTATTTAAGGACAGTATAGTATTTTCTTCAAGGGTTGTATTGCCTTGTTAACTGCTGTTTTGTACTTTGACTACTGCCCATATCCTTGCATATTATCCATATGTTGTCGATTTTTGGATCATATGTTTGTCGGCTATTGTATGATTTGCAATGTGTGACTGGATCATCTATGCTCTAGTGATTTCCTGATGATCTAGCTTTGTTTGTCAACTAAAGCTCTTAATAGGAGAGAAGACTCAACTGCGGTAATATATTTACCCCCAAAAAAAAGCCTCGTCTAATGACCTTTTTCAAACTCTTCAGAAAGAAAAGTCACAAAATTATTTAAGCTGCTGACATTTTCAATGGCAAGGGGCAAATTTCCTGCAATGTGTTCTGAAGAGACAGGTTTTAATGAAATTGTCTCAGTTTTAGGCTTGTCCTTTCAATGATGTTCTTCTTTCTGAAGTTTGCCTGTAAGCCACATTCATCCTGTGTACTTTTTCAAGGCAGATTTTAATGCCAAACACTCAGTAAACTGCTCCTGCATCTCACGATGTGTTACCCTTGATATACTTCCAAAAGTGTTACAATATTGGCATCTGCCCCATTTTTGAACTGGCATAATCAGTGAAATGTGAAATGATAGGTTGGTTACCCACGATGACATAGTCCAAAAAAGGAGCCTGTGCTTCCTCACTCGACTGGGCCTCTGTGATCGCTTTCACCAACTGGAAAACCCAATTTCCTTTGTGCTCCACTGGTGCACAGTGCACTTGGGGACTGCATCACTCAGACCATTTGCTTGCTGGGAATAATTGTGCCAGGACAAGACACAATGTTTATTCATGCAGTCATGCGTCTCTGGCTTTTCACCTGCCCGTATCTGTTGAATATGAAAATGTGCTTGCCCTTTGCGCCTCCCTACTGCCACAAACACACACACACACGCCTTTCATGCTACTTGGAGAGATTAGCATCCTGTCTGTGACTTTGGGTCTGCATCAGTGATGTAGAAAATATTCTTTTCATGCGGAGTGTGGTTTATGTGGGATTACCCCATGTCAACACTTAAAAAGTAAATGATTATATCTGATGAATGGGCTTTCTCTTGAAGGCGGTGCAAGAAATGTAAGCAATTACTCAGTATCATATGTTCTGTGTTTTTGCTGCTTTCCATCCAAGAGAGAAATTATCAGCAATAATAAGCAGAGAGAAATTTGGCTGTAGACATGATGAAAAGAGCAGTGGGGAAATTATGGGCTGGCCCCATCCTTCTCTTCACTGGCTTGGATCCCAGTGGCTTCAATGCCAATTGCTGGACGCACTCCTTTGAGACCAGCTGCAGTGGGAGGGGTCAGGTGGAACAGCTGGCACTGTGGAGGAAGGGCAGGGATGCAGGTGGCACTGGGCAACAGAGGGGAATGACCATGGCTTCAGGTGGCACTCAGTGCCATTTTCTGGGGCAAGGTCAACAGCCTGGTGTCAAAGTAAAAGCTGTTGGCTGCCTAGAAGCACAATTGAACCTTAGAAAGGTCAGATATCAACACCAAGTGGTCATGAAAAGCCAAACAACAAAGTTCATTTGGTGTTCTTCCAATACATTTCATTTGGATCAAAAAGGAAAGTTGCCTACAAAAGATAGACAAGGCAGTAAAGGGTAAGACGTCTACCTTGTAGGTACATTGAGTGGACCAGCCAGCTCCTCTGACCTACATCTTAACAGTTGTAGCAATAGACCCACCTACTACCCCTGAGGTCTACTTGCAGGGAAGGTCGCTTATAGGTCACCAACACAAATTGCGCATCCACAGATGGAGACATACTCTGTCAGCCAAGTGAAATTATTTAGAGGTTTCTGATAAAGCATGCTGTTTATGGAGTGAAGCCAACTGTAATTATCAAGCCCTTCATGAGCTGAGTCATGCATACACGAGTAAAGAAACCACAAATACCACTGTTCTACTGAACCAGATAACTGCAGATACAAAGAGTGTTTTCTTTCTGCTTGTATGCATTTAGTCACACTTACTGTAGTGTAATGTTGAAATAGACCTCCAATTTCCTGAAGAGTGGGAAACTCCAGAGATGTGGGCATGCTTTGGAATAGGATGTCCAATAATCTCATGGTCAGATGTCCACATACATTTGGCCGCTGACTGTGAATATTAGCTGCAGTCTAACCAGGTTTCAGTTGTTAGAAATAGAAACCATTTTATTAGGATGATCAGTGGGACAGACAGGGAAAAGAGCAAGCAGAATACAAAGTGCCCAAATATATACAGTAGAATCCAAGCTAGAGAACAAGGGGGAATTTTGTAGCACAGAAAGACATGTGGGTGGAATATGATTGGATTATGAGCTGGTGCAATAGTTCAAGAGTGATAGAGAGCTTAGCTGTGAGAAAAGAAAGACAGAATGAGGTGAGAGTGGGGTGGAGAGGGTTGGAGGGGTTCTCCCAGCAGATCTAAAGCATTAATTACTCATGATAAACCACAGTGCCAGCGCTGTCATCGCCACCCCCGCTCAGGACACTCAAGGTCAGCATAGCTGAGACTGAGGCCTCTGTATAAAAGGGACTGTGCGTGTTTTATGTGTTAATTCATTACTGTCATACCATGACACAATATAAGTAATCTTAAAATGAAACTGATGAGGTGCTATAAAAACTCTGATAAATATTCACTCCTTTACTTATAACCATAAGATAATGCTTGTTGTCAAAGGGAAAAAAAACTCTGACACTGCATCAGGTTACTAATGCAGCTGGATGAGGATGTGTTAGAGAAGTTCAGAAACACTGCATTTTAAGATTATCTGAGCTGTTTTTCTAAATGAAAAGTTAAGAGGATTAGGGTTTGTTTGTTGATGTAAGAGGCTGGCAGAGGAAGATAAAGTAGGCTGGATCTGTGCAGGTGTGGCAGCTAGACTTTGGCTCAGTGCACTGGCATCTGCGCAAACATGTCTACAGAGACAGGCAAAGAATGTCGCAGGTTTCAATTGTCACTGGGCTTTAGTCATTTGAAGGGAATTTAATTTTGCTCATGCGGGTAATTAAACGTTTATCTTGGTCAACTTTCTCCTTTTCCGTTCGCAGAAAAATATCTCTGGTACAGACTTTCTCATAGCAGGGTTTGGATTATGAAGCGCTGCCACATGATGCTTGCAAGAATTGGATATTTCTCATATATCTGTGAAATTAAGGAGTAGTTATCCAACTTACTTCATGGCTTGATATTGACTAAGCAGGATTTTCAATAGGAAAATACCAGTGTCATGGCTGTGCCGTGCAAAACTAGGTTTAATCCATTTGCCAGAAGTTGTTTTTATTCGCATTTTCATATGATGACACAGTCAATAGAATGACCGGGGTATTTTTAAACATCCATTCGTCCATCTGTCCATTCATCCATCCGTGTCACCCATTCATCCATCTACCTATCCCCAAATGACGTTCTCATCAGTAGCAAATAAACTTCCCTGATGATGACAAATGATGGCTCTTTTAAAAGTATGTCTATCAAAGCTATCTCTTCATGCCTCATCCAGCAGCGTGTGTGTATGGTGCTTCTTGGCAAAGTGGTTGGGTTCACTCCAGTGCTAATAGCCATGTGGTGGGAGCGTGTGGCATCATGTTCTCTGGAACAGAGCTGCCTGCCAGACTGCAGTGATGGAGGCTGGGACCCATTCCTGGTGTGTCCTTAGGAAGGAGACAAATTAGTCATGAGTAGGGGTAGTGGAATTCCCCCCAGCCCAGAGCAGTCTCCTCTAGCCTCAGGCAGACAGGCTGAAAATGACTGATGCAGCCACATCCAGTCAATTCTTCAACCGTAGGTATTGTCTGGGTGTGTTTACATAGCTGGGGTTTTACTTCTGTAGGGAGTGCTAACACTAGAACTTAACACTGCCATCACTGAATAAAAGAAATGGTTATTTGCAGATATAGTTGTACATTTGGAGAGATCTCCTCAGTTCCTCAGTCTTTAAACTGGATTGTGCCTTTATACAGTTCTAATCTAAGTCATGCTGGTTATGTGTAGAAGAGGGTCATATGGTCCAAGTCTGTCCAAATTCTGGTCCCACCTGCTCTGCATATTTGAGGGATTTCTCAGCACACACATGATTCTGTTGGTGTGTGTGTTAAAGCGGGAAAACTGCTGAAATGTGCAGGGCGCGGAACCATGGTTTGGAAAAAAAAGGAATTGAATTGTTGTTTTGAAGGAGATTTCTGGCACATTTCAGTTGCAAACAGTTAATGACCACACACAATCATTTAAACACGATTCCCTATACTTAGTAGAGAAGTAGAAAACTCAAAGCTGCTGAAATATCTTCCCACTGGCTTCTATTACAAGTATGTTTTGAGCCAATAGGATTTATTTTCAAAGTATGAGTGAATTATAGCCTGTGGAATCACATGCTACTTATGAGGCAGATGATTAGACAGCAAATCACTGGAGCATTCCCATAATTTTATTTTATTAAAGAGCAGTGAAGGCTGTCAATAGATCAATTACAGTCAATAGCTTTTATAATAGGCTCGTCTTGACTTGAGCCTAAATAACAATAGCGATAAAACTGAGTATAACTGCATATAGCTGATTTTTGCAGCTGTGGAATGGTGGAACTGTGGAGTTGTGTGAACTTGGCATGCCCTTGCCAATTGATTGTCACATACCAGCCGGGCACATCTTGTGACAGGAGACGCTTGTGCAGAGCCTTCAGACACGCTCTCCGCTCCTCACCCCTCTCTGACCCTGCACTTCTGAATACACCAGATGCTTAAAGCATTCCAAAAAATCAAGGAGTATTACAGCAGATAGATTACTGAGCCATTCTTTGCTTTAGGATTAGAGTGTGCTGAATGAAGTGAGCTATTTAACTCAGCATCTCAAGAAGCTCTGAGACTGCGCCTCAGACACAATGGCCGTCTCGTCAGAGGAATTACAGTATCACACTCACACAAGCTCAGACGACTCATTCCTTCCAGAAATTATTCACCTCGGATCGTTTATTAATCTCAATCAAGTCTGTGAATGAAAACATGTTACTCTACCATGATAGATCGATGTGGTTCTGGATTTTATTGATTAATTAAGCAATTGATCATTGCTTACCTTTCAGTCCCACCGTCCACGGTATGTGATTTAGCTGTCTGAACCATCCACCTACTCATCTATCATCTACTTAATGAATCAATCAATGTAGGGTATGAACACACATGCACAGACACATACTCAAACACACACACACGCACACACACACATACACACACACTCATGCATATGCTGCACACTGAAAATTACATAGCATTATTGTCAGGATGATTTAGACCCTAGTCCCAGCAACATTACAAGCATTACTGTCCAATTAAGTTTTGTGTCTTGGAGGAGCCCTGTTTATGAGAAATGCTCAGAAATGATCTATATAAATATGTATATACACACCTTTTCTCATCAGGTTAGCTGAAAGGAAGGTTGAAAGAACTGAGTGATACATGACATGCTGGAGACAATGAGGACCATGATGTGCACAAATGGAAAATATCTGTGGTTGCATGGCTATGCATCCGATAAGTCTCTGATCTAGGGCCACATATTGTTGCTCCCTTAAGAAAACCGCCTTAAAAAACTTGCTTTCCAAAATGGCAACTTTATAGAAGAAATAATTTCCTAATATCTGTTACTGTAACCAAGTCTTGTTACATGTAATTGTTTTATATTTTGTTTGTTATACAGTCACTATAGAGGGCAAAGTTGTTTCCAGTTCCAAAAATAAGGTTCTGTATCACATTTAGTTAATAATGTTGATTTGTGCTGTATTCATCTGGCAACATGATGTGGCCTTAAAGAGAGCATTTGGGTGTTAATAGCAAATTGGATAGGAACAGCAGATTCAGCCCACATTGCCATATAGTCTTGATTAAAAAGATACTGGTTCAGAAAAGTCTTTTCAGGGTCAGTTTAAAAATCTATGATGGCTTTTGTTATGTCCAAGGCAAAGAAGTATTTGTGTTGGGGCTGTGGTGACTGTGAGCGGCAGTAACTCTGCTATCCATTTACACCACAAACCACACAAGGACACATAGGAGACAGACTGAAGAAGCCATGATTGCTGTTCATAATTTAAGGATCCAACGTACTTGAAGAGAAAATGAGTTTTGCTATTATTCCTTACAGGTGAAGAGGAACACTTGGATTCTAAGTGTGATGTATTCTGAGAATGACAAATGCTAGCAAGTCATTTGTGAATACAAACCGATTTTTAAACAAACAGAAACAGATAACAGCAACAATGCCAATCAATTAAGGCACGGATACACCAACTAGCTGCATTTCCTCTGGTCCCAAAAAAGCAGAGTCAAATTAGCAGTGAAGCCAGCATCAACATAGTTTTATCCTGTACCTTTACACAATGTACTGACAGACATAACAATGACACCAGGCCTGCGTCTGTGATCAACACTCTTTCATTCACACCAATTAGCCACAAAAAGATGTGACCTACATGTTGAACTTCTATGAAGCGTACTACTCTTTTCTCAGAAACTGACAGCTGCAAAATGTCCACAGCATTAGATTAGCTCTTTTCATACTCTCTGACTGAGAGAAAAGAAGACAGTCAGTAACACTTACCTCACTACATCATTAAAATATCTCACAAACAGCCTAACTGCACATATTTAACAATCCAACAAGTCCAAAAGGACCACATTTAAACATGTTAAAAGTTTCTGCAAGCCACCACACCAGCTCGCTGTAGGCAGTGAGTAAACTGACACAATTTCTTGGCCAGAATTATATTAATTTATTACTCTGTCTATATATTTACTCTAATTATATTATATAATCTTAACAAATCAATACCTGATGCATCTAGTGCACTCAAGACCAGTCAGGGTGTTTTTCAAGTCGAATAATCCAGTACTTGCTGCTCTGATACTGAAGACCCACGGCTCACCTTTTTTTTAACCCCATGAAAATTGTTTTGGTATCTGAAATTATATCTCAGGCTTGTTTTTTGTAAAGGATTTCTGACATCTGGCTTCCTCTGTACATTTTTCTTCACAAGAGGTGAGGATGGCCAGCATACCAAATGCTTCCCCACCCTGCGACCACAGGGAGCCCACCGGAGACTTCCAGGCTCATACTTTCATTTTAACTCGAGGCACTGCACTTTAAGGTTGCATCAACCTTCAGCCACTAACACATGCTATTTTGTTTCCTTGTGACCGTGGAACAGGCACGTATCAGTGTCTGACAAAGTGAAAACAGGAGCAAAATGAAGGACATGCCATTATCCAAGGAAACCTGTCAAAAGATCATTTGCAAATACAGAGTATTAATTGCAGGGAATCTGCCAGACTGTCTTTTTGACAGGCTATTCAGCTATTTACTTCTTTGAGAAGGCAGCTTAACTGTGGAGTGATAGCCTGATCTGCACCCATGGTTCATGTCCTCGATTTAAGAGGCAGTTAGCTTTCTGCTCTGACAGACTAACACTAATAATGAATCATCACTGAAAACATTTTATGTCAAACACTCAGGATGGTATCAACAATAATGTGTCTCCAGACTGGGGTCCATCTAAGCTTACTGTTTCCCCCTAGTGGTCATTTGTTTCCAAAAACTTCCTTTTTCCATTTGGAGAAAAGAAATCTTTGCATTTCACTGAAGATAACAAAATATATGTTGCACTGTTTCATATTGAATAACTGTGCTGTGTTAAAACAATAGTTTCCAACTTTTTTCTATGAATCTCTTTTATTTCTTTCTTCTGTCTTGTGCTCCAAGCCTCTCAACACTCCCTTCTCTTATCCTCTTCCTCAAGCGCTTAGCTGAATCATTCACAGCCACCATTCTGTGCCTAATGAATAGCATTCATCAAAGTCATAATCGCTTTGATCACGGTTAACACACATTGCCATGCTCCATTTTCTCCTCATTTCTCCAATGTAGAATTAAAGCTGCCCTGGAAGTCTTTTTTGTTTTTTTAGTTGTTTTTTAGTTGTCATTTATTCTTGTTGTACATTAAAAATGTAAGGTGATAGAAAAGATAAAGTATTTAATGTGCAGGGATCCCTTGGGTTTAATGAAAGTTCTTTAAAAATTTTCACTTATAAAAAAGAATTGGAATGGTTCTTGAAAGGAGCAAAGGTGGTTCTTCTATAAATGATTCATGTCTCTCATTATTCATGTGTTGCATGATTCATGTATTGAATCAAGAATAACTGAAAACCTTCCTTTATCTATAGTTATCTGATTGTTCTCTTGAATTTTTAATGTTAGTTCAATCTGAAGGATAAGGGGTGAAACAGATGCCCTTGATTTACTTATTTTTTCCCTTTTCATCTCCTGTTTAAAAATGTGACCCTGGGAGATGACGCCATAGGAACTGTATCCATTCTGGGAAACACGGTAAAGTGAAACTCTCCAAATGGAACTTTGAACTACTGACACCCAAACCCATCACTAACACATCACACATTCCCACTCCCCACTCCCCACCCCACCACCCCCACCCCCCCCAAACCCCCCTAAAGACCTTCTTGATTGAGTCTCTCATTTCTCATTTTTCACTTCAAATATTATGCACCTTACTGCCTCTGTTATTTAAAGTTATTTGTTTTTGTTCATAGTGCAATACAGAACATACATGTAAATGTACAACTATGTCATCTTAATCCAGTCACTTTCTCATCCCGGCTTGATCACTGCTTGTTGCCTGCTTAGATTAAAAAAAAATGTTTTGTGCGTCATCCATTGTGTTTCAAATGTTACTTCTGCCATATGTGTGCGCTGCTCCACTGTGCCTTTTAAACTGCCCTACTGCGCCTTTTAAATAGCTGGTGAAGCAAATGCAGGTAATCCTGGGAAAGTTTTCACCTTAACTTTCCACCCAGAAAACATATGCATTCGTTTAACTAGAGCTGTACATGTCTTCAAGGTGCAAATAATTAATCAAAGTCAGGCATTCAGACTTTGCAGAGACACACAAATGGATTCCTGACCTTTTTACAGTCCCATACCTCATGTGCATTAAGCCTCCAGCTGCACTCTTCCTCTCACTCCTTACACTCATGTGCATAGTTGCATGATGCATAAGATATTTACGCCTGTAAAATCAATCCCTCTCAATATATCAAACATGTTTATGGTGTGAACACACAACACACAAGACGTACTGAGTAATATTGAAGGAATAAATTCTGAATATTAGGGCTGACTCTGCTGTCTGGGTTATAGGTGTGGTTGACTCTGGAGAGCTGGTCAGAGCACAGGAATGAAAAAGAGATGAACTTTCTTCATTTCTAATCACAAAGACTGCATGCTTAGCATGTATAAAAGCATATGTATGTATGAGAGGGATTCTGTAGCTGTAAAATAAACAATAAAAACAAATGTGTCTACATTATCCATTTATCAGTTTCACTTTCCGTATGCATGCACTTTGCAGTTACAGAATGTTGCTTCTGTTGCTTAGTGTGTTTTATTTTTTTCAATATTCAGTTGTACCTTATGATGAGAATGACTTACTACCCAAATGACCTTTTCCCTAGTGGCTCTGTGGGGGTCTGGAGCATTGATAACCCGGGTAACGGGACTAATAAATGATGTAGAGAGGCAGAGATCCTACAGCCTGTTACAGTGACCTCCAAAGTGCACCCAGATGGACATAAGTGCTGATAAAATGGATGATGAATGTCAATACCATTAAAAATGGCTTGTGGGTGGACACTCAGGTGAAATCTGAGAAGCTATTTTGGTTGTTACATTTGTTTTCACATTGAACAACTTCATTTCCCTCGTTTTGTGATTGCTTGTGTGAAGAGAAACATCATCTCAAGCAGTAGATAATTCTGAAAGAGATTTTGAGAACTTGCACAGATGCCACACACGAGGGGGAATTACCTTGTGATCATGTTAATATTACTCCTCAAAGTCTGGTTCTTTCCTCAGCGCTCCATTCTCCACTGCACTAATGTGGCATTGATGAGTTTGACTTGCATGGAAAATGAGTCATTCGGGGACAGAGAGAGAGAGAGAGAGAGAGAGAGAGAGAGAGAGAGGGTTGAAAAAGAGAGATGGGGTGAATGTGCTTAGATTACTCTGGGGCCTAATTGATCTGACCTGCGCTATTATGAATGGGCACTTAAGTAACTACTGATCCATCCAGCTGATTCTTTATAGTCATTTCCCTGGGCCTAAGCGGAAGAGCAATTGTTCGTAAAATGTGTATTTGAGATGAGCACTAAATGTTTCTGAAAAAAAGGTGAACTCCTAGGAGCTCAAAGGCTCAGTGCCTTGGAGATGAAGCTACAGATTTGAAATCAGTTTCCCTCAAATGGCGCTGCTCGGTTGAGAAGGAACTCTGAAAGGGCAGATAATAATGACTTACCTACATCTGCTTCTGCGGTTGCCCGGTGTATTAGGAGAAGGTGGTTCATACTCATTTTGACTGGCAAGAATCTCTTAGAAAAAGCATTTTTTTTCTTAGAGGAGCCTCCTTGCCATCACTGGTGGAGCAGTGTGGAATCAATACAAACATATTTCGCCTCCTCAGCACACAGCATGGAGGACAATTCAGCAAACATACATTTTTAATCAAGAGGAATTTCTGTTCCAATCTCTGACCTTCAGCCCTGGAATTTCTTCTCAATAATTCATTATTTTTCTCCCTCCCACCGTCTGTTGGATATAAGGGCTTGTTTGCACACCCGCTCTTTATATGGAGGATGGGTGTGGTGCGCCTCCTGTATATTTTAGAGGCCCTGGTTTGGTATATTTGTTCTGCATTAACTTGAATACTGTATTTATTTCTCGAAGCAACTGATGAATAATCAAGCAGCCTCCATCAGTTCAACAACATAAGAACATGACTCAAAGTGAGTGCATAAAAAACGGCATTATTCCTGAAGTAGTGTTTAAGCGATATCCGACGTAATGCAATTTGTGCAGCATGAAAGTAGCGTCCCATTTGAAATAGTTATTTTAATCACACGTTACACACTCGGTGGCAACAAGCCCAAATGCCAGGTTGTATATGGCGGCTGCATCTGAATGTCTGTCTCATATTGAATTTCACAGCTGAATGAGTTCTTACCCACGGCAAAGGGGGAAGAAAAAGATTCTGGCTCAACATATTCTTCTGTGTATGTGTGTGCATGTGAGTGAGTGTGTGTCAGTCAGTTCATGCTACCCTAATCTGTTGTACTACACCAGCCAGTTCACCAGTATCAACCAGCAGCCTGTCTGAAAATGTTATGCTGTGAATGTAGTAAACAAAGCAATCATGCTCTAATTGAATAAATGCAACAAAAAAAAAGTATCTTTTTTTTTAAACATGCAAGGATGCTTAACTATTTGGAAGGTTCAAATGAGACACTTGGCTTTCTTGTACGACCTCCATGCACTTTTATAATACATGTATTGTTGTCCTTCAGTTGAGTGAATCTTTTGTAATGCACATTTTCAAGCCTCTTAGCTTTTCCCATTAATAATAGATGTATAAGTGGAGATTTCTTTTCCATAGCAGATCATAAACTGGAGAAAGGTCGTGTACTGATTTCCACACGGGAAGGGGTAGCAGAAGTGAGATAACCCAGCCTCCACTCACAATCCTTTACTTTTCTGCCTTGCAGCATTCAAGCCCTGAGGTACCACAGCTCACTGGAGCTTTCCTCCACAGGCTGTCTGCTTTCTTTTATCACTCAGGTGGATTAGCATAAACAGGCTATTACAGCACCTGTGGCTTCTTATGAATGCGGTATTGCTTGAGCCGGTGAACTGTGCTCAGCAGAAGAACATGACTTTTGTGCCATAGAGAGGATGATCAAGAGAATGATTTAAGAGAAGAGAATGATCAAGTAATTTCCTTTAAAGTAACTGTGCTTTGAATTTTTTGACCAAAACACTTTATCTATTTAGCCTCGGTTTCTATGCATTGTTGTCCCCTCAGTTTTCCATCACACTGGGCTAGGTAGCTTGTTTGGCACCAGTGGATGTGAAGAGGGTGAGTGTTTTTTGTCCTTTTTCTGTTGTTGTTTATTGCTATTGTTTTGTTTTTCCTGCTACTGTGCATCACATTTGCATAAAATCATCTTTTTGTGTTTGTTCCACAGTCTTGCCCAAAGCGTTTGGGATATAAAATATGACTATTCCACCACAAGTGTTCTGTTCACTTGTTTATTGTTCCTCTGTTTGTTTGTGTTTGTTTGTTATGAGCATGACTACACATATGTTCTGCTGTTAAAATACCATTGAGAACTTGACATGGTTTGTCATGACAGACCAGTCCTTAAGCTTTTCCTTTGTCCAGCTGTGTTTGTATGGTATTGCATGCTTTAGGTCAGGGGTCTCCAACACGTCGCTCGCGAACTACCAGTAGCTCGCCACCCCTCTCCAAGAAGGGTTAACGAATCTACATACATTTGAAAACGTTACCAGTCAATTTTTATTAATCACTTGGAAAACCCACTTGCATGTATAGCCAACCATATCCGCCCCCTTATTACACCAAATCATTATTTGCCCATCAGTTATAGGAAAAAAAATCTGTCATATTTTACTCGGTACAAATGTCAGTAACGCGCGTTACAATACATTTTTTACACGAAATGAAGTGATTTTTTAATCTTCATGCTGAAGCGTCACCAGAACAGTTGGATGTGATGACAGTTATTCTGCAAACTGCTGTTTATTACTACTGAACTGGTCACTGTCGGCTGCAAAAGTAACAGCCCAACTAGCGAGAGTTTCTCTCATTCTCGCTCACCGCCTCTCAGCTACACACACACACACACACACACACACACACATTTCTCTCACACTGGCTCTCCCCCTTCTCAGACACA
>JBBMFX010000001.1:29432005-29452971 GCA_037832545.1 Rhabdalestes septentrionalis
CGTCTCATTACTGAGTTTTATGGTATAGATGATTTTTATAGCACTGTTATATGGTGTTTTTGAAATCACGTGTGCAAAAACAATCATATCTACACTACAGTAAATACACTCTTTTAAAATGGATAAGAGGGCTGTTACAATAAGCACCCCTAGGTATTTAAAGGGAGTGAGAGTGTGAACTCTGATTGGTTTATTGGATACTATGCCCAAAACACCCATGACTAATTTACTTATTTAAGACAACCCATTCGAGCTATGCGTCAGGCGCGATGTTCACTTTTCCAACTGGCATTATAGCACTTTGCGCTGGCCCCTCCCCCAAAGACAACTGCGTTTCTGACTTCAGACAATGCGCAACTGACCATGAAAATTGGGCCCATGGAGCTTAAACACAGGGGGGAAGAGGAGGTGCTTCCTAAATTAAATTCTCTCTCTTCTAGAGAAAAGTGTCTGAACCAGCCATTTTCTCCCACGTTCTTGACGCTGTGAGCATGGACTGAGTGCTAAGCGTTTTTCTCATTGGAGCGAATCCCTGCCTGCACACGGGCGTTCAAGCCCCGGCACTCGGACGCGGCATGTTCATTAGGTGTCAGATTTCTCCTCTTCCAGCCTATGGCACCACAACAGGAATATATTTAAAACAATGTCGATTGTAAGTTTTAACAATTAAAAAAACTTTTTCAGTAAAGAACTACAATACTTTCAGTGTTAGAACTACAAATCAAGATGGAAACAATCTAGAGGTACTAATAGACCTTTTTTCACCCAAACCGGAAGTATGTAATTGTAGGGTAAAAGCATCAATGTTTTAAAAAGCATGAGATCAAAGAAAATGGAGCAGTGTGTGTACACAATTTGTCTAACAAATTAGAGAAGCGGGGCTCGTTGGAAAAGTCTCTTCAAGCCCTGTCTTAATGTGAAGTTTGATGGGGCGGTGCTTGCCCCACAGAGTTATTCCGCTCGCAATGTACGTGCACACGGATCATAGCACTGGTTCTCCACGAAGGAGAGCTTCGCTGGTCATGTTGGATTTGCCTTGGGGAGCTGAGTGTCCCTGTAAAGATTTCACGTTGTAAATTTTTTTCCACGGCTGAGCTGCGTCAAGAAACGCAGCGTTAGACCTTGAGCACATTTTAACCTTCTCCGGCTCTGTGAAAGACAGACGCGCCTTTTACTGCTCTCTGGCTCTAACGTGTTACGGCTAATACCTCCGAGTTATGGCTAATAACTCCAGGGACTAGAAAGGTCTCCTGGAGACCTATCCAGCTGTGAAGTTTGATGTGTATTTGTGCTTGCTCCGGGGAGCTGTGCCACACGGAATCCCGTGGGTCAAAATTATTGGGACATATTGGTGGGGTTTAATGTGTGAGTTTCTCCAGTTCTGGGTGGAGGAGTGTTTGGGCTCATTGGAAAGGTCTCCTATACCCTATCTAACCATGAGGGGTCATTAGAAAGTTTGATGTGTATTGGTGCTTGCCCTGCGCAGCTATGGCGCACGTAGCACGGAGGCTCCCGCGGCGGTAGCTCTGCTCCCACAGGGAGTAGTGCTACATGCTTGGGAAAGGTCTCTTAGACCCCAATCTGACTCTGAAGTTTGGCTGTGATTGCAACTTTCTCCGGCAAGCTACACCGTGAGGCTTTAAGAACCAGAGATCGCTGCTTGCGCTACTTTTGAATACCAACGGAAATAAATATACCCTACGATTCCGTAATCCTGGTCAAAATGCGGAAGTTGTGAAAAGGGTCTATTACTGCCCCACAGGCGTATACACGAAACTATAAATCTGATTGCATGCTGGAGTTAAACTGTCACACGAGCCAGTATAGCTCCTCACTGAAGATAATCAAATGGAGATATAAAAGGCAATAAAAAAGCTTGTGGCTTTCAGAGCCTGTTAATTTATCCAAGATTCATGATCCACATTACAACGTACCAACCGCAAACACTTCAGCCAAACTAAAATGCCCAAACTTTATGACAAATGTACACATCTTTAAAATTACTTGAAAAGTTTTTTTATTTTTAAAATAAGTTTTGCACAATAAATGTTCTTAACGTTGCATTCTATATTTTTATGAATTGTTTATTCTGCTGCAATGTATCTGGTATGTGAGTATATTCCGAAACAGTCATTTTGACATATATATTAGGGGTGGAGCCGAACCCGAAAACAGTATTCGGAATGGCACAAATAATGTGTTATTTACTAATACAGTATTGGGACAAAAATTACAAAAAGAATTATTCAGGAAACCCTATCCCCCATCACATGCTCGCAATCTAGGATACATACTCCGCCTCCCCCCGGTACATCCTCGCCTTCGGGAGTAGAAATTCTGTACCCCGGTCACACACTCGTGTTCGGGAGTAGATATTCCGCTCACCCCGGTCACAAGCTTGTGTTCGGGGGTAGATACTCTGCTCTCACCGGTCACACAATATATATAGTAACCACACATGCTTCAAATCATATCACAATATACCGTAGATTTTAGGCCATATTGCCCATATTCCCCAAACTGTGTCCACAAAGGTGGAAGCATGCCGTTGTCCAAAATGTCTTGGTTTGCTGAAGCATTACAGTCGCCCTTCACTGGAACTAGCCCAACACTGAAAAAAAAAGTGTGTCCCAATGGTTTTCTACATATAATGTACCTTAAAATTCATCTATTCACATGTCCTGAGTTGGATCTATAGGTATTTTCACAGATCTGCTAGATTAGTGATTATATCACAGTAACAACCAAGTCAAAGGGTCTAACAATAACACCACATGAGTAACCCCACATTTCTCAACAGGCAGCAGAACATCCCACAGATTCTCGGAGGACTTAAAGGATCTGCAGGGGCCAGATACTGTTGAACGCCTTCAGAAATCTTGTGGAGTCCACACTTCAGTGGGACAGAGCTGTTTTAGTGGCACTAGGGGGATCTAAACAATATTAGGCAGGTGGATTTAATCTTATGGACCATCGCTGTATAAATACATACATTATAATAGTTTAACATTAGAAGGGTTGACTGTGCTGATTTGTCACAGTAACTCAGTCTGGCAGTCCTGGTCACCTCCTCTGTGCTTGCCACATTCATTTGTTTCTACAGTGTTACAGCGGACTCACGCAGCTGACTATTATTCTAATGATCATAAATGGAGACTGCTGGGCCCCTTCGAGAGAAGGGTGAACTAACGATTCATTTATTCAGGGACTACTTGTGTCTTTCATAATTATTTTTAATGTCATTCATTACAACATCCCGGTGAGGGGGGAGCACTATTGTCATTCCCTTTGCTGTGCTTGGACATGGTATCATTACTTCACTGCCTTTCAATTAACCTTTGTCTGTTCTCTAATCAGCTCTATCTGCCAGCCATGCAGCTACTGGATTAGTGGAGAGTGACTCGGCATTAATGGACTAAGACGTAGAGACAGAGGGGCGGAGAAATTGAGTTGGCTGGAGGGACAGAAAGATTGGAGAGCTGCAATGGTGTATAGCAGACAAGGCGCCATCTTAGGAAACCTTATCTTTTTTCTATCAGTCCATTAAAAGCTATGACGGTGCAAGATCTTTTGCAAGAACTTTTATGGAGGACTCTGAAGATGAAAGGCAAAACCACATTGTTTACTGATTATATGACTTTTTCATTCGTAACTATTCATTGTCATTTTCTGTTCATTTTTAGATGCAAGCATGAGATACCTGGGAAATTCAGAGGAGTAAAGAATTTTTTGTCAACTTGATGTCAGCAATTTCTCACACAGTTAGGAGCTGCAAACACACACACACGTTGACAGAGGAGAATTACAGGAAAGGGAAATGCAGGAAAGGGAAACTGATTCCCTTTATTAAAGTAAAGATGAGTCTCAGAAATCTGCTCCCTTAGGTTCATCGATTTTATTCACAGCATGGAGGTCAAGGGACTGCTGGCTTATTGAATGAATGTTGCAGTGCATTTCACAGTATTCTCTAGGCTTGCTATCCATCTGGTCCCCCTTTACAGTAAGACTACTATTATAGAGGGATTACTGAAGGGATTAACATATTTTATTAATGGTTATTAAGGAGGGTATGTTAATAATCACATCGTGTCTAATGAACATGAATAGCCTATGAACCTCATGCATATAAAGAGTAAGATTAAGTAACCAGCAAGATTTAAGCTGGGACAACTAGTGGCCTGTTGGTTGCCCACAATTGGAATGTTGTGGGTTTGAATCCCAGGACTGCTAATGGCACCACTGGGAGACCCTTGAGCAACCATAAAAATGCCTATTTTAATAGTGTATACCCAAACCCAGAAACTATTAATTTCATTTAATACATCATACTTAAATAATTAGTAAACCCGTATCTGTACTGCAATTTGAAAAAAACAAAAATCTGTCTCCTGCAGTGCTAGAATTCCAATAAATACCAATAAATGAATGACTAAATTGATTTAATTTACAGTAAGAAAGTACAGGGCTTTAAGAGGAACAAAATGAAAAACACAAGAACACTCAGAGAAACACACAAGGAACCTTTTGATGCTGGAATTCTTGATGCTTGATGCTGAGAGATGCATCAGAGGGCAACAGCCAATCAACAGCAAGGAGAAATGAATAACAATCTCGGATTGACTTTCAAACGTCACGCATCTGAGCACAGCAGTATTTCACCATCCCAAGGTGCGCATTCTTTGTGTTCTCTCGACAGTACCAAAAAAATGTACAGTAGCGGAATTTATGTTAATATTTGTAACTAAATTTGTAATGATTTACATTAAAGAAAATTGTAAAGTTTGTTGAATCAGGTCTTAACTGACCCAACACTCAGAGGCACTCACCTAGAGCCAGATACTTAGAGCACACAATAAATGTGCTGATTTTATATTGCTGCTATTAGTAACCTAACGTTCAGTAATTTGATCATGATAACTAGATTTTTATGCGGCATATTTCGTTCACACCACACACTCACATGGTAGCCCCTAAGACTGGCCTTCCATTTATTAGTAGTACAGAACCATTAAAGAACTATCCATGAAAAGCTTCCATGACTTTGCTCCACATTCCTGACTTGTTACGCACTTATAGACAGCTCCATCACCGTATTCTCTCACAGCACTCTGCATTACATCTATGGGTGTGGTGTAGAGTGTGGTGCACTATTAAATGGGAAAGGAAGTTGTAAAGTATAGAGTGAGTGAGAGGCTAGATCAGTGTGTCATGTTTCTGTGTTTGATGGCATTAAGCTTGAGGGAAGAATAACTCTCCCTGTGGAGAGATGAAGTCACTGCTTTTTGAAAAGTTTGCCTAGTGTCCTTTTCCTAATCTGATCAGCATGGCTCCTGTTCACGGAGTTGCAGACAGCTGTAATCACATTACAGTCTACTGCTATCACCCTGCCGCCCATCACCAAACACACACACACACACACACCTATCTTCTCTCCCACTCAGACACAGAGTTTAATCAGTTCATGTGGCATTTATTTCCAGCTTTCCCTTATGATAGCCTTGAATAAAAAAAATAAAAAAAGCAAAATTGAACACTGAGGGCCGGCTAGTGACAGGAATTAGCTTGTGCGTCTCTTCCTCCAAGCTAAATAATTACACTTTTCCTCCAGCAGACATAGTGTATGCATTTCATCTGATTTAAAACCAGTTAATCACACTTCAACAATGTGAAAATCTGCAGAAAATGTCATTTTTATTACACACAGCTCATGGCAGGATGGCTGCAACGTGACAGTGTTATGTCTGCAAATAATCCACCACAAGAGGAGCCCGGTTGTTGCACTGAGACAATAAGCACCCAGTCAGCACAACATGAGGGGATGCAGCATCCATAAACTCTAGCCTATCACTACTCTACCCCCCTCCCCAGGCCCCCACCTCCTATCCTCCACCAGTTATACCACCCCAAAATGGCCCTCTGTCCCATAATGGGGTCTTTCTCCTTTCTTTCAACCTCATTTGTTTTGTGACTGGGGTTTAGGGCTGTTAAACTGAAGGATGGCTTTGGGAGGGAGTGGAGCTTTTTTATGTTATGGGTTATTATCTGCTTGTCACAGTGTGCGTGAGAAAGGCCTGTGATAACCGTGATGTCTCTGTTGCTTCGACGCCCGTTTCCTGCGGTGCAGTCTATCAGGCTGATGGGATAGAGGAGGTGGAAGAAAAGACAGTGTGTTGCGACAAAACCATCTCATCCACTTCTCAGAGACACTGAGATATGGTGGCACTTCAGCATCAGAGGTAATTGCATGGAGGTGTGTGGGCTATTATAACCTATGAAAAGGTGTCTTTCTCAAAGCTCTTTAACATTTATACTAAGAATGGCATCTCTCAATCCTTCTCTCCCCTCCCCTCCCGTACTGTTCGCAGTATAGCCACAGTAATGACATTTTTGCCCATCTTTATTACATTTGAAGCCACCAGCTGCCCTTTACTTTGTGTAGATTTCAAAGAAATTCTTCACAATTACTTAAAATAAAATCTAATTACATTCAAGCTACAGAGGCAATGACCTACACTTTTCTTGCATTTTATTTAACAAATACATTGATTTTTTACTGAGCTGTAGCACTGAAATATGCAGACAACCTTTATTTTGATTGTCCCTGAATAGTATTCCATTCCAAAAGCAGTCTGTCTGAAACATCATATGCGGTGTCGGCGGATCTACATCAGAGTACTGTTTATTATAACAACCCCTTTAATACAGGTCACTATTGCATCAAAGTGTACTGTGTAGGACTAAACTCCCACTGAACTGCTGACAGTCTCAGCATGAATCGCCAAAGTACTGAATATTTTCTCTTGTAAAAACTGAAACCTCAACCAAAAGAGCATGCTCAGCTTTTATAGCCTCGCAGATTCACTTTTGCACAGAAGCAACCAAGCACACCCACGGGGTACATTTCTGCTGCCTTTCTTCAGAATAATGTATGAAACGCTCTTAGAAAAATTAAGATAATTTTAATAAACAATATAAAAACATTTACAGAAACATAATCCTGGGAGACCTCTGGGAATGTAATACCGGGAGACCTCTAGAATATTTCCTGAGTATTTAAATGCATAAATGAACTTTTTCATCTTTTTGTTGTTCTGGTAATCTAAACTAAAAAGCCTTTTACTTAATGGGTGAAAGGACCCTTAGTTTCTGTCAAAGATTATCAGGGCAAAAAAAATATGACTAAGTTCATTTCTGTTTCTGTTTATGCATCCTTTGTACTGGAGAAAAGGTAATTTTACATATTTTACAACTTTGCTTCAACCGAATGTCGTGCAACTCTTTTCACAATAATTTTTCCCATGACCTATGGCAGTATATAGGTCCATTACATATGTTCTCCTCTTATAATGTTACAAATTTGGGGGCTCTCAAATATCCTTTGGTGATATAATTTGTGGCCAGGAGTCAAAAAGAGCATAACTCTTGCCTCCCCTGGGTGGGCAGGATAGTCCTCTCATCACCCAGTGTGATGCCAGACAGCCCAGGTGCCTGTTAGCTGAAATAACTCAGGTGATGGTAGGTGTTCATCTTCATTCACTCTCAGCTTCCCAATCACATTGTTAGTGTCAGTTTGATTAAAGACGTGCCCACTGGCTTCAGGTAGCTCAGAGAAAGCACATGCCAGCTTTTCACCCCCCACCCACTCCCAGCGTTGATGGTATGATGTTACTGGGGGAACCTAGAAGGTTATTGTGTGTAACTACATTTGGGTGACTGTTTCAAACATGATTTTGTGATGGTACAGTAATAGAATTCTGAATGTGAGTGTGTACATTACAGTTTCAAATGCTTTGAATTGCTTGAACTTCTTTGAGTTCAATGAACACAATTCATGTACTAGCTCTGTCCCTATGGTCCGATGGGAATATTTTCATCTCCTAAGAAATGATCCTTCTTGGCAGACATGAGAGCAGTGTTTTCAGACTGAATGAATTCCATTTCTCAGATAACAAGTCAAGGTATATTTCAAGGACTTGTGCAAGAAGGGTTTTTGAACGTACGTATTGGTATTCATGACATGTGCACCAATAAGGGAGTGGAAACACTGCCTCATTCACTGGCCACTATGGATTGGAGAGTGTTCTGTCCACACAGTAAACGTGAGGAAATGGCATATAATCAATACAAAGAGCTATTCTCTGAGATAAATTGTACGTGCACAGTGGAAAATCTTTGTAAATGGAAAGCCTTAGTAAATAGGAACCCTTTGATCATAGTTTATTTCATAATCCACAGTCCTCAATCAGTGAAAATGTCACATACCCAGCAATTATAGCGAACCCCTTTTCACCAGTTGTGGCTCCTCAGTGTTTATGATGGATCTCTTTTCAATGGTGGGGCAGTGTGCTCTGATATGATCACACTGAGACAAACCATTCCTTTTAAATGGTTAGCCACTTAACTTCCTTGCCCATTGTTCAATGAGAAAGTACATTGTGGAAAAGTTATCAATCCTGAGAGGAAAACAATGAGGCTGGTCAGAATAGCACTGACTTACATACAATGCCCCATGATACCCCATCATAAGAGCAGCCAGCTCTATTATAAAGATAAGGCTGCCTTTCACTGAAAGTGTTTGCTGGGTCACTTTCAATACAGCTGCACGGTTAGCTGGTCTGTGAATGAATGCAGACCTTTTATGCCATAAGCCATTTTGATGTACAGTGCCATTCAGGTTGGTCATGGCTGCCTCCGGAGTATACTTATGCTATTGTCACAGTTTTACAGGTGGGCTTAATCGGCCTGATAAGGCTCACTGTGGTGCACACACTGCGTAGCAAATAGATTGGGCATAAAGAGTGTATAGCCTATTATAACAGAAAACAAACTCGCACAGAAAACCCATTCATTCCACACTCTAATTAACGGCAGAAACAAAATGACATCTTGCATAGCGGAACAGCAGGAATTTGCAAGCTCTGATTCCTACATTTCATTACAAGTACAACCTGTGCTAAAGAGACTGCCCTTTAAAATGATCAGCAATTCATTATCAGTATGTTACTGGAGCTAATCTCCCACCCACTGGCCTCTTATTCCACTGCAAGCTGTAGTTTTACACAATGTATAAGCTAAAGTGTATGAATGAGCATGAAACTGCATTATGCCCTCAGGAAAGCTGAACATGTGCCTTCAGCTGAGGACTCGTCTGCCCTCTTCAGGCCCAATGAATGAAGCAAAGACATCATCTGGATTTCTCCTAAACACTAAAGGCCTCAGGGACTACATTATGAATTAAATTAGGGTTAACACTGGCACATTTAATGTTGATTCATATGCACTACCAATTATGCACTCTTAGAAATGCATCTGCTAAAGAATGTTCTATAGGAGAATCAGTTTAGATGTATAAACAATGTTTAAGTAGATGGATTCTTTAATTTCGTAAATTAAATTTACATGTTTTATAGATAATGCTCATTTACAGTTACTTTAGTTCTTATACCAAGACATAGATTGGTGACTGGATGGATGGATGGATGGATGGATGGATGGATATATTTTGTGCTGGACTAATAGACAGACAGACAGACAGAAACATAGAGAGATGGATGGATAGAAAGCAGGTGAACCAAGTTATTTTCACATGTAAGTAGTTCAGTTCACAAGGGGCTTCAGGCAGAATCTGCGTTTCTCCCTGCACTATTACAGCCCCGGTCTGAGTGAAAGCTACATTTCCACCCTTTGCCCTTCCAATACGCTGGTAGATGCAGGCTTCACAGCATCGTTTCCAGTGTTCATGTGCAGTCACACTGGAAAGTTATTCTATCTAGCCGCAGTAATGGTGTTTGAGATTTCTCCTGTAATGCCCATTCGTATGGCCTCAGGTGACCTCAGGAGGAGGAATGCAATTATGAGGAAAGGTATTGTGCTGATGGGCTGTGGCCCTGCCTCTCTCTCTCTCTCTCTCTCTCTCTCTCTCTCTCTCTCTGAATCAGGTTAAGTGTCGTTAGTGTATTGTTTGAATGGTGCACCACAGGTTAGACTGCAGTGACATCATAATCCATTTGCCTAGTACAAAAAAAAGACTTTTAGATAAAACGTTGTCTAAAATAATCATTAGATTGGAAGCAGAAATGCTTTTTGAATGTTTTGCAATGCAAACTGGCCTGAAAAGGACACCAAGGACACCAACTGCATGCACCATCTGAATGAAAGAAAATTCAAAAACAAAGCCAGAATGAGCTTCCCAGAGTGTCCTCCAGTGATAAAAGCTAATATTGCAGACTAATTATCCCAGACTGACACTATGTGCCGAGCGCAATTCTTTCCTAAAGTGGAATCTGTCAGCATTTCTGTAAATGGAACAGGCCTTTCATGAGTTTAACCTGAATTTGCCCTCCACAACAGTAAGTCCTATAAAATATAAGCATGAGTAGATGCACGCAGGGATGGGACTTTAGGGAAAAAAATATTTTATTATGAGCTGGAAATTCCCTTCAGAATAATACAATCAAATACAAAATGAATATCTGTCATTTTGTAATGATAGGGTATAGAGAGGTCTACTTCAGCTTATTGAGAATTTAGAGCTACCATCACTGGCTATTCTGAACATTACAGATGGCATTTAACAAAAGCCACTGGATCGTCTGACTCATCTTTCACCTAGATCACACATCAAGAGTTCCATTTGAATAACTAATTCCTGACAACAGCTGTGTAAACATAATAGGTGCAGAGCATGCAGGTACTCAATGTGTTTTATTATCAGTCACTTCCATTATAACACCACCACTAAATATGCATGGCTGTTTTGGTTGTATGTTCATTGGCATTGGCTTTAAATTGGTTACAAAACGAGGCATGAGTAATGGGCGACAGCAACGAAGACAGTGCAACTTGCAACCCTTTGCAAATACTGCCCCCAGATGTTTCTCCCATCTGTGAACAACACAGAAACAGCTCAGGAATTATAATGAGCAAGGATCATGAACAGTTTCTACAAAGGAAGGCTGCAAGGGAAGATATGACCTCAACGCTCTAAACTTAACAAAACTGCAGACATGAGATCAGTGCCTGGTGGAGATTCCATTAAAAGAGTAGTACATTCTCCTACATCGTTTCTACCTCCCACATCTGTTATGTACAATCGAATCTTGTTCATAGTTTTAAAATTGTTGTCTGCTGAAATTTGGCAATTGCCCCTTAAACTTGATTAAATCTGTCTATTGAAGATGCCATGCCCATCCATATAAAACACATCAACATGAAGAATCAGAACTGTCTGTGTGATATTGGATTATATTGCCCTGGATTAAAGATACATGAGTCTATTGCTGGATGTGCTGCAAGTGAGCAAGCTAAGTGAAATGTGGCCTTAAAAGAGTAAGGGCAGAAAACTAAAGTCTCAGAACACAATGGAATTTAAGGGGCATGTGTTTCTGCATCTGCCCAACATCTTTTCTAATTAATTATTTTAAAATCAAAGAGTTTTTCATGGTTTTACTAAGTTAAATACTGCATTAAGTTGCATGACACTGGAGTCTTTAAAAACAAGGTTCTATCTGTGAATTATAGTGAAGCTGTGAAAATAGTCGAATAATGATTGTCTTTTTCGGCCCCACCCAAGTAGTCCTTCCTGTCAGAGATGAAGCATGGCCGGGAGTGGCATCATGTCCAACAAGAGAGATCTATGTCCTGTGAGGAGTTGCATTCAGCCCTCCCTCGTTTTCCTCCACACAAATCACAAGATTTCCCAAGGGAGCTCCCAGCTGTCTGCATCTATACTTTGCTGCTGTCTGTTGCCTATAGAAATATTCAGTAGACAATATGTGAGGAGAAACTTGGCAAAATGGGATTTTCTAGCTGTAGCCTGCCATCTGGATATGAATTTAGTGCGTGTATAATGTAATGCCATGACAGAACACAATTTTCATATCAATATTTCAACCAATGGTCAATAAAAAGCAACTTCTGTGGCAGAATTTGATTATATATATAGTGCATAGGGTCAGTCAGTGATATTAGCTGTTCATGATATATGAAGCCCGAGGCTAAAATAGCATTTGCATCTTGATTTCATTGCTCTGCAGATAAGATGCATCCATGTTCTAAGAAAGATGAAGTTCATAGAGTTTGTGTCTTGTGTTACTGAAATTATTATCAGTTCCATCAGTATTAACTCTCTTACTGGCAACATAAAAGAAACTGGTATGTCCCTGTACACTTATGTACAGAAGCTATAGATTGTGGGTTTGCCAGGGTGTATGTGATTTTCTGGCTTCAGCTGCAGTAATCTGATGCAGAAAGCATTTCCCCCTGTTGCACCATTAATATTGATTGGAATGGCAGGCTGTTCCCAAAGTCAATAATGAGCTTGGGTTTTCTTGTTTTTGTACGCTTTTATCTTATGAAATGACAGCTTCATTTAAAGCCCCAGGCATATTCGCTAGCCACACTCAATTTCCATTGTAGGAGGCATAGAGTCAGAAATAATGTCATTTTAAAAAACATGTTTCCGTTTCAATTTCTTCATTTAAAGGAATTTTTCTACATGGTAAACAGGGAAATTGAATAAACTGAATCAGATTACAGACTTTCAAACTTGACACAAATAAAAACTTAAGAGACAGCAGCACCACCATTCTGTCATGTTTCCGTAGGTATTTGATTTGTTGAAAATGATGGCAAATCTGTAAATGTGTCTCAGAGACAAGAAAACTGTGCTGTCAACACATTTTCCCATATTATTTGAAAGGTTTGTTTTTTTATTCCTGGGAGTATAAAGTCCTCTGTCTAAAGCACTGAAAAGATTATTTTAATCTGAATAGCTGGTTTGACTGGCAGATCACCCTTTCAGTAGAATCACATCATAACCCTGAGTGTCTCCACAGAGACTTGCCACCTTCACTTAGAAGTCAAGAGATACTTTTGCTTCGCTCTATTATTCAAATGTAATCATCGATAAAGTAATGACATGGAAAGGCATGCAATGAATTCTATTCAGATTTGATTAAAGTAAATGGTGCAACAGGTGTCAGAAAATGACAAATCATGTTATTAATGTTAAGGGTATCAAGGGTATTAGTTTTTCTTTTCTCCTTTTTTGTCTTGACAGTGCTAGTTAAGGCACCAGTGTCACCAGAACCTGAATTATAACAAAAACTGTACCCACAGCTTTCAAAACATCTGATCATTGCACCATATAACACTACGACAACAAGAGTGTGCACTAGGATGTAACACAGAAGGATTACCAGGATTGCAGTCAGTGAGCATGTCAGGTTAATATATACTGCGAAACTGCTCATTAATGTGATCATATTTCTGAACTGTTGCAGTTGTGGATAGTTAACTATATTCCCCAGATGAACTCTTCACACAAAATCTGTCTTGGCCCAATAATTTGGAGAAAGCAGCTGGGAATGTCCCAGTAAAAGCTGTTATCTAACTCTAATAAACATGACTGTTCAGACATTTTCCTTCTGGCTTATACATAATAAAGCAAATTCTGAATCCTCTCATTACTGGTGTCATGATGGAGCCATATCAGTGCAAACACTTGGTTCATGTAGTTCATCTCCATTTGATCTTTCATCTCAGATCTTAGAAATGAAGGATATTTCACTGTCCAAAGCGGGACAATTTATTACAAACAATAATTAAACCTATTTTGTAAATGATGATGGTGAAATGTTCTACGATTTAAATAAAAAACATATTATTAACATTTTATTAATGATTATGGATTATTAAATACTTTTGACGCTTCGTTTTACCCTATTAGTCAAGACCAGTCAAGTAGGATTTTATTGTCATTTCAGTCATATACACAGTGCACAGTGAAAAGAAACAACATTGGTGCAATACAAAGAATAAAAACAGAAACAGACTAATGCAAGTATTGGAGCTTTGGTTCCAGAGTTGTTGCAGGACTCTCGGACTGGAATCTAGAAGTATTGGGTTCAACCTCGCCGAAGGTGAAGACACCTTATTGAGCCTGAACGCCAAAAAGTGGAATGCTGTGATTGACAATTTAGTTGCATTTGTGCTGAGCGCTGTTTTGAGTTCCTCATTAAAACCTCTGTACTAATGGTGATTCTGGCATTTAAGAATATTAATTTTATGAAATGACTGACTCAAATGAAAAACATAGACTCAAATGAAAAATGTCATTGGTTCTCCCAACCAGAGCTGTTTGATAGTACTACATTCAGTGCATTGCACCTTAGCAATGAAAATGGACAACATATAACATAGAGACAAAGAGAGAGCCTCTGAAAAAAACACATAAACGGTGCAGGTGCAATATTGAACATGTAATATTGAATATGTCATATGTCATATTTTCAGTACACTGTAGTGTGAAGAATATGCAGATACTGTACTGAGAAATGTCAAGCACAAATTCGGGTCACCTGCTGACACACGTTTCTGGATTCCTTTTTCACGTTTACTGGTCTGATGACATTTCCATAAAGCCGATCCATAAAACTCTCGTCTCATGAGTCTCAGATCATAAAAGCTGGTGTAATAGAGAAGGAAATTAAATTGCAAAAGCTACTGGATCAATAAACATATTATTTGCCGTTGCCCAGATTAATGTCATGTGCTGATATCGCAGCTGTCCTATTGAACAGGCAGCGAGAGTAAAGCGCTCAAATGGAAAATGTACAACACTTTTTTAGGGCTGATAAACCCGGCCCCGGCGCTGTATTCCAGGGAAAAACACTGACAAAATTCTCTGCTTGATTAAATTTAATAATCTGCTCCCCACACACTGAGAGGAGGGGATAATGGGGAGCGGGAAGGGAGAAGGAGGAGAAGAGATGATGAGAACACAAACATTTACAGCATTTACAGCATACAGGGAACAGATGGTGATGCTACAGGCTTCACCTTTCACCCTCTGCTTATTGACTTATTACTGTTCTCTACAAGCTTTTGGAGTCCACATCAGCTCTTGATGAAGCGTGAAGCTAGCTACAGGGCATATGAGGGACCAAGAAACAAGTAAGACACTTAACCTTTTCACCCAGAGTGAAGAGAGAAGGGGCCCCTGTACATATGACCATGGGCCTTTTATTCACGGCCCAAAACTTTAATCATCTGATCATGATTAGATTCAGCAGAGTTTAGCCTCCAAGACTTGCAGTTATCATCATTATTTCTTATGCAATGTAATCTCACTCGTAGTTTGACAATTTCAAGAGGTCTAAGTTTGATTAAATGTGTGTATTCTTCTACAGCCATGTTCTTTTTGTTGTGGGTGCGGTTTTGTTTTGTGGAGAAAAATATTTCAATTTACAGCTGGGGAGACTACACAGAGTATTTATACAGCATACTTCTGCATATTTTAATGTATTGTATTGGTTTATTGCAACATTTTATATAATAGAGAGTCTGTTCAACTCAGCTAATAAAATAGACAACTAGAAAAAATTAAAATGTTGTATATATAGAAACTTTGCCCTTTTCGCAAAGCCATATTTAGTTTGTTCCCTGCAGAGAGGGCTCATTTTCACATAGAAAATCAAGACCATAACCGATGGGTTCAGCTCTTTGGATGTGACATATAATGTGTTTGACAAATGCAATTAGACTTCATTACGTTACTACACTGTAGAAAGTTTGGTAAATTAAAAAGTGAGCCACCAAGATGCCTTAAAATATATGCTTTTGAGGCTATAAATATGAAATTACGACACACTATTGCAGTGAATGAAATTACAATGATATCTATAATTTACACTCCTATAGATATCACTACACTTTACATAGTTAAGTATCATCAATTTTCAGGCATTAGGCAGCCTTCCAGATTCATTTGGACCAGCTGTTTACAGAGCTTGTTAGTTAATATTCTTATCTTCATAGTTTTCCATAATTCTTCATCACATTGGCCATGATAAAATCCCAAATCTCATGCAGTTTATGTCACATTTCAGAGCAGTTCTGATGACAGTAACTGCAAACTGCAAGAAGTAATGTAATACTCTCTTAGAAGTTGCACTAGAATGAGTTTTAAATACATATGTGAAATATGAAACAAGCTTTGAGAGTGCTGCCAGCATGAAAATTAATTCAGTGTTATTTAGTGTGTGTTCTCGCCCTCTGATTGGTGCACACTTTCCCTGGGATCAGACATACATGATTGATTCTATGCAGCAATAATTGAACAGTCAGGCTGGCTTCTCAGATTAAGCGGAGATTGCTTTAACATCTCCCAATCAGAGCAGAGAAATCCACCCCAAGCTACAGAACCATTATTGGAGTCCAATTGCAGCGAGAGTCAATTCCCCTAGCAATCAAACTGCTCTTATATGCAAGAGGAGACGCACAAGGATTGTTTGAGAATGTTCCTTCTAATATGATGGCTTCCATCCAGAGCTCATTAATCAAAGCAAACTCAGGGAATGGGGTGGGAAATGCAGACTGATTCACTGAAACGAGCCCGAAATCCTCAAATGAGGCAACCAATGTTAATAGATAAAAACATTTCAAGTGAGATCCGTCATTTTCCTTCTGTTCTTGTGGAAATGGACATGAAGTGCTCTGACTGAAATCTGAGGGGCTTGACTGATCATCATTTCAATAATATGGACATGCCTGACAGTAGACAATGCCACTTAGATCAAAATTAATGGATTCATATCCCCTGTCAGTCAAACGTTTGGGAAGACCTGGCGAGCGCAAACTCATTTGAAAGGATATTTATTTGATTTTTTTTTTTTTATCAATTTGTTTTTGTCACACATTAAATTAGTCATTGTCACAAATTTAAATGTGATTTGATCATTTTTTTTATATGAGTATAAAAACTCATTACAAACATATATTCTTCACAAAATACATTCTATTTAAAAAAAGATGTCCTAGACTTTTGCCAGGCAGTGTTAAATATAAATCCAGTAAGAGTGAATCTGGCTCTGGAGTGGCCTTCCATCATCTATCTGTTTTATTCCATGCAGACATTTTAATGAGATCATCTAATTAGCATGCGTTACAATAAGAGGTTGTTAATTGTACATCTTGTCACAGTGAAAGGGGATATCAGAAGGCCATTCAGAAAGATGACCCATTTGAAGAAGAAATGGAGCGGGCTGTTCAGCTGCAGTGGCGCCTTTCTGCATTTATTTCAGTGCTGCATGCCTTCACAGCTTTCAGACACCTGTCAGTCCTGGCAGGCTCTTAGATAAGCGCTACTCAGCTCCAATTCCAGCCGGACTCACAATCAGCCACACACACATGCAGTCTTTCATGTGGCCGTCATTATTTTTCCACTCAGTCTGTCTAACAGAGCCCAAGCCGCCACAGTGGGCCAGCCCACCTGCACGGAAGCCTGGAGGGAGGACAGGAGATGAAAGTGCACACTGAGCTGCAGGTGCTGCTTGAAAACACTTGCAGTGATGAAGCTGTGACAATCAGGGTCACTTTAAAAGAGGACAGTCTTTACACAACTTTAACTGCTGCCTCACACAAATAGAAAACGAAGAACTTTCTTTTATTTTTACATTTTTTAGTTAATTTTGTCCTCCTCTCTACCATATTTACATTTTAACCCTTAGTAGTCTGTGTTGTAATTAAATAAAATGCAGTACTGAAAATGTTATTTTGTTATATGATTTTGTTTGTTCATCATCACTAGCACAATGCTCATGATCAGGATTGAGAATTTGGTGTTAGCAACAAAGTTGTATTCATTCAAGTTTCCACCGATGATTGAAACATTTTTATAGCTGTAAACTGATAGTTCAATCTTCTCAGAAAAATGTGTGTGCATACAGAATATTTGCTTTGTATTTTACAGTTTACAGTGAATTGTTGTAGTGAGGTGACCACACTTCAAAAATAAAATCCAGGACATTTCCAGTTCAGCAGTCACCGTGTCAGTAAACTATGGAATGTTTTACTTAAGGAGTGAAAAAGGAGGGCAGTTCCAGTTTCGAACATTTTAAGCTCAGTATCTTTTGAACTGTAATAAACTGTGTTGGAAGAGTACAACGTACAGTATTATCAAGTTACAATCAAGATAAAGACAAAAAATATACATGCACATTGATCTTTCAACTTTTTTATGGACTGTTTCTTTAGTATAATTTCCTCCACACTGAGTTTAGATGTTGAGGAACCATGCTGATCTCTTGTTCATGTTCTGTACTGGTGTTCCCTTTGAAATCAAACATGTACATTTGGGTTAGTGTTAATGTTTTACTTATCTCCACCATCCTTTTATCAAAGTTTGACTGCAGAGCAGAGTTTGACTTGATGCAGAGGCTCTCTTAAATGTGCAACACATTGTGGTTCACACCCATACAGAAAGTCAACATTTCTATGATCATTGCTAAGAAATCATTTGGAATGATCTGAAGCTGCAAAATTCTGCAGAAATTATGCTACATTTAAATATAAATGTACATATTTCAGGGCAAGCTGTTGAAAGTGTGATGTACAGTACCAGTCAAAACTGCAGAAACACCTTTTCATTCAACAATTTCCTTTCTTTTACTATTGGCTCCATTGTAGATTATTATAGAAAATATCACCTATTGCTCTGATGACAGCTTTGTACATTATTGGCATTTTTCAATCAGATTCATGAGGAATCCACCTGGAATGGTGTTTAATTAACAGATGTTTTTCATCAAGGATTCATCAGTGGGATTTCCTGCCTTGAGAATGTGTTTGGGATCATCAGTTGTGATGGTCGGGTTGGTACACAGTTAGTGATCAGGTTCCACTACAGTTCTACTCCACATAATGGCAAGAAACACTTAACTAAGTAAAAAGAAAGAACAGTCCATCATTACCTTATAGCAAAACATATTCTGTTTTTTTCTGTTTACTACATGATTCCATCTGTTGCTTCATCATTTTGTTTGTTTTCAATATTAATTTACAATGCAGAAAATAATAAAGATGAAGAAAAATCACTGAATGAGGAGGTGTGTCCAAACCTTTGACTGGTTTTGTACATAAACCTTTCCAGTGGAATGTGATGACCTTCAGTGCTGCGGTTTAAGAGGATTTGACAGGAAGTCTTGAACAGCTTGAATTTGACATGCGTGGAGTGTGTTTGTAATGGTGTTGTGTCCTGTCTCATGCAGTTGTGTTATAAACATGAGCTTAGCGCGCTTACACAGGAGCTCAACACTGTGGTAATAGGATTACCTTTCCCTCTAATCCAAGCGTGTAGATTCTCGTTATGATCCAAGCTCGAGGAAATAAAAACACTCTAAAAAGACACAAGTGTCAAATGTTAATGAAGTTGTGTCTGACAGTAAAGACTAAACCCACTGAATGGAAAGTGGGACACCCTTCACTGTGACCTTTAGCCCCTGGCATCCAGCAGCGGTAAATGCTTTGGGTGGCTGGTACTGATGAGCACCTGCGGCGCTCTTCATCCAGCATGAGGAGCTCATCAGAACACACAGCCCTGATCCAACACAAGAGGAGATGAGACTGAGATGAATGGGGAGAGACACAGGGGATAAGAGGGAAGGCAGCTGGAAAAATAATCAAAAGGGAACGAATACATTTCAGACACTAACACTTTTATAACAGTCTTTCCTATATAAATAAAAACAGCAGCACAAAAAAAATCATCCATCAGCACTTATTTGACTCATTTCCAAGGATTTATGCATATAAACTGCATATAAAACTTCCATCCATTTGAATTACTTTTATATAACAGAATCAGGCCAATAAAATCTATGTGCTGCATGTCAGTCACATGTAAATGAAACAATTAAGAATTAGATTTAGGTAATAATACCAATAAACCCAATGTGAATAAACAATGGCAGATGTATCTATCTTTAAATTAACCTGATGTACCCAATCTTATACATTTTAACTAAACGAATCTTGCTTGATCCAAAGCTTATCATATTTAAATCAGTTTTAACTGCATCGTGCATGTAGCTGCATACTGACTAAATGCAATTTCAACATGTTTAGTTTCAGCACTTTTCACCAATATCTCAGTGACCTAACAGGACTATATATTGCATTTTAAAAAAGAGATGAATTTAGGGCCCAAACCACTGAGTCACATGTACACAATGAGATATGCTTTGAAATAAATTCTGCTCTGAACTGGGAGCCAGAGCAGGGACCAGACTTTCACTTTATGACTGTAAAATGTAGAAGCAAACAAAAATGGATCAAAAAAGCTGTAATATGAATTCATGTTTTCTTATTGGTAAGACAAATACTTCTATATCAGTTCAGGTTGTACAGTGTTGGGACTGTATTCGATTGCATTTTATCTGATTGTATTCGGACATAACAGCAGGTTTATAAGAAACAAATAAAAAAAACTACCACTCATCCCAAAGATGCTGGTTTGTGCTCTGTCATTCCAGAGAATGTAATTCTATTGCTTTACAGCACTTAGTACTTTACCCTCAGTCTAATGCTTGGCATGACGCATAGAGAACTACAGGCTCAGAATTGGACAGTCAATGTTCTGACTGCTGGATTCAAGTTATAATAGCACTGACACCAAGTGGATAACACACTCATCAGTCAGTAAGAGGCAGATGTCTGTGTGCTTGATGAAACCGAACTGGCAGTTCTCCTTAAAGCATGATTTGCTCTCCGGTAGGTTGTTCAGCCTCCCAGCACTGAGAGTAACCTGAGACTGAGGGTCTGGTACAAATTGTGGTATTGATTTTTATTTTTCGAGGACAATGATGATTTTAACTGAGAGCAACCTTAGAATATCATATATTAGGTTGACAAGCTTCAGAGGTGATTAGACTAACAACTAATTGCTAACAGAAAACAATAGGTGCTCAAATGTATTTCTTAACACTGAAATATTAAGTTATGTTCAATTACTATTAAAATTCTTAATTTAAATGAATTTTTGCTTTTCATGACAAGCACTGATGCTAATTTAAGAAATCAAGTTGATGAAAGCTGAAAAATTTTTAAATATATATTAATTTTATAACATTTTGGGAGTGTAAACAGGAGGTGGCCATTTTTTTTTGGGGGGGGGGGGGGTTACTTTG
>JBBMFX010000001.1:29456239-29479413 GCA_037832545.1 Rhabdalestes septentrionalis
AGCTCCCCTCCGTCTGTGAGCCTCTTACGCTTTCCACACCCAGTCACCCCTGCCCCCTCCCTCCCCTCTTACTTCCCTCCCTCTCTCTCCCGCCTACGCCACCTGCCCTTGAGTCTCAGCCTCCGAAAGAACAGGCGAGCAGCTGGAATTCTCTGTTTCTTCATAGTCTACAGACTCAGCCCTCGCTCTGTCTCCACTTTCTCTTCACCTCACTGCCTCTCTGATCTGCTGTCCTCTCCTCATGCCTGCAGGGCTTTCTACTCGTCTGCCGGACTGACCTATGATGGGATGGGAGGCGTCAGCTCTTGCCCTGCGTGGCACATGAACGTGCTTGGCTGTGCTGTGAGACGGGCCGTCCCGGGACAGGGATGCTGAACGGGGGGCGTGAGGGCCTCTTTGAGCTGGGCAGGCAGCTCCAGCAGGAAGGAGACTCACAGGCTGCCCTGCACTGTTTCCTCAGCTGCCTGCTTGGCCTAACCCACGTTCAGAGCTTCCACTCTCTCCCCAACTGTCTCCACCAGGTGAGCCTCAACCTGCAGGACCACATTATCTGCACCAGGGTGCTAATAATATGTTCTAATGTTTCTCTTATCACCTTCTCTCTCTTTTAGACTAGTTTCAAAAATAGTTTAGGCCCATTTGTCTTGATTTAAAGGCCTCCCATTAGTCACTTATATTGTAATGCATTCATTTGAAAGATGCATTAATAGGGACCCTATAACGAAGCATTTAATAAAGCTGTGCTTGATCACTTATGAATTGCTCATGTCAACATGTCTAATGTATAGTTGGCATGAAGCAATCAACATTACACTGAAGTTACAGCATCATCAAATCAAGCAGTTTTGCCATAACACAGTGGAAAGGGGGTGGTGGTGTAGGGGTGCTCATTCATACCAACTTTATGATGTTTTCCACTCCATGATGTGAATGCTGATATAGGCTATTTATAAATAATCAAATATCACTTTTGAAATAATTTATTCATTGCTTATGTATGGGTTATGAAGTGCCTATTTAGAACAGCCATGCAAACAAAGCGAGACTGTTAAACTGGTCAAGATTTGAGGGATTGTTTAATCGAGTCAGTGCACTGAGCACTAATTATACATTTAGTGGACAGACTACCGTCATCCTTAACTCCGCACGGCAGAAGGCAAACGTGCAGCTTGGGATGTGTTACATGGCTACACGAATGGTGTTGTTTGCGAAACAGGCTTAAAACAGTTATTTAAATCTCATGCATTCTTCAGAGACATCATATTTGACCCAGATCCGTCTCTGCATGTATGGCGTTGAAGCTCAGCATGCATGCACAGGGACATGCATGGGAACGTGCGTAGCATCTGCAAGCAAGGGAAGTAGACAAAGATCTGTGTATGTTAGAGAATGCAAGATGTGTGGACACACTCACACACTGATCAACTCAAGTGCACAATGCATGTAAAGTATGTGCTCAATGTGAAGTGCTGGCACACTAACCCAAATGATCTGTGTGCAGTGCAAATGTTTCAGCATGCCAGCCAGCCCTTGCATATTTTACATGGACCAGTGCATTTTCAATTACTGACAGCATTGCTAACTAAAAACGGAAAGCTTTCACATTTTTTGTGCCAGACGTTACACACATACGCATACACGCACATGCAATGTGAATGTAAATGCCTGTTAAGCCAGGATTCTCTCATTTGGGCAAGGAAATGGACTTTAAATGAAAAAAGGGGACTTAAGGCCTGTAGAAAAATGGACACTATGCCGTGTTTGATGAATTGCCCAGTAGCTCTTTCCATTCTGTAGCAGAGAGAAAGTACATACAGCTATTTACATCACGGTTCACATTGTGGCATGTTTTCCTGCATAAGGTTATAGCATGGCTTTCTACGGTCTAATCATGTACAGGGCTGTCAAGCCTGACAACTTCACAGTTTCTAGCTGGTCCTATCAGCTCGCCCTGTCTGAACATTGCAAGTGTCCTAGGAACTGGAGTGAATGTAAACAGTTACTCTTATATAAGTGTAACGGAATTTTTGGCTTAACTCTCGTCAGAGTCTGGCCAAGAGTGCATCACGTCAACATACAAGAGTTATGTCCCTCCCTTACAGCATTCCAAAAGAAAGTTTAATTGACTGTATTGTGAATGCTGCATACCAGATTGCAAGTAGAGGGCAAAGATACCTAGAGGGACAAATAATAGTGTTATTTTGTATTAGTAGTTTGTCGTGCCATTTTTTAACCCCTTAAAGAGCCTGGATCTGTTGCACACCACTATAATTTCATTTGCATGTGTTAGAAATAATAAGACTTCAGGTCCCTGGTGGTTGGGTAGTGCCCCTGCAATCCAAAATCCATGAGTTTGAATCCCAGGACTGCTAGTGGCTCCATTGAGGTACCCTTGAGCAAGATACCGTCCCCACACACTGCTCCCTGGGTGCTGTGTTCCTGACTGCCCACTGCTTCACTTGCTGAATGGGTTGAAAAACAAAGAAAGAATTTCACACTGTGTGCATAGGACACATTTACACTTACTCACCGTGTGATTTGAGAAGTTAATCATGACAACAGAGCACAGTTATTAGATAATATGTAGTCAAAAATGTTTTCTTTTCTCTGACAGATTGCAGAACTCTTCATCGATGAAAAGAATTGTATCCTTTTCTGTAAACGTCTAGAAATAGTCCAGTCTTAAGTTTGTTCTTTTCCAGTTGGTTGGCATGAAGGACTGGAGAATAGAGCATCAGCCACAGTTTGTTGTTCTTCTTGTCCAAACATGCCTGACTAAGCTCCTAAGTTAAATGTGTGCTAGTGTGAACTGTGCTGGACTCCAGCATTCCAGGACCAGAATTTAGGAAACCCTTTACAGAGCATCATAGTCCTCTTAGTCCACATAAGGTCTAGCAACACTCTTGTGAACCGGTCAGTATTTAGATGTATAGCACATGCTAGTTAAGGCCTACATCAGATGATCCAAATTTGCGTTGCACCTCACATTCCTGTGTAAACCATTTATTGATGTTTGCAGAGAACAGTCATGAGATTTTAGGAGGAAGTGTATGAAGTTCTCCAATTCTGGCTCCTCGGGGTTTTCGCTGGCATTTCAGCAGAGCTTTGTTGTTGTATTTTTTTCTGTAAGAGGATTTGCAGGCTTTTATCGTTTGTCAGCTGAAAGAGCATCAGAGCTAATTAACCTGGGTAGACCCAGCCTTTGCCTCACTCTTAGCATTCATCTGTAGACTGCTGATAACCGCAAGGTGCGAGTTACATGATATACATTCCTCCTTAAACTACTTGCACCTAATTGCAAAGGCATACAGTTTATATGAGTTTTATATTATCAGCTTCCACTCATGGGCCAGAGAGAGCCGAGACAGCTTGACCGAAACAGCTTGACTCCGTACTCCGTGATAAAGCATTAATATAAAGGATGGTAACGTGTAGTAATAAGTATTCTTGAACTTTTAATACGCTGCTCTGAAACAGTGATAAGTTGAAATGATCTAGTGGCTTTTATCATTTAATTGCATGGACAGTTCAATAAGACTTGGCTTAGTTATTTTGCTTTGTCTGTGCAAGAGATTTGGAACCGAGAGTTATGAGGGCAGGGCAACGGTAAAGGTCACACAGAGAGCATGGAAATGCTGGTAAATGTAGATTAGATCGGAAATGTTCGCTTCTCATTTATTCTAAGATTGAAGACAAAGGCTTTCTTCACCCCCCCACCATGATAGACTCACGGACGATCATTACAATTGGATCTTAATTCACAACTAGAGAGGGGAATTATTGTTGATAATTATCACGCCATTAACCCAAAATGACTTCAAGAGACAAAGGAAAAGCGGGATAGATTATATAATCTACAGCCTTTGTTCTTCCAAGGATATTTTCTTGTTCAGAGTAAATTAACTATGTTCACATGGGCTATAAACACATATTTATAAAAATTGTATAATAATGGATCATATTGTATAATAGACCATCAAAATGATTAATAAACTATATGGACAAACGTATTGTGATATCTGACCATTGCACAAACAAGGAATTTAGGTATTTAGGTATTTGGGTATTTAGGTATTTGCATCTATTTGATTTTATTTTTAGAAATCATTCAAATTCCATATAATTGGCATAAATCTGTTAATTGTGAAAAAATGAAATTGAATCACTTAAAACATATGAGCTATCAAGCAAGATTCAGTTTGTAAAAATGTATGAGATTGTTTAGATCAGGTTAATTTAAAGGTTTATGATAACATAAGTCTGCCATTGTTTATTCAAATCATATCAGGTTTATTGGTATTATTACATAAATCTCATTCTTAATTGTTTCATTTACATGTGACTGACAAATGTGCAGCACTAAACGTTTATTGGCCTGTTTCTGTTAAATATAGGTAATTCAAATGGGTGGAAATTTTATATGCAATTGAAATACATAAATCCTAGGAACTGGGCCAAATATTTCTGTAAGTGTATAGAGCATTTATGAGGTTGGGCAATGATTTTGGATGAGAAGGTCTGGTTCACAATCTCCATTGCAGTTCATCCCAAATGTGTTGGAGGGTTTTGAAGTCAGTCCCTGAAAAACACAATCTCCATGCTTACTGTCCCAATGTTTTTGTCCATATAGTGTATACTAAGAGTATGAGTCCCTAGAGACATTATAAATGTGGATATATGTATCATATTTCACTTTACGTGTGTATACACAGCCAATAGTGCATCGTTTTCCCTCTGGTTATTTGTGGGAGTGTGTCTGTGTAAATCTATGAATGGCACTAATGTTTTCTACGCTATTGACCACACTTTCAATTCCAAACATAAAAATGTTTGGAGAATCTTATAGATTGTACATATATATAAGTAATTAAACTTTTGGAAATGTTAAACTACACTCTAACATTGTATTACAACTGCAACAATTAAAATAGTGACAGTAAAATAGGAAAGTTTCATCCATCAGAGACTGAATCAGGAGTGAAGCTGCAGGAATAAAGCACATAGAAAAGCTGCTCTACACACACTACTGCACTCACAACACATGTGGAGGCATTTCTTATTTTTTACACCGCTCACACTGCAATAGTTCACACAAGAATAGCAACCTGTGCATTTTACACACACACTGCCGCAAATTCTACAAACAATCAACAGGAAAAAAGGGCAAAATGTTTTCTTATTTTCTCAGAACTTTACAGCACAATAGAAAAAAACAAACATTACTTACATTGAGATGAATGTAAAACCACGTATTCCAATGTATTCCAAACCATTTTGGTCTATTTCTGTCATCTGCCTAAAAGATGTATTACAGCTTAAACTGCAGCTGGTACCTTTAAATGGATAAACGGGATTTCTTCAGGCAGTAACCAGAAGGAGTGGATTGGATCTTAGTTCAGAGCACAAAAGAGTGATTACTGTTGGTGATTATCATGCAATTATCTTAACATTACTCCCACAAACAAAGAAAAAGTAGAATAGACTACCGGTCCACAGCCTTTATTCTCCATTCCTATGGTCTTGTCTTTGCATCCAAAGCATATGCACAATGGTCTGTGTTTCTGTGAGCTGAAATATAACTACAGGGTATAACATTGTAGGGTTAAACAAACGAGAACATCATAGAAATATATATTTAGTGCAGAGAGGTCAACTGTCCTGTCCTTTCTTTAGTAACGTAGCTTATCTTTAATTAGCCACTAACTTATCACTGATGCTGTTGCAATATCACTTCGCTAGAGTGTCTCCCATCAAGGTTGGGTGCACAGGGCACTTAATATCATATGACTTTTGCTACGACAGTTCAGTTAAGTGTTTCTGACAGCATGAATAATATATCACAGGTCAGGTTTAGGGAGGATAGCATAATGATATTCTGAGTAGTTTTTTACATTACCAAGTACCAGCAGTTGTGACAAGATGACATTGAACTGATAGATATATCCCAAAGGTATTTTTGGACATTTATTGCATTTTGTCATAATCAGTCATAATTTCAAAAGAAAATATATCAACAGATAACATCTATATATATACTGTTGGGTGGGAAATATATTTTGAAATCATTTTAGCAATTATGTAAATATTCCTTAACCATTATGTACATATTTCTTAACTAAATGCAATGTAATATTACTGTTAGAATAAACCCTCATGTCTCAAAAATGGTACTTTTACATAAGATAAAAAAACATTATAAATAAGTAATATACTTCACACAATATATTATAATTCCAAAAGTATCTAATAGATAGTTTATGTACAATTTCTTTATTATAGAAAATATGAACACTAATTAGAATCCTTCATGTTTAACATTCAGTTGTTATAAATATTTAAAATCATGTTATAATGACTTCTGACGAATGTGCTCATATATTCAAATAGGGTATTCGTAGAAAGTCTTCGTCTGATTTGATCTGTTTATTTTCATATATGTGATATAAGCAGCAATAAGGCACGATTTTTACCCATTAATCCTAAATGTGAATGTGCAACATAATGTTTTGGAGAAATGTGGCAGTGCACAATTAATGATACTGTTTCCATATTTATTCATTATAAATATTTCTTTTGGTCTTAGCCTTGGGGAAAGTATTTCATCAGATAAACTGTTATAAATTTGGCTTAAAAGCAGTAGAAATGATGTCTCTGGGCACACTGTAGTTAATCTAGTAGATTTAAGATATTAATAACCTTCAGGCCAGTAATGTAGTCTACAATGTTAGAACTCCCAGACCACATTTAAATCCATCCCACCCAGCTGCATGCTAAAAATACACGAGGAACTCCTGGGAATATGTGTCACATTCCAGAAAAAGATCACTGTGTATTAACAGCTTTGGCAAATACAACACAAATGATCTCTAATGGTGATTCACACTTGAGATTAAATACTGGTAATAAAATACCTAACTTTAGGAGAGTAACGTCTTGCCAGCTCATTCCATCCTGGCACCAGTCAGCATGGGCACTGTAAGGGAATGGGGGATAAGGTTGGGGGGATGAATTCAAGGTCCCAGATCTGTCAGAAAACACTATCTAAAAAGAATATTGTACAATATTAATAGCATATACTTTCATTGGGCCCAGTAGTTCTACCAGTGAACCAGTCAGTAGTTACTGTTTGGGTGATTTGAGAGCTTGCCTGGAATTCAGTGTTGTCCTTGCATCTGAAGATGCCCAGTCATTACGCTGCTGCCAGTATCACTCAATCTCAGACGCTGTGGCTGAATTTACTTTTTTATTTTTCACCACAAAAAGAAACCAAAATCAGTTCCAGACCTAAAAAGCTGAAAAAATGACCTGATTAGCACCAATCACAAAAAAGTTTTCTCCGTAAAGGTAGGGTTCAGTTCAAAATCCAATATTCACAATTTGCCACAATATAGCACAAATATAACCTGTCAAAGACAAACCTCAAGCCTGACCTTACAACACATTTACTACTACACTTAGTTATGCAACATGTTTTTGTTCACTTCGTTAGTTAGCAGTGCGTCATCCACTATGAAAAATATTACTAGACAGATGTAGCTAAAGTAAAGAAACTGGGTACATTGGGGGTAAAATTCTTGCTAAACTGTCGCTTTAAAATACGGTTTCTTCAGTTGTTCAGAGATATTTTCACACCTTGTAATACCAAAATAGAACCTTTTGCTCGTAGCTACACGTGAGTCTGTTATGCTCCACTCTGAAGTGGGTCATGCAGGTTTATTTTAAGGACATTTTCCTTTCCAAACAAAAGGACTTTAATGACACATTTCAAGTGCACAGTGTCGTCTTACAAAGAAACATGCCTTCCCCCTCCCACATGCTTCAGTGTATGTGAATAAACCCCATACATACTTTGTCTATTATTAGTTGTCATACATGCTTTGTACCTTTGTACGGACAGAGAAGAGTGAAAATATCACTGACCAATCAGTACTGCAGAGGAGTGACGATATAACTAACACTGTCTTACTCGAGCTCCATTATTTGATGTGTGAAAGATACTGGGGCGATACTGCAAAAGCTGATTTAAAATCATAGGAAAGGAGGGTTTTTTTTGTTTATTTACTTTGGTCACTCAGAGTGGCTGAACAAATCTCAATTTAAACAGAGTATGAGCAACTGGGCTGTGTGTGTGTGTGTGTGTGTGTGTGTGTGTGTCTGAGAGGGTGTGTCATCATAACAACCAGCTAATCCCTGTGACAAGCATGGCTGATCCTTCACTCGTATAAAACAGATGAGAAGGCGCTGAAGTTCATTCAGGCGGAGAAGATGTTCTATGAAGTGGCATTGATCGAGCTGACCGCCCTGCAGGGGAGCACAGGCAAGTCTGCTTTATGAGCTTATGGTTTTAACTTCTCCTCTCTGGTACCTGCTTCTTCCTGTTTGTTCCTCTGAGTTCTGGGTATGTAGGAAAATGTACAGTCATATGTTTGAATTTTAAGAGCTTCAGTCAAATGGCATGCTTTGTTCATTTTTGCATATTTCTATTTTCTACAAATCTTCCTGTACTACTTCAATTAAAAATTCGTAAGAAGTGCAATAGCTTCTGCACAGAGTATTTTGCTTTCACAAAGTACATTTCTACAAATATTTCTGTACATGTAGAGGAGTGTGTTCTCAGTTGTATAGAAGTGTGTTCTCCATTGAAAATATAAAAAATATTATCCAATGAAAAGTGTTGAAAATAGTTATATCACATTTACAAATTGCTTTTTGAGTTTCCTGAAAAATAGCCATTTTGTGATTTGGACAAATGTGGTTTTGGCCAGACAGCGACAATATGATTGTACAGTATAGTTTGGGTTTACTGCACTGTTGTATTAGTGAAATACCCCAGTATTTTTAACCTAATCTCTACCTGTTGCATCGGTACCATACAGTCTATCACCATAGAAAAATATTTGCATTTGAAAAGCACATAAAAACACTTAGTTCCTAACAAGCTTATAATACTGTAGAAAGGTCATTCAAATTAGTATCACTGGTAATGGAATGTACGCCACAACTTATGTTGGAGATCAGGCCTAAAAATGCTGCATTAATGGGATCCTTTAATAATGTGGGATGCCGTGTCATTTTAAAAAAGTAATTTAGTTGATGTGCACACTGATTTGATAGCAGTTTTGTAATTCCTTTGTGTTGAGTATCATGGAGAGTATTTGACTGTATTGTCAGCACCAGTGTTATTTTAGATTGATACTGTCTTTGCTTGAATGATTGCAGTGCATTACTGGAATGAGCTCAGAGCTGCAAACTATAAAAATTAGCGTTCGATCATTCCATACGTACGCGACTGAGCCGAGCCTGTGGCCAGGAGGCTAAAAGGAAACAAACACCAGCCTGGATTGCGGCCATAGCTGCAGAGAGCAGCAATACGTTTATCGCAGGTTCGTCTTTATTTACTGCGGGCCGCACCAGCATTCACTGGGGGAGAGGGGCCATCCATCTCCTCTCCTGACGCGTGTCTGCATGCCGTTCCTCTGGCTGGCGGGCCGTGCTGAGGCAGCAGAGCGCTGGAGCGTGGACTCAGAGTGGGAGTGCATCGGCCCACGGAGACAAATGGCTACTGTATACGTTGTCTCATTAAAGAGTCCCTGGGCTCCATGGAATCACCGGAGCCTGACTCAGCACTTGTGAGGCGGCCGTAACTGTCGTGGCTTCCTCCCTCCGGCCAGGACAGGTACCACTCGCTCAGGCTCAGATAGCTACCAGCAGCTTTAATATGCATCCCGGCATACCTAATATGCGCATACGTTTATTTTGTAGCTATTTACAAATGTGAATTGTATTCTAGTTAAAGACACTGGATATGGAGTATCCTTGAAATAGCATTTTTAAAGCCTTTCATTTAAAACCCCTCTAGGAGATCTCAATAAATTGTGGACAGATCAGATCACCTCTGCTCAAAATCAGTGTAAATTGGATTAGTACCTGCATCATTTAGTAGATTTCAAACTCATAGTTCTCCTTTTTTTATGCCAGACCTGACTGGCCAAGACATGTAGTGTCAATATTGAATTTCCATCTCATGGGTAGTGAACTTAATCTTAACCAAGAGGTAAACAACTCATTCTAGACTGTATAAAGCTTATAATACAAAAATACTCACAATGCACAAGAAGCAATAATGTCCAACTTGATGTCACAGTCCTTGTTATTATATTTTTATTATTCTGTCATGAATTTAATTGATAACTGTATAAACTTTAAGTTCATTTTGTGTTATATTGTGTACTTTTTTACTTTAGGTACATTGAATGCATGTGTCCAGTCTGTACATTGCAATGATGGTGTCTTCTATTTTGGAGTCAAAATACTAAAAATATCATTGCAGTTATAGCTTATAGGCACATTTACTTATTTTATTTGAATTTTTGATTGTGTAATTTTGCAGTTGTAACAAAATGTTAGAGGTTATTTTGGGATAATAATGATTTTTGTTCTGGGTTTTTATTTGGTGAGCCAGTGATAAATTTTAAAGCTGAAAAATATCTGTCACTCATCAATATGTTGATCACAACTGGGCAGCTTATCAAATATAGTAGCGGAAAGGACATTTTATTCATCTTTTTTTTTGTCAAACCGATGTAAATTTGAATAAGTTTACTTTTGAAAATGTTAGGAAACCAGTTGAAAATCTATCACTCATTAAATTTACAAATGTCTACATAATTAACATAATGTCTACAATTTTCTAAAGGCCACAAATGTATTTTCTGACACCAACTTGCTTTGAAGTTTGTAGTAAAAAATAGTATCACCATTTTCAGTAATTACTCTCTGTGTCTCTGTAAGTTTGGCTGAGCTTTCATAGCTAGCCGCCTCCATTTTAGAGTACTAGCACTTACAGTCGAACAGGGTAGATCTCAAGTTCACAAACTGACTTGTGGAAAATGTGGCATCCCATGACAGTGCTGCATTTAAAATCACTGAGGTCTTCAGAATGACCCATTCCACTGGGAGTGTTTGTCTGTGGAGACTGCATGGCCGAGTGCTACATGTTGTACACCTGTTTGTATAGGGTGTGGCAGAAACACCTGAACTCAGTCAACATGCTCAATAAATATACTCAAAAATCATAATATCCTATATTGTAATTACAACACACATTATTTTGAAGTGGACTGCCTCTTGCTTTCACTGGATGTTGTTTTAATGTCTTTAACTGAAAGTATATTAATAGACATGTATATTTACTTACTTAGGTTCTCCAAATATAATATTTACATTGCTGCTTTTTCTGTCACCTTCCTTCTCCCATAATCATTTAACAGCTGTTTGTTGAGTGTGTGACAGTGGGTGCTTAAGGACATCTTTTTAGGAGTATGTGAATACTCTTTGCCATGTGGGTTGGGCAAATCCAGTTGCCCTCTAGTTCACTCCCTCTTTCTCTCTCTACCCCCACCTTTTTATCTCTATGTCTCCCTGTCAGTTCCCCACTACGTCACATTGTTGTGCTTGCTCTATTTGTCTCAAGGGTTCCAGCTCTTGTGGCATATTGTCTAGGGCTTTCTGACTCAGTTTGTGTGTGTGTGTGTGTGTGTGTGTGTATGTGTAGGAAGCTCTCAGGAGGAGGGTTCTCTAGGCTCTCCGGGATGGCTCTCTCAGGAGGAGTTATCAGAGCAGGCCTCACAGGCCCAGGACCTTGAGAGACTGGCCCAACTTTGCATCATGAGCAAAAGGTAGGAATTTGCCTATAAAATACTGGCGCTGTGAATTTGCCTGGGAAATGCTGAGACTGTTTAAGCTGGTGTGAGGAGTGCCCTGTGTTTGATTTTATCTTTTACAGTGAATAAACTAGTCTGTGTAGTTTTTTTTACAGGATCATTACAGCATAGTGTAACAGCAGTCCCCTGTAGGTGTGGTGCTAGATGTACTATATTGATCCAGTAACTATTCTGTCACGTTTGTGCTACACCGATACAACCCATTTCATACTCTGCATCTGAGTGTATTACTTGAAGTACCGTCTTGTTTTCTGGCCTCATCTATTTTTATTTTTCAAATGAAAGTAGTGAAAGTCTTTTTTATAGCATTAGAATGTGCTCAATATTGACAGAGAGCACTCTGTTGGCAGTGATGGCTTCCTGAGATGGAGGATGTGAGCACATTAAAATGAAGAATGGCTCTCTCTGCACTGGCCAAAGTGCCAGAATGATGTGTGGCTAAAAGTCTGCAGCATTACTCTTTGTTTGAATTATAGACTGATGTCTTTCTCATTATGAGGACCAACTCAAAACACATAGATCACACCAAATGTACATCTCTGAATATGTACATATATTTTCAGCATGTATCATTTGAAAAACTGTATTGTTTTTAGTCTTGCACATTGTAGGTATTTGGGTTATGCTATATAATGGTCAGTTGAGGTTATGGGGTTTTTGTGTGATCTTTATCTAAATGGACCAGGATTGCACATGCAGAAAGAAAGGGAGAAAGGTGACTGGTGTTACGTGAGTCCGCAGGCTTCGGGTGTTACTGGGACACACTGACATAGGTGTCTCATTTCCTCAAGGGGCTTAACATGACCAGTGAGTCACTTGTAAGGCCACCACATACTGTACATATGGGGACAGAGATCAGTGTTTATGCCGCCCCCCTCCCCTTCATCGCTCGCCCCTGTTGGCACTGGTTGCTGACCTTAATCATTTAACCTTATCATGCTGCAGGAGGAGATGTTCCTGGTGCTGCGAGAGCGAGAACAGCATTAAAATTGAATGAAATTGTTTTATTGGTGCCCTCATAAGATTACGTTTCCGAGGACACAAAGATAGATGGTGGTATTTGCATTGTAATCTCTTAATCTCTGCCAGTGGGTCAGGTAACACAGGAAAGCAGAAAAGGGCACAGATTCAAGCTCTCCATGCCCAATGAAAGGGTAGTCACAGTTTCTCTCCTCAGACAGCAAGGAAGCAGCTGTAACTCTGAAATTTGTTAATAAAATATTGAAGATGTATTTTCTTTGGTGGGTGAAGAAAGCTCTATGTAGTGTTTATATAAAAAATGCAGTAATACAAGAGTTCTTGCCCTTTTTGCAGCCTTTAAGCTGATCACTCTAGACGTCTTTGGCCTAAGTACAACACCACAACCAAATGACTGCAAGAAAAATGTAACTTGGCTGGGCTGGTTTACATCCAGCATTTTTCTGATTGATAATATTGACTGTTGAATACAGTAAACAAGTGAGCACAACCGTGCATCACAATGTTTAAAGAACAAGCCTTTTCTTCATATAAACCGTGTTTTTATCAGCTCTCCACTGCTGTAATAATGCTAGTTTTATAATATTGTGTTAGTTAGCAGTAGTTTTAGAGCAGTTTTACTACTGGTGGGGTTTTTTTTTTCTATTTAGTATATTTTTTACCATTCTCATTCAGCTTTCCTGGACCTCCTACAACTGATGGCCATTCTACAACTATTCATTGCTCTTACAGTGATGTGACCATGGGCATGACTAAAAATTTTCCAAAGTCTAGTTCTAAAATTGCAGTTGGATTTAAAATAGCTCAGTTATAAATAGATAACTGGCTGATGATATCAGCACTCGGCTCAGGTGCAGCTTAAATTTGGGAACATCTGCAGGTCTCCTAAACCAACATAGCCCCATCCATACACACACATAGATAAACACATTGAATTAATTTGAATCAAATATATAAATTTCATATAAATAACATATATTTAATCAGCATTAATGAATGAAAGACAACCTTTAGTTTTGAAGTAAATTCAATGCAGTCTTTTTTAGCACCCAAACATACTCAGAATAGCTCACTCTCTGCAGAGTGAACAGGAAATGCTTTGGCCTCTTGAATCTTTCAGTGTCGTGGCAAGTAGCTAAGCTATGTAACTGCTGATCAAGTGTCTCCTACAGACAATCCAAAATAGAGCAAACTGACACCCAGCCATTACTAATTGAAGCTGGACCGTGGTTAGGAACAACCGCCTGGACATCTGCCTTACCCAGAAAGTTCATGTTCTACATTCATAAGCACATGTAAAGGTGATCGGCAGGCTTGGTGGGCTTTAACCCTGAATGTGAAAGTAATAGCTACACGCAAGGCCTTGGCGGGCACTGGCCCAGAAACGTGTCCCCAAACCTTTCCTCACACCACCGGCACTTGATAGAAGTGTCTCAGTCTCACTGTTTTAGACTGACTTTCAGGGTGCTAACGCTAACATCCTGAAGCAGACAGAGCCATCGTGGTAACAAAGCATAGCATGAAGCTGAAATTAGCAGTCTAAGTACACAGTGCGGTGTTAGTCAAAAATGTGACCCTTCACACATGCTTCTATATTTGCTGGCACAGGACACACATTTCCACCGCCTCTGTCAGAGGCCTCAGCTGGAAACACAGCACATGTGCAGCTGGAACTCTTGTTTGGGAGCACTGAACTGGGTTCACATAGCTGACCACACGGCATGCCTCGCTAAGCCTGATTAAAGCCTGTCATTGCTGCCTAGTCTTGGAGGTATTTGTGTAGTAGAGCGCCAGATCAGAGGGATGAGTTTCTACTGTGGATCAGATTTATCTACTGTTAGAGCTGAACTGCTACTCTACTCTTACATGGGAGCATAAATCTAAATAGACACAGCATCTCCTAATTCAGTGTGGATACATTATCTCAAAAATGTACTTTTTATACAGTTTTATACACCTCATTCAAGAATTTCCTTGGTTTTATTATTGGCTACATTATAGATTATTATAGAAATTAGAGATATTATATCTATTGCTCTGATGACAGCTTTGCCCACACTTGGCATTTTTTCAATCAGATTTATAAGGTACCTGGAATGGTGTTTAATTAACAGGTGTTCATCATAAATAGTTTGTTAGTGGAATTTCTGGCCTTGTTCATATGTTTGGGATCATCAGTTGTGATGGCCGGGTTTGTACTCAGTCAGTAATCCTATTCCACTATAGGTCTACTCCACATTATGGCAAGAACCAATAAGTAAAAAGAAACAACAGTCCATCACAATCTTATTACAAAACATATTCTGGTTTATTTTTACGGCATAATGCGTTCCTTCATAATTTTGTTTGTTTTCAATACTAATCTACGATGTAGAAATACAAACAATGAAAAAACACTGAATAAGAGTGTGTGTCCAAACTCTTGACAGGTACTGTATACTTTTGTTGACTTATTTCTTTATTCATTCATTCATTTCAACCTTAAATGAAAAGTAGCTGCCCAATGGTCCAGAATAACTTGTAATTAAATCATGTTACATAAACAAACATTAAAATCAGTAACATCTTTCCATTCTCCTATAATGTTACCATCTCTGAGTGATGAGGTTTGTTCACAAGAACAATAAACAGTACAGTAAACAGCTGTGATCTGCTGTACTGTGGGATGTCCTGGACCTTTTCACAAAAGTCATGGTTTGTCATGTGAGGACCATGAAGGAAGGGATGACGTGAAGGCTTTGTTGAATTCTCTTAAGAGTCTCTCAAGTGTCAAGAGATGTTAAAGGTCACATTAGGCCAGTGGTGAAGGCCAGTATCAGCAGTATGTCTGACAGCCTCTCACGCGCTGGCCCTGCAATGTGATCTGCTTCATGTTTACATTTACCCCATATAGCACACTTTGCATTGTTGGCCTTCTATAGTTGCTTTTAACCCTTTAGTAGTTTAAAAAGCTTCTCGGTTATTTCTTGCTTGTGGCTGATTGACACAAATACACATATATACAGTAAAAATGGCATAATCGTTGCATAGAAAATCCATTCAAAGTTGTATTTATTGTGAATTAATGTGGATCAACGATGCGATGCCCTGCAATATGTGGAATATCCCTCACAACTTATTTTGCCTACAGTTCCAAACTAGCCAATCAACAGACTTATCATTAGCAAACAGCTATTTGTGTTTCTTCCTTACAAATGCACATCCTCTTAAGACGGACACACAAACAGCAACTGTGAAGGGTGTATTTACACACAATGCATAAATAGCCTGACAAACTGTGGTCCGAAGTTTCTTTTTTAACTTTATGTTCCTTTCTTTCAGGCCTCATCTTGCTTTAGAGTACAGCGGCAAAGTAAGTATATAGTGTTAATAGCTGATTTTGAAAAATATATCTTAATTATACTGTGAGCACCATGTTCATACAAACCCTTTGTCTTTCACAGGCCACTAAAATACACCAGCGGGCGTTTGGGAATGACCACCCCATCACAGCCAGGAGTCTGGAGCTACTGGCCACTGTCTATGCTGAAATTGGCAAGACAGAGTACTCAGGTAGCTGAACGACCTGCAGATTCAAAGAGATGCATTAGTGTTTTACCTAACTGTCGAATCTGAAATATAATGAATTTGATGAATTTGAATTTGAAAAGATAAATATATAAACTTTCCTGTTTTTAAGTAACTGGTTTCAATCAAAATGACAAATTAAATTAAATCCCATTTCAGTGAATTCAGTCTATTTACTGTAATCCAAAGACAATCCTATTGCACACAAATTGCATTCAAATTAAATGAGTTTTGTGTATGAAAGTCTGACTATACTCTACTTCATTTGACTAAATGTGTGGCATAACAGTATTACTGTAGGTTCAATCATAATTTTATCTTATGTTGTAAAGCTAAATAATAGATTTTGAGATCAATACATAATACTAATATCAAAATGATTGAAAACATATTGTATAATGTAGATAATGTTGTTATGCGATACCTGAACAAAAATTGGGTTTCTAATGACTTGATTCAAATGTGTACAATATTTTCATATTGATGAAGTATATGAAATACAAAGTTTCAACCACTCACCATTCAGCCCCAACAGTATACTAATCACAGGCCTGATCATCTGGCATCAACTGCTCCTGTTTCTTCACTGGTTCAAGCCTTCAGTTGGATTGGTTTGATATGCTTGAATGATTCATATATAGGCCACTGTACGGCATAACAATTAAAAAATACTCTGACGCTGATCATGTTCAGGGACTGGTGCTACATAGAAAGACTTATCAAGAGTGGTTTCATAGCCATGTTAAAATATTATCACCCCTTCAATAGGAAATTTGTCCCACAGTGCAGATACACAGTAAAAAAAAATCACTGAATAAGTAATCATGTACAGTTAGCATGCTTTCTCCATCCTCAGCTGTAACTGAAGTTTTATTTAGAAAAGGGTTTTCATAATTTTGACAGTTTGAGGCCAGGCCTTTCTTCCCTTTTTATTATTTCCCATGCAGGCAATAATGCCTCTTTAAATATCTGAAGGCTAGTGGAGAGTTGCATTACCTCCTTTATTTTTGTTGTGCTGTGAAGCATGCCAGGTGCCCCTCCATGTGGTTTTATACAGGATAAAAAATGTATACCGGATGTTCAGAACAGTAACTCAGCTACTGAGTCAGCTGCTTCAAGAAAGTGCTTTCAGCACAATCTGTCATCCAGTATGGCTCAGTGAAAAATGACGGTGAATTACACATTACGCAGGCTGTCCTGGTCATAAACTCAGAATAAACACGACCTAACTAAGGAATAGAATGGTTACCATTCCAAGATGCAGTCGATTCATTAAGTCATTTAAATTTTACTGTTGATAAATGCAGTTGATGACTTCCCATGGTGGATTTGTTGGAATTAAGGCGGACGTAGGTCAACTTGCTAGAGACAGCAAAGCACTTGTTATATAATGGAACAGCTACATTACTTGAATGCTGTGTTTTATATTAGACACTACAGGATGACCACTTTGTTTGTAAACGGCTTCATGGTCTTATTTCACGGGTTCGTTTGACAATTGTGAAACATCATCAGTGGATGAAAGTAAAACATTAAAGTAAATAGTTTGATGTTCATTTCACAGACTCCTTGGGTCAGTGTGTGTCAGCTCTGTCAAAGAGGTTTTCTGCCTACGAGTCGTATAGCAATACCCTCAACGGTTTCACCCACAGCCATAAGGACCGACACACCGAGCTCCGGCACAGGAAAGAATCACACTCATCGCCAGACACTCCAAAACCAAAGGTACTGATAAGAAATGTAATATTAGTTCATTTAATCCAAGGAGCAGCTTTGCATTCCAAGTGAGTGTTTCTCAATGTGATCATCATGACCTTCCTTCTACTCCAGCACATAAACGCCTCCATCCAGACATCAAGGACACTGGATACTAGATGTCCTAGAACCAGGAGATGGGATAGAGCCAGCTGTCTGGTTGTAATGATCAAAATGTTCTATTTTCTGACCTTTTATTGGCCTGTGTAATAATTTGTAGAGCACAAAGTGGTAAAAACATTTGCTGTGTTATGTTAGACTAGACCTAAAGATGCACATGGGCTGTCTATGGGTCAGTCTATAGAATGCAAAAATCTTTTTTAGGTATTTTGTTTCATCCTTGGTCATTAAAAAGCGCTGTTTATGTATTTATTTATTTATTTATTTATTAGATTTAATGAGAACATTAAAACTGGTAACAGACAACTGAAAGCACATCGAATTTAAGATAATTTATTCCAATTCAAATTAGAGACCTATTGGCCCCATTCACTGGGAAAACCTCGCGCTAAGAGTAGCTGTCAGTTATAAATAGTGTTAACAAAAGGAAAACTATAAAAGAAAGGAAAACAAATGGTTTGTAGGTGGTTTTGATTTGAGAGCAACAACGTATTCATGCACTGAGAGGAATCATTTCTTAATGCTGTCTTTAGGTCATCAACAGCAAGATCCCCACTTCCATCCTGAAGAGGACCAGTGTGGGCGGCAGTGAGTCAGACCCGAGCCACCGGCGGAAAACAGAGAGACGGGTTCGCTTCAGAGAACCAGAGATTATCGTACATGGTGAGAGCTTTATACGGGATTTAAAGACACACTGAGACTGTTAAATCCTTCCTCAAGTCGGTCACCTTAACCCCTACCCTGCAGGTTCCTCTGACCAGTCTTTTCAAGAGCAGCCTGCATCATTAAGAACCTGCACTTGAAGGAAATAAGTAAAGTGAATTAAAGATGCGGGAGGAAGCTGAAACACAGCTCCCTCTGTAGAGTGAAGTTAATGAATCACCCAGGTTTAACAACACACTAACATGCCAAAGTGATTTACATACTTGGTTAATTATGTATGCAAATGAGGCTCAATGCAGGCTGTGCCAACAATAGCTGAGAGACCGAGAGAGAATGTATTCCTGCAGTGTCCACAGTGATTTGTATGTATCTTCTTAGGGGATTCATGCACCTTTTAATGTCTATTATGTTGCTTCATTTTAATGATACTTGGAGAGCAATTTGACTATGTAATGATTGATTAAAGATTTTGTAATAGTAGCTACAGTTCATGTCTGTGGGCATATTTTTAAGCCCAGGAGCTCTAAAAGGCTTTATCCTATCATTCTGGATTTGCAGACATTCCATATAATGACTGTTTAGGAGGTGAGTGTATTGCAGAACTACTACCTTTTTGTTAACAAATTACTAATATGCATGAAAAATGACTCTAACACTCACAGATAGTTGTCCACTTATAGACTAGGCCCAACCCAGTTTCACAATAGGTGTTGCTCACTTGTATTTTGAAGCAGTAGCACTGCGTATAGAGAAAATCAGGTTAAAATGTTTGCAGTAATGGTATGTTGCATGGCTGGTCATCTCACATGAACACTTTCATCTCAGTTCACACAGCAGATTTTTTTTTTACTGAGTGCCTCCAGCACAAAATACAAGTGCTTGTGCTAGTATTGATGCTAGCATGAGTAAGCTGACAAGGATGGTTCAAGCCAAGGGTGGTCACACATTTTGATGTCAAAAAAACAATGGATGAGAAAGGAATAACATGGAATCGGATCTGACTGGTCAGACTGTGTTGCAACTTCAGAGATATTGGATATGAATTGGATTTAAAGCAAATGCATCTGACCGGAAAAAACAAATTGCAACTTATTTTACATTTCTGAGTGAATCTAGTGTATGGTTCATTACAAAGAGAGCTTCATTAGGCATAATTACATTCAGCACAGTGCAAATCATGAATCTGTGAACAAAAATCACAAAATTCATGTTTTTTTTTTTTTACATGGCACTGCTTGTTGTTTTTTGTTTCAATTTACCCCACAAAAAACAAAATATCATGATCCATACTGTGTATTGTGAAGACATCTTATAGTCTGTATTATGTTTGCCATATCGTCCACCCTTAACCATGAGCTGCCTGTCAGAACAAAGCTAAGACAAACCAATCTCAGCTTGTCACTGTTGTTTAGTCCTGGCTTCAGAAATTGTGTTGTGTTTTAAACAATGCTTTTCTATTTTGTTCAACATTACAGGAAGGAATATAGTGTGTTATATTGCTTATTATTCCATGTACTCCTTCAAAGTATGCCTGCAGACTGAATTGTGTCACTTGTATTGGATGAAAACAACCAGATTGGGAAAAAAAAACTTTGCCAAATTATCTGTCCAGGCTTGTCTATATTCAAATTATTTATTTTTGCTAGAGTAACCAAGATGTTTATTACATTCTCTTGATCTGTTTTTTCTTTGTCGTTTGTGATGTGCAGCATACGACTCCTCCCAGAGCCGGCCCCACCTGGCCCTGTTGACCTGCCTGTTCCTGCTGCTTTCAGCGCTGGGCTTAGCCCTATATTGCACTGACCGCCGGCGGCCCCACCGCACCTGTGAGGACCTGCAGGCAGCGCTGGCCGTCTACCTGCTGCAGCTCAAGCAAATCCTGTGGGGCTGCTGGATCTGGCTCACTATGCAGTGACCATGCCTAACCATCGGGGGCAACAGTGTTCTCCACCCATGCTCCCCGGGAAGGAACGCCAGCTGGTGGAGAATGTGGGAAGAGGGGACGTCAGAGAACTTGAAGCCGCCTGGGTTTTGGTGAATAGCACTTGGAAATGAGGCGCAATTTACGTGACCTCAAATAATGTTCTGAAAGGACGTTCGTCACCCACTCTAGATTATGAAAGGCCATGAACTTTTGCACACCATCTAAACATGGTGGTCTTATGCCCTTTATGATGGCTCAGTTGATGCCATACCCTCGTTTTTACTGAGAAGCATATAAATCTCCAACCTGTTATGGCTATTTATATGTTCTTTCAGCAGTCAAACCATATTTCATGTTTCTAATGCTGCTTGTTGCCCCTTATCCAAAGAATCCTTGCCTGGGAACCCCCGATCACTATATATGTGCAGTATGTACAAAGTATACTTTAGACAAAAATCAATATTTCATATTGAATTTCACGCCCACTTTATGAATTGCTCTACACATCTCAGTTACTCAATCACCATGTGCTAGTTTTTCATTGACTATCCAGTTTGTGATTGTCTATGTGCAATGCAAAAACAATTCTATTTATTTTACTATTACTCCAGTATGCTTTGAATACTGAAATATGCTTTGAGTACTGCATAGTTTCACATGTAAATAGAAAACAATTAGTGATTGTCACATAAGTAAGCCATGTTATAGCGCATAATATATTTGAATGTACTTGTAATCATGAATATGAAATGGAATGGCACAATAGCTCTATCTACATACCTACACTCACATCTCAGAAGAAGGACTATGATTCAACGTTAAGCACAAATCTTTCCATGTTTTGCATTCATTCAAAAGAGAAACAAAACTGTTTCATAACAAAGTTGGCCATATTTTATTTAATGCAATGCCAGACGTAGTCTATATGGGAAAAGGGCAAAGCCATTTTTAGTTTATTAAAATCTGGATTAAAAAAAAAGATTCTTTCTATACTCATGTCAGCTGAGTTGACTTTTATAAGAACCAGCTGCACCAACTTGGCATTAGTGTAACTATGATATGTTTACTTGTTTTACTATTTTTATATGTTTTTTCTAGCTATCCATTTTCTATAGTTATTATAATTTAGTTGATTTGTTTTTTTTACTGTTCTTCAATTCAGTATTTCATCTTTGATCTCTCTTTGTCGACATCAGCGGTGAACGGTTTTCTGTTATTTTGGAGAGGACACATGTTTTCAAATGTTTCAAGCCAAGGACATTGACCACTTACACATTACTTTAACTGTTAATACAACTAAACAGGTGTTCAGTACCAGCAAAAGTAAAAGTAATAACAATACATTCCCTTTCTGCTAATATTACCCTTGAAGCAATGAAATGAACTGAGAAGGGAATTTTAATGTATTATAAATATACATTTACACCATTGGTTTGTTCCTGAGCTAGACATGCATGTCCAGTCATTTGGAGATGCTAAATTGCCTTTAGGTGTATATGCACTGCAACATTTCAGCAACTTACCCAGGGCGTTTCTCTGCATTTCGCACTGTGACCCCAGAGACAGGCTCCAGCACAACCCTGGTTAAGTAAACGCTGTTCAGATAAGGTTTTTGTGATATTCACATACGCCTTTTGTGATATCACAAACAAACAGTAGATGTTTCCTTTCAAGAGGCCTTTTCGCAAAAATTACACTTACACAGAAAAACGTTAAATGACTTGTCCATTCAATACATTATTCAACAAGAATGGAATTTGGTGCCATCATGCTAATTAATCCCAAATACTTTTAATTAAGTATCAGGCTGATTAACATTTAGGGTCAGTTCCTATATCCCTAGGTTACATGTAGTGAAAAAATATATTTTAGATATATAAAAGTTACTCCAAACAAAATGAGTCCCCAATGGAAATCGTCTAAGCTTCCATTACTGTATATTTGGATAATTATAGCATTCTCACTGTGATGTGTGTGTTGCTGGGGCTGTACACATCAAATATTAAGACCCTTTAGTTACATTTGGATGTAATGCAGGTGTCGCACACAAACCGATACTGTAACAAACAGCAAATCAAAGCACTGTGAGACATTTGCTTGGAAGTACATGTCTGTTCAAATCACATTTAACGTTTGTATATAAGAACAACTGTAATGAGCATATGCTTATACGTAATGTTTAACATTATGTGTACAGCTTGAACTACATAAAACAAGATTGCCCATTGCATAGCACAATAGAAAGCCTGCTGTACAATGTGAACTGTTACATGGCAAAACTAGGATAAAAGGGAAAAATCTTCAAAATTGCTTGTACTTATAAAGCAATATGAAGCAGAACATATTAAACAGAACTGACTGTGGTGGGGCGCAGGGGTTAGTGCTGTTGCCTCACAGCAAGAAGGTCCTGGGTTCGACTCCCGGGTTGGGCGCAGGGTCTTTCT
>JBBMFX010000001.1:29482027-29514052 GCA_037832545.1 Rhabdalestes septentrionalis
GAGCACACTAAATTGCCCCTAGGTGTGATTGTGAGTGTGAATGTGTGTGAGTGTGTGGCCCTGCGACGTGCTGGTGAGTGTCCAGGGTGTACCCCGCCTTCGCCCGTAGTAACTGGGATAGACTCCAGTCCCTCCCCGACCCCGAGTGCGGGATAAAGGGGTAGAAATTGGATGGATGGATGGCTGTGGTGGTCTCTGAACATACAAACCTATAAAGCAATAATATCTCGTCAAACACAGCACATGTTCTCATTATGTTCAGAGTTTGTTTTACTTTGGTGGTTTGGTTATTTTTTTTCCCACATTTCATAAGAAATACTGTACATGGACACTTTCGATAGTAGTGCCTTTTAAAGATTCTCTCCTTTTCTTTTGTCAGTTGATATTATGTTGTAATGGATCATCAGTAAAAGTAATTGAATAAAGGTCACTGCAAACCAGAGGAACTCAGGAGTGCTGGCCCTTTTCTTGGTGTTGTTGCAGTAGTATGTCAACAACCTGACAAGGAATTATTCTGGGATATATTAGGCACCAAATGACCAGTCAGGCCTTAAAGTTGATGTGTTGGAAAATTGGCAAGTGTAAGGATCTGAGTGATTTTGACGAGGACCAAATTGTGTTGGCTAGACCTCTGGGTCTCTGGCTGCTCTAAAATGGCAGGTCCTGGGGGGTGTTCCTAGTATGCAGTAGTTAACCAACCAAAGTTTATCAGAGGAGGGATGCCCCAGGAAGCAGCTGCAGGCACACTGGGGATATGGGAAGCGAAGGCTTGCTATTATGTTGACAGTCAGGTACATGTGCGTTGCTGACCTGGGAAAGAGATGGATGCACTGTGGGAGGAAGGCAAGAGGCAACATGATGCTCTGGGTAACGTTCTGCTTTTTTTTTTTCTTTTGGATTGAGGAAAATTAGTTCAAGATGTTGATTGGGCCTCCAAATGATCCAGATTTCAGTCTCTTTGCGAATTTCTACATAAACGAATATCACCCATGGAGGCCCAACCCCACAACTTGTGCCAATGTCTTGATGCTTGATACCCCAGCACACCTGGGTAGATGGTTTTAATGATATGATTTATTTGTATATAGTTAGGACTAATAGTAACAAGGTTTAAGTGTACATACCAGTACTGATAGTTACAGGGTTTAGGTGTATATAACAGGACTGAAAGTAACAGGGTATAGGTGTATATAACAGGACTGATAGTAACAGGGTTTGGGTGTATATAAGAGTACTGGTAGTAAAAGGGTTTAGGATATATAACAGTACTGATAGTAACAGGGTATGGGTGTATATAACAGTACTGATAGTAACAGGGTTTAGGTGTATATAACAGTACTGATAGTAATAGGGTTTGGGTGTATATAACAGTACTGATAGTAACAGGGTTTGGGTGTATATAACAGTACTGATAGTAACAGGGTTTGGGTGTATATAACAGGACTGATAGTAACAGGGTTTGGGTGTATATAACAGTACTGGTAGTAAAAGGGTTTAGGATATATAACAGTACTGGTAGTAAAAGGGTTTAGGATATATAACAGTACTGATAGTAACAGGGTATGGGTGTATATAATAGGACTGATAGTAACAGGGTTTGTGTGTATATAACAGTACTGATAGTAACAGGGTTTGTGTGTATATAACAGGACTGATAGTAACAGGGCTTACGTTTGCAGTTTAATTCAGTCAATACTTCACTCACCATTAAACCATGGTGCCCATGTGGTCATGAGCATAATTTGTTATTATCTGTGGAAAATGGTAACAAGAAAACAAGGCTGCTGTGTTTAACTTGACAGCCCTGTCAATGATAAGGAACTATGAAAAATGAATTTTCCTCATCAAATCAGATGATGTGACTTCTGTTAGTGCCTTATGACTGAATATTATTAGAATACAGACACGTTTACAATTATTTATTTCTTAGGAATGTGGAAATTAGGATATTTCAATACTTTTTAAAATAATTTTGTTTTATTCAATTTAGTAGCGAATGATTTCAATTAAAGGCAATGGGGAACTAATTAATAATCAATGAAACCAATTAATCATTATTATATCATTATAAATTACTTCTAAACACCAGTTTAATTCATTTTACAAATATGCTTTTACCTTATGTAAGGGCTGCAAATTGCACTGTTTTGGGGAGTGATGATTTGTAGCACAGAAGTAAACACACAAGACACACAAGAGTAATTCACCACAAACTACCACCAAAAATAGAAAAAAAAAGGAGACGCTCTCATTTATGGACTGTATTTGATACAGGATAGAGATGACAAGTGTTTATATGGTTGTGTTGCAAACATACACGCAAATCAATAATCATGCGTTTACTAATTCAATAAACACATGGAATAAAAAATGTTCTATTAGGGTGTTGAAGTTTAAAATAAGTATTTGGCTGTTTTAATAGTTCAGACTGTAAACGCACACACACACCACAGTTTATTGCAGCATGCAGCAATTACTAAGGTGGCAAATACTGTCTTTCATACCACATGAACAAAAAGAGTGACACTATGCACTGTGCAACTGTATACTTTAGAAATTTTCCCATCTGAAAAACTGGTTGAGCGTCACGTTTTACTGATGCATCATTTTTTATTAACCTTCTTTATGAGGTCTTTAGTTTGGAAAAACCTCATTTTAGTGCATTCATTGACTTACTTCTTGTACGCTGAGCAATTATTACAGTTGTACAGTGCATCTTTTTTGTCTTCACATATGTAACTGTACATGAATGATTACATCATATATGCATACACACAGAGATAATAGCCGAGAGGTAAGAACAGAACCCGAGAAAATGACTTCAAATTATATTCGCTTAAATACTGTATACTTAAAACACTAAGTGAAATACTGTTTCTAATTAGTAGCTCAGATGTGTTTATCTTTAAGAGGGAAATGTGTTTCAGAATTCAAGCTTAATAGTAGAGTATACTGACTTCGAACCCACATTTCCAGGGTTATACAAGCTAGAGTAAAAGTACAACTAACTCAACAATTAGCTGGAAGTACATCTAGAGAAGAGCAGTATTTTCCCCTAAAGTTTAATAAACAAGGTTTACAATAATTCAGTAATACTATAGAGTTACTACAGCTTTACCATAGATAGCAGTCAGTTTTTAGTCCTTTAATTGGCATACTATGAAGTAAAAAGCTGTGGTAAGCTCTATTCTATGGTAATCTTAGGATTACACAATCCAGTGTATGTGAATGGCTTTTGCGTCACATCTCAATCATCGTGTGTTTGGTCATTTGGTCTGTTCTACTGCAGGGGAGGATTAAGAGGAGCAGTGGAGGAGATCAGATCATGCCACTTTTTTTATCCACAACGTCAGAGCAACGGCGTGATGAGCGGCCCAGCAGGAACTCTTTCTCATGGATAAGGCTATCCAGCATGTCCTCCTGCCTGTAGTTATGGTAGACCTTCAGGAAGGCCATGACTGTGATACCCAACCAGGACAACCATGCAGCCCACAGTCCAAACTAGAGGGTGAAGATTAGATAAGACAAACCTTTATTAGTCCCACAAGTAGGAAATTTGGACAGTACAGCAGAATGCAGCAGAAGTTTAAATTCAAAAACAATAGAATACATTAAATACTCTACCAACAGTACAGTATAAAATGTACACTATACAATCTAGAAATACTTATAAAATGTGTTTAATGAGCAGTTAGTAGCCATATATATTAGGGGTGGGTATTCTGATGTGATGATACAAAACTATCATGATACTTGAAAGTAAGAGGCATGTTACACAGAGGAGTATCTGCAGTCATCTTGGTGACTGTGACTTAATTTCCAAAGACTGCAAGAGATGATGCAAGAGAAAAAATGAGCTCTTTGGTAGATTTGAAACAATGGGCATTTTAAATATATTATCAAAATAATAAAAGAATATAAAATAAGTGAAAATCATTACTTGCCACTACTGCATTAATAAATGTGCCAATAAGGAAGGCAACACCGCACTATATGGATATATACAACACTCTATTGATTATTCTCCCACCTCTAATACATAATGTTACCAGCACTACAGTCTATCACTGATGTGGAAATACAACCTTGTACATCCATAATACAATAGGCTCTTAACATCAATGCATGTGAATGCAACACATTTCGTAAAATTTTAATGCTAATGGAATGGTATGGCACTTGTATATAATTTAACATGTTCAAAATCAACCTACTTGTGCAATTGCAAACTGGTCATAGAATGCGGAGTTGTCCAACCCCAGCTCCAGATCAGTGTCCTGTAAATCTTCACAGCTGGAGATGACAAAAAAGTTAACATTCTTGACAAATCAATATGCATGCAGATGCATGCAGAGCATTCTTAGAGAAATAGGCCAAGTAAGAATCTGTGCATGTCAAAATATTAATAAAATGTGCATAAAAATACTCTTGACACAATCTCATAATATTTTTAAAAGAAGTCTCTCTTCACCAGAGCACCGGTTCTGACTGTGAGTGAATTCATATTCATGCAGTTCTGTTCAGTGAAACATGGTGGAGCTTTAAGGTCACTGGACTGAACAGAATATGAGAGCCTGGGGCTTAATTACATTAAAATTGCTCAACTGCAAGAAGAAACAGGCTAATCAGGGGAGGATATTGGACGATCGACTGCCTTGTGGGTCCATATGTGCGCGTCTTTATGTGTTGTACTTTTGTAAACAGTGTCCACCTTCTCCAAACCCAGACATCCTGTAAAGCAAAGCGATCTGAATGGTTTGCTCACCTGCTGGGCATGCTGCCCCCTTCAGTAATGGCATCACACCACAGGTTGAAGCCAACACTCACAATGGTGCTCGACAGGAACACAGCAAACACCACAAACGAGCTAATCAGCAGGTTCAGGAAGGCATTGAAGATGGAGCTGCACAAATACAAAGGAAAAACACTATTACAAAGGTAATAATGAACGGATTCTTCTGGAAAGTTTCAACTCAATTAAAAATAAAAACTGACAATGAATGAGCACAAATAACTTCTTGCCTGGAATAAGCTTGGAATAAGTCTAGACTACTAACTGTTTAGAGCAAAGTAACCAGCAGGCCTGTGCAACAATCATCTGTTAAAAACAACACTGTCTTCTCAAGCATTTTACATAACGGTGCCAGTAACCTCACTGTATTCTGAGCGATGTGTCAGTCTGATGTCTGCTGCCAGCACATCTGCCATTAACAGAGCTGAAGAGCTGCATATTGATTAGGCCATGGCAGCTCATTTGGATGCTGAATGTGGAGATGGATTACTCAGCTCACTTTTCTGAATTCTGAACAGCCAAATAGCATTAGATAGCCCATTTTAATGTATTTTGAAACTTGGCCTGGCATTTATGCAACGTCTTATTACACTGGTATCATTCCTAGCTGAGTCTCCTATTCACAGGCTGATGCCAGCATCCCTGGCATCCCTGGCATCATGGTGCATGTGAGGGGCACAGAGGAAAACGGGCACTCACTCGTCGTGGCCTTTGCAGATGAAGAAGAGCAGCCTCCAGGCTTGAACGGCGGACAGGACGAGGGAAGCGATGCCCACGATAGTGATGAAGCTGCAGGAGGACGGGGGTCCCCACTCCTCTATGATGAACCTCTGCTTGGACACCGTGATGTTCTCGTTCTGCCACATCCCTCGCGTGAAAAGGAGGCATTTTCCTCGGAAATCCTCCGTGTTCTCCGAGAGGGGTACCACCGCGATGAAGCCGAAGACGAAGGCCAGAAAATACAAGATGCACTGCGCGAAAATGAAATTATCTTTGGCCATTTTCGCTCGGCTGCGGCTCCTCAACCCCGGAGTTCCGACAATGCGCATGCGCAGTAACGCTCTGCGGGCGGACCTACAGCACAGACGGGCCAGATGATGGAAGGCTCCAGGTACCAGCACACAGCACATTTAAGACCGTTTATCCAGAGGAAAATAATCTTTCCCAGCATCATCTTCAGCACAATATGATTTCCTTTTAACCCAGGCTTGCTGTGCTGTGATGATTCACCATAAAATGGTAAAGATGTGGAGCTCTATGTGTGGGTGTTGGTGATAGCAGGGTCAGGAATGGGAGGGATTTAGTGCATAAAGTAGATTTCATTTCAAAAGTAGCTGTAAATTCTACTTATTCTAGCAGATATTAAAGGTAAATATCGTGCAAATGCTATAAGCTGATGGGGGATCATTTCAAACCATTGTCAATGCTTCAAAGATTAAGTTCAAGGGAAAAACCTATTAAAACATTTTCAGTACATACATTCTTAATGGAAACGAAGTTGTTAAAATAGACTGTTTTTGATCAATTGTGAAGTGAAAATCTAAGGATTTACATTTATTCATCAAGAGCTTTGTAATATTCTAAGGAATATAGAGAAATAAAAAATAGAATTTAAATATTTTGGATATGCTGAGCAAATCTGTCAGTGTTGTTTTACTCAGTATAAAACTATATCACAGATATTTTAATAGAATACAACTACGTTTTAATACATATATAAGAGAGATTTGATTGCAAGAAACACTGGATGTCATTTTGCAAGACACACTGGACGTCAACAGTAATCTTTAGGGTAATATCACAGGCAAGTATATGGATTATCCATACCATATGGTTGGTTAAAGATTGTGCTTGGTTGGCTGCACAAATTATTTACAGAACATGTCATTCCAGGCCATGTATAGATTGCTGTGAATCATTATTGTATGTATGCCCCTCAATTTGTAATGCAGTAGTCCAGATAAAGCCCATAAATATTTTTGTCTACATATGAATTTCAGAAGGTCAGTCACACCCCTCACACACACACACAGGCACAAAAACATCCCAGGATGATGTGTGTTATCTTACATGCAGCCATGCCTAAAAAAACAGCATCTTGTGTTCACAGTACAAGGGAAGACAGAGCGACTAGCAAGTGCACCGGTGGATGCTGAAGCATCACGGAGCTCATCAATTTTTAATGGGCTAGATTAGCACCATCTCAACTAAACACACAGAGCCTTTTATAACACCAGGCTAAAAAGGCACATCTGGGAATGTGGGTCATACCCACTGGGTACTCATTAGGTCTTTAAGGCCTCAGCATGGAGCCACTCTTTTCTTTATCATTTTTTTGTCTCCTGTCAGAAAGAAAATAACTACAAGCCTAAATTAAGAAAAAGATATGTCCTTTCATATTCTCTGAGCTCTTGGACTGGTTTAATGATTTTGCTCATATAAATAATTAGTGAGAGTTGATTATGGATTGCAAGCGTGCTTCTGCCTGTGCTGCGCCCAAAGGGTCTGTCAATAGAAATAGCCAGGAGACTATCTAAAGCCAAAATGAGATTAAAAGGCAGCAGTGACCTGCAATCATTAAAATTGAAAAAAATCCCCAGTCCATTATCGCTCCTCCACTAAACTTGCTGTTGGCATTATGCATTCCATCAGGTAGCGTTCTCCTGGAATCCATTGAACCCAGATTGATCCATTAGATTGGCAGATAGAGAAGCATTACTGACCATCCAAGACAAGTCACTTCCAGTTCTGAAGAGTCCTTATGCCTTACACCAATTCAGTTGACACATGGCATTGCCCACAGTGATCTTAGGCTCCTTGTGCTGCTGTTTCTCCCAGGGGCAGTTTGGAAATCTGTACGCAATGATGCAACAGAGGACACCCACTTCAGGCTTCAGGTCTTGGGTGCCCCACTCTGTAAGTTGAGGTGGTAAACAGGTTCATGGCTAAGCTGTCGTTGCTCCTTGACACTCTCATTTCATTTCATTACATACAATTAAATGTTGGCTTGGGATGAAGTTTCATGAATGAACTCATACTTCCAGTTTTTTCCATGTATGGTGCATGGTCACGTGCTTGATTTAATAGATGTGGCTTAAACTCATTAATTAGGAGGGTGTCCATATACCACATAGTGTACAGTATATACTGCCATGCGAAAGTAGTCTTATTAGTTATTCAGTGATTTAGGTATTCGAGAGACCATCACTGCATCAATGGTGAACCAATGGAAGCTACGCACCTCCCAGACACTGATAAACAATACCTTTTGTTAAAAACATGCTGAGAGCAAGAGGGAGAATTTGGTTGAGAATGGAGTGAAAGCATGCCAGAAACTATTCAGCTAAAACAAGACAAAAATGTCTTATAGTAAGGCATGAACAAAAAACTAGAGCTTTTGGCAAAATTCAAAATACAATGTGTAACACAAACCTAACGTTGCCCATCCCTCAATAAACCCAACCGGGAAGTTTAGTTAACATTGGATGGATGGATGCAAAAAACAATGTCAGTCTACTAAGAAAAAACAGCTTCAGTCTACAAAGAAACTGAAACACGGAAGAAAATCACCTTTACTACGGACAGTGATCCCAAGCTCAAGGTCAAAGCAACAGGGTCAAAAAGGTCATCCTGAAATCTGGATCCCAGTCCACTCCGGAACCTGTTTGACAAATTGTGGTCCACAAGCATCATCCAACCAAAACAACCTGGAGCAAATCTGCCAGGAAGAATGGGTGAAACATTTCTCCCAAACTTTATGATTCTACCCAGGATTAGTCTGAAGGAGTGAAGAAATGTTTATAAATATTGCTGATGCAAATTTGCATTTAAAGCTTTAAGCACCATGGTCAGTGCACATCCACAGCACATTTCTCTGCACATTTATTTGCAATAATCACTGTTTATTTACTGTGCTTAATATGGCGGGGACAACAGTATAAACCACATAAATATGGAGATACAAATATAAACAAAAGAAAAAGTTTAGACACAATATGTAACACTTAACAATGAATAAAAATTATGCACTAAAATTGGCCAATAATTTAGATTTTTATTTTATATACATATAAGATCAATTGCAGATTAAAATAAATAAGTAAATGTAATATATTCCCCTCATTGCATGTAATATCCAACAATTTAGACACCACAGTAACACAACATGTAAAATATATCTTACTGTAAAAGGTAAACTTTCAGGTGTTGGGAGAACAAAGTCACAAAGTACAGGCTGCAGGTAATCTCAGAACTCAAACTGGGTTACTAACACTAATCTGGCACTAAACTCTTAAACTCCTTCTTTCTCTCTTATGCCCGTTTGAAGCATTTTCCTTTCTTGCCTCTTAGTCCTCTGTGTGCAGCTGATCCCTGCTCCAATGGATGAGATGCTACTTTACCTGATCCTCTTCTGCTAGATGACTCTTCTTTCACAGCCTAAAAGCACAGAGTTTTACCACATTAAGCCACAGTATTGTTCAATTATTAGTATCTGACAAAAATATTTTGTTTCCCTAAACATGTGAGTGCAAAAAATGAGTTCAGGACTTTTAATCTTAAATCTCCAAGAGCACCGGCATATAGTAAAATAACACTAAGAGGTTGAAGAAAAATGCCTATATTTGTAGTGTTAACCTTAAATATGCCCCCAGATACGCTCCCAAAACACTTTAATTTCATTCTAAACTCATCTTAATACATTACCCTGAAAGAAAATATAAACGTCGACCCATATTGGTACTATAGAATTTACATAAAACTCCCACAGTGCTACAATGTAAAATGCCAAACTTATCCTTGTATAGACTGTAATGTAATTCATGTACGCACGTTATGTAAGTAAAAACAGGGATTTAAGATGAACAAAACAAAAACATTTTTAAAAATATATTTATTGCACAAAAAAAGCTGCAACGTCCAGGTCTCATCTGCCACACCCCCTTGTGCTCATGCTGGTTGTTTATGTTTGGGCATGTTTGGGGTATTTCAGGTGCGTTTGATTGCCTTACTAACTGCTGTGCTCAAACATAAACAACCAGCACAAGGATGAGGGCATGGCGGACAAGGCCCGGAATTCACAAAAGCAAAGAAAAGAGGGGGGATATGTGTGGTTTCTGTTAACAATTATTAGTTCAGTTCTCAGAGAAAATCTGTGAGAGACTGAAGTTGCGACTGCGGGGGTTTACTCTATAGCAATTTTTTTCATTTCAGGCAATTTTCAGGAACAAATTTTCCCCAAGACTTTGTCCATTTCTGACGCCGAATATACAGCTTTAAATGAATATCTTACCTTTTTTACAGCTCTCCTGGCTAACTATCTTACATTAAAAAATAGTATAAAACAAGCAAATGTGTATTTCTAAGGAAGCGTTTGTTGAGATTTCATTAAATTTCCTCTGTATATGTGTGTGTGTCTATGAGTGTGAGTGTGTGTGTGTGTGTGTGTTACTGGGGTGAGAGCAGAAATATCCTGATCCCATTAATCTATGCCTGAGGTTATAGGACAATCAAACAGCAAATAGAGGCCATAATAAAATGGCTCTAATGGAGGCCATTTCTTTTCTAAAGCATTCTGACATTTCACAGCATCATGCAATCCCTTACACAGCAAGAGGCACAACAGATAAATGTTTGACTGTTTTCCCTTCATATCAAGCAAGAAATCCAGCTCTAAGTGACTCCATATTTCTCAACAATGTTCTCAACCAGAAGGAATTTAGAGGAATTAAACAAACATGAATTGAATGCACTATGACACATTACAGATAAGAGCCAGCATTTAAAAATCTTTCACATAATATAAAATCATTTGATATGTTACATGGGGTGTCTGGTGGCCTGGTGTTTTGGGAGTTACCCCTGCAATCAGAAGGCCGCTTGTTCAAATCCCTACCAGATACAAGTGCAGCCTCGATCACAACTGAGCCAGGGAGTCAGGATAAATGGGCAGATATTAAAGGCTAATATAGTTAAAGATTGACCAACTAAGTATCACAGTCCCAGTCCCTGAATACCACCTGGTTTGAGAAATATATTTGTAAAATGAATTAATTCTGTTATATTTTACATGCTAATGTAAAATGACTAAGGCTTTTAATGCAAACCTGTTAAATTATTATGTTTATTCAAGGTGAATTATCAAAACATGAAGCCAATACCACGATTTAGACATTGACTGACTTTAATCCTACAAGGAATGTCTATTCAGTGAATTTTCTTTTTAAATCCTCATGGTTCAGCACTGAAGCATTTAATGAGGTGATACTGGTCTAGTGCAGCACTCTACCTCCCCTGTATTCGAACAAATTTATCACGTTTTATTACCCTTAAGATAACTGTAAATGAACTGCCTACATTAAACAATCAACGGAGATTAAACAATTAAGTAATTGCCTGGATCCAGTATCATTAACTATGCAGCCGGTCACAGCAGAGTCTCATACTTGGATGAGATCATGCTGAACTACTTAGGTTCAGAACATCAATCCAACAGTGCCACAGTGTGGTCTAAAAGGAGTTCCACACACTTCCCACAGTCTCCTTAGCAAAGTTCACCTCAGAGAGAATGATTTTCTGGCTTGGCACTCATAACAGATAGAAATCAGCTGGTGTTACCTGTCTGTCTTCTTTTTTCCCTCCCTTATGCTTAGTCGAAGATTCCAAGGAGCTGACTGGTCCCCGGGACTGAGACCGTCCTAGAACGAGGGACGCCCCGTCCTCTGGGAAAAAAAAGATGCCACAGTAGATCAAAGCAAGAGATGATCCACTATATTATGAGAACATTTTCTGAAACAAAAATGTACAATTATCATAACATTTCATCATGATTATGGTATTATTCAAAAGTATTGTTGATACTGAGTACCACACTGAGTACATAGAGTTCTGGAAAAAAATAAGAGGTCACTGCAATTTGTTTTGAATTCAGCATCTCTATGAGTATGATAACCATTCAATACAAGATGCCAAATTCCTGCACAAGCACCTCTTTCTGCTTTGTGAGGGACTAATTACTGATCATCTGAATCAAATTTTATTCAATGAGGAAAAGTATAAAAACACAGCTGTAATCGACACTCTCCTCTCACAATGAGACCAGTTGAATGGCAAAACACAACTAGAAGAACATCAATGGTAATTATTGCCATTTTGATTAAGAGAGAACTAGAGATTTGATTTCTTTGAATTGTTCAAGTTCTGTGAACACTGTATCATTTCTCATAAATTGATGCTTAAAAAACAATATTTTTAGTTGGTATTAAGGAGAAATATTGTCAGCAGTTCTTAAAAATTTAAGGCTGTTCAGTTCGATTCTTGCATCTAAAAATATAAAACCTGAGAAACTGGACATTTTTGCAGTGGTCTCTTATTTTTTCAGACTTTTAAATGTTACATTAAAATGATTTCAAAACAATGCAAAGACTGAGTGCTCTTTTTTACATTATTACATTAGTTTACATTTACATGAATATATAATAATGCATATATTAAATACATTCATAATGTATTCATGTCAATTCCACTCAGTTTCATCATTTCAAAGTCAGTTCAGTTGAATTGCCACTTTTAGATCGATGAATTATAGCCCCCCAAAATCAGGCAGTAATTTAATTTGAATAGCAGGATAAAGCAAAACCTTTGACAGCAGGGACCTGCTCAATTGCAGGCAGCAGGCCAGTGGAGGCGCGTCTGGTCTCCAGGCCCTGCTTCCACCAGCTGCCCAGCTTGCAGTGGCCCACTGGGGCTGATGTGGTCCGGAAACACACAGCCTCACTGGGGGTTTTGTCTCTGGCATGATCCGAAGGGCTGAACTGAGTACTCCAGGAAGGACTGGTGCGAGGTGACGGGGATACTCCCAGGGGAATCTGGTGCTGATGGGTTGGGGATCCATGTCTCTTGGGGTTAGAATTTATCTGAAGTTCGGAGCTCCGGAGAGAAGCTAATGAATCTGGCTGGCTTTGTTCCCCTTCCTTGACTGAATCACCTCTCTTCTGGATCTGCCCCAGGAGGTCCAGCCTGCTCTCAAAAAGGGCACAGGAAGTCAAAATCTCTGGCTGGTCCATGGCATCCTGGGAATCACGACAGAATACCTCCAATTGCTTGTCTTCTACAGGAACAGAAAAGGCCCTCTGACCACAAAATCACACAGAAATTATTATTTTACACCCTGGAAACTTCATCCTTTTGAACAGATCCTTTTTAATACATTTATATAACCCAATTGTATCAAACTTTTCTGTAGGGTCTTTGTATATATATACTATATACTATATATATACTAAATCATTATAATAATTTAAATGAAATGATCCACACATCAGGAATTTCCTCCTTGAATTTGTGCATATGTTCTCTATGTAGCTTGTAGCTTCCCGCGGTGTGTTTATACTGCATGAATATGATTGCTAGATGTTTCCTGTTAGGAATTTGAGTCAAATAGTAAAAAAAAAAGAGTGCCTATGTGCTTTCCTTCCACTTTTCTTTGACCGTGATGTGAGGAAAAGCAAAGATGTGAAGCAGAAGAACTTATTATTTCATCAAGTTATTGACGTTGGTCTGCTTTTATTAATCGGTGCAAATTCCTGAACCGTATTTATGAGAGATGTAGCCTATCTGAAAAGCTTAATTTGTAGATTAAGCCTATATTTGAATCGATTCCTTTTATGTGTACTTTCCTGGTGGTCATTTTATTTTATTTTCCTCTTTATAATGTGTGTGTTATTCATATTTAAATATTCATCCTTATAAGAAAAAAATAATATAAGAAAAAGAAACTCTGAGTATGAGAAAACGAAGCTCTGAGGTGCCTTTGCTTGGCATTTTGCTTGGCACTCTTATCATGGCGATCTCTTAGATATTCCTAGGTCATTTCACTCAGTTAGTGATCGCATTTGAAGCTCAGAAAGACTAACAGAGACAAATAAACAAGTTAATGAGTATAAAAGCCAGTATAATTCCAGATTTTAATTCAATGTTTCTCAATTGCTGTGCCTGAAAATCGTGTACTTATGTGAGTGCACTGGAATTTAGAGCCTAGTGAGCACTGAGCACTCCCTTCTGTAGTGTACACTGCCGTGGGTAGGTATTGTTTTGCACGAAGCGGAAGTGACCGACTACAATTTGATCGTGATTCTCCAGCCCGCAAAAATATCTGCCAGATTTTGTTTACACAATGAATTTCCTCATGCTTTTATTTGTTTTTGTTTACCCCTACTACACCCCATGTAAAAACTATGTCACATCCAATGTCGACACAGTTGCCGCTTGGGATTGCACTGGTATTTCACTGTTGGCCGCCATTATTCAGCTCTGAAAACTTATTGAAAGTCCCTCCCCTTCCTAGGCAGGGGAGTCATTTTGATATAAAATGCCATCCATTTAGTGTGAGTAGTGTCCATCGTATCACACTGTGTTTTTTGGCCATTATTAGTGTACCATCTGCACACTTTCAGCGCACTTTGGCGATTAACATTTGGATGATTGTAACTGACTCAGCTAATTGATGATGTTAAGACATCCTTTAATTTTGTAGCATAAACTGTGTTTATATGTATGAACCGTAATCCATAATATGATTATATGTTAATAGAGAATTTGTTGGATAGTGTTGTGTTGGCCCACACCACAGCAACCCCTGCCACTGGCACACAAATTAACAGTTGAATCAGTCAGTGGATCCACTGAAACGAACAAGTGGGAAAAAAACGTGCTGCAGCTCACAGCAGATACAACTCACCATCAAAGGCTTCAGTTCCAGAAAACTACTAGTTTCTGAAGCTTCAGTGGAGATGGGCTCCTGACGATAAACAGTGTCAGCTCTCGGGTCAGGAGGTGAAAGACCAACCTCCTCAAACACATTTTCTGCTTTAATGATGTCCTCAGATACAACTTTGTCATAGACAGTTTTCTCTGTGAAAAGAAAGTGAGATTATGAAGTACCATCAGCCAACTTAGAATTTAATACATTTCTTGACTGGACATTTCCATATAAATACACTTGGCTTACCATAACCAAGCGTTAAGAAATTGTGATTGTCCACAGGGATCTCAGCGATGAAAGGGACTGCTTGATTGTCTTCATTACTGTAGCACTGAGGAGGGAGGTTAAATTTCTTTGACCTAAAAACAGTGAAACATAAATCATGACATGACAATCATGATACCTGTTTTATTACTATTATTGACATACATTTATATCTGCATTCTCAACTTATATCCAAAGCAGATTTTTGAAGGGCTCATGAGCGAAACATCTTGAGCTCAATGTTTATTAAAGTGGCCTATCAGAAAGCAAGCCTTTCATTTGGCAGTTCATATGATAATGACCATGGCTCTAAAAAGAAGATAATTATTGGGTACGCACTTTTTGTCTGAACATTGGAATGTACCAAGATACTGTAAATATTTAAGCCCAACAAAATATCTAAAAATAAGTGTTAAAATACCTTTTCTGTGTCTGTGTAATTTCTAACAGACTGTCGGTTGCTTCTGAATTGTTTCCTTCAACTGCAAATGTCGAGAATTCCTCCACACCTGCCGAATTAGAAACATTTATTTAAGCCACATACAAGTACAGGTAGGTAAGTGATCAATGTAGTAAATATCTAGTAATAAAAAATACAAAACAAGATGAAGTGATGAAGTGACTTAGACAGCACAAGCAATTAAACCGCATATGAGCAGGTAGACATACACTCATAGGCTTCCAGTTCAATCGCACTTTCTCTCCTCAGGCTTTTGAAGGATGTTGCTTCTGTGGTGCCATCTAGGGTCAGAGTGAGTTCAGGGCATTGGGTAATCAGGTTCTCAGGGGGCAACTGGCTGTCAACAGGCTCCTGGCGGTCCTCATTCCTAGGTAGAGCAAAAGGGTTCTGCAGAGGTAGGATGCTTCCACGTCTAGATGCAGTTTCACGTGTCACTGCAGGTGGTGTGGAGGGAGCAGGGGAGCTGGAGCATGTGGATGTCATGGCGTTTGGAGATGAAGAGTTGGAAGAGGCCACCAATGAAGATGCATGCACCTCCTTAGAAAAAATAAGGAAGTGGTTCATAAATGGATGAATGGATGTATGCAATGATCTAGGAAGCCATGAGTCAAGCGATCAATGTGACTACTTCATTAAGTACCCCCCATACACATTGAAGGTGTGAATATACAGTTTTAGACTCATCTTTTCCCATTAATAAGTTGCATCAGTCAGTTTTGAGCCATTCTGCTTTTCAAAATGGGAAGTCTTGCGGGGTGTTACTAATACGGTAAAGGGTGCCTACCAAAAGTGGCCCAAGAAAGGACAACCAGTATACTGTTTACTGGTTTATGTGTCCCTAAGGCTAGCCTGCCTGGTCTGGTCCCACAAAAGAGTTAGAGTAGCACAAATTGCTGAAAAAGTGACTGAAAGCTGTCACAACACATCATTGGTTGCTGCATGTGGGGATGCACAGCCACAGATCAATCAGAGTGCCCATGCTGACCTCTGTCCACTGCTGAGATCACTTATTATGAGCACAAAAGCATCTGGTCCATGGAGCTGGCAAAGCAGTGTGCTTCTCTGGGCAATATTCTAGTGGGAAATCTTGTGTCTTGGCATTCATGTTACTGTTACTTTGACATGTGTGACCTACCAAACCATATTGTTGAGCCCCTGCATGGCAATATTTCTTAATTGTGGCCTCATTTGGCAGAAAAATGTGTAAATATAAAATAAAATTTAAAAAAAGGAATACTTTGAGAAACTTGACAAAGACACCAGGGTATTGACTTCAAATTCTCCTGATCGTTATCCACTCAAGCACCCCTGGGATGTACTGGAAAAAAATAGTCATGTTCATGGGTTAGGGTTGGAACTAAATGGTGAAGAGCAGTAGATCACTGTGACCAGGACAGGGCACCTATATACCCTGGAGAAATATATGTCACAGTACTGTACCTGTGGCACTCCAGGCATGTCGTCCCCTAGCAGCTGCTGTACTGGTCGAGGTTCTTCGCGATGTAGGATGGGAGTAGGTGAGGAGGATACAGGATACATTTCATCACGAATGGCTTGATGTGACAGATTTTCATTCCTGTTCTCCTCTGCATTCTGAAGTGACTTCGGCCACACTACCACTTCCCTAAAAGGATTAGAAAATACACAGGAAATCATTTTTCTTTTTTCTCTCGCTCTCCTTACATTTTTTTCCTTTGTACCCACTTGAGTAACAATTATTAATGCACCACAAAATCTTTACCTTGTAGCTTTTTGCGGTGAATTAAGCTCAGTCACAGATTCCTTAAGAAGTGTGATCAAATCTCCAGGAGAAAGAGAGCTATTAATGAGACACTGGTACAGCAGTGCAGATAGTGGACGAGGAGATTGGCCTAAGAGTATTAAAGCACGTCGTGAGAAATTGAACTCAACTTAAACAAAGAATTCAGTGTAATCATTTTAAGTTTACTTTTCTTGCATTTCATTTACCAAATCAGCCCACCTTTTGCCTCTGGATTATTTCTTATGATCTTTAGACCAAGATTTTCTTGATTCATGCTCTCAGGTTGGCTTGCAGTTGGTTCTTCAGTTAAGTGAAGATGTACCATGTCCTGTAATATACAGACATAGGCCCATATGTACCGTTATATCATAATTGGGCAGTCTGTTTGAAGCTATATGCTCTATTTACTAGCTAATAATGACATAAATAACACAGTGCACATAATAACATAATATGTAACAGAACTAAACTTAGTAATGTAACACGTCATATATTTACTGAATACTGTGTTTATATAATAATAAAGTAATACCGTGTATAATATTAATAAAAATAAAAGTATACAACTCAGAGGAAAGCTATATGGCATATATCTATATCTCACCTTGCTTATAGTGGCCAGTGATTCCAGACAGAAACTGACTTTCTCACATTCATGAATGAAGTGTCTGAGCAGACAATTGTTTCCTGGTTGGCCTCTTCTTAGCAGCATCCAGGCCTCAGAAAAACATCTAAAGGCAAAAACGTTCAAATGACTCAAAGGGGAAAACATGAACAGCAATGTAATCAAAATTTCTACTTTTAGCACTAGATGTAACACTTCTGTCTATTAAGCTCACTCAGCAACGAGTCCCTATAAAATGTAGCTTTAGCACTTCGTATAAGGACTGTGCAGTCAGCAGGAGTCATTCTGATGTACTTGTTCTGTAGAAGCACATCCACACACAGTCTGGCATCTTGAATGCTCTCTATGGCTGGCGTTTTGTAGTAAAGGTACTTCAGGGCTGACCGTCTCTCTCCTTGCCTCAGCAAAGTCCTCAGAACGGCATAATGATAAAATGGCAGCAGTGGGGAACTGGCCTTCGGGCTCAAAAGCCTTTCCATTGAATCCTTTGGAGAAACAAAATTACATTTATAATATAATCCTGACCCAGCATGGAATAATCTTGAAGCAATATTCGTTTGCACGCCCATTCTTTTTCAGTTTCAGGAGTGACCTTTATTCACTGAATAGTAAGGGTATACTATTTTGAGGTTTTCAGTGTTAAAAGTATGATTGTAAGAAATATCACACTGATAGAAAGCCATGGTCCAGGAGCCAGAATCCATGGATCTGCGAAGAGAAGCTGGGTGAGATGCTAAAAGTGTGGCGGAAAGACTCCAGGAGGTCATCATTATAACGGAGGAAGTTGGACACATCCAGGACAAAGTACATTATCTGGAGATAAAATGTTAAGGAAGACCTTCCTCATTTAATGGGGGAAAACAGTAGTGAAACAAATGGAAACAGTTGTTCTTCATAGTTATATATATGTATATCACTTACACAGCAGATGTAAACTGATTGAATAATTTTATGCAATAAAGACAAACATTTATTTCTCTTAAACACAAAGAAAGTCAAAGCAGGATACAATAGCTTGGACAGAAGTTATGTCTATATGAGGGACCACCAACAGATTTAGGAGAGCTAGTAGAGAGGGTGGTGGGTACGTCTGGTAAGCGCAGTCTTCTGAGACCCATAGTGGCCCATGTTGTTTCTCCATGTGAGACACTATAGCCTGGATGAGGGAGCTCCATCTATACTTATCCTCCACATCACATCTAATAAGAGAGAGGCATATCAGCACCATCTTTTAAAAGTATTGGTTGATGTTTTCTACAGTGTTTCAATGGTGCACAAACCCTGAAGGCACAATGTTTGATGGGAACAACATTAAGCGATGTAACATAGAGCAACATGGAAAGCAAATTGTGGAAAATAGCGTCAATGTAGTAGACCAATACCGGAGATTCAAACATGCTCTTTTTTGGTTCCGGTCCATCTCTCGCCACATCTGAGAAATCTGCTTCAGTTCATGGGCATCTAAATGGAATAAAGCCACAAATTAATATGAAATAATATCACATGCAAGTAATAAACATATGTATACTCCACAAATGTGTATATGTATATATACATATTTACATACACAAAGAAAACAAATGCACAAAGCAAAAGAGGGGGTACTATCAGAACCATGAGAGCACAACCTCATGTGTTCTTCAACTTATACAATATGACACTGTAGAAAGTAAATGACAAAGTATAGAAACAGGCAGCACCAGATATATGCAATCGGTCATCAGTGTGTGGATACAAGTGTGGTGGAAAAAATGAAATGTGCTGTTATTAAATATAACAACATGGGTAAAACAAATTATCAACTAAATTTGAGTTCTTACAGACAATGTGAATATGTAAACATGTCAAATATACTGTATATATTCATACAGTATATTTTATATTGTACTTTTGTTTTCTTACTCATGTTTTTATTACTGAATTATACTGCATTTATATACAAATTATTATTTATGTACAAATCATTAATAGATTATCATATACTGACACTGACAAAAGATGGAATCTCTATTGTCTGAGTGGTGCAATACCTGGGTAATGTGGCAGAAGCCCAGTTGAACTCCACCACTGCACAAGTTGGCCCAGCGTGATATATTGCCTGAGTGTGTGCTGATCCTGATCTGAGCAGCCCCATCTGACCATGAAAACTACAGACAGAGGTTCAGCAAGAGGAGAGAATCATGTACAAAGTGCAAATCAGGAAACACTATGAGAAGAAGATTATTATTGCATGTTGCTTGTACTACAAGTACAATAATGCATAGGCATGTAATAGCATCAAATGTTCTTTGGTCTTAATAAGCTTTAAAGGCTGAAAAAGATAAGAATGAAGCCATGTAGACTTGTACCATGGAGCATTTTGTCCATAGTTGATGATCTTTCACACAGCTTTATGAAGGATGTAAAATGTGCGAAATACACTGCATCGACACAAGTATTGGGATGCCTGAACCAATTTTTATTTATTAAACAGGGATTTTAGTGACATGACATTCAAATACATAAACTTTAATATGCACTTAGTCCCCCCATTGTGAGCTATAGCAGCCTCCACTCTTATTGGATAACTTTCCATTAGAGTTTCTGTGGGAATTTGTCCTTCCACAAACTGTGTCTACACAGTTGGAAGAATGGCCAAAGTGTCTTGGTCTGCTGAAGCCATTCACTTGTAGGCCAAATTCTGAAAAAACCAGTAATTTTGCCATAGAGTGCATGTTTTGTGTTTTATTGCCATGTCTGGTTTATAAAAGTGCCTGATTTTGAGATTGTAAAAGAATGACAAAATGAAAAATTATGAAACTTACCAGCTTGTGTCTTTCCTAAGCAGACCAGTGACAGCAGGTTCTTCAGTTTCTGTGTCAGCAGATGGACTTTAGTGAAGGTGTTTTGGTCTAGGAACATCCACAGCCCCTCACACTGGCCAAAGCCTGGATCCAAAACGTGGCAGAAACAAATACTTTCAATTATTTCAGTTAAACCTACAATTGAAAGTTTGTGGACCCCAAATAATTTTCTTTATTTCAGCATAAATATTAGACCAAAAACATCATCAGAATTTCACATAAACCTTGAAAGCAGGTAAAAGAAACCCAATTACATAAATAAGACAATGTGGAATATGTTTATACAGGAATATGGAACATTCTAAAGTGTTCTCAAATTAAGAGGTAATAGTAAATGTTTTGTGGAATTCTCCTACTTACACAGAGTTAGCAACTCTTTCTTGGTGAGATGCACTGAGTGCTGAAGCCAGCAACTGAAATGGGTCAGGCTCTTCTCTGAAAAAAAAATTTGGCTGAATGAATTTAACTCACATTCGACTAAATTACATTTACCATTAACCTTAATCCAAAATCGAACATTGCTTTTAATTGTCTATTATACTGTGCAAATAATGTGAGACCACAGATGTTAATTAAGCAGAGAACATGATACTGTATCAAATGAAACACAAAGCAAAGTTATTGTCATATACTTCATGATTTTACCGGACTGAGCAACAACATACTGAAGTAGTCAAGTAAAGCCTTCTTGCCTTCAGTGGTGCGGTGTTGGAGCCAGTAGAAGATGCCCCTCACGTTGTTGTCTGTTAAAGCTTTGTTCCACAGGGCTTCTGTGTTCAGCAGCATCCTAGCACTGCACAGAGAATGTCCCAGTGCCTAAATGCCTGCAGGAGAAAGCCACTGGAGCTCAAACTAATGGATGTGTTCATCTACATCGCATTCCTATGACTAATTTGAAAAACACAACATAAATCCAAAGGCCTTTGCAGTTGTGCTCATATGATTCATTCAAAAACATGTGCATGTAAGCAATTAAAATGTCTTTATTTAGCATGGTTGGCAACAATCCCAAGGCATTTGAAGACTTTGAGCCTGAGAATATAAAAATAAAGTGGTATGATTTATTTTTAACTTTGATGCTGGTAAGAATGATGTGGCTCATAAATAGAGACACACCCTCCTATGGTTCAGCTCCTAATCTCCATCCATCTCAGGGGTTTAGTGTCCTGACTCTGACAGCTGCATGGTGTAGATGTAGAGGTGTTCGAGACTCACCAGTGAGAGCACCTTTCATTCCGTTTCCCATGAGCTGAGACCAGAGGCGTCTCCAGATCTGCTGACTGGGCCCCTGCGCGCGCTTTCCCTTGCCTCAATCCCCTCTAGGCTAGACTAATCCACTAATCTAGACCTCTGGATCCCATTGGCTATCTGAGAAGTGAGAGAGGGTGAGTGGTCTATACGTGACATTAAATGGAATATGCACATGACACAAAAGAGCTTAATGCATGAGGGAACATTTACACTGATAACCAGATGACATAAAAGCAACACAAGGCTTGGATGCCTGAAGCAGAGTGGAAACCGTCAGCTCGTACTTCTCAAAGAGGGAGTTTGTGCACGTGCCGATGGATCTTCAGTCTCAGTAACTGGGCGTATGACCCAATATGAGGAGCTCAAGGTTTCTTACAAGTCAGCCTTGGTGCTGTGCCTTTCAGATTTTTTCTTTGGATTAGTACACACTGAGGAGATTAGAATAGCATATACCGAGCTTTAATGCAGTCATTTTGGCTCGTGCACGATAAAACAGTGCGTCCGACTGTTTGTGTTTTTTAACACTCACAGATGCTCAGTTATGTAATGCTGGAATTGTTGAATGCTTTTATTTTTTGTGGACTGAGCATCATAAATCCCTTGACTCTGTGTAAAAAAGTATTTGCAAGTTTTTTTTTATGTTTCTGGCAGACTGTTTTTCTAGGCACAACTGGAAAAAGTACTGAAATAAACAATCTAATGGAAGCTTCAAGGGGAGGGTATCTGCCAGTGTGAATGTACTAGAGCCGAGCGCCGTAGCTCTGTCCGGTCATTCAGATCAACTGCCTCAGCTAACCAGTCTTTCTACTCACAAACGGCTCTTTATTGTACAAGTTTTTCCACAAATGTGGCCAATTGAATATCATCACTTACTGTTATTTTCAATAAAAGCCTAGTCTACCATTAAATAATAATTATATAGACGGACAGATAGACAAATCAATAGATGCTCTTCAGTCCAAAGCCACAGGCACTCACCCAAAACAGGTAACCTATCAAATAAATCCTAGATTTCGCACAAAACTATTGTTAGTAGTCGAATGTTCATAAAACTTACATCAAAGGAATTATTCTTTTTTTGATAATAGCATATTTTCTCCAGAATAAAGAGGGGAAAAAATTGAGTTCTTCAGTTTGGAGAGAGAATTATGAATTTCTAAAACAAATACCGGCACAAATGTAAAAAGGTCAATTAGTCTGCAGTTAAGAAAGTGCTTGCAGAATTGAACAAGCTTAAAAGGAAACATGGTCCCAACAAGAAAAGCTGTCAATGGAATCACTGGACAAGAAGGAAATCCAACATGAAGTGTGTCAGTAGATGCTGGTTATCCTCTGTCAGCTGCGAATAATATTTGGTGTAAGTACAAATGAACGGGCAGGTTATAGGAGAGACGTTGAAGGTCGAGGATAGAAGACTCAAAGCATTATTCCTTGAAAATGAAAATACACAACAAACTGACAAAAAAACAGAAATTAGTCAGAAACGATGTTTGTGACAGGGCTGTAAGAATTTGACTGAATGGAATTAGATTACAATGAGCGCTAAATTAAAACCAGAATGTTTAACTTCAATCCAAGTGTACAGTGGGGTAAAAAGAAGCAATAGCAGAGTGTGGATAAATGGATGAATATCATCATTTTTCAGGAACATAGTGCATCTCCCCACAGAGAAAGGGTGTTAAAGAAGCTTATCTTTAGGAAATTCAGTGACATGACATGCAGATTATAATCAGGCAGAATTTATTATTTTAATTTTAAAATGGTCTATACTGTGAAACTGATTTGAGGAAGTTGGAACCAGCTTGATAGAATAAATGTTTTTTTTATCACTGCAGTCTCAAGGATTCAGATCAAGGTGCTGCAGGCACTTATTGTGATTTATTTTGCAATGGAAAAATAATAATGTTATAATAATATGATCTGTGGTTTACTGTTGTTCTATGATTCATTTTAAAAAGTAAAAAGTCTGGGTGAACATCCTCGAAATGTGGTGATTCCATCATTTTTTACCAGTGGTTGAATATGGCATTCAACTGCCTTCTCAACTTTCTGGATTCCAGTCTCACCATCAACCTACATGAGACCACCTTATGCTGATGCAATCAGAAGCAGGGATCTGGGAAGCTCATCCTATGGGCTAGTGCAGTTTTATCCTTTCTACTGAATGCATTAATGCATGGTTAAGATTAACTCCAGCCAGAGAGAGATACATTTATGAAATTGCTTGTGGCAAAAACACCAAGTGCTGAGAGATTTTTTTTCAAACCATATGAATGAATGTATGAAGAACCTAAAATGTCATGTGGCTATTCATGTTTCTATAGCTTGGTGGTAATTATGTTCATCTCACACGCGAAAGGTCCCCGGTTTGAAATCAGGCAGACAGTCTTGTGTCTCGGGGCGGCTGGTGGCCTGATGATTAAATAGTTGTGATCAGAAGTTTGTGGGTTTGAATCCCAGGACTACTAGTGTTACCACTTACGTCCTCTTGAGTAAGATATCATCCTCACAGACTGCTTCCCAGGTACTGCGTCACTGGCAACCCACTGCTTCACTTGGTGAATTCATTAAATGCAGAAAAAGAATTTCATACTGTGTGCTGTGGTGTGTTCCCATGTGACTATAAGGGGTCATTTATTAAGTCTATAATCAACACATTCATATAGTCTATAAAAGTATTAACAGAGCACAGGAAGACACAGAGCATTTCCTTCCCTCCTAGTAACATTACTCTTAATCACTCTCTCTCTCTCTTTTACATACACAATAGTCCATCAGTGAGATTTGTATAGGTGGCAGAAGGTACTCTTCCAAATCCAACTGGGCTGATTACTGATTACAGGAGGATTACAGGGGAGGTCAGAGCTGGGTTGTCTTCAACACACACATGCCACCTTTTTCTGACCCAACACCACAGGAGCATATTGTTGCATGCTAAAAGTGAGCATATCTGGTGCTGAGAAGGAGAGCAATACGCTGAAATGGGGCACTATGGGGCAAAGTGTTAAGCGGAGAGTCCAGAGGTGCTGGGTGAGTATTAAACTATTTACCGTCTCCCCTAATTCTACAGGGATTATCTCCATTCATTGTGTCTGGCTAAGCACAGAGATGTGTGCCTGGGAGAGAAGGTGAGCTGTGTTTTGTCTGCTTTTTGGGCAAATAAGTAATAAATAGGTTTGACATCTAAAGTGTATTGATAAAGGCTATAGTTATATTAAACAGAGAGACTGTTTGTTAACAGTTGTAAAATGTCTAATACACTCTTTAGTAGTGAGTACTGAGTTAAATTCAATATGAGTATATTAAAACTTTTCAGTCATGTATAAATTAGTTGGAAATCTGTGTGCAATTATTGCAGCTTTTCATTTTTTAGGCATGCAGATTGTTCCAGTCATAAGTTCTTACTGCTGTCTGGCACAGAAAATTGTTACCTAGACACAGCTTATGTGTATGTAAACATGCAACTAACTCACACATTGGTTTCTGTGTATCTCTCTTGGGCCTGTTACAGGAAAACCAGTCCAGTATCTATTTGAAGCCCTCAGATGACAGATTCAGCTGCATATTCCCAAAAGGCCATAAAATGCTTTTGGGAATTCATGGTGTACCTGGTTTTCGAGCCCTACTTCGTCACTGAGAATACAGACACTAGAAAGAAATTAACTATTGCAACACAAGCATTGATGGGAACTTCAAATTCTATTAGGTTATTTTCAATCATTTCATCTTAAGGTTCCTGGTTCCTGAGTTTCAGACCTTCCTAACAACTTGTGCACTTTTACTTTGCAAGACAACGGATTTCACCTGTTTCCTCCGTCCCACAATCTTTTCTCCCCCCTACCATCCAGCCTACCAATTTTCACTTGTCTTTATACTCAGCACTGCCAGTTTACTGAAGCTGGATAGCTGAGAGGTGGGCAAAAATGGCTGTTCTACGGTTGAAGTTTACCAAGAGCCAGAGGGACAAGCTGGCCCAGGTGCTCTGGTTGCTGAACTGGGTCTCAGTAGTGACCGGGATCATTCTCTTCAGTCTGGGCCTTTTCCTCAAGGTGGAAATCAACAAAAGGAGGGAGCTCATGGCCGAACGGGAGATCCACTCCGTGCCAAACATGCTTATCGCCGTGGGGCTGATTGCTTGCCTAATCAACTTCCTAGGAGGGAAGATCTGTTATGACTGTGTGGACACCAATAAGTTCTTGCGCTGGAAGCTAGTGATGCTACCCTACATCATTTGCACGTTCTTCTTCACCCTGTGTGTGCTGGTTGGTGCACTAATGTGCTACAGCATGCACGGGGAGCTGGAGGAATCACTGGCACTGGGACTACAGGATGCCATGCGCTACTATAAAGACACAGACACACCAGGCCGCTGTTTCCTGAAGCGCACCGTTGACCAGCTACAGATCCAGTTCCAGTGCTGCGGGAATAAGGGCTACAGAGACTGGTTCCAGATCCAGTGGATTAGCAACCGCTACTTGGACATGTCCAAGCGAGAGGTGCAAGAGTAAGTAGCCCTACCCATTCACAATTAGGTGGTAAGTAATGTTAATTCAGTTTGTGGCAGAGCTAGGGAACGTACGAGGATAACTGGTTAAATGTTGAGACGCAAATGTATTGTTGCAACTCCCGCCCCCAACAACATAATTTGGGATTACTCTCTAAACATTACAGTTTCTTCCATCAAATTCTGGTATGATTTTGCTCATTCAAAAACAACTTCATTAGCTGCAAACAGCTTAATTAAATGAGAGTTTGATGTAGGGATGAATTGTTTTACAGGTTTCAGGAAATAAAACACCAAAACTTGCAGCACTGATTTTAGAAAGTGAACTTTAGATGACATCCACTGATGAAACACCTCTTTATTTTTATTTTTTTAGCCGTTTACGAAGTAACGTAGAAGGAAAGTACCTGATGGATGGTGTACCATTCAGCTGCTGTAACGTCAACTCACCTCGGCCCTGCATTCAGTATCAGCTCACCAACAACTCCGCCCACTTTAACTACGACCACAAAACCGACGACCTCAACTTATGGAAAAGAGGCTGTCACCAGGCCCTGGTGGAGTACTACACCAACATAATGCACTCTATTGGCCTCACAGTGCTCCTCATCTGGCTCTTTGAGGTTGGCACTTGCCTTATTTAGCACTTGGGTGTTTTGTGGTTATTTACCAAACAAACTACTATTGTTTAAATTCTGCTTTGTGAAGGAAAATATATGAGAACATAAGCAAGTAGATGTTTGTCATTTCAATAATATGCACAGTGAAATGAAACAAAGAACAAAAAAGAACATCGTTAGACTACAGGTGCAGAGTCCTGTTTTACCTGCACCTGTGGTGGTTATTTGTTCTTTGTGTGGCCTAGTGGTCTTAAAGAAAATTTAATTAAACTGTGTCCTGTCTATTAACTAATCCCACCTCAAGTTTCTGCCTTGCACTCTATAGTCTTCGCTCAGCCTTAGGCATTTCTCAGTTGTCAGTCAAATCCTATGAAGCAGGCAGAAGTTAAAGGAGTTACAAGCAGCCATACCAAAACACACTCATCCATCAGTGTCTATTACAGAAATATGTTTTTCTCTCACATTGTCAGACACAGTTTCTCATGCAGCCTCCTCTAATTTTTCTTCTTCTTCATTTTTCTCTTGCCGCACAGCTGTCTGTTCTTACTGGTGTCCGTTACCTGCAAACAGCCATGGAAAACGTCCTGAGGCAAGGAGACCCTGAGTCAGAATCAGATGGATGGTTGTTAGAGAACAGCTTTGCAGAGACTGCACGCTCAAACTTCAACATAATCAAAAGCCTGGGAAAGTGCAATCAGATCGACACGGCAGATAACGGAGATCCCAACATTGACAGACCGTGCACGGCTCACTACGGTCCTGACAACGTGCCTCCAAAGCAAATGCCCATGGCCAGCTGACCGGATCCCAGGTTCTTTCTGTGGGCTTGGTCAAACTGAAAGGACATTACCAAACTCCATTAACCTGCAAGGGTTTCTCAATTGTTCTCCAACTGTCCCACGAACAGGGGAGTGTTAAACCTCTGATGACTGGGACAATATGCAAATACTAGAATATAAATGTATAAGACTTAGAATTCAAATGAACGGGTCACATGAGAAGACATTTTATCACTGACAGAAGAGGAAAGTTACTCTGTAATATGTCTCCATAGAAATAAGAGGGTATAGTTTCATTAAATCTAATGTGAAATAGAACATCATGCACAATGCAAGGCCTTGATCATACACACAATGTCTTAAAATCACTGTGACCACACTGCAATGTGATTTTGACAATGCCAAGACCAAAACCCTTCACTTTAGATTTTAGGAGTTGTTTTGGAGTGAACATTATTTGGCTGTGAAAATTCAACCAGCAAATATAAGAAGAGTAAACTGTGTTCATCTTCAAGCTTGTGCCTGCTCCTTACCATCTGCCTCTAATACCTCTTTTTGATCCAAGACTGAAAATTATACCGGAGTATGAAACGCAATGTAACTTACAAATGTCTTTTTCTTTTTTAAATAAAAGTTCAATGTTCCCAAGGTCCCTTGGCAGAAATCTGAAATATTGACAGCTGTGGAACTTGCTTCCCCCCTTATTTCAAAAAAAGGAAGCAATGTGTATAACACCCACATATCATGAAAGTAGAGGGGATCAGTTATAAAAAGTATAAAAAATATAGGAAACAGACCTGAGAGGGCGAAGTTTGGCAGAAGTGCTCGTATGCCACAAAACACTCAAGTCTAATTTCTCCAAATTCAAGAACTCTAATACAGCACAGTTTCAGACATGCATCAAGGTTAAACTGTATATTGAACTGTAGGAAAAACAAGTAGCACTGTCTTCTTAACCTAGGTGTCTCGCTTGCATGCTTCAACTGTTCCTGACGGTCACTTTCTCAGGTGGAAACAAGACACGCATGCAGGCAACAGAATGCCAACTTTTCAAAAGTAGCAAAAGAACTTCAAGTTTAATATCAAGCACTTTAAATAAACCTTGTCTGTCTATTTTCAAAAACTTCCAAGCCTTCTTGAAAATAGTGTTTGCTACATGTAATATTTACTATACGTTTTGCTTACCGTTGGAACATAACCCTCCAAATGATACATTTACAGGAGAATCATTTTTAATATTGAATGAAAGTTAATAAAACAAGAACCGTTTGTTAGACATAAAGTACCAGTTGGTTTTATTCAGACAGCAACGATCAGAAAGTCGTGGGTTCGACTCCCAAGACTGTTAGGCATATCTGAGGAACCTTTGAGCAAGTTACCATCCCCACGCTCTGTGTTCCTGGCTGCCCGTTGCTTCACTTGCTAAATGGAATGAATGCAGAGGAGGAGTGTTTTATTATGTAAATGTTGTTTTGTGACTCACTAAACTAAGCTTTTTGAGGACTAGCTAGTGCTTTGTGGTGACATTTTCACTTGGATTTGTGTATGAAATTCAAACATCTATTTCGAGTGATCCATGAATATGAGTAATCTTCATTTCTTAAAAGCATTCCTACTGAAACATAAAGGCGTCATTAGTGAAGACATAGTTTTCATTACAGTATTTTATTTTGTCAGGCAAGATGATTTCCAGCACTGTTCAGCAATGCGGCTGCAACATTTCTGATGTGAAAGTGTGATAAAGTAGGAGATACAAATTGTACAAAACAGTAATGACGTTAACAATAATTAGTGAAGTCGAGGCTCAAGTTGGACTGACACTGATGAAAATGGTTGATTTTTTTTTTTGCCTACCTAAACAGTCATGTTTTATAGACTCATGATTATAAGTTTGTTACTAATTGTGAGTTAGTAACCAATGTGTTCTTATAGTTTTCCTTTAGTAAAATAAGATTAATCTTTTCGACCACCAATGTTTTATGAACAAGTGAAAAACAGCTAGGAGGTATACAATTTAACTGGCAAAATAACTTGCTAATCCTGAAAGAATGACACCATTATATTTAAGGGGTCTTTGTATAATATATTCATATATTGGTATAATATATTCACATTGATACAGTTTTTCCACACACTAAAGAGAAAAGGCGACAAGTCCATGAATGAGGAGGGCAGGATAGCTGGGCTAGCATTTAACAAGTGCAAAAAGAACAGAAAATAGTTTCTGAAAGAAAAAAAAAGTGCGTATACATGTAAGACAATCTAATCCTGCCTCACTTTAATACTCCGAAAACAACGCATAAACACTGAACTGCCTAAACGTGGAAATACTTCAAGCGGAGGAAATGAAAATAAAGCTAAATGTGTTTTTACATCTTTTTTTCTTGCTTCACTATGATAAGCTTGTACAGGCCACATGAGTCCTCAAACAGAAAAAAAGAAGAAATTAAATGGACAGACCAAACCTACATCCCACCCTCCTACATATCCTGTGTCACTACCACTTCAGTTCAGCTACTCTTTACTGAATCAGAGGAAATCTGACTGACTAAAAGACCTGAAGGGTTGTAGGATACTGTGGTTCTCCCTGAAGTCTGGCAGCACTGTTCCAGCTCTCGTTACCCTCCACACAGACCTGAGCTCACAGCATCTGCCACTCGAAGGCAAACATGACATTCAGCACTTCCAAGCTGCGGGCAATCTCATCAAGGATGCAGTGCTGCTGCCACAACTGGTGCAGCTTCTTATAGCGCTCAGGACACAGGTGCAGAGGATTCCCACGTCTGTCAAAACACAGATAACCAAGTGAAGATAAATCTTTATTAGCTCCACAGGTGGGAAATCTGCATTACCACACTAGGAAGTTGACAGTACAAAGGTAATTAGAAAATTAACAACAGACCAATCATGTCTAATAAACATATTGTACAGCATATTTCATTGAATATTTATGGGAAAAGACTGTGAGCATTTCTAATTGCACTTACCCTAGCTGAGGGTCTGTCTCCCCATAGTCATCGAGATAAGGGGCTGGATATGTGCTTCCTCTTGTCCTACTGGCCATCAAAACAATTTCACACTCTCTCACCCTGTAAATAAGACACAAGCAGGCATAAGTAACAAAATGTATTTCCTCCTCGCATGTAGAATAAGTACCTATGCTACAAAAAAAACCCAGATACATTATCTAATATATCTGATTTATTTCTAAGCCTGGTCTTTAAATATGGCCTCTTAAGGTGATATGTAGTTAAATCAGAGACTTTCCCAATTTTATTTTCTATAAATATGCATTTCCTCCATGCTGTTTTATCTGGGTAAGCCATTTGTCGTCATTGTTCTTGGCAGCAGCAGGGTGCTCCACAGAAACCCATTCAAGACTGTTTCCATGCATGCTCACCTAAGGAACATGCCCACACCGGCCCCACAGGAGGCAGCATGGGCTGTGCAGGCGCCCACATCCTCCCCATCCAGCTGGACCTGACAACAAGGGCTCTGAGAGCACAGCATGGCTCCACAGAACAGACACAGTGTTGGGTGCTTCCGCTCATCATCTGATGACTTTGGACACCTGGTAAAGACAGAAAGATGTCAGCTGTAATTTTACTATTCATATAATTCAATAAGGATTAATCCTTGAAACAACCACACTTACTTAAAATGACTGGCCTGGTTGAGCAGCACGCTGTAATCATCAGGAAGTGCAATCAGCCTGTTTCTCTTTCGTGGATACCTGTGAATATTTATTTTTTTAAATATTGAAGTATTAACCTAAAAAAAATTAATGCTATTAAAGTAGTCTAAATATTTGCTTACCTAACAATGGTTGATTGTACTTTCAGGCCTTTTGATATGGCTTCATTTCCACACCACCTGAGTCACAGACACAAGTCATTACAAATAATGGAGATTTGGAAAACAATTATCTGAAAAGACCAGGTTTATAAATATAGCAGATAATATGTACATAATATAATAACCCCCAGGAAACACCCTTCAGTGTTTTACCTCTGTATTAGGGGGGTTACGGCATCTGTGTGATCTTGGAAGAGCTGGAACAGGTTGCAGGGCAAAGCAAGGTAACTGCACAGCACAGGCAACTGACTGTCAAAGAACTCTGAAGATTAAAAAAGAAACAAAATGATAGAGCTTTTTCCCCCATTAGACATCTCCTACTTTAATATCGTTATAAATATAATTTAGTCACTGCATCTGGCAATGATCAGACAAACATTAAATCCACATAGTAGGACCCACTTGTGCCACCAAAACATCAATGACTGCTCTAGGAATGGACTAAAAAAAAAAACACCATTACATTGAATATAATATATGATTTCTAACATACATTATATATATATATAT
>JBBMFX010000001.1:29547231-29558928 GCA_037832545.1 Rhabdalestes septentrionalis
AAGAGTAGATTACACACACACACACATTACAAGGCTAGGCTGTTGTAATGAATTTGATCATGTTCCACAAACCTGGCACGCCAGCATCTTAGCACAAAGCATACTCACTTGAGGTTTTCATACATTTAAAAAAAATGTCTAAAAGTCTCGTCTCATCTCGTTCTCGTGAACTCAGTCTCGTGTCTCGTCTCATCTCATCTCGTGGGAAAAGCGTCTCGTCACACACATTTAATTCCTTTTGTAGGTCTGTATAAATAATTTAAAAATGCACATCAATGAGCCATAACATTAAAATGGCGTACTTAGCTATAGCAACTTAGGTGATATCTAGCCACAGACACATGAATGTCAGCACCCAAGGTTTCCCAGCCAAACATTGCTCAGATCATCACAATACATTTGCTGGCTGGAATTCCTCCCATAGTGCATCATGGTGCCTTCTCTTCCAAAGGTAAGCAACACACATGCACCTGACGGTTTCTATCGTGTAAAAGAAAGCATGATTCAGCGGATTGGGGCACATTGTTGCTCCATTGCTCCATGGATTGGCTCTGATGTTCACATTATAGGAACATAGCTGTTGGATGAGTCAGCATGGGCACTCTGACTGGTCTGTGGAAACTGTGATGCACTGTGATGCACTCTATAACCAGTTTTAAACTTAAGTTCTTTTGTGCCTTGGGCACTCATGTCCTTTCTTGGACCATTTTGATCGGTACTAACCCAGCTTCCACTTGCCGCTGTGACAACATAATCAGTGCTATTCATCTTATACGTCAGTGGTCTTAATGTTTTGGCTGATCCGTGTATATTTATTAGGTTTTATTGTTTTATATAGAAAAAAATTTCATGGAATGCTAATTGGTTACCAGTGAAGCTAAAAAATGCTAAGCAACTAGAATTTGTAGTTTTAATTTTGCTGACTAAATAGTAACTAAATAGATGATTTATAAAAAGATAGCAAAAAAAAGCAATACCTTGATTATCCCCAAATATCTTGTCCAGTCAGTGGCAGACTATTTCAGTCTAAATTTATTGCACCCTATTGCATCTATCCAGTGTGAATTGTTTTTTTACATTTTTATTGCCTCTGCCCACAGCAGGTGCTTAATGTGTCTGCTGAGTCGCTGACTGAGACGCTGCTACTGGACAGCCACGTCTCTCCTGCAGCTAGTGAGACAGAATCTTCCCCCGCAGCCCCGGCTGTGTGCAGTCAGTCCGATGCACTCTCCGCACTCTCCGAATGTGGTGGGATGCCCACCCCGGCACATTCTGGATCCGAGCACAGTGACATGCTGTCCTCGCCTCCCATCCTCCAGTGCTCTGGGAGCACGCCTTCCACGATGTTCCCTACTCCTCCACTCTCAGACAGACAGCCCACCACCTCCTCTGCATTCATGACTCTCAGTGCAAACTCGCAGTGTCAAGAGGAATCTGTGCTGTGTCTGAGCCCACCTTCTGCACCGGAGAAGATGTGCGCTTCTGAACAACAGCCTTTACCCATCCATGCTTCTGCTGGCCTTAGTGCAGCCATGGAGCCTGGCCTTAATGGAGCCCAACATCACATGAAGCAAAGCAGTAAGTATAACGAACCTCTGGCCTCCATCCTTGCTTCTTGATTTTGCACATCTCACATTTTGGTCACTTATCCCTCCTTTTCACTTAAATCCAGTGCACCTAATACAGCCCATCTAAAGACATTTTCAATAGAATCTAGACTTTTTATAGAATCTAGACTAGCTGTATATATATATTTACCTTAGATTTGATCAAATAATTGTATCTTTTTCACCTGCAAAAGAACTCAGAACCTGTGTGGTGGCCGACCATGACCTCGTCTCACCAGATCTTCTGGACGGCCATGAGGCTGTTTCATCACAGGACACGCAAATTAAGACCACTGTCCACGTGAAGATACAAGTGAGCAGATATTATTCAATAATGAATGAGATCCTGAAGAACCTGTGTGACAAATCGAAATAGGAGTAAAAGTTACCTTAACATTTCATGAAGTTTTCCATTCTTCTGTGCTGTTCTAGGTGCCGCCTGTTAGTGTGAAGGGACGAGAAATACTCACCCCAGCGATGAAGCAACTCAGGTCAGCAAACATCTACTAACATTATCATAGAAGACATCACTGTTTGTGATTCAAATGGGACCAACAACTTTTTTTTTTTAATCTGAAGAGTAAAACTGCCCAGGACGAATATGTTTATGCCTCATGAAAATGAAAGTGTTGCTTAGATCACAGTTACCAAGATGTCTGTTGTAACATGGGCAGTAAATCTTTTGTGCTTGTGTCTGTGATTTCCAGAATAAAGCAGCAGCTTTGTTCGGACCACAATGTTGTACTCAATCCAAACACTGGTTCTCGGTTCGTTTCGCTCGAAGAAGCTATGAGACACCTGTTGCCCTACCATACCTGCTCCAGACCTTTACCCAGTCAAGCCGATTTGAGGACAGGTTAGGTCCAACTCATCTACTGCTGCATCTACAGATCATTTGAAACTGATCTGAATGGACTAATATTTGTGAATGTAGCTTTTCTCTTTTGTGGATTTGTGGTATAATCTGTTGTGCTCTTATATGTCTACTGAGCAAAGAAAATTTTTTTTATGCCCTTCGTATTTATCTGTCTCTGTTCAGTGGATAAGCAGTTTGAGAATGTATCGGGGCTCCTGCTGAATCGTACCACAGACATGCTGAACAAGTACAGGAAGCTCTTATTGACAGAGTCCCAGGTGAGCCAGAGCTTCAAGCTTTTCTGTGCCAAGCTGCCTGCTGTGCCTCTCTGGATTTTTTTCTGCATTTTTGGCCATTTCTGTTGTCAATGCTCATCGTATTAAATTGGCGTATAAAAGAGGTAACATGAAAAACAACAATAGTGTCAGTATTTAGCATGTAGATTAGGGGTGTGCAGAGCGGCCGCTATTCGTATCTGTATTTATATTTGTTAAAATGGAAAATTAGTCGTACTCGTATTTGTATTCAAGTAAAATGTAATAATGCAGCACGCAAATAACGTCCCTTCCATGATATTTGGACAGTATCATGCTTCCAACATTGTGTTTGGGGAAGAACCTTATCTATGAACCACCGTACCTTGCTCAGGGTGTCTCAGAGATGTGTAGCAGTATTAGAATTCAAACCCACGACTTCCTGATTGCAGGGTGAACATCCTACCCACTAGGCTACGGCTGCCCTACCATTTAATTTCTTTGCAATGAGGGGTCTCTGCACTGCAGCCCTACCATGATATCCTTCTCTATGGAGTAGTGGACAGACTGCACTGGCTGAGGGGTTTCCAACACGTTTAATTGCAGATTCCCCTAATGATGAACCTGCTTTCAAATTCGCTTCGATATTTTCCCTCCTGACATCTTGAGCCGATGTTGTTCCTGCTCAGTCTTTATATACATACTTTAGAACAGTGGTCCCAAGCCCCCGGGCTGTGGACCAGTACTGGGCCATGGGTCATGGGGTACCGGTCCGTGGGCTGCACAGAAGAAAAAAAAATTCAGTCTAAACGTGTAGTTTATATAAAGTTTATTTTAGAAAAATGACTAGATTTCGGATAGTAAACCAGTTCGTAATGAAATAAAGTTTGGGGACCACTTATGTTTGTATCAACAAACACCCCCCAACACCCCCACTCCCTGCCTAAGGTCCGCGGTTAATTTGTCGAGCGTTGGCCGGCCCGCGGTAATAAATAGGTTGGGGACCACTGCTTTACAATAGTTATGTGATAGAATACACATCTCTGGATGTATCTGCACTTCTTTATTATTCAGCATTTTCCTTTCCCTTTTCATGTTTGTATGTATAATGTCATTTTGTGAAGTATATGAAATTTAAAGAACAAAAAGAAAAGGATTTCTTGAAATGTATAAAGACACACCATCCAGCCTTCTTGAACTAGATTTCACTTTTTATGCTATTCATACAAAAAAGTAGATGTGGTAGAAGATTTAGAGGAATAGTGCATTAATGGGCTTCAGCCTGTGTGAACTGATGAATAAGATATAAAGTACAAATGATTTTTTGGTTATATAATGAAAGAAGATAATAGCTTGAAGATAGAAGGGGTAATGTGAGACGTGTTATTGACCGTTACAGCAGGAGAGTCCCTCAGCTGAGATGGTGATGCTGGAGCGGTTATTCCTGCAGTCCGAGAGATTTTCACTGGGGGAGGAGAGACGCCGGGCGAGGGGAGATCCAGGTCAGTTGTCATGCTTTATTAACCCCCTGCAATAAAATAGGCAAAAAAAAAAGAATATTGTAGTCGAATACTGGCTCTTTTAAATAAAAAATTAAACCAAGAAAGGTCACTTTTGATGTTGACCAGACGTTAGTGCCTTATTGATATTAGTAAACGTCACTTTGCCCAGTCTAGCTGACTAATAGGAAACTGGAAAATTCCCAGGCCAGTTCTGCACCTGCACACAGTCTGAAATGTAGTGTAGGGTGGAATATTTCATCTGGAAGAATATTTCATTAAAATGCTGTCTAAAATGTCTTGGAAATAAAAAGCAGGCTAAAGAAATGAATGTAACCTTATTTTCTAACTTTATAGACCTGTTTTTTTTTCTAATCTGCCAGGACAGTTTTTCTTTTTTCCTTCATTTACTTTTAATCCATATAATTTGAGGTAGACAGATTTGGAAATTCAGAATCCAAAGAAAATTGGAATAAAATCACAAGCTTTATTATTACTGGCCTCTAAGTGTTAGTAGTATAAATGAGTATTGCGATCAGTATTACTTCAGGCATTCTGCAAAACTACTCACTGATGCACCGTTTGGTCGTTTGACAGAGTCGTTCCTGATGTCTCTGCGCAAAGCCTCATTGCACCACAGCACGGTGCCCTCAGGGCGCGCAGATGCCTCGGGCAGTCCCCCTTCTCCTCCTGCGTGGGCCCTGCACTCCGACAGGCCTCCGGGTCTAAAGACATATCGCTCCAGAAGCAGAGGAGCGCTCCGCCTCACCATCAAACACGAGTCGGGATCCCGCAAAGTCATCCACAACTCCGCCTGCGACAACCCACACTCCTCCTCCGGCCACAAGCGGACCTCTGGGGGGCAGCTAACCAACGGAGGAGGAGGAGACGTGGAGGAGAAACAGGAAGGGCTTAAGGCCCCTATGCTGAATCCCCCCGAGAGCAGCTCTCAGCCTGTGGAACAAGCAGTGGGGAAATGTCATACGGACGCGGAGGCAAACAGGACAGCTAGCGAATCGCAGGACCTCCCACATTCCACGGCCAAGTCGGAGGCCACAGCTGTGAGCCCGGAGGGTTTACTTCCAGAGTTGTGCCCTCCAGAGCTTAAGCGGACAAAGCTGGACTCTATAGACGCGCTGTGTCCGGGCTCTTCTCCGCTGGGGGAGGACAGCGGGCTCAGCGAGCACCTGCAGAGCGCCATAGACAGCATCCTGGAGCTGCAGCGGCTGCAGGGGCCAGCGGCCGGGGTCAAACCCAAACTACAGCAGAACCACTCACTGGAACAAGCCGTCAGCTGCATGCTGGAGGGAGAGCTGTAATACGCAGAAGACCCCCAGGATAAGAACAAGTGCCATTTTCAGCATCAAATTTCCTACAGCAAAATAGAACTTGAACCTTGTCAGATGTCCACCGCAGACACTAAATTCTTTAATTTGTTCATTCAGTCTACATGGGGTCTCCTGTTAACTGTTCCCTCACTGGCATGAGAAAAGGCCCCTCAAAATGAAGCCCTGAAAGTAAATAAGATGAATAAGCCACTCATTATAAATATAAAAACTACGTAGCAGTTAGAGGTTGGGAAATCTGATGTGAATAGATTAAGTGGAGCATATTGAAAATATGCACCACATTACTTTTTTATATTCCTCTCGGTTTAGTGTTAAGTAAGGAAACCTCCAATGTGCTTGATTTGTGCCAACATCGGAAATGTTGTCAGTTACATGCAGAGTGCCTGTGTGTATTATCGTCTGTTTTGTACGTATGTGTGTATGTGTTTGTCAGGTATGATAGCTCATGTATGAAGGGGAAGAGTTTGCTTGATTATTTACATACATATAAATATATATATATACATATATTATATAAATACAGTTTAAGCAAGTTTGTATTTGGAGATTCTCACACTTCAAGTGTGCATAATCTACAGGTGACAGTACATGGAATCCGTTTCAGCTTGTTTACCCCCAAAGAAAATGTGCTTCATTCTGAAATCACCAGCAAAACTATTACTGCAGCAGAGATTTTTCTTTCCTTGAAATCGTCTCCCACCCAAAACCAACAAAAGACAGAAATACCATCATCCAGTCAAGAACGGACAGGTGTCCTTTTTTTCGTGCTGACTTTGCAGCGAACAGTGATGCTCCCTCCCGTTTTTGCATCACCGTACGCTTGGTAATTTGACACAAGGAGACACAAGTCTAAGATCATTTAAAGAAACAAGCAATAATGAATAGTTGGTCTGAAAGGTGGTTGTGCCTCAGCCAAACTCGTAGTCCTCCTCGTTTTTTGTGTATTCGTGATCTCATCGGTCGTTCGCTAGCTAACATTAGGAAAGTGGGCAAATCTTGAAGCGCCCCACTATAATTAGCGATTCCGCACTAGGTCATGGATGCGAATAGATAAAACTTTGTGCGAGCTCAGAATGTGGTGAACGGTTAAATGTTTTGCTTCATTTTGAAATTTTTTATATTTGTGTTTGATGTTTTCCTCGACAATCTTTGACAATTTTGTTCGTTTGATGTACGCCACACGTGGCTCCATGACGAAATAGGCCTGTTAAGATTAATGAACGATTCTTTAAAAAAATAATGAAATTTTGACATTTGGATGTGGGATGGTGTCAGGCTCCCTTATTTTCGGCAGTAATTGTCGTTGGGGTTCGATGCCTATTACTTAAACAGTGATGTCGTAGTAAAGGTATATTTAACGATTTTGTGTCACCAAGTAAAGCATCCATGTTTCACCTATTATCAGCAGCCACATACCACATGGGTACAGTGTTACTTTAATTGAAAATTAGATCTCTCTCCCCAACATGCTATGCACTAATCTAGAACTAAAACCATGTCAGTACAGCGCACTTAACCCTATAAACTGTGACCAGCCCTAAATGTGACAAGGAGCCACTTTCCAATGTATGATGTCATTTTCTTCCTAGTCATTTGTTTTCTTTTTCCAGTGTAATACTGTGAACATGGTAGCATGTGTTGAACACAGCTTTAGACTATGACATTTGACTGACAGATTGTTCTGATGCCAAAATCAAAGAGGCCTTAATTTCGCAGTACCAGATTGTAAAAAAACAAAAGGAAAAAAAATACATTATGTTAAATCCCAGCTAATGACTCCTGTGACCCGATGTAATGTTAGTGATTCATTTAAGACATATAAAGAGAAGAATCTTTTTGTACACATTTTTACAAACTATTTATTTATTTGTGATTTTGTAAATAATAAAGTAAAATGGTGAATGGAAACGCTTGTTCATGAATGGTGAAATCCACAGACTTTTTTTTTTACATTAAATACTTTTATTAATCATTTAAGGAAACACAGCAGCTTTTAAAGGGGTTACATCTGGACAAATGTAAATAAAAGGACAAAACTGTAGTGTTTCTTTAGTTAAATCAAAAGCATTTTTTTTTCTCCAATGTGGAAACCAGTGTCTCGCTAAAAGATTGTGGGTTTCAGGATCACCTCTGTTTCTGGAGCCAGTGCTCTCTGGTTGCACAAAAAAAAGCAAAATATGGAAGAAATGGGAACGTAATAGACACCACTGAATACTGAGGTCAGAATGATATGCCAAACGATTAAGATTCCTCAAGTCAAGCCAGGGGGAAAACTACACGACCAGTGTGCACTTTGAGGTGTCCTGACTGACGGGATATTTGGGACTACAGAATAAAGCAGTGGCCTCATCCTCTTAAACCAACGTTCCAACCTGTAAAATCAACCAGGAAGCTTAGAGATGTCCAAGAAACCCCACAGATGAGTTCACCATAAGGAGGTATCTAGTTCAAATATAGTCATGTCAAGTCTATCATAAAAAACCGACATACATAGTGTGAGAGCAATTATTCAAATAAGGGGCGAGTAAGTATTCTGGACCATTACAATCAACCCCATAAGAGAAATTGATTTACCACATTTATACAAAGGAATTAATAGGGCCACAAACCTGCAGCAACTTTGACCTACACAAATTTACTTTTAACTTATTTTTAAGAAATGAAAGGGCAGGTTTGGGCTGTTTAAAATGAAGACTTTTCTGAAAAAGCTGAGAACTGTTCTCCCCGCCACATTTTTTTCCTCCCTCCCTATATAAAGGAAGTTGTGAAATGTCTTTAACTCCCATCTTTCTTTTCTTTTTTTTTGTATTTAATCCTTCAAAAGGTAGCGATCAGTCATTCATCACAGTGACTTCTAAGTCCATGAGCCACTGGCTTGTCTCCTCAGTTCTTCAAAAGCCAGCCTCTCAACAAAAGCACTAGGCATCTTCCATATATGATTCAGTATCAGGCCAAGTCTTTCTCTTTGGAACACACTGAAATGACATCACAGTATTGGGGTGAGACCACCTGGGTCCGACCCACCCACCGCAGTGACCCTCCTACCTGTAGGGAGAAACTGCAAAGTCTGCTATGTGAGAGAGGAGCGCACAGGGTCAGTTCAGGTTGATGATCAGGTCCGTTCCGAATTTCCGGAGGTACTTCTCGTGGTTGTGGTCGACGGACCAGAGCGGGGGAAGGAATCTGGGCTGCATGCTGGTCAAGAAATGCTGGCGCCAACGACGCTCCAGATCGATCAGCCCCTGCAGGCCGTGTTCGGCGTACGCCCGCACGACCTTTAAGCCATGAGGTACGTAATTCTCATTAAAAATCCTGCAAAAAAAACAAACAAAAAACAGTCACAAGTATCACTGAAGCGTCTCCTCGAAACACTACTTACATTCTGCATCACGCTGAGACAAAGTTTGAGCGCTGGAGTGTGCTTGGGACAAAAATGAACAATATTTTTCAGATAATCTAACAGATTTGAACGTGTGGCTCATCCCTTGTTAATATTATTTAATCCTGGTTAATGTTCCAAATATTGTAACTAAATTAAAACCCCCTTCTCCAGAATTGAACCTCTTCCTCCAGCCTGCGAAACCTCTCTCCTGTGATGTTACAGGCTGGGAGAAGGGCACTAAAAGGCAAGATGAGCGGTGAGGAGAGTGGTCAGGTCGCACCCTGAACTTTGCATTTAGAGCACAGATTTGTGACAAACTGGAGGCGACTAAATGGACAAAACTGTCCATTTGTCATACATGAGCACAAAAGTGTTCTCTGTATTTAACCCATTCACCAGACGAAGCAGAAGATGGTCGCAAACACAGCACCTAGGGACGGTACGTTGCTCAAGGGTACCTCAGTGGTGCCACTAGCAGTCCTGGGATTTGAACCCATGACCTCATGACTGCAGGGGCAACTCCCTAACCACTAGATCACCAGCAGCCCCAAAATGTCTGGTGACAGAACGCAACCCATGAAGCAGCACCAGCACTGAGCCATTGATTATATTTTAATCAATATATTTGAATCTTCAGTTATGAAGTTCAGCTAAATATTCCATTATATTATTTTCATATCTACTGTAATCATAAGGTGACGACATTGCTTTCCCCAAAGGTTCCAAGTTTAAGTCATTTTTTATTCATTATCAAAAGTGTCCCATTGCCAAAATCTGAACACAACCAGTAGACGGCATAGCTCTGCATCTTTCCCCCCCATGTGATCATATGTTCTATTTTTAAGCGTCGTCAAAATAAAAATTTCCTTTCAAGCAGTTACCAATGTAAACCGTAAATAATTTATTTGACAGTTACTACAATAGCTTGCTTTCTTTTGACATACTCGTTCTTTAGGTTTTCCGCTGTTTTTGATCATGTTAACCTACAGAAGTGTTCAGTCGGTGAAGGTCCCTCTTTCTCACCTGGTCTCCAGGTTTGCAGCCGCCTGCAGCATCTCCTCCGTGACCTCGCTGTCCTCTCCTATGCAGTGGAAAATGCGGATGAGTGAGAGGAGCTCGTCTTGTCTGGAGTCTGGCAGGCTCTCGCCGGCGCTGAGGAGCGCGCGGGCCGCTGAGCGAACCCGCCGACGGTCCGAGTCCTCCAGCATCCGCACCCCCTCCTCGCAGCCCTGAGGGGCCAAGTACTCGGTGGCCAGCTGCTGCTTCAGGAAGGTGTCGTACACGTTAGACACGGCATGGCAGGCCGTGCACAGCAGCAGGATGTCATGGGAGTTGTGGTCTTTCATCTCGGCCGGGAAGTGACGTCTGTATTCGTGAGGAACAATGTTCTTTCTAATGGAGAGAAAACAAAACAAAACAGCCCATTGAACAATGTATCCACTAGGGCTGGGAATTTAACGCGTTAATTCAATTAATTATCACAGAAAAAAAATAACGTGTTAATATTTTTAACGCAATTAGCGCTTTAAGCCCTGCCACTAGCAACACCATGTAATTAATTAGATCAAATATTTTAATCGCTTGACACCACTAGTATCCACTCACCCTCATGGGCGTAGTTTACGGTATGGACGGTAGGGACCACACCACTTTTCAGATGACCATAAATTGTCCCCACCACTTTTTCACAAATCGCGACACCCGACATGCCTGGCATTTTCCCAAAGCCGCACGATGAACAGTGTCAAGCAGCTGAATCAGAACACCACATTCGCTAGCCAGACACCCAGCTGCTTTTTGCCCTGCATTAGTTGCGTTAGTTCCATGCAGAGTGAATATGCCCAGTAACATAGCAACTACGCAAGAAACCTGTTGCCGGTTGATGTGCAGGAGGAGGACAGGTGAAATCACACACCAACGCCTTCTGAAGAGAGATCTTAAGCTAAAGTATGGGACTAAACATTCAACTGACCTATTTTAGGTAAAAACCAAAGATTCATAACGAGACGAGGCCATTTCAGAGAGGATTTGCGCCGGTGTTAATCAAACGTTTCATGCAATGACTGTATATAGATCAGTCACTGGTTTCATGTAATTGCGAGCAGTTTCAGCCAATAGTTTGCACTGGCCTGCAAGCCTAGCATGTGTTCCTGTTATTGCTGTTAACTTGCTCAATGTGGAATAACGATATTTCAGCAGGCAGATGGATTAGCACCATGGATGCGAAAAAAAATAAGGGCATATTTCAAAATGTAAGTAGGCACGTTATAAACTCAGCCTCGGTAAGAGTGACGAGGAAACGGAGAAGGGGTAGGAACATTTTACTGAGGAAATGCTTGAATTCATGTAAGCTTGTTAGCTAGGTGTCCTACTTTATTTTCGAAATTTTCGTAGCATTGTATAGGAGTTATAGATAATTTGATAAGAAAAGAATGACTGACAGTCCAGTTCAGTCAGGAGGGATAGAGCCAAGTAGTAAACAGGTAAGGTAGCCAACACTGTAAAAAGTGAAACATTTGATTAACCTAATAAAATTGATGTAACCAACAATCAAGATTTTATTGATCTAATGTCAAACAACCATTCGTTGGTGAATGTTTTCTTTTCTTTTCTTTTTCTCTTTTATATTAGAGCAATGTAAAATCTTGATTGTTTCATAAATTTTATTAGGTTATCCAATGTTTCACTTTTTACAGTGAACACAGTAATGTAATCTGTCTTATTAGGGCATACTGCTTTAAAAGTCATCT
>JBBMFX010000001.1:29559703-29573741 GCA_037832545.1 Rhabdalestes septentrionalis
ACGAAATCTATAATGTATTTTTGTTGACGAATAAGAACGAGACTAAATGTGGTTTACAATATAAAAACTGTGCTAAACTGTCTCCATTTTCGTTGACTAAAATGAGACGAGACGTTATGTATCTACAGTGAACAAAGGTTTTGGGACACACTTTTTCTAGATTTTCCTCCTTGAAAATTGGGTGGGTCTTATATTCCGGAGCGTCTTATAGGCCCAAAAATACGGTATATACATTTTTTTTTACCTCAATTCCGCTCGAACTGCGTCTCGGTCACTGCGCAACCAGTTGTAGTGGTAGGGTAGAGCCGTGCGGACGGTACCTTTCTTTTTATATACGCTAGTTATTATATTAATATCATAAACGAACAATTATTCTACCAATCGCTAAAATGCGGGAGTGTTAGTCGACTAGGAATGTCTTTAGTCGGGGGCAGCCCAACATTAGATGTAAAATATCAACTCATGTGGGTTCACTGGTCAGTGGAAGTTAAAGGGCTATCACCACCATCAGAGTAAAGAACATTTCACTACGATGAATGATTTCACATCAAATTACTCTGAATGACTTCCTTTACATCTCTACCACTGAAATCAATGAGATGGAAAAAAGAGCGATATTCCTCAAAAAAGCAACTTATTATTGACAATATACCTCCTATTCCTTTGTCAAGATACCATTTTGCCTTTTTCTTGTCACAAGTACAGAGTGGCTGGCCATCAGGTGCATGAAGGAAACAGTTATCATACAGGGGCGATTTCCTGATTGAGGGAAAAGCAGGCAAGGGTTGATTTCCACACTCACTGGTAGAAACAAACAAACAAAAAAAGACAAAAGTTGCATATTCAAAATAGGGCATCCTACCATTCCTTCTTCAGTTTTACACAGCAGCTACAAGGTACATTTAGCAAAACGTAACCCCATCTAGCAAAATGCCTCATATTACAGTTACATGTCATTTGTACCTTTTTCCATTTTGCTAGCAACATTAGATACTATGCAAAACCAAGAGAACAAACTATACCTGGCAGAATATCCAACCCCGAGGGGTTTGCGCTTATTTTTGCGGGGGTCTGGTACTTGCTGGTCTCCAGACTCAGGGCTGTCCACGGTGTATCTGCGGTTTCTGCGCCTGCGCTCGCCCTCTTCTCCGTCACTCCGGGTCCTGAAAGGCACGTCCACCAGGCCCTGGCACCACGAGGCCAGCTTTGAGTACGCCGTGTCCCCCTCGCCTAACAGGAACGGCTCAGAGTAGAAGCCCAGCATGTGAAGAAAGAGGGAGATGGACACCTGGGCATCCCTTGCTGCGTACAGCATCTAACACATGCAGAGAGAAGAGAGGCCCTGAGGTCAGCACAGGCATTTTCATCCTCAAAACATGACAGAACTATTCGCCATTATTTCTTTTCATTGCATGCAACTGTACTAAAAAACAAACAGCACACAGTGACACCCAGATGATCTTTGTACAGTGGAAATATTGTGTTATTGCAGCTTCTACAAGGACTTACATCATGTAAGAAGTTCTGCCCCCTACCAAGAATGTTGATCAGGTCTTAAAGGCTTCATTATTCAACACACTTTAGTCAGGAAACAACTGGATTCTGAATGTGGCCATCAGTTGTATAATGGGACTGAAAGTGGGCAATCAGGACCCAGTAGAAAGGGACTGAGACCTCATTTACATCAGGAGCACAACCCTATTTAAAGTGTTGGCAGAGACATTTTCACACGCTTTGTCAGTGCTTAATAAAGACTGGCTTGGCCATCAAGTTATTCCATCAAGTTTAAAAGAAGCAACGTTGTTTCTTACATTTACATGGAGTTACAGAAAAACAGGAAAGGAAACTTTACAGAAATCCTACAAGTTTAGAATGAGAAGAGACTCCACCTGCTGCTGGGTGAGGTGATCGGCTTCCCAGTTGCTGCACCGCAGCTCCAGTGATTTGTCCAGGCTGATGTTGAGTAGGTCTTCGGCCAGGGACTTCAGACTCAGCCCGTTATTCAGCACAGCATGTCTTCATCAATCAATGGACAAATGCACAGACTCAGTGTTGCAGGAAGAAAAACCGTTATGCCGTGGAACCTGCTTGCGTTTACTTTGAGGATCTGCATAGCTACAGACATCACTATAGACAATGCTAACACTAATCAACTCTAATGACAGGCCAGAGTGAGCCTGGTAAATTTTGTGTATATCCATGTCGGACAACAATCAATAACCTCATCAGGTCTAATGGAAATATGCATCACACTCAAGTTTGTCTTTAAAAGGATATATGAATATTGTTACCTTTGCCTGAGGGCTAAGTAGCGCAAGTCCACTGTGCACACAAGAGCCAGGCCATGGTCGTGGGCCAGGCGCTTGCCATCTTCACAACAGCCCACCCCCACCTTCAGCACATGAGGGTCCCGCAGGACCTGCAGCAGGCCTTTGGGCAGAGACAGCTGGGCATTGCGAAATGCCAGCAGTCTCACCAGCATGCATCTGCCAGAATATGTAGCGATTTGGAGCAAGGAGACCGCGGAAGCCTTCCCTTTGACAGAAACCTACGGGAAAAACAGACACCGTGTGAAGGACAATTTCTATGAACAGTGGATTTGAACATGCAACATTTGTAGAACCCCTCTTACACGCATGCTCTTTACCCATTCACAGTCCAAACCCAGGACAGGGAGGACAGTCAGGTCCTTCTGGAACGAGGGCCAGTGTTCTTCCCATTCCTCTGATGAGCTCACCACTACTGCTGGAACCTCTAGCAACTTCTCAACACATGGTCCAGAAATGCATCTCAGAGTTTGTGGTGCTCGTGAGGGAGACAGCGGTGGTTGTGGCAGCACCGGCGTTGGTTGTGAAAGCTGAACTGGGGCCGTACTAACTTCCAGAGGTCCGAGCTGCTCTACAGGTAAGAGGTCCGGCTTTTTAGGGCTTTTCAGGGCTTTTCTCTTTTGTGTGTATATGGTGTGCCACAGGAATAGGCCTCCAAGCGTGGCTCCCAACATGGTTGCCACTGCAGCAGTGAGGGTACCCTGCCTGGACATCTTTCGTAGTTGCAGCAGCTCTCTGCTACGACACAGAGCAGAAGGATTAAAGTTGCATCACCATTCACATACCAAGACTATTGGGAGCCAAACAAAGTGACAAATTGAGTCTGTAGTTTGTTAGTGGCAGTACAAAACTCATTACCAAATGAAACCTGCAGCAATCCAACTACAATAATGTGACTGCTGTTACATTTATGCATTTATCCAAAGCGACTTCCAATCCCTAACTACAGGGGGCACTTTCCCTGGAGCAACTTGGGGTTAAGGGTCTTGCTCAGGAACCCAGTGGTGTGCTGAGTGCAGGATTCAAACCCATGACCTCTTGGCCCAGAGGCAAGTATCCTACCCACTGAGCTACCTCCCTCCACCCACTGTTTAAGAAACACAGGATAAAAAACATTTCAGTTGGCAGTGGCGGCTCAGTCACACCAAGATTCCAGAATTCATCATGTAACCGCAGCTCCCAGTAAGAGAACAGGTGCTAAAAGTTAAAACTGATCCTCAGTAAAGATAACAGAAGTTGCTGTAATAAATACAGTTTTAAACTTTTGAAACCCGCAGGCCTTTGGGCAGAGACAGCTGTATTCAAGAAGTTTTCCAAACTTTCTGTACGCTGTAAATAAAGTTTGGAAAACCATTCAGAGTGGTTAGATGAGAAGTTTCTGAATTGTACTGAAGAGGTTAACATTTCCATGAGACGAGGACAAAAGTATTGGGACACCTGACCATTACTCCAGCAGGGACTTTAATGATCAAATACCTACACTAATACACAGAGTTGGTCCAACCTTTGCATCTATAACAGCTTCACCTCTTCTTGGAAGATTTTCCACAAGAGTGTTTGTGAGAATTTCTGCCTCTTAATTCTGTAGAGCATGTTCTTATAGTGTACATTGTAACAGTGACATAAAACTATATTATAATCTGCCCTGGGCATGGTTTTGCAGTAGTTGTGAGATAAGCTTCACTCCTAAATCTTGTTTATTAAAATGCCTGTGCATTGTTATCAGGAGGTACAATGCGAAGACAAATCCTTTCATTCATTTACCATTGACCTCCCCTGCTGAACTCAGGAGATTAGAGCAGTTTGGGGTCATGCTGGTCAGTGAAAAATGTTGTATTTGAGGGGTAGACTCCAGGACCCCTGGTTCCCTAAACTGAGTCAGCAAGTTTCTGCACAATGAAAGGTTTTCATTGGGTCATCAATTGCGTTTACGTACTACATGGACAAAAGTACTGGGACACACCTATTGTATTGAGGTGGCCCCAACGCCATGCTTCCAAGTCTGTGGACACATTTTAGGAGGGCATTTTCTGGTTCAGCACGACTGCGTCCCAGTGCACAAAGCCAGATACATAAAGACATGGTTGGAAAAGTTTGGTGTGGAAGAACTTTACAGAGCCCAATCCAACACCTTTGGGATGAACTGGAAAGAAGATTGCGAGGCAGGTTTCCCATCAGTGCTTGACCTCATAAATGCTCCACAGAATGAATAATCACAAACTCCCACAGACACACTCCAAAATCTTGTGGAATGCCTTCCAAGAAGAACGCTATTACAGCTTCAAAGAGGCACCAATTCCGTATTAAAATGTATGCATTTGAATCCAATCAGTCAATTTCCGTTTGGTGTAATGATCAGCCGCCCCAAAACTTTTGTCCATATTGTCTCTCTTGTGGAAGAGTTAACCTCTTCGGAACAATTCAGAAATATATCACATCACAGAGCCTTGATCTCAACCCCGTCCAGCACCTATGAACCAGAACGGAGATTAAGAGCCCATAATAAATGCGCCCTAATACTTTTGTCCATATAATGCATCCAGATATTACTCAAACATCCCCTTTATCCTCCACAGCGATATTTAAAGTTTTGTTTGAGGGCTTGACTGGAAGTGAGGAGGGTTTCTGGACATCACACTGGCTCTTTGTTTCCGAGTTCACAGCCTAGTCGAATGAAAAGCTGATGGAAACGTAAGCGATTATTTTTCTGCAGTAAGTCTGATCTAATATAACGCTGCTGCAGTGTCCGGTCGGCCCCTGGCTCGTCCACTATCTCTCTCTGGGGTAAAGTAGCTTTACGGAATTAGAGCCCAACCGCTGACAGTACTAGATCCCTTAAATCCCTCAGCTGTGGAGCCCATACAGCTACTTACCCTGAGGAGTGAGAGCAGACCCAAACACACGAACACTCCCGCACTCTCCCACACACTCTCGCCTCGGTTGGGATAATGAACAGCTGCAGCGCTTCTTCTTCCGCCCCTATTTCTACCACACACACACACACTGCAGCGCCCCAGACAGGCAGAGGAACGGCATAGAAACTCAATCTACCCCCCTGAACCTCGGATCGAGCTCACGCCGTTACAATATATAGACAAAAATATTGGGACACTGTTTTCCAGAATTTGGGTTCAGCACTTTACTTCCAGAATGACCATGCCCCAGTGGCCACAGCAAGCTGCATAAATGCATTATTGAATGAATTCAGTGTGGAAGAACTTGATTGGCCCACACAGAGACCTGTCTTCAACCCCATCTAACACTTTAGGGTTGAACTGGAATGGAGATTGAAAGCCAGGCCTTCTCATCCAACATCAGTGCCTGACCTCAGAAATGCTCTGCAGAATGAATGGGTACAAATTCCCACTGAAACACTCCAAAATTTTGTAGAATGCCTCCCAAGAGGAGTGGAGGCTGTTATTGCTGCAATGGAGGGACCAACCCCATATTAAAGTGTCTTTATCGGAATTCACTATCAAAGTCTCCGTTGGTGTAATGATCAGCTGTCCCGGTACATTTAGTATTTCACAATCACTCACCCACACACACACAAATCACAAGACATGCTCAGTTGTTATCCTCCACCACCATCATCATTTTATTCAATCTTTTAGATCTATTTTTTCTGGAAACAAGTGGAATAAAATAATGAAATACTTACAAAATGAGGCAAAATAAAAACAAACAACTAAAACAGAACCAAGTCTCCACAGGTTTGATTAAAAAAATAATAAAGACACTGCAATAACCTCCTGACTTTTTCATTCTAACCAGTTTAAAACCACAAGTAATTTCAGGGAGATCTCTTAGAAACCTCAGCTGTCTGGTTCATCCCTAAAACAGTATTCTCATTCAAATAGCCAAATCAACTAAAATAGTGCTTGTGCAATATGCAGAGATATTTCCATAAAACAAAAACAAGTGGCTGGAGATGACACTGTCAATAGTGTTCAAATAGATTTTAAAAGCCCCCCCCCAAACAAAAGAAAACCCTAAAAACATTCAATTATACAGGCAGTGGAAGAAAAATCAAAGTATTGAGCACTATAGTACACAATGACGAAATGGCAGAGGTGAAGGATGAAAGCGCCGATAGATCTCCCATTCCATCACAGAGTCTATGATGATTGTAGTTGCAATGATTCATTATTTACAGAGGGATGCACATCCAAAATGGGATGTGAGACACGGCAATTAGACCCCCTAAAAAGTCCCTTCACTTTCAGACTCTCTTTATACAACACATACATGTTATAACTCAATGTGTATAATAATGAATATATATTTTCATTTCTATAGATATATCTATATAATATATGCTCATTTCCTGTATACACACAATCAGTTCCACTGTAGTTAGCCTGCACTTTTGGCAAGATTACTTACAACTTTTCTGTTATATTCCAAAACTATTTAAAATATACTTAATGCATAAAAATAAAGTTTTTGGCATTCTCTCGTTTCTTCTCCTGATTAGGAAGGTTTATGAAAACTTCTCAAATCTGGAAGCTCAGTTCTTCTCTCAGTGCCTCTGTCCTTCTGATGGCGGGAGCAGTCACTCATCCCCACTGTTAGGTGGCGCTGTGAGTTGATCTATGGAGAGATAGGGGCACAGAGGCAGGATAATGTATAGCTGCGGGGTCTGTTGCCAAATCAGGCTGCGTATTTGAATGGTAGAGGCATCGTCAACTCATGAAACTCTTCCATCTTACAAATGGCCACAGGTGCACCAGACGGAATGGGAAAAAAATGTAGCTGAGCATCACTGACTTTTCTCCAGTTTGATGTTTCTGTGGACACCCCTGCCTCTCACTCTGATATCTGCTCAGCTCACACTTAACGGCAGACATAGACTGACAGACAGCCAGGGAATGAGAGACAGATATGTGGCCAAAATTGTTTGAGTATCAAGAGGGATCCAGTCTCTTTTAGTCCCTGCCCAAAACTGCCATCTGTTTTCTCCTTCACGTGCCTCTGATAGTTTTTTGACTCCCACCCACCCCATAGTACTGTTCCATTCACAGCTGGATCTCAAAGGTCTTTTGGAGCTCAGTTGAAAAAGGGTTTGTGGGTGACGGGGTGGTGCGTTGCCTCGAGCGGCTCTCCAATGCAGCCCACTGGGCCTCGAAGGCGTCGGCCTGGTGCTGTGCTGGCAGAGGGGGCGCTGAGGAGGAAGGAGCTGCCCAGCTGTCAGCACCATTGAACGTAGCGTTACCATTGGGTGGCTGAAATATTGCTGGATTTACCACTGGAGGCAAGGGAGGTTTGCCAAATGGGCTGCCCATACTTCGGGCATCTAACTGTGCCAGCGGTGGAGTAGAGAACGGTGAGGGCTGCAGGGTGTGTGTTTGCTGAACGGGTGCAGGCACTGGCACTGGCTGGGTCTGTGTGGCCGAACCAAAGACGTTGGCCACCATTTGAGAAGGCGTGATGCCAACCACGGGCACACTTGGCTGGGCGTAAGGGAGCCCGTTGGACATTGGGTAGGAGGCCGGTGCCTGGGCGTGAAAGGCAGGCTGCTGTGGGGGCAGTGTAGGCACAGCAGAGGGCATCGGGGGCATGAAGGGTACTGGTGCAGACGGAGCCATGTTGACGGGCATGGGTGAGGGGAAGGATTGCTGGACCGGGTGAGCAGTGGTCATAGCCCCAGGCTGCTGGGCTCGTACAGACTTGGACACCTCCTCCAGCCAGCGGTCAGCCTCAGATGGGGTCCGCTTGTGAGAAGCTGCGGGGACTGAGAGAGGCGCGATCGCCGCAGGAGGAGCCACCACTGCAGGTGTAGGACTGGGCCAGTCATCCCCTTTAAAGAAAGAGCAAACATGCCTTTAACAAGCTGGAGTAAAACATAAATCAAATGGTAGACTGAGCAGCCTGAAACAAAACAGATACTTTTAAGTAACTATAAATCAGCAGGACTGACACCCGCCCTTTTCATGCAGAGTGGTAGTGTATTTTAAATTGATCCTCTAAAGCACAGGTCACTAAATCTGGTCCTGGTGATTCAAAACCATACCTCCATCCCATCCCTCACAAAAACTGATTAACGTAGAACTTTAAAATTCAGTTATTATCTCAATCAGGTGAGATGGTTTAGCGGTTCAGATTAACTATGCATAGTGTTAGAATACCAACACATTCCAGAACTACACAACCACATTCATCTCATTTCTTCTCTATTTTAAGATCAGAAAGCCGGACTCCTAACACACTTACCTGGAAGTGCTGGAGCAGTGCAAACAGCAGGGGTCTTGGCCCAGGGGTTAGTATCTCTGGCGGGTAGTGGGGGTGGCAAGGCTGGGGGGTTAGCAGCAGTGACAGTGACAGTGACAGCAGTAGTGGGGAAGGCAGAAGCTGAGCCATTCACTACAGCAGTAAATATTAGAAAATATTAGAGACAGACTTTAGCACCTGTGTGCAATGCAAACGCACATCCACTTTTCTTTTAGTCTTTCATAAGCATAAAATTCAAGATGAAAAGTATACTATTGGTAGATTTTAGCACAGAGTGCTCTGGCACAGTAATTGTTTTTGGTCCTCACCTGGAGCTGCGGGGGACTGTGGAGAGGAGGCAGGTTTGGGCATAGGTGCTGAAGAGAATGGGTCCTCTGGGGGGCCACTAAAGGCTGATGTAATCTGAGTGCAGAGGGAACTGATGCTGTCCCCTTCACCTTCTACCTCTGGCACTGATAGAACAGGACAATACAGGCCAAGATAAAATGCCAAACCCTTTAACTTGAGGCACTCACATGTTTATTTGTATACTAGATATAAATTACCACAAAAAAGGGGTTAATGAGTTTAATCCAAATTTTCTCCTCATCATCAAAATGGGTTATAGGAAAAAAATGTGCAATTTTGGATGTAAACAATGTCAGCTTGATTCTACCACTTCACACACACACGGTTTATAACATTTATTAATAAGAGACCAAGGGGCTTTTCTTTACAATCGCAGTGTCTGTCACTATGTAGGGATATTCACAGCATATCATAGCATGGCTACTTGATTCCCTGTCTCCTGTGTGCAATCAGCAATTTCTAACCTGTGTTTTTTATGGGGAAGTCAGACTTGCGCTGCATGGTGGATGGTAGATCGTTCATGCGCAGGGACATCTGCCGTTTGAATGGTGACGTCTTCTGGCTGAGAGCTGGAAAGCCACGGAAAGAGCCCTGGCGTGCCAGTGCCTCCACAGGGGCATGGCGACGAGGGATGGCATGGGGATTGGCTTCCTGAGGGCCCATGGGCAGGGGAGGAGAAGAAGAAGGAGAAGAGATGGCTGGGTTCACTGTGATGCTGCCTGTGTTCCCTGTGACAGCTTCTGAATCTGCAAAGACACACAGTGATGTTTACCAAAGAAACAACTAGCTGCACAACACAGAATACAGCTGAAAGTTAAACCTGAACTCTGTGTGCTTTTGCTGGGTGGGCTAATGGGAGACCATACGGCAACACAGAGTTTTGTAACATTCAAGGTGTAAAGCCTTACACATGCTGTGTAAGACTAGCCAATCTACTAAGCCTGTTTATATCTTGCACTGCTGACCTGAATTACCTGACAACATAAATCTCATTCCAAATCCTTTCTAAAGGATTTCTATTAAAAAAGGCCTTCTATATTTGTCTCTAATGCTAACTAACCTACCTTTCTTGGCATCTTGTAATTGCCGCATGACCTCCTCTCGTTCAGCCTGCTCAGTTGCCGTGGTAACACGAAAAGAGCCTTCGCGTGTGAATGTGGTACGATTGGCGTCGAAAGTGGCTGTGACCCCGCACTCTTTCTCTCTCTTCTGCTTTCGCTCCAGACACGCTGCAAACGCACAGCCCACTGCATGGCTCAGACGCTCACCCTGAATGAGGCACATGTACACATAGGAGAATCACTCAGCTACCAGCAGGGGAAGAACCTACATTAAGAAAGTGATGAAGTAAAATCTGATTAACACAGCAAATTGAAGGAGGGTCCAGGACTAACTCCATTATGAAGTTCAGAGAGATGACAGGGACAGAAGCTTCTGAGCTAGGCTCAGGAAATGGTTAGAGGAAAAGGCATTCAGACTGGAAAAGGAATAATAAAGGGATGAGAGGGCTTTAGATCATCAATAAAAGGATGTGAAGCTTGGGTTGGACTGAAGTATGTTTCTTTCATCTTCAGTATCTTTGAGCATAAAATGGACCACTCACTGAATCTTTAATGGCCATGAAGCAGTGACAGATCCAACGACGAGTAGTGCCATCTCTGCAGATGTAGGAGAATGCCCGTTCAAAGTTCCGGTCAGGAGCACAAAACGACACCTTTTCTATTGTCTGGTCCAGAATCAAATCCTGGAGAAAAAAAAAACCATTTAGCTCAAACCATTTATACTACTATATTGTTTTCTTTCACTGTGGGTGAATTTATTTCTGAGCAATAATGCCACCACTAGGTGGCAGAAAAGCCCCAAAAAGCATTTTTGATCGTGTCTGTTAACAAGTGGAGCAACTGACATAGCATCAGGTTGAAATATTTACAAAAGCTGAAACAAAGGTCAGTAATCTTATCACAATAATTGATTGCTGTTTGGTTTAAGGATAAGCAACCCAGTAAAAAACTAAGACCATGCAACTGGTCTCTAAAGAAATGGATGTTCCACCAGATGTGGTTACTGGAATGAAGTGTATAAAATGCAACCAACTTAAATGTGTGAAAAACAATCAGCACAAACAGATTTCTGAAATGTGATGTTTTTGGAGAGGAATTACAGGTGTTTAAAAACTCTCAGGAAGACGAGTCACCTTTGTTTTGTCATCAACAACCCTCAGGCCATCAGCAGATACCCACAATACAGCCCTGACCGCCTTTTTTCCTGCCTAGAGAGAGACAGAGGAAAAAACAGAGAGAGAACACAGTACAAAATGAGATGGCTGGAGAGATGAATTAGGACAATACCTGTAATTCTCTTGTAACCCCTCCCTTGCAGTCTCTTCACACTTTGTTCCTTAAACATCCACACAAACCCGTCTTTACCTACAAACAAACCCTGCTAAAAAGAAACTTCAGTACCACTTTGACACTTTAATGGAATTATTTCAGACAGAAAAGAAGGTGAGTCAGGGTGTTCTGTGAAGGGACCCACGTGAAAGAATGGAAGGAAACCGAGAGACAGAAACAGCAACACCGCAAATGACACAGTGCCCCACACACAAGGAGTTCAGTATCTCACTCAACCCTATTTTCATTCTCATACAAACACATACACACTTCCTTCATAGAGGAGACAGAATGAGGTCCACTTTTTCCTGTTTTTCCATCAGTGATTGAATAGTGAACAATTATGAGAGAGAGAAAGAAACACACACACACACACACACACACCACAAACTAGCCCCACGAAGCAGAACTTACTTTTTTAAAGAAGCCCTTGAAGAACTTTCTGTCCTGGAATTGAAGATTTGGTAAAGGGATGTTGGGGGATGGGGCAGGAAGGACAAGGCAGGAGAATGTTTTAGATGGTGCTACTTGAAATCCTGTGTCCAGATAACACAAGAGTGTGTGGGGGTGGTTGGGGGAATACACTGGGAGGGTAAAGGGGCTTGAGTGGTTAAGAGTAGATGATAGACAGGAAGAAGTAAAGTGAAAATCACACACCTCTAATTGGTGAACAAGGCCACAATCTCAATACATCATTCGCAGCTGATCAGATCATTTTGTGTTGTTTTGTTGATGTTATTTCTTTAAATGTATTAGTATTAGTATAATTATTACAAATTATTATGGTACTTTTATTACGATGTTAGTGACATGCCTACTGGTGGCACTGGGAAACATCACCAAGCGCCTTGATGTCCACTGACAGTCTGATTGTAAACTACTGTACTGTGACATCAAAAGAGGTCAACACTTGACTGTCCAAACAACAGGAGAACCACCTGTGGTCCACTCCTCCAGTTTGGGTTCACTGTGATTCCACACGCGCACATAAACACACAGACACATGCACACACCTGCACACATGTAAACACGCATGTGCACACACACTAAAATACCAGCACCAGCAGAGAGTCATTATGGAAATAAGAGTATAGAAAAACTGAGGTTCTAGGTCAAATGTTTTGAGGTTCTGTGTCTCCTGTGAAAATGTAGAAATAACCTCAGATTCTCTAGACACAAATGGGCAATGTGAGGAATCTGCCCTTGCATTTGTTTCAGACAGTAGCTCCCTATTTGGCTGTGTCTTACTACATTATACCACAGTTAGTAACAAGCTCACAATGTGAGAGGCATTTTATGAGTGTACTTCTACTAGGCATCACTCCACTTTAATAAGCAAGAGCCACATTTCTAACAGAACTTGGTTTTCCATCTGTATTATAATAAACTTACTTGTTAATGTATTTCAGAGACAATGTAGTGTCACAAATGACTAAAAAGCATCTAAAATGGTTTGGAAAAACTGTGGTATAAAAGCAATAATACACTCAAAGTTGTGCTACACCACAGTGTGTTGATCTACTGGACTTTGTCCTCGTGCCTGCGACCACAGCACACGTGTGCCAGTATCTCATGATGTAGCACCACCTCTTGTGTAATCATTCCATCTCTCTTTCTGGTGAGCCAAATAATAGAACCTTAAAATGTGCTTTGGCTTTTGCAGTTTACCTGGTTCAGGTCATAATAAATAATCTAAATAGGTAAATGCTGCCACCAGGCCCATTGATAAGGGTACAGTATGACTAATGGAGAGAAGGGGTTAAAGTACCATTAGCTATACACACAGAACGTGAGTGTATGAGTCATGCAGGGAGTCACTAACACACAGCTACAGAAGAAAAACTACAATCATTAGGTTAAGTGCCGAGTTGAGAAAAGTTAGGGGCTGAGGGCATCATAAAAAGGCTCATTGTGGGTCAATGTGAACACAACCTGCTAAAAAAATATACATATATACACAATTTAAAATACAGACATAAAACACATATGCAAGGGAAACAACATATGACTTTGAATGCTAATGGCTTAGCAAAAATAGGCCTCTAGAAAGCTTGCAGAAAGAAGGAAAAAAAACTGCAGTGAACTGCAAACAGAGGTACAAATTTCAGAGGGAGGACAGAACAGATAAGAACACAAAGGATATAAGAGTTTACTAATGAAAATCAGATACATCAGGAGTCCAACAGGAGTTGAGGTGTGGAAAAGGATTCAATTTGGCCCTGACCTGTTCTGGTACTATTTCTAATCCCCTGATTGCAAAAATGCCGTTTCTACTAAAAAATGTTTCTGGATCAATTGAGCAGTTCAAACAGCTAAAGCGAGTTTTTAAGATTATTTATATAAGCACCGCCTGAGATAAGGGATTGGTCTGGGAACAGGAAGTTACACTACAGCTTGTAGGAGAAGTTACGTGACAATCAGAATAGGGTGTGACGTGTCAGACTGCGTGATGTCACACTGGAGACAATACTCTTGTCTCCTTTCTCAGAGCTCTGAGTCAGAGGACAAAGTATGCATAATCACTCAAATCATTCACTTACACACACACCCACGGTAACAGAGTAAACATGCTGATGTAGCTCCCCATTGCTGTCTCCAATAGTAAAGTAATTTATCCCGGCATTCAGACACAGGGTTTCAGTCCAATATGTACATATTCAGAAAGAGTATCCAGTTATCTCTGGACCCGCAGAGTTAGATATCAGTTAGTTATCAAACACACACAAAAACACACACACACAC
>JBBMFX010000001.1:29602221-29621159 GCA_037832545.1 Rhabdalestes septentrionalis
TGTGTGTGTGTGTGAGAGAGAGAGAGAGAGAGAGAGAGAGGTGTTGGTTTGTTAGGAATATGTTTAATACGGCAAGTCTCAACACTCTGCTCTATTCAAGAGTTCTCTTCTTTCCCAACATTGCCTCTAAATTGTAAAGAAAACAGAAGTGGTCCGAGCCCCACTGAGAACACAGGGAGAACTTGCAACTCTTAATGACCGAAAAGACCCAACATTAACTTAACGGATACCTGTGAATCAATAAAGAACATTACATAGCACTCTGCTAAACATACAGCATCTCTGAAAGCTAGTCCTGAAGGAAAACCATCAAGACTACTGACCCAAGCAAAACACTCTAATGCCTTGAGAGTCTTACATCAATAAGAAATGGCAGGTCAGATTAGAGGTTAAGTGATAATATGCGGTAAAATATCAGAAACATCTTGCAGCGAGAAGGGAGCTGCAAAGAATCCCTTAGAACTAATAAATCAAAGAGTTAAACTCCATGGATGCAGTGTCATTGTGCAGCAGTGTGTGTGAATGTGACGTCAGCGATCAATCAGAGAGCTGGAGGCTTGCCAGAACAGAGTCCCTGAAGCCGGCTCAGTGGGCAGCAGAACGGTCTCAGTATGCCTCACAGCACCAGTCACAGCTTTCCTCCTTGTCACCGCTCCCTAAACTGCTGCTACACACACCCCATGGCTTTGATACCAAGAATTAAGAGTCTAAATCCTCCAGAGATATCAAAGGAAAACGGTGTGACTTTCTTATTTCACATCTGCTATGGAACCGAGGCTCTAATCTGGTTAAAGACCATTTTTCACAGAAATAACAGATCATGTCTAACCCAATGAGACAGGTATATTACAACGCTGTGTCTTGTTTCTACAGCTCTGATTAAATGTGGCTTAAACAAGAAAGATACACACGGCAGCTTTTTCCATGTAAGATAAAAAAATCTGTCATGATAGTCTTTAACTGGCTGGTACCATTCCAATATTGCTGATCAATAATACTGGCAGTGTAACCAGATAAGAGCATGTGTATTTTCATGTCTACAAGATACACTGTATCAGGAAATGTGAATTGGCCTGTGTATGAAAAAATATCCAACCTCTTTTCAAAGGCCTAATTGACTGAACAAGCGCTCAAATTATGTTTTTCTTCCACTCACCCATCACCTACAATATACGGAAAAAAGTATTGGGACACCTGATCATTGCATCAACTTGGATTTTAACGACATTACATTCAAATACACAGACTTCAATATGGTACTGGGACCCTCATTGTAACAGTTTCCGGTCTTCTTGCAAGATTTTGAAATTACACATTGAAGAGCATTTATAAGTTCAGACACTGGTGTTGGACAAGAAGGCCTGGCTCCCAATCTCCATTCTAGTTTATCCCAAAGGCGTTGGATGGGGTTGACTTCAGGGCTCTGTGTGGGAGAGTCATGTTCTTCCACACTGAACCCACCCAACCATGTCTTAATGGACTTTGTGCTCCCTTACACAGTCATGCTAGAATAGAAACAGGCCTTCCTTAAACTGTACCCACAAAGTTCAAGGCATGCCATTCTCCAAAATGCCTTGGTATGCTGAAGCATTAGGATTAAGCCCTTCACTTGAAGTAAGGGGGGCAAGCCAAAAAAAAAAAAAAACGTGTGTCCAAATATTTCTGTCCACATAGTGTATATTAAAATAGGCTCCAGCACCTGTCTGTTATCTCCATGAACTCCTATTGGGTGTCTAAAGAACCCACAAAGCTTCAGCACTTTACAATTTAGTTTGAAATTAGGTTTAATGAGTAGACATAAAACTGTTGACTAGGAAACAGAACAAGAGTGTTCTAAATTATTTAAAACAATATTTCTAGATAACTCAACAAGACTGAATCAGATCAGGATTACTGAAGTACTGAATACCTCACAGTCGCTAGAGCCTGGTTATAATGATTAACAATGTCTCGTTTCTTTCTGAAGCGATTGATAGAATGCATGTCACACCTAACGCAGGTCGAGAATGAACTTTGGTTCACCGTGACTGCTTTTAAGAAATCACACCAGTTTCACAGTCCAGTTTCAAACTCTATTTGGTTATTTCAGGACAGCAGCAGAAACAGGAAAGGCCGGTTACGACAGAAATGCTCTTGTCCAACTGACACACTTGCTGAGATTCAAATACACTTCAAGAATCCAACACAGGCTTGCTGTGCGGCTTTTTAGCGTGATATAATAGATAACAGAACAAAATATTGCACGTTAGAAGGCTATGTAATTGTCTAGAGAATATGAGAAGGCTATGAATTTATGTAACGTATACAGCTCGTTAGATTATCACAGCTAAGTTTCCTTCAAGTGGGACAAGCACCCAACTAAGCTACGTTTAGTTACACATTTAAACAATTTTACCCCTTTCTGAGCTGTCCTTAGCAAGGTTAGTAACAGTTGCCAAAACACCCTGGCCGGCTAAGGAGACTAACACCCTATTTTAAGGCGTATTTTGAGTTTAGTTTATAAAAAAACACAAGCTGTCAACAGTGGCTGCTTCCACCGTTAAGAATCAACACATCTACACTGAGATCTGTTAACTCGCCTGGGTTATCCGGATAAACTGGACCCAGCCAGCTAGCTTTTCACACAAAATAGTTAAACCAACGAAACTAGCGTGTCAGAGTACATTCACACTTGTTTGTCGACAACCTGCTAAGTACTCAGACACTAAAATGCAGGCAAAACCTCAATAAGGTCGTCCAGAAATGCTGAAATTAGCTCGTTAGCTACATGGTGCTAGCTGGCTAGTTACATCCTCGGTGTGTGAAGACAGGCGAGTCTGGCCAGTCCGGACCGAGACGGCTTACCTTCTCAAATGATCAAATTATACGCCGTCCAGCTTTGCAAAAAGCCAAATCCGAGGCTGTCAATAAGCCTGAACTCCAAATTAAGAGACGAAACTTTGAAATGTCCTGTTTCCGAGATCCAGGGCTCCTCCGGCAGAAGCAGCTTCACCTGCCTCTCCCTGGGTCTCTAGTACTGCAGCCGGGCTCAACCAAACCCTCGCCCTTCCTTAGCAACGGACCGCCCTCATTTACATTCTGGGCGGGTCTTCCGCACACAGTGCGACATCCCTGGATTTAATAATGCCCAAAATATGCGCCTAACCTGGCAGAGAAACATTCCTGTGTAGGATTTACTTCTGATGATTTATGATATTTACCATGAGTCAGATTCATGGTATGCAATTTGTACCGTAAGGCCAAAAGAACTGGGACACATTACCATTACACCAAAATGGTCTCACTGACATTGCATTCAGACACATTGTCCATTTGTTGCACCACAACACACATCAGCAATTAGCATGAAATTATTTTTCTGCATTAAGCCCATTCACCAAGTGAAGCAGCAGGCAGCCAAGAGCACACAACCAAAGGGAGCAGTGTCTGGGGATGGTACCATGACCAAGGATACCTCAGTGGAGTCACTTGCAGTCATGAGATTCAAACCAATAGCCTTCTTATAACAAGAGCAACGTACTAACCTCCAGGCCACCAGGTGCCCTACATACACTTCAATAAGGAGTTGGTTTCCCCCTTTACAGCTATAAAAGCTTCCACTTTTCTTGAAAGGCTTTCCACTAGATTTGGGAATTTCTGTGGGACTTTTTGCCCCTTCATTCTGTAGAGCATTTATGAGGTCAGGCACTGATATTGGATGAGAATTCCTGGCTTACAAACTCTGTTCCAGGTCATCCCAAAGGTGTCGGGTGGGGTTTAGGTCAGGGCTCTGTGCGCCCAGTCAAGTTCTTCTACACCGAACACATTCAACCATGTCTTTATGGACCACGCTTTGTTCACTGGGATTCAGTCATGCTGGAAGAGAAAAGGTTCTTTCCCAAACTGTGTCCACAAATTTGGAAGCATGGAATGCCCAAAATGTCTTGGTATGCTTAAGCATTAATATTCCTCCACTGGAAGTAAGAGGTGTAACAGAAACCCTGTAAAACAGGTGTGTCCCAATACTTTTTTCCATATAATTTATACGTTAGCAGCCAGAAACTGATGAGGCTATAGTAAAGGTCATTTTGGGGACACACATTTAAGCCTGGTCTTGTACTAAACCACAATGGGCCTGATGTAATAGAGTTGTAAGTCCTTTTTGATTTAGGAATCATGTATGGCTACAAACTGGCCATATTTCAAAGTGAAAGATTCAAACTAGCACAGTCTTCATGCTCTTCTTTATGTAATGACAGAAAAGATGAGTGAAGTGCCTGCCTGGTAGAGCACACGGACATACCAGGTGTGTCAAAGGACTCTGAATGTAGGGGGATGAGTGGTCTCATCAGAGCTATCAAGCCTGTTGTGCTCTCAATGTCCTTTTGATCTATTTATCTCTTCTCCTTCCCACTGGCCTGTTTCTGCTGGTGGGGCACATCAGGCCTCACCAGTGTTGTTTAAGTCTGAGCATGAGAGGTGTCTCACTTTATTTTCTGAAAACACATAGTGTGAAGATATAAATGTACCAGAATGTTAACGAACATTTGTATTCAATATTTATGTCAAGCACCCATACACACGTGCAGACAGCTGGTCTTTGCTGAGGCCCATCTGATCCATAGGTCACTGTGACCTCTCCACTGACCTTTAAATACCAAAGCATCAACAGCCAGCTTCTACAAAGTGTCAGAGCTGAAGGACGGGTTCTTGAGTGGAGGCGGATGTTCGCTGGAAATATTGTGAAAATATAAAAGGAGGAATGGAGAAGCACCAGGTGAAGTATTTGGTGAGAGTTAAAAATTGATTTGGCTGTTTTATACATTTCTAGGCCAATATTAATAGCCGCACAAACGGATTTATAACAAAATGTGCCAGTTGTGTAACGTATCCTGCCGGCCTATAAAATGCATCCGATTATTATTAAGCTTCCCAGCTATTAATTGCATGTGTGGGGGAATGCAGCTCCAGGAGACACGCTGAAGCTCTTCTCATCTATTTTAAAGCGTCGCGGCATGAAATCTGAATCTGTTGATCGGGCTTTCATGTTGGAGCTCAACTGGATTGAATCCATCTTTCATTTTTTAGTTCAGCTTTCCACCCAGTGGCCTCATATTGAACTGCAGAACACTTCACAGCAATTGAACAGGAATGAACATCACATCCTTCCAAATTCCAGACCAGATTAATAAAAATGGTGCCCACTGGGCACTGATAGATTAAAGACATATGATGGATTCTTTTTTTGTTGTTGTATTTTTTGTAGATGCACCAGTGCAAGAGACAGCTCTTGCAGTGATGGAGAATCCAAAAATCTAGTAACTCTCCAGCAACCTAAGCAATGCAGCTTAACATTTAGCTCTCCATTATGTATCGCACGTTTACTGAAGATTAACACCATGCACCAAGACTTCTTCTGGACTATAGACTCTTTATTCTTCTTTTGGGATCATGGTTTTTGTTCAAATATGTACAAATTTTTAAAATGGCAAATAAACTTAAAAAATAAAACCCAAAACAATTAGAACAGTCTTTGGATTGGACATGTCACATATGATGTTTTTTTTGTGGTGTTTCACAGTACCATGCAAAAATCATAAATCCATAAAAGTGCTTGCACTTTATCTAACATTAAACAGAATGAATTTCTCAGCTCACATTTGCACATTTCATAAAATTCTGCTTTGACGTATTCCCCAACCATCGGTCTTTGATGAAGTTTCGGCTCTGTGGTGTTCCCTTGTTACTCTATGCTCCTTGAAGCAATTTCAAGATCAAGTTTCAAACTTTTCAGCATAATAATGTTTACACTCATGCTGGATCTGTGACTGAAGAGCACAATGTGTCAACCTCGAACGTTATAAACCTACGGTAGCTGGCAAGCCCTACGCAGCTCACCATTCCGAACCACTGCAAGAACAGATCTCGAATGAAAGCCTGTCGGATGCTTTGAAGGGAAAATAAAACAGTTTGGATGACTTTCCACAGTATGTACACTTCTAACTTTTTCACTTCATCTAACCTTCCATCAGAACGGTTAAACATTTAATAATGGCGCTTAAAGAGAAACACTGACTCCTTTCAGAGCGTATGGAAACAGCTGCTTAAGTCTACACATGGTGGACCACAGAATTTCTGGGAATGGGTGTGTACAGATGGGCACTCTGTGACAATTTTCAAAAGTAGTAAAAGGCATAAATATACATAACTAGTCTCCTTCTTTGTGTCTTCAACCAACACAACAGAAAAAAGAAATGTCAAAACATCCTAAAATTCTCCTGCCAACCAAGGACTACATTTTTTTAAAGTAAACTTTGACCATGTCCAAATTATATTAGTGAATGTGAATAGCCTGGACAGGGAAAACTCTCCACTTAGGACTGAAGCTTACAGATACAGCTTTGAACTTGTTTTCCTGTCTGGCTACTCAATGTCAGTGGTGTGAGCAGAGAAGCATGTTTGGAGATGCAGAAGTGTTTTTTTTTTGGGGGGGTTTTTTTTTGGACATGGCCATTGTCTACTTTGTCTGAAAGCAGCACCTTCAACTAAAATATTGTGCAGACATTGTTCCTCTGGGCCCTAAAGCACCACAAACTTCTGCAACCCTGCCAAACTCCTCCCCTCGCTCCTTCTGTCCGACTGGCCTTCTCAAAGTCAGGTGACCAGCTGAGGCTCCCAGGACTGGCTGGCCATCTGGGGGCGGCACTGTGAGATAACTGCAGGGCCCGCTGGGGGCTGGCTGTCCAGACACAAACCGCTGATCATGTGCTGCAGTGCTGGACCTCTGGGCTTCCATTTCTGTTGGACAGGAAAAACAGCACACAGACAAAGGATAAATTAGCATCACATAATTAGGACCAGGTGCAAACCGACTACAATAACTCACATTCAGGACACAATGCAGGCAAAGGTCCTGGATCTCATGCCCTGCATACCTTCATTGCCAAATCAAAAGCTCATCATTTTTTATATACAGACACTGAAGCCAGGTGGCTTTATATCTTGTTAACATTTCAAAATGATAGGAACTACTTGGAATAAAGTTAAACGTCCTCACATGAAGTAAGTTAGTAGCATTTGGTGTTTGTTTTTTATTACCTGGTCTAATACTCCTGATCCAATCTCTATGTAACCCTTTATGGCAAAAAAAAACAGTACCGGTATATTGATTTTGCTTTAAATATATTCATCTCTGTTGATAAACTTCATGTCCCTAAGACAAATCTTAAATTAAATTCATTGTTATTGCTTCTTGTGTCATTGATTCTTGTGGCGTTGGCTTGAGGAAGATGAATCTCCTCTTGCTGTTTTCTTTTTTTTCGCTCTGGTGAGTTTTAATGCCTGTGTCAACTCATGTTTGTTCACTGGAAGATTGGACCAAAATTTCTGCTCAGTGTGAAAGGCACAATATAAATAAATTCAACTTTCAAGGAGTATTTCAAGGATTTGTAAATTATATTGTGAACTAAAGAACATGATCCAACAAAGCTGTTTTTACTGTGTCAACATTTGAGCTGACACATGAATATAAATGACCCCTTATTTTACTGGAAATAAACTGTGTTAGAATACATCTAGCACAGTATCTCCAACAATCAATAATGCATCATGTTTCTTGTATACATGGATTTCTTTGCTACTCACTGATCAAACATTGATGCACGCAGAAATTTCCACCAATTTTACAGAGCAAATGTGCAAATGTACACAACAGGGGCTTCTGAAAGGGGATCTTGAAAGTTTCTTTGGCAAAATGGTAAGCAAAACATGCTTAACAAGCCCTTACTAAGTAGCAGTGTGTGCGTCAGAACAGGAAAAACAGTAAGACATGCAGGGCAGGGACTCTGCAGGATCAGGTCAGAACCATTCACATAAGGCAGCAAACTTGGTTCTATGGATAATCGTAGCTGGGGACAGCATACTATAAAACAATACCAAACATTTATAGGTCACACAGTCAAATTGCTGGCACTTCCATCGGATCAATACGTTACTGCAGTAAAATCCAGTCCAAACTGGATGATGTAACCAGCTAAAAGCTCTGGCAGTGTAAAGAGAGACAGGCTGACTGCGCCCCGTGAATTTAACCCTATAGATGCTGTGATATCCAGTGCATACAAGTTTGTTTTTTTCTTGGTGGTTGTGTAGAACAGCAGGTTTTGCTTAAGGATAAGTAACTAACTTCTCAACAGAGTGACTCAGAAGAGTCATGGCGCTTTCTAATCAGACGGCTGATTAGGCTGGGCACTGTTTAAAGTCAAGGCAGCCAAGCCAAGAACACAAACCCTTTTTAGTACTGACAGTGACCTACAGTTCCTCTAGAAGCAATTCTTCAATTACTGAACCCATGCTGGCAGCCGCTCCATGCTGGTTGTTGACTATAAATTTCATTCCCACAGGTAAACAGGCATTTCTTTTTCTACCCTACTTAAATGTAAAGCATGGGCTGTGCACCACACATTTCTAACAGCTATAATTTAGCGCTGTAGTTTAAAGGTTGGGTTCCACAAATAAATGTGCTCTCTAAGAACTGTCCCCTGGTGCCCATCATAAAGATGAATACAGAAATAGCCGTGCTGTCTCCTAACGGGAACCGATCTGTTTGTGCAGTTTATGCTGAATCTGAGTAGAACTGGGTGTTAAGCCGCCATGGAAGAAGCGAGCTCAGGCTGATGATTAATAAAGACGTGAACTGAAAATGTCCAGTGAAGTCAAACATTTGTAATTGGGACCAGATGCATGAGGATTAGTGTGTGTGTGCGTGTGTGTGTGTGTGTGTGTGTGTGTGTGTGTTTGTAGGAGAGAGGGGAGAAGAGAGAAAAGGAATAGTGAATAATTGACTACTTCATATGTATGAGATATATGAGGAATGTATTTTGCATAGACCTCAAAATTCCATACATTTTTCTATGTGTCCGCTGAAAATGTAAAATGTGCCTTTAAACAAACTGTAAATGCCTTCTGGATTGTGTTGTCCTGACACACTTCTTACATAACTGCACTTATTTGAGATGAAGCAGACTGTAAACAGGATGCACTTGGTGTTAAAGACATATATTTTGATATAATATATTAATATTCTTGACATTTCCACAACAAATATGATGTCACATCATCATGTTTTTTGAGACATGATATATCTGATACATATTGTTTTGTAATTAACTAATAATGATAAACACTGGCCAAACTACTCAGACACAGGACATCACACAATGTGTGTGTGTGTGAGTGTGTGTTATTTTAGGCCAAATTTCTTAAATAATTTCATCAGATTCATGTTTTTACTCGGCTACTATTCAATCCAGCATGTTCTGCTGTTGTGCCCAATACTGATATCCACTCATACTGATATACTATCTCTAACAGGAATGCATGTTTTTAAAGGATTTTAATGCATCATGCAGCTCCTTGATTAATGAAGCAATGAAGATGATTGGCACCGACATTACACTTACTCATGAGTTACATCCGTTAAATTCCATAAACAGTGGTGCACAGTCTGGGGGGAAATATGTGTCTTTACAAGTCGGAGAGGTCAAAAGGGCCAGTAGTGCCACGTTTAAAAACACAACCACAATGACTACAAATGTTTGACACCCTGCACTGCACTCCGATTGCAGATCAAAATAAAAGTATACTCTATTTGTTCCGAAACCTGGAGTTATGTAGTATTCTTTAGGTACCAACCACTTACACAATACGCTCAGAAAAGCGTGCTGTGACATAATTCATTCCATTAAGTATGTATATGTCTGTGACCCAGTGTAAGATAGCTTAGCAGAAAGATGGCTTATTAGCCAATTTAGTTGTTTCAGGCTTCACCAAAAAATTAGCTATAAAAGAGGACAAATTGTTCCTCTCAATTATTTGCAGAGTAAAGAACTGTCAACTGACATTTTCAAGCATTACAACATAACTGATTCCATTCCAAAAAACCACTTAACCATTAAATTTTATTGCACACAGAACAGGACTCTGTGTGAAATCAAGGTCCAACACATGCACAAAGACACAACCACATCCACTAGAATAAAATAAGTACGCTCACACATGCGTGCACACACTCAAACACACACAAACACACATAGTCACACACATGGCCTGTGTTTAGCCCCAATATCTGAGTCATAAATCAGGTTCTGGGTCAGCTCCAGCTCCAGCTGTGCTGGAAAGAGAGCCTGGTCTCCAATGATCGATGGGAAAAGACACAGGGGGATTACTGCGACTCCACTTGATGTTTTGGAACTTGAGATACCAAGTTCAGCGATAACGTACCATCAGCATATCAGCACATTAGATTTACACTCATTCCTGCCACATGTTCTCTGCTGAATTCAATGACCCATTCGAAATTATGACCAGTATGATGGCTGTTTATACTTTACACCGCACATTTAGGATTAGGTGTAGGCAGTAAACATGAGAACGTGAACCGCCTGTGCAACACATGACAATATGAACTGTTGTTGTGTGCAACATAGACTACTTTTGCGTAAATATACTCAATTATTTCTAACTAATGCACATCTGTGATTCATCTCTCTACCCCTTTTTTGTTTAGGTCAAATCAACTGTGATGGAAGTGATATTTGCAGTTTGTTCCACTTTACTAGCTCGAAGAGCGGATTAGGAATCAAACGCCAATGGGTCTTAAGGCACAGTGAAGACGTTGCTTGCGAACATCTCATACTGTCAGAAAATATGCGATTATATCATTATAAATTGGAAAGGAAAAAAGACCCAGTACAGCCACATAAAAAAAAAAAACAATTGAAAATGTTCAGTGGTTCACACGCTACACCGTAATTAATCTTTATAATGAAACATGTAGTTTTTTTTAGAAACCGACACTATAAAGCATACACTCAGACAAGTATTCTGTAACATACTGCGATGTAAATAATCAAGACATGTAAGCTTTGTGCTGACCTAGCATTACATGCAAGAAGACTGCTTATCAGTCAATTCAGCTGTTTTAAGTTTTAGTGCGAAAACTTAAGAAAATGTATGAAAGCCACTGATAAAATCATGATTTTCCAAGTTTTCTCAATTACAGTTGTATCCAGTCCATCAGCAGCCCCCAACCTTTTTTGCACCATGGACCTGTTTCATGTGAAACAGTATTTCCATGGACTGGTATAGATAATTGTTCTTTTACTCATTTTTGGGTAACATTTTTGATGTGCCATATCATGTGACCGAGATAAGAAGTTTTTTTTTTTATCAATAAAATATTTTTTCATTCTGTATTTCTGTGCAGCCTGGTACCAAATGGCTCATGGACAGATAGAAAGACAGAATAAAAGCTCTTCACTTGACCACAACATTTTGAAGAAATGTGACCGAGAGTATGCACATTACACATTTATTTGCACAAAAGAAACAGGGAGGTTTTTAGTCACCCACAGGTCAGTTTATCAGTGCAACACAAAACTCCCTGACAGAGAGTGAACATACATCTTACCATATCTTGTCATATCATTTAATGCATTTTCTGACTGCAGTAGGGGATTACCATCATTACTGCTTGTGTCAGTCAATGAAGCTCACCTGTCTAGACTCTTTAGGGCTGCATGGCTCTAGTCTGACCTTTGACCCTGATGAGAAGGCTGTGATGGCCAAGCACAGGTCCTGCTGGCGGATCTGTGGCTCTATCAAAGTCCATTTCTGAGCAAGAGAAGAGATAGAGAGGGTAAGATTTTAACAGTTGACCAAAGAGTGAAGACATACTGTTTTAGACATTTTAGAAATTAAGACATTCTCATTTTACACAACATTTACAGGTACATACACATGATCTCTGTTATAAATCAATGTAATAGCTTTTTAAAAAGCACCGGAAACACACAGCTTAACATAGAACATGAATACAAACACTAACACCCAGACACACAAAGATTTTCACCTGTGAGGCAGGTATACTCGACCCACTCCTGCACTCAGACAGGCCCAGGCTGTCAGTACCCTGGCTCTCCAGGCAGAGCCCACCCTGTTTGAGAAGACTGTATGCTACCTTCTGCTCTGGAATCCTGCCCGAGACAAATACAAACACAAGGCAGGAAACCGTTAATCCTTAAATGCATACCTCAGGTCGGCAGCAACCCATGACCTCGTTTTCATTCCTCTGCCTTGTCTGGTCTTTTCCAGATAAGTGACAAACCCAAAACATTAAAATAAAACAGGCATTTACGGTAGTATTTTATTTGTTTTGTAATGTTTGATTTAACATGATAACATCTTAACACATTAATTTATGGCAAATGTTGGGCTGCTACAGCCCAAAGACAAATTTGTGGTTTATGCCCATATAAGGCCCATGATTTATGCCCATATCAGGCCCATTTTCAAGTATTTTATTTTCCCCTCTTAGTTCCATTTGTATGAGTCTTTGAACCAAAAAAGGATAATTTTTTACATGACCACTTTCCAACCTCTTTATATCTCTCAGAATTAGAAAGGCTATTTGGCTCTGATTAGCTCTGCTTCATTTGAAGAGCACTTGAGGCTAAAAAGCTCCTCGTAGCTTTAACATGAATATGCAGGGTTAAACTGATGCAGGCTGAGTAAGCAGTTATCTGTAAATGCCCTGGTTCTCCAGTTACTACAATAGTGGATTCTAAATGGGCTGTTTTTGCATCCCAGGCACCAGATATGGAGTGTATGGAAAGGGAAGTAAATGGTAGGTTCTGTAAGTAATATTTTTATATACTTCCTCAAACTTTATTTAGTTTTCCATAATATGAATTCTGTAAAGGACAAAGAGCCTTTATCATGTACAGTACTATTCACATTTCGTTGCTTTGCATCCTGAAATGAAAATGTATTAACTCTAAAATCAAATTGAAAGATACAATAGCACCAGTTTAGATAAAAATGAAAGAATAATAGAATCACTGAGATTATGGATTCCTTTTTCTACCCACTGTTTTTTCTACCCACTGTTTATGTCTGTATTATTTCCCACCAAGGCTGGGGTGGCAATTCCAGACTTGGAGAGTTTGACTCACCTTAGCTCAGGGTACACATTCTCCAGATACCAACGGAAAGAGTTACAATTTAGCTTCCTCCTCAGTGCCAGACGGTCTGCGATACTGATGAATTGAGAGCAGATAAGATGCAGAGAAGGATAAGAGACTAAATTAGATTTCATTTCAGGCCAGGAGAGTGCATGAGAGCAGACTTAACGTACATCACCAGCTAGAAAGCTGGTTAAGATCTTATAAAAACAAGAGAACAACAGAAAAGTCTCCTGACCTTCCAAAGGCCTTGCCCTGAGCAGAGGGTCTTGCAGCATAGTAATACTGCTTATACTCATCCATCCACACTTCTGCTGCTCGCCGTGTATTTCTACAGACACACACACACGCACACACACACACACACACACACACACACACAAACAAGCATGCTCTGTTGAAGGCATGAATCCAGAGCAGTATCGTCTTGTGCTTTGCCAGATAAAGGGATTATACTCACTTTATGTAGGTGAGAGCGTTGCCTTCTGGGAAATCGTAAGGGTGGCGTTTCCTGAAGACGTGGCCCACACGACTACAGGGTAGAATCTCCAAACTGCCCCCACACATCCACACTCGGAAAGACAACTCTACACAAAAGCCAAGGAAAAGTTAGAGAGACAGCGGGGGTGAAGAGAGTGAAGAGAATTGATAATACCACACGAGAGCAACTCTGTTATGAAGACAAACGTGTGTAGGCAATACAAAAGCACAGACCACAGACATCAGAAACGACAGGCATTCTCAACATCAAATGTATTATAAATGACTATAATATGATTATAATGTCTTACTCTATATGTAGTTTTAATGTATCTATATGTTTTCTTATTATTTTGGAATAATCTACAGCTCATTTCATCATTTTATCCCATCCATGCTGCCTCCAACTCAACCCCAGCCGTCTGAATTGTTGGTCTACTGATCTGAGGTTACCCTGAAATGCCCCCCTCTCCATGTGGGGCTTTGTTTTGGTTTAGCTTCTACATTTCTTTCAAATGACTTTTCTGGATCTCAGTTAAGACACTGCTCATCTCTCAAAGACTGCTTTAACCTTAATTACTTAAAAAAAAAATTTAAAATCCATTTGTGTTCTGCACTCCTGCATTTGTGTCATCCTTACCCAAGTGACAGAACAGGACACATAATATTTATGCTGTTGATAACACTGAAGCTAATCTTTTAAACAACTATTCTAGATTTTTTTTTAAACAAACATGAAAAATATACAATGCACTCCACAATTACTAGCACCTCTTGAAAAGATTAGACCAACTTTTGGTAAAGCAGCTCCACCTTACACTGAAAAGTTCAATTTTCAACTGAAACGACTGATACAAAAAATAAATACAAAGCTCCCTCATGAAGAAATAATGACTGAATGAAATGAGACTGAACAGAACGTAACAGAAGTCTGATGCCCATTTTATATTAAATTTTTCAATTGACTGGAACTTTCAAGTCCATGACTTCCTGATTAACTGGGATACAAATATGATACAAAGGCCGGATTCCCTTAGATATTTATCAACCCGACCATCAAAGGAAAGAGAACACAAACCAAATAAGAGAGAAATGTGACCTTCATCGTTCAGTGAATGGTTTTTAGAAATATCTACTCATCTGAAATGCCCATTTCTACTTTTCACCAAACGCATAAGAACCTTTTGGCAGGAAACACTCAAAGTGGGTTTGGCATTAACAGACGGATGGCTGTAATGAAAAGACGCTTATCTCAATCGTAAAATATGAAGGAGGTTCTGTTTCTCATCCAGATGCCCTGGAAACCTTGTTAGGATGCATAATGAAATACCAGGACATTTTAAATCAGAATCTGCCCCTGGTAGGAAAACAAAACTGGGTAGTCACTGGATCTTCCAGGAGGACAATGACCTGAAGCACAGGTCCAAATCAGCACAAAAATCATTAGCTGACCACATAATCAAGCTTCTGCCTCGGTCAAGAGAGGGTCCAGGATCCGGAATGATCTGGAGAGATCCTGTGAAGAGGAAAGACTTCGCATGTCCTGCTTTGTTTTCTCCAAGCTTAAAAAATGTTGGAGAAGACTCAGTGAGGTTGTACAGGATGTTAAATACATCCATGCCATTTTTTGATGACAGATTTGTATATCTATGAATAAATGTATTTCAAATAAAGGTATGCTTTCCTCTTTTCTTCAGCATGAGATGAGGCTAGTTCACTAAGGATTAATTTTTCTAATCCTCTAATCTGTGTGCCAATAATTGTTAAATCCACTTTATAAAATCATGGGAACATACAACATTGTCTAAATTAAGGCCACTTGCTGGCCAAACGCAACCATCACGCACTGCTCACAGCTGTTGAAGGACTGATGTATTTTAACATTGTGTAATTTTACTGCTTTGAAAGAAAAGTGTGAAGAGTTTGCATTTGTATAAAAACGAATTATAACCAGGAAAGAATAAGTAGGAATGACCACTTATATGAAGGAAATGGGAAAAGCTATTTTTACTTTGATGTAGCTATTGAAATATTTTGAGATCTCTTAAGGAGATCTAAATAAAATATAATTTCCATCCAATTCAGTCTCAGTAAAGCATAGTATTATCTGGAAATATTTCAGTTCTGCCCACCAGAGGGCTCTATGCACATGCACGCAAACACAAGCATGCATGCACGCACACACGCACACACACACACACACACACACACAAAAACACACACACTTGTGCATACATATGTAGAAAGACATCATCTTTATACTCTGTATCCCACTCTCGCAGTGTTTAGCTTCAAAAGGCTACAAGCAATGTCTGCAGATTTCCTTACTTCTGAAGTTCCCATCAATTATACATCTTATGTTAGACTGGAGACTGATTGAAATGTCTTATTTGTTGAGGGAGCTTGTTTATCAATCCTGACAGAATGGGCACAATACCACCACCTTTACCTCTCTTCAAAGATTGAAACGGATACACCCTAAAACATACTCATGCGAAAACAAACAACGCAACAAACACAGCCGCGCAGTTAGAGGCTGACAGTTTCATGCACCCAATTAGCTCTCACAATAAATTCTGTCATTTATTTGACACTGTCTCTTCCTCCACCGTAATTAGTTCCATTCCTTAGTACAATTATAAGTCACAGAATGCGAATTAATACCAAAAGCAAGAGCAGAAACAGGGCTGTGTTTCATTTTGTCATGTTGTTTGATGTTTATTGAAGAAAGGGGCACTCACCAAAGTTTTCACCACCCCAGATATCCATGTGTGTGTCATACTGGCCTAGATGATTGAACCAACTCTTATCCATGACAAAGATTCCCCCAGCAATGACTGGTGTCCTAACAGGGCATACAAAAGGTATTAGGTGACCAGTAGAGGGAGAGAAAGAGAGAGAGAAAGAGAAAGCATGCAAGTTTCATCAATGACAGTATATTATCCATATGACTGTACCTTATTGGCTGTGTCGGATCATTTCTGGCCATTTTCTGCTCAATAGGAATCTGCTCCCATTTAAAATGTAAGCTCCAGTCAAACCCTGCGGTCCAATAGTGAGAGAGCAAGTTGGAGTCATTTTCTGTTGCTCATACAAGCCCTTCAACCCTCAACTAGACCTAATGTCATCCTTCAATTCTGTTCAACAGTTAAAAAAAAAGAAGAATTAAATTAGAAAATTTGATGTAAAATAAGACCCCAAACATATGTCCATATATTAGCTGCAATCAGCCATATTGGCCAGATGCCCACACTAAACTGATTCCCTAATCTAATACTTGCTGTAAGGATTATCTGTATTGAGATTACAGATTCTGCCCTCACCTCCTCTGAGGTCGGCAGAGGCTGCCAGATAAGCAAAGTTATCCAGGCTGATGACATCAATGATGGGACTGACAACACGGGTGTGGTCCTGGGGGACACAAAAAGACGTTCTAGTGATGTTCTACTAACTACTAATTTGAATAAGAATAGACAATAATAAACAATAAATGATGTGTGCAATTCAAGGTGCTTCGATCAAAAGTGATAAAAACAAAATATACAATAATAAAGAAAGTAATTTTTCTATTTTTCATTTTAACAATGAGCTTTCTTAGTTTTCTGTGCATATACATCACAACTGGCTCTATGTCTCCCCAGCTTCAGGTCACTGGATAAATAATGCACACTCAAAACTGAATACATCCTTGATGCCGAGATTGTGCATGCTTACGAAAGTGAAAATGGATTAATGCCCCATCACTAGTTTTACTTTAGAGGCTGAAAATCTGATCTACAATAAGAGCCAGCACTGCATCGTGAAGGTCATGGTTTATTTACAGAAAACTCTCCAAGAAGAGCAAAGAGCATGAGGACAAATACACATATTAGCTTGAAGTACAGCGTCAACTTGGCAGCCAGTTATACAGAAAGGCATCAGTATGTGCACCTGTACACCTAGAAGGCTTACCATCAAGGTATGTGTATCTAATAAAGTGATTAAAGTAACACACTGTGTATAAACCCCCAATAGTAACGCGGTGCTTTGCCACTGTAATGTTTTATTACTGTATAATTACTGTCCATCACCTCAACAATATCAAAAACTGTGGTCCTCAAGTGCCTCTTTCCCACTGGGGCAACTTTGTGCAACAGGAAATGGTCAAGAGATAAGTAGAAAGTAAGCACACATAATTAATGAGTAAATAGTGTAAACATATTTGTATTACCTTCATAAACAATGTTAATGTGTTTTATAAATTTATGCTATATGAACAAAAGTATTGTGATGCTTGACCATTACATCAACAGGGACTCTATTGATCTTGCATTCAAATACAAACTTTAATATTCAGGGTCTCCCCTTTGCAGCTATAAAAGATTTGCAAAGGGGGCTAAGATTGCCCTTCACTGGAAGTTAAAGGGCCAAGCACAAACACTTAAAAACAGGTCAATATATTTTTTTTAAGTTATAAAAACATTCACATTACAAAAGCTCTGAAGTGACTGAACATCTGCTGGACTGTGGGTTTAATGTGCCACTGTTTTGGGTACAGACCACATGCTCACAATAGCAAGATTACACCACAGGATTAAGCAATAACCAGTTAACTTAATGATGCTGACCACACATAGCAATATGTCTGTGTGTGTGTGTGTGTGTGTTCTCTCCCTGTTCCTTCTGCTTTCCCTCTACGAAAGGGCTTTGATTAAATAAGTCATTTTCTCTGTGGGATATCATGCTTACTCTCTTCTTTTTCACTTTTACCATTTTCTCTCTCTTTTACTCCTTTTTTTGTATGGACAAAATCTGCTGGTGTTGCACAGAAAGGCTCCAAAACAACAGTAACATTGTCTTTCTCATTATAACCACAAATAACACCGCTGTCATCATGTAAATCTGCTGTAACATATGTGTGTTGCTGTGTGTGAGAGCGCACAGCTCCTTTGTGCAATTTCGTTCCATCTCACTGGATGTCATCAGCTCTTCTGGCTCATTCTGTGTTTGTGAGTGAGAGAGTGTGTGTGTGTGTGTGTGTGTGTGTGTGTGTGTAGGTGAGAGAGAGAGAGAGAAAGAGAGAGAGAGTGTATGTGTGGGAGGCTGAGGGCATGTCGTTCAGTACGGATCATTAGTTTGCTTGTGGTTCAGAGCCACGTGTCTAATTGCTGCCCCAGCACTGACCTGAAGCTGATCTGCAGTCTCACACTGATCGGATTAATCAGGGCAAACACTCAGAGAGCTGCAGCACCTGCGTATACACACCTGCTAATATCTCACCAGACACACCCGACTACCAGGCCTATAGCGATCAATGCTAGAGGGGTTTAACACAATAAGGGCTGACTGGTGAGAAAAACACTCAGTAGTAGAAAGGTCTTCCTCTTCAAAACATGGAAAAATACATCAGGTTTAATCTTTTGCACCCACATTGTTTTAGTGTTGCTAATAAATGACCAGCTGCGGATTATTTTGGATTCC
>JBBMFX010000001.1:29628588-29639001 GCA_037832545.1 Rhabdalestes septentrionalis
ACACACACAAATTTACACACACACACACACACACACACACACACACAAGTTTATACACACACACACACACGCACATACACATACACACACATTCATACACACACACACACACACACAAATGTATACACACACACACGCACATACACACACACAAAAATTTGTACAAATAAACATGCACAAACATACAATACATACACACACGAATAAACACACAAACATAAATACAAACACAAACACACACACACACACACACGCACATACACACACACACAAATTCATACACACACACACACACACACAAATGTATACACACACACACGCACATACACACACACAAAAATTCGTACAAACACACACGCACAAACATACAATACATACACACACGCATACACACACAAACATAAACACAAACACAAACACACACATACACACACACACACACACACACACATACACATAGCGAAAATGATCTCTATGTCTGGTTTATGGTGAATAAATATATAGAATCACTGACAGTCAAGGGAAGAGTTACAGTATACTGTGCTGTAATAATTTAATGATTAAAGGATTGTTAATCATTATTGACTGATTAAAGTAGTGGAACTGCTGCAACTTTGGTAACTGAACCCACCATTGCACACATCTAGTAACAATCTAGGAGTCTTTAATTTTCCTAAATTCTATGGCCGCTCACATTCATTTAAAAAATCTAAACTAATTGCACACATTGTTACCTTAAAAGTATTTTGAACATCAAATGAATTTTGGCAGGCACCCACAGGTGTTCTGATGAATTTTGCTACTGCAGCACAAATCGACAGCAGAGTCTATCAATTCCCCCTACCCTTTCGAAAAATGCTCCTTTGATATTTATACAGTTTATCCCTTCGATTTCACGCTGATAATGATGATAAATAGGCAAATAACATTCATAATCATAAATATGTTTTTTATATGATCTTGTTGAGTTGTATAGCTTTTAATATACAGTGTTGCTGCTTCTGCCATGACAATATACATTTCCCACTTATGGGACAATAAAGTTTAATCTTATCTAATCTTATCTTGTTTGAATAATGAATGCTTGGTATTGTAGTAAGTGAACAATGGTGGATATTATACCTATGACATACAAAACACAAGTCCTGACAACATTACTAATGGATAAACAGGTGTGTTTACTTCTGCCAATTGAGCTGTATCTGTATAAGAATGCATCTTCAACTGAGGAGGCGTCAATACAGGAACTCACTAATGCAGTCGGACACACGGCAATGTTCCAGTATCTAAGGAATCCTTCCTAGAAGAGTAGAGACTCTTATGGCAGTGAAAGGTGGATGAACCCTTTTTTTTAATTAATGCCCCCGATATACCTCAAAGAAATGTGTGTTTTGTGTAGTACTGTAATGTAATGTCTGAAATTCGTCCCTGGCAGAATTGAGTGGAATCCCAGTCCAAATAAAGCTCTCAAAGATAGATCCTAATATACAGAGTGGTTTTCAGATTGGCTAATGTATGGTGTAGACACACACAAACACCAGACAAACACCCCCCTCAAACACACACACACACACACACACACACACACACACACACACACACACACACACACACACACACACACACACACAAATATATGCATATGCACAAGCTGAGTTTGCAATCACAAACCTGATGATAGCCAATTTTTATGTATGTGTGGGTGTGTGTGTGGCAATCAGTGGTGAAGCCAATGGACAATATTATGCACTGAGTGAGGTCACTGCATGTCTTTGACTTTTGTCAAAGAGGAAAATCTTGATCGCCAGCATTGTAAGGCAAACGGCATTGGGCCTTCTATTCTTTTATGTTCTTCTCCATGGCTACCAGACAGTTGAGCGGTTGACCTCAGTACTTCAGCTCAGACAGTATTCGTTTTCCGTTGGGAGGCAGGATAATGTGATTTTACCAGAGCATTGGTGATGTAAAAGTGCTGGTATTAATGACAGAGATGGGAGTGGCTACTTATGTCAGAATGTTTCATTTAGCCATTATTTCATTAACCCTTTCCCTCTGCATTTTTAAAGTGAACGAACTGTGTCATAGTATTGTAATTTCCTGTGGTGGCCATCACTGTCACAAAATTAATCTTTTTTCTGTCAATTTTAATATTTAAATGTTTCTACTCATACCGGTAGGACACTGGCTTGATTTGTTTGAGGTAAACACATTCAAGTGAACTTCATGTTTACATAAGCTCATTTCCCACACAATATTTTCAGTTTTCACCAACAATCATTTGCATGGTATTAAAACACCCAGGGTCATTTCTGTGGCTTGTTTCATATCAAGTCAAGTGCACCAGCATCTTTTCTGACATGGGAGTGTGCAGTCCATAAAAATAAATCACATGGTGAGTATAGACAAAAATAAAAATGTGCAGAAACATCAGAAATGAGGACATGTAAAATCTAATCCTGTCAGATGAGTGATCTAATCTCATATGACATTTTCAGAACTGTTCCTGAATTCATTACATAAAAATATTACACCCGAACATAGAGGAGTCAGGAAATATCAATTCATGACTTCCATCTGCATGTGTGTGCATATAAAGGGGGGATGTGCGTGTGTGGAATAAAAGAACCACTTACGGTCAGAGCTGAAGTCATCCACAAGAATAATCTCCTGTATCAAATGGGGTGGACTTCTGACGAGCACGCTGAGGCAGAGAGGGAGAGGGTGTTACCGGGCACATCTCTTATGTTTAATGTTCTTAGATGTGTGGCTGAAAAGTAATACCACTGTGATGCTTCCTCTCTGCCACTTTAATATTAAGTGAGCTCTGACTTCAAAGACATTTAATTTCTCATTAGGCTGTAAGTGCTACAGCCTGCAGAATACAGAGTGCAGCGAAGGGTGTGTTAGAGAGGTCAGCGGTGACCATGTGCATATTTACAACCGTTACCTTTTAATGGTGCGCAGGAGAGTGGAGCGAGCTTCATTGTGGAAAGTGATGACGATGCTGGTAGAGGACAAGTCAGGATCAAAAGTCATCAAGGCACACCTAAAACACAACAAACATACAGGTTGAGGAATTTCTGTAATGTAAATTCTTTCTCTGCATTTAACCCATTCATCACTTGAAGCAGAGGGCAGCCACCAAAGAGCCTGGGAGCAGGGTGTGGTGATGGAATCGTGCTCAAGGCTATCAAAACCCCATGACCTTCTGATCACTAGGGCAACTCCCTAACCACCAGGCCACAGGCTGCCTACTGCATTAATCCGAGAAGTCAGGACAATCAGGGCACACTCTAAGACATTTAAGACATTCAAAACATTTGTGAACCAGTCTGTAAGAGGATGCAAGACTAATCTGACAGCAGCCTGGACGATGATGCAGTGAGGAGGATTTCAGAGTTTGGTAGTATCAGTAGTCTCCAAATCCACCTTAATATGTCACCTCAATTCCAATAAACTGATTGGAATACATGGCAGAAAAAAGCCAGTGTTACTCTATTGGAAAGAGGGAATATACCAAATTATGTTTTCTGGAACACAATTAATTTTCTGATTGCCTGTGAATTCTGGTATCAGGCTCATATGGAATTGTTCTTCACAGACAACATTTGACAAACATCAATGTTTTTTCACAAGCCGTTCTGGAGGGCAATGCACAAATGGGTAGTTTGAATGTTATGAATTTATGAATTTAGGTTGTTTATTCAGTTATAATAATGGATTACTCAGCTCCTACAATTAAACATTTCAGTTATATATATATAATTATTCTAAAAAGTCTAAACCGGCTCACAGACTCTTAAGTATTTGATAGCTTGGTCACCAAAATGTAAATATCTGATGTGTTATTTAAAAATACATAGCAGCTAATTAAATCTGGACCTCAACTGTATGTGTGTGAGATGTGGGGTTTTGAATCAGCATGGGGGATGCTTGTGTGTGTGTACATGTACAATACCTGTAGTGTCGAGTGTCCCTAATGGTCCTTTCGCTGCCCAGTCTGTCACTTTCCTGCAGGTTGAAAGCATGTTCTCTGTATGGGTCGTCTCCTGCTTTCAGCTGCTTACTAGCTAAATAGGCTCTCTCATCAAAAGTGCCCAACAGCTGCCCCTGTTGCTCTCCCTTCGGAATGTGGGTGACCTGAACGAGAGAAAAACAGACAGACAAAGAATTACGAAACAAGGGAGTTCCAATATATTGTGTTTGCTACATGAAAGCTGAAACTGCTCGATATGTATTTCTGAGAACATTACATTACATTACAGAAGCATTACAAAAACCCTCACCTTCTACAAGCTAAAAAGTGTACCTTTCCCTTTAGAAACAAACCGAGTTTCCTTCATAAGCATTTCCGTTCCATTAGCGCTCAGCAAGACACAAGCTACAGTAGAAGCTCATTAACAGTACCAGATGTATCTGCAACCTAACACCGTGTGAGTAATCCCTATGTCACACAGTCTCCAGCGTCATGAAACACACTCAAACTCAAAACCTCACTCCTTTTTCCCTCTCAGACATTCTACAGGCAGTGTTTTGTACATGTCTGGACTGTATGGTGCGAAAGAAAGCATGATATGTTTCTAAAAGATCCCAGAATAAAGATACATGGTGATTAAGGGCATTTATGCCTGCTTTATCGCAAATCATTAGTCATGCGTGAGATAATCTGTCACAGTACTTTTGTATTCCAAGTTTCGCCGTTACATAACACTTCATTAGAATGATGCTGCTCTTGGGAAAATGTAAATGATGATGCAAAGGAAAACAGGGCCCTCAGTACACGAAATGTTAGTCATTATCCTGCGACAGAACACAACGAACTCTGCTGCCTCATCAACTGCGACCTCATTGGTGTAAACATCAGTTCACATAATTTTGTGGTGTTTACATAAACCCGCTGTGTATGGATTAGGAACTTCAGAACACTTGGCTTTGGACCGAAGCTGTGGTGGGTCCAGTCCAGAGCACCATGCGACTGTGTGGTCCGAAGAGCAGACTGGAAAACTAGAAAGTGGCAGATGAAAAAAAAATCAACACCAACGGATGCGCAGGAACAGGAGGAGGGCAGTGAGGGGAAAGGATTTAAAGATAGAATGAAAAAATTAGCTGTTTGCATCCGAAGTTGGAGGTGAGAGAGTTGGTGAAAATGGGGGAGGGAGTTGTATTCTTCACCACTGTGTTATTAACGAGCTGTCGGGAAAAGCTTAAACCACATGCAGGTTTCAGACGCTATGATCTCACTTTCCATTTGTGAGGAAGAAAAAGAGACGCTGACAAAGTTTTTTTTTCTTTTTGTGCTCGTAATCCAACAGATTATAAATGAACTGGCATTCACAGAGCGCTGGAAGTGTCTGAATCTTATCTGCATGACACCGTCCCCTGTTCTGAACCGTATGCGTGTTCTTATCTTACTTCTAGGATACTGAGAACTGTATCATTTCCATCAAAATGGTTCTGTGCACAGATACTGGCTACATAATGCAGCCAGATTGGTTTAAAGGGACTGAGAAGTGCAGAGCCGTTTAACCTCATACACAGTAAAAGTAGTGATACTTTCACTGAAAATTGCATCATTCCCAGCACAATGCACATTTGCTCAGACATGGGTTTTGGTGATAATACAGCCACACTGATTGAAAAGGTCTAAATAGTAATGGCAGAACAGATTGAGCCCATGTTCAGAAAAGGTTATGAAATAAAAGAGCCTTTCTAAAACAGCTTGAGTTGAAGTGCAAACGCAGTAGATCATAAGTAATGAGAAACTCACAGACATGCAGAAGAGGATTCTCAGAAAAGTAAGCTTTCCATTCAAAATTTCATCAAGCCCAAGTTTTTATTAGGGCTCTGTAAAATGATTATGCTTTTATAATACACATCAATTTACGACAATATTAAAGACTATCAAAACATCCTATGTCATTTCATATCAAATTTTAATACCGATGTAGTCAGTCTCTCAATGTCAGAGAGGCAATACATTTTACTGACATAATAATACAACTCCTACTCATTTCAGTCTGCACACCAATACAAATGGGACAAATGGAACTACAGGCTTTTGGCTTTTAAAAACTTAACTCTGAGTTTTTTAAAGTGCAATTTAAACGGGTGCAATTTGCAAACAGTGCTAGTTTACTGTGCAAGAGTCTTAGACACCAAAAATTTTTTTAGATCTTTTAGCGCAGAAGTTTGTTTTTAAAAAGCTAACATTACAATTAATACAAGTAATATTAATACAGTAAATAGTGATTATGTATATAGATGTGTTTGCTTACTTATTCCAAGACTTCTCTTCTTGGAAGCCCAGCATTACATTGTAGATCTCATCAAATACCTCAAACACCCAGTCCAGCTTAATCAATACTTCATTAGATTCAATCGGGTGAACTGCTGATGGAGTTTCACAAATCCATGCACAGATTGGAAGCATTGAGGTGAAATCTGGAACCAAACTTATTTCCTATTTACCAGCTCACAAAACCATTTACAAACAAATCTTGATATTATTTAATGCTTTCTTGCTCGTTTGCATTTATTGTATTGTTAAATTTTGTGTTTGCAGGCAGAAAGTCTCTCATGGCTCAGATAAATGGCTTTAAACAGTTTGCACAGGAGCCTAAGACATTTTGCAAGACACTGTATATGCAACATTATCCAATGTTGTCCCAAGCTGTAATTGGGGAAATTAACCTAATAATGCAGAGCTCATAGGCCAGCAAGGTGGGACACTACATTCAGCACTCAAACCATTTACCTTTAGATTACTGTGTTGGGGAAGAACAAGAAGAAAATGAATCCATTTAAACTGCAGAAGTAGATATTTTTCCCCGAAATGTTCAGCCCCAGGTATCTGTAAGCAGAATGTAAAGTACAATGCTCTGTTGTTCCCTGCGGGGGAAAATGTGCTTCTAGAAGCAGATTTTCTTCCTTTTTAAATCCATGCAAATGCAGAATTCTCCCTGAATTCCAAAATGGAGATAATGAGATGCATCTCCCGGCAGCCTTGTTAAGAAGCATCTGCAGAGTCAGATAATAGATGCGGAGTCAGATTGCGAGTGTTCACGCACTAATAATTTTCACTCACATTTGATTTAGTTAAAGAGCTGAAGAGCATTTGCTGTATCGAATGCCTGAAGAGAGCAGGTGAGATTTATGGTCAAAACATTTCGAAATGGGAGAACACCAGCACCATCAGTCCTGTGAGAACATGCGAGTTCTGCACAGATTGGGCCACTCGGAAATCTGCTGAGAGGAGGCATTATTCTTTTTTTTCTTTTTTTTTTTAAGATTTGCTTCGACAAGTTACACTCACAGGTATCTACATGTCTGTATTGGTGTGAAGCATAACATGATCATTAGGAATGGAACTGCATTCCTCAAGCCAATGTACACACCTGGGCTTAAATTCACAAAGCGTTTCTGAACAGGACTGCTGTTCTAACGTCAGATTCCTCCTATGATCGGAAAGAATTTAACCAGAGAAATGGATGCAGATAGAACAGATAAATATGCCAAAAGAAAGCAAAATTCTATAAAAAACAGAAAAAAAGGACGTGAGGATGATTGTGTTTTATATTGTATATTTGCTAACCATAAGGCTATTTAAGTCCATGGCTTTTATATAAGTACAAAAGAGTCTTTGAGAGCAACAAAAAAAAGAATGTATTAAAAACATAAAGATATGTTAAAAATGACAAGGGAAAAGTACTTACAGTATACATACAGGGGGTCCTCGGGTTACGACAGTCCCGACATGCAAAGTTGGAGTTTATGACATGCATTCCCATAATTAATTTGGTTGCGCATGGTGGAAGAATATGCAGAATATGCAGAATATGCAGAATACGCAGTAATACGGCATGTGAGTGAGGGAGTTGGCATCCCCAGTGCTCTTACCTACGCCATTTTTGGAATGTTAAACATGTTTTTACAATAATGTTTTGGTTGTTTGTTTTTTTTTCCCGTTACTTCAGTACAGTGTACAATTATGTTCTTCTTCTGTGGCATAATTGCGTTTTTATTTTCTAGATAGGTAAATAACTTAGGCTACAATTTGTTTCTACTAGGACCAAAACACGGGTTACATCACTGTCATAGGAAAGGATAAGTGACGTAACTCAATGAATGATATGACTTTACAGAATCATGGTGACCATGAAGGGGCATCCTAAATTAATCAGGGACAATATGATTAAATATTTCAAGAGAAAAGAGTTACAGAGCCCTGGCAAAGACCCTTGAACATCGCCGTCCACACAACTGGTTTGATAATATGCAACTGGTAACACTGAAACAGTCATATTATACACCACACACAGAAACTAATTTGATCCAATGAAGCACAGAAATCCACATTTGCTACTTGGAAATAAGCATTTCTACAAATCAGAATGGTTGTACTTCATTACAATGTACTCTAGTCAGATGAAAAAGCAAAATTCAGCTTATGTTTGGAGAAAGAAAGGTTGTGTGTCACATCCCAAGAACAGTATGCAGACATGAATGGACCCATATTCTTGGAGATAAAAGAGGATAAAGAACATTGGCACAGTCTGAGGTGTGTTTGAGGTGTGGATTAGTGCTGTCTAAAGAAAGGGGAAAAGATGCACATGTCATATAGGACATTATTTCCCAACGCACAGCCAAAATAACTTTAGAAAATGGTGGAAGTGCTTGCTTGACCTACCTAATCTCTTGATGTGAATCCCATTGAAAATTCATGGGGTTTTCGAAATTGCAAATCAAAAGAAGGACTCCTGCCACCTTGAGGAATTGAAGGTGTCCGTCAAGATGAATGGATCAAAACTGGACCCCAATCGTGCAAAGATGCATGAAAGTATATACAACACCCCCCCGAGTGTACTGTGATGTGGTAAAAACTGAAAAATGCCCATTTTTATAGTGTAAACCTGAATACACACTCAAATGTGCTCTCAAAATTTTATTTATAATTCATTACCGTAACAGTAAATGTAAAGGTTAACCTGTACTGGAACTGAATTTCTGCAGTGCTAGATTGTAAGTTATCGACGTTACCCCTGCACTGTACTGCACTGTACTGTAATTCATGCACGGGCGTTTTCTTTGGTATGCGCTGTAGTTTTCTTTGGTTTAGGCAGGGTAAATGCTGTAATAAATGAATTAAATTAAAAACAAGAACACCCCAAAATCCAAGGCCAAAATTATTACACAACCCAGAGTCAGAAACAAAGAACCTCATCAGTCCAGCTGACATCAAAACAGAGAATTAAGCTCATCTCTTGTGCCAGATTTGAATTGAGTTACAGGGGAATTCAAGCAGACAAGCAAGAAAAAAGAAAGAAATAATGACAGAAAGAAAAATAAGAAAAAAGAAAGAAAGAAAAGAAAAAAAGAAAGAAAAGTAAGGAAAAGTAAGAAAGAAAGAAAATCCCATTAACCAGGGACCCAGCTTATTACAGTCCTGTTTCCAGAATAGACCTCAGGAAGGAGATAGCAACTGGTCATTTCATTTTAAGTGTGATGCAGGCAGAGCCAAAACTAAAAAGGCAGATCAAACATCAAAGCAGCAGGGTAAAGCAAAGGGGGCGGGGGGGGGTAAGGTGGGGGTAGTTACAAGTGCTATTTGGCTCTTGTGAAAACGTCTCTTATTAAACTAGAAGCCATGCTGATCTGGATCACTGCTCACAATGAAGTCACATGACAAGGGAGGGCGACATACTGCACTGCACAAACACTGTAAGAACAAGCGCACCAGCCATGCGGTATGGAGATAATCCATGATACATTTCACACGTTTCTTAAACATGCCATACTGTTTTGTTCACGTTGGTCAGAAGAAACTTAAGCTGCATAAAGTATAGTGGAAGTCAAAACTTTATGGGATAGACCTTTGACATTTACTCACAGTCATAATTATTTCATTCACGACCATGCTGCTCTTTTTCTTTTTGAAATAAATAGGCAGTTTTGTTTCTGTGCCTTTAATCATTTGTTCTGACTGGTGGCCTTTCATTTAAAAGCTTTTTTTTTCATTTAAAACTCTTTATGACAGTCATAACTTCAGCTGGAATAAAACTGCAGCAGTCTGAATAAAATAAATGCTGATTTGAAGACATAAAACAATTCATACAAAACATGCAGTTTTTGCTATTTTCCATACATGGACTACATGCACAATTAAGGACAGTTATGTTTTGAAAGTTTAACAATATCAAATATGTTTATAGTGAACTAATGGATCAACTGCGCAGCACAGAGCTATAGACATTAGATACTGTGACATGTTAGCTGCGCTTTGGACACTGCTGCTCTGTTGCTATGGAGCTCTAGGCTGTGGCACATGGAGACAAGATTCATTACAACTCTCCCTTTCTCTCTCTCTCTCTCTCTCTCTCTCTTTCTCTCTTTCTCTCTTTCTCTCTCTCTCTCTCT
>JBBMFX010000001.1:29647411-29659731 GCA_037832545.1 Rhabdalestes septentrionalis
AAATGTATAATGAGTGTTGATACAATGTGGCTCTACTTAACAACTTGGCTTGTCAACGAATATTCCTTGTTCATTTCTGTTTTTATAAATTGTATGAACTAAATAAATAAAAAAGCATGAGACCACATTGCACATGACAAGTTGCCTGTTTAATAGCGTTATCATATCTTCAAATTTATATGTAAAATACCATTTTTACATGAATGTCCTTTAAACCCAAACACATCCCATATGTTACACAGCTTACAAACATAAGCAACCATCAGTCAGCTCTGCAGTTCTAGCAACAGTCTAGAGATCATGGCCAAATATATTCAAAGGGAACAGGGTTGACTGATTCTTCAAGAGACATGTTTTTGACAACAGTTAGTCTGACAGATTACCACAATATTTTTTTTGTACAACAAACCAGCAAGCTGGTGCCCCCTAAGGGCTGCTTTCCATCTTTGAGAAATTATTAAATACTTTGAGTCATTTGAATCATTAGTTATCCTGTTTTCTTAGATCAAGTTCTACACCAAGAATAAATTAAAGCCTTAAGTTAAACAGAAGCAAGTAAGTGCCATGCTACTGTGATCAGTGAACTGTTGGTGTCGTTATTAAGCTTCCAACAAAAAGACAGAACACTGGGGTTTTAAAAAAGAAGAAGCTGGGAAGCCACTCTGTTAACAAGTTCAGCATAGTCTTGCTACATATTTCAGACAGACAGAAAAGGAGAAACAAAGAATCCATCACCTATTTACTTGTGCAGCCCACCCAAAAAAAAGGGCCTTTCTTAGAGGTGGCCCTTACCAGAAGAGCCAAAAAAAGGTTTTTAAGCTGGTGTCTGGTTTCCTCTTGCACTGCAGCCAGAACATCCTAAAGCTAATATGGTGAAGCACAGAGCCCACTTACAAGCTGGGCTCAGAATAACAGTCTGTGCATACTTGAGCTAGAACACAACAGTGAACAAGCATTACGCATGAAATAAACACATTTAGTTTTATAAAGAAGGCGTATGACAAAGTTAGACAAAAAAGAACCTCAAAATAAAAGATAACAAGTGGAAGAGAATTGTCCAGATTTTCTCCAAAGTTAGCAAGATTCTACAGTATTTGTTGTGCATTGACACAATTGTCTTCAAAGTCAGAACATGACATCAACCTTACTCTCCATCCACAGCCATCCGCAGAGGTGAGATGCAATTGCTCCTAGGTTCAATAATATTAAACCCAGGCCACATGGGGCTTCACCATCCCATCCAGAGTACAGTGGAACACCCTGGCATTTCCATCAATATTGCAGCAAGTTCATCCTTCAGAGCGTCATACATTAGAGTCTTCATAGTAGTTGAAGGATTGGGGAACTCATTATTCTGTGGGACACACGCTGCGATCCTTACAGCAGAAGTAATGAACCACCACTCCATTCGGATACCTGGCAAAGGCACTGCACAAATAAAACAAACATGTGACTTTTTATTCTAATCTTTAATCTATTCTCACATGCAATCTTTTTTCAAAGATGCTAAATATCAAAGAAAAGAATTTTGTGCAACATTTAAAAAAAAATATTGACATACCTGTTTCCAATTTTTTTCTTACAAACCCGGCAGGTCTTTTCCTCAGTAATAACACATTTCACCTGCTGATGAAAGATTCGCTCCTCCTGGACCTACAAACATATAAAACATGAGTGAATAAATGCATGCACAGACATATGCATGCAGACACACACAACAGAGCGAGAATATGACAACATAATACTATTACAGAATAACGCTAAACCAGGATATGGATGAATATGTATCGAAACGCCCATCAGCCACAACATTAAAACCACTGAAAGGTGACTTAATTATCTCATTACAATGACACTGTCAAGGGGTGGGATATATCAGGCTGCGAGTCGATGTGTTGGAATTTAGGAAAAGGCAAGATAAGCCTTAGGCCCTTGTAAAAGTTGCCAAGATTCTCATTCTATTATTTCCCTGATTTCAACACATCGACTTCAAGAACAGACTGTTCACTTGCAGCCTAATATATCTCAGCCCTTGACAGGTGCCATTGTAACGAGATAACAAAAGGGTCATGAATGCCCAGCTTGATTGATGCTCATGGGAATTGAAGCTAGTCCATTCTGTCTGATCCCTCAAAAGAGCTACAGTAGCAAAAACTGCTTAAATATTAATGCTGGCTGTGACAGAAAGGCGTCAGAACACAGTGCTTGCAGGACTTGGGCCTGCAATGACACATGCTTTGCCCGTGCTGACCCTGGTCCACTACAGAAAGCACCTACACTGGGCAAGTGAGAATTAGAACTTGACCATGAAACAATGGAAGAAGGTGGCTTGGTCTGATAAGGACACATTTTCTTTTTCATCATGTGGATGACCAGGTTTGTGTCACTCAGCTGGGGAAGAGATGGCATCATCAGGCCCTATGGGGAAGAAGGCAAGCCAATGGAGGCAGTGTGATGTTCTGGAGAGTGTTCTCTTGGGAAACCTTCAGTCAAGACATTCATGTGTCTAGAAAATACTCTAGATCACACTCTGGCTGAGCATCTGTGGGATATGTTGGACAAACTAGTCTGACAAGACTTAAAGGATCAACCACCAATATCACACATCTTGCGAAGTCCAAGCCTCAACAGGTTAAAGCTATTTTGGCAGCACAAGGAGGATTCACACAAAATTAGCCAGATGGCTTTAATGGTATGGCTGACCGTTGAACGCATACTTTACAAAGTGTCCCTCTAATCCACTCCAGTAACTTACTCGCAGGAATTCAGCCTGCAGCAGGCTCTTGAGGACCTGGTCAAACCGTTTCCTCTGGGCTTTCTCCTCCAGAACACTTTCGAGAAACACACGAATTTCCCGGATCTGAGTATTTGCTGGGAGGAGATTTATGGCCTAACAAGAAGATGACAGACAATCCATGAGTTACATCAACAACTACAAATGTGTAAGTGAATACATTCAACTCTGGTCTTTTGATGGTTTGGTGATTTTTTTTCTAGTTTTTTCTAGAATTTCTAGTTTAAATGCATAAAAAGCAATAGTCAAGAAACACACTTTACAGAGCCCACCTTTCTGCATATTTTAATGCAAATTACTGTTTATTTGCTGAACTTAACTAAATTGAAAAAGGAAAAAAATGCATATTTCATTCATTTCTCTCTCCAATATGTTAAAAACTAAAATGGAATATTTAAGTGAGTTCCCTATAGAAGATGTGATAGGTGAATATTTACAAAATAACATACAAATAGTATCAAAACAAAACTTCCAATTAAAATATGCTGTGATGCACAAGCTGCATCATTAATCGTGCTTTTTGTACATAAGAAACTTAAGTCAAGAAAATTAGCCAATGCTCAACATCAGCTGATGCTTCACAACATGGCCTTTTTTCAAATAAAAAATCAGTATCCTAAAATGCTTTTGCAGCTTTCCAACTCTTTGCTCCTCCAGCAGCATTAAAGCAGTAAAGGCATAAAGACTTTGCTCACCACAATGTATATTCCAAAAAAACTTGAATGCAAGTTCTGACTTCGATTCCTTGCTCTCTCAGCTTTATTGTATTGTTACTGAATATTAGAATGAAGATTGAAAACTGAACAATAAGCCTGAAAAATACAGGGCTAAATCAGCTTCATGTAGCCAAGATTTGGGCAGCACTATATTCCACATGCAACGCTTTTGAACTCACTCCACTTTCCTGACATCTTTAGTCGTGGACTCTCTGCATGCGGCCTGGCAAGGAAGGCTTTGGGCCAGTAGCCAAGGGAAATGAAAGCAACATCACATAAAAACAAATGAGCAAGAAGGGGGGGGACGGTGGGACGGGAGGAGAGCATTTCAAAGCACACCCATGCTCTGTATTCTACACTGCGGATATTTGGCGCCTCCAACACCTTAATGTTTATAGGAGTCATGTCCTGTAACGCCACATTTATGCTGCATGCTGTAGAGGGAGTAGGCAGGAGCCAGTGAAAATTACTCTGCCAGGAAATCTCAAACAGCCCTAAAGGATGATTCTTTTGTGAGATTATGCTTGAAAATGACCCATCCAGCACTATCATAATGTTTGTTTAAAAACCTGACAACAGGACAGCATTCATATCGATGTTCCTGCCAGAATAACAGTGACAGCTGCACTTTGAGACCGACACTTTACACAAGGAAGCATAATGGGCTACTGAGTCATAGGACGTATGCACATTATATGAAAGTAGGAAACACACTCTCAAGCTGCTTTATAAAAATAAAACCTGGCTGTGGCATCTGTTGTCTGACTGGCTTTAGCACAGCTCTCACCTTGGTAGTGTTGAGCTTGCTGTGGTGCAGCTCAAGGACCTGCAGGGCAGCCTGGAGGTTAGCCTGTGGCTCAGACAGCTCCATCATAATGGGACCAAGGCAATGCACATCTGGAGGGGACAGGTACATGCGCAGCAGAGACAAATACACCTGCACAGGGGACACAGCAGCAATGCACCTTTTTAGGATCTTACTAATTAAAAGTAAGTAAATCAATGTTTTCATATGAAGGAAATGTATATTTTTTAAGTGAAATGCCTAGGCGTAAACAAAACTATTCATAGATTAAGTTCAATAAGTTAAATCCCAATCATGTCATTTAAAAATGTACAACACCACAACTAGCAGAGGAAGAAAATATGCAATGAAAATAAACGTTTGCTGCCTGTTGCAACAGCTAAAGGTGACAGCATTCCAAACCCACACCAAAAACTTGAGTGTTGCAAAAATATCTTCAGAGTTTGAAGCAATGTGTGAAGCATGTGTGTTTTCATGAAGATACACTCACATCTTTACTTCCATCTGCTGATTTGTCATAATGCCTGTGACAATACCTAGAGGGGGAACACACAGTAAGGGCCAAGTTAAATTGAGGAAAAGGGACAGAAATTGGCCTGCACATCAGAAAATGTTCCACCATTAAAGGGAAGTAGACAAGAATCAAAGAGCTACAGGGACACTGCTGAATACTCACTCCTCTGCCATGTATGTGTTTTTCAGTATGTGCACATAGATAAAGAGGGCTTGCTCGTGTTTGCCCATCCGACCCAAAAGCAGAGCTCGCTCCTCCAGCAGACCTGAGGTGAGGAGAAAGAGGAAAGTTTACATGCCACGTTAGGAAATTAAAAGTATTCTGAATGCTTTCATGACATTTGGTACAGTGTGGAGATCATCACTTCTTAGTTAAGTATCTGATATGCTAACAGAGGACTTACCATCAAATGGGAAGATACTGATGAGCCCCTCTGGTTCATAGTGGGTTGAAATATCCAAGAAATACAGCAGTTTGTTCCGAAACTCTCCAAGTTCACCATCCTCTTTCCCTGCGCCTACAGCTGAGACACCTACACACAATAATAAAGTAGAATACCTCTGAGAACTTTGTTAAAATAGAGCAGGAGTAATCAGCAAAGTGTACTTGTGCTAGAGTGCTAGAGGCTGCACCTGAATATACCACTGCTAGGGGCCTAGGAAAACACTTCCACTCACGTCTAAGTAGCGAAGCTGCATAGGCACAATGATGTGTTTCCTCCAGATAAACTAAAACTACTTCTGGTTAGGGTGTCTTGAACCCACAAATAAAAAATTTGACACACTGGTTAGCGACAGTCTTATTCTACCTAACATGCATGTCTTAAAAATTTATAGAATGGGTGAGAGAGTGGTCACTTAAAAGGTCACTTAAAATGAGTTAAGTGTTATATGCTTTGCTGGCAATGCCACTAGCATTTTGGTCACCTACTTGATCCAATCCACGAATCGAGGACACTTCTGTGTATTTGATCTGCACTTGGCTAGACGTGAATTAAGAATTGTAAACATACATAGGAACACAAATACAGAGAACACCACTGGGAGAAATGCCCACAGACCATTTCTCATGTAAACCTAATTATGCTGGATTAATTGTTTCTAAAACATTTGTTTCATAGAACGAGCCTCACAAATGTTATTAGATGGATTTTTGATTTTTTAAATCATCCTCTGTTTACCCGTCACTGTCAAAATCAGAGGTAAAGTTGCCAAATGGGAAATGAGGGCAAATCTCAGTTATAATAGATCTTTGATTGAGTGACAGAAAACTTTTCAGTGCTTATATTTACACTTGTAACATGATCGGGTCAAGTTGCAATGGTGACTCTGCGCTGTTGAACTGCTTGGCCCCTTATCACTGCTTGCAGCCATATTTAGATATTATACTAAATATAAAGAAAAGCACTAAACAAACTAAATCTGTGTTATATTTGTGTCATCTTTATGTAAAATGTTTTTGAAATATATTTATTATATTAACAGTATACAGTCTACATAACTCTCACCTTCAGGCAAAGAATTGAGATAATCCTTCATCAGAGTCTGCACTCTCTCTAGGTAGAGCACAATCAACACATTATGGAACTCAGGGCCTGTTTCATCCCACACGTGTATAATATGCTCCAGATATGGCACAGCCAGCTCCTTAAAGCCCTCCTTCAGGAAGTTCAGCACCTTGTCTCTTGGCAGCGTTTCTACCTCTGGCAGGTCCTCCGTAAAAATCTGTTGCCAAAATGCAACAGAAAATTGATATACACTGTATCAATATATGTATATTGAGCACATTATTATTATCCTCTTTACATTGACCCTTAAAAACCAATTCAGCTGGCTTAATGTAAATACAAGAACTGCAGGTATAATGTGGCCCAAATGAAATGGAATAACGTGACACTGCATGGCAAAATGTTTTTGATTCACTTTACAAAAATGACCATTAACCACATATGATGAATTCAAAACCAATAGGGGGCTCATCTGAGTACTCACCTTAAGACCATCCTCCGGGCAAATCTTCAGCACCCAAGGGGAGAACTCAAAGATGATGCCAAGATTCTCTGCCCCTGTTTAGACAAAAAAACAATAAAAGGACTGCATGTAAACATAAAATAATCCATATATTCAAAAAGAGGTGTTCCAAACCCAAAAGAGGAGTTTCCATGCTGAAAAGAATATGTGATTATAAATGCATGATTATAAATGTTCACACACTCACCCAGCCGCTGGAGGTACTGCACTGTCCGTTCATGACCCTTCAGAGGGGAATTGGCTTTAGTAGACTGATCCAAGAGGACCTGCAGGGCTACAGATCACCAAGCACATTAGAATAGTGCTTAAAATGTGTCTTCAGCACTTCATCACTTTTTGGTGAGATCACCGATATGACACACTGGCAGTTTCATGACGTGTTCTTATAAAACATGGCCTTGGCAAGACTGTAACTGTAACCGGCAGAATCCGGTGAGTAGTTTGAGTGAGAGAGAGTGAGAGAGAAAGAGAGAAAATAAGACAGCGTGAGCAGCTAGCAGCTGCCTTGTCTGTAGGGCATTATGTCATGAACAGCTTGCTGCAGCAGTGTGATTAAAAACACTTGCTGTGAATATTAGCACATCTGAAAGACCACCAAGTACCAGTGACATCCAGACGACTTTAAGATACACAAATGTTACTTTTTATGGAGCAGTTGGGCGAAGGCCATATAGAGCAAACATTGTATAAAACTGACCCAAGGTGTTATTTTCATTTGCTGCTATATCATTATGATGCAATTTATGCATATCCTATGTACTGACATGATTTCACATTGTTTCATCAGACCACATGTCTAAATGTTTTATTAACTGAAATCCTAGATGCATTTGTGTGGGCTCATTTTATGCAGGCTATCTATACAATGTGCTTAAAAGCACTGTATTTGTGAAATATACAATACATGCAAGTGTACTTGATCATTCAAAACATGTATTAGGTTCAAATATTGATTCTCTCATTTAGAACTAGAGTTGTGTGAATAATTTAGCAAATAAACACAAATCAATGCCATACTCCTTAAAGATTCTCTCAAGCTATTCAGACCACATTCAGGTTTTATTAAGGGTAATGTTGACTTAGCGGTGTGGTCAGTGTCTGAGCTATAAAAATAAAGCATTTTAGATAACAGGGTTAGTTATAACGGGAGTGCATATCTAGATTTAGACTGAAGTTGAAGTTGTCTAGTAGGTGCAAATGTTTTCCACTTCATAGCTCAGAAAAAAGCATAGTGTTTTCTAAACATAAAATTGTTTTCTTATAAATACAACCTCAAACCTTAAGCAGTCAATGTGCTTTGATTAGGCAGGGAGAAGTTTTGAAGGTGTATTTGCATACAAATATGGGAAGCTACTGACATATAGGTCCTGCTGTAAAGTTATTATCACACCATTGATATCTGTCTTGGGGAATCATGTACTCTTGGGTAAAGTGGAAAACTGTGATAGCTGCAAAAGAGTTGAAGTGGATTAAATGGATGCTACAGCCTGTATGGTGCTTTCCCTAAACATAAAACTGGTTAATGAGTGATAACTTAAGTCAAGACATTCAAATCCAAGTACAACTGGAGACCAATTAAGACTGAATGCAAAAATGACAGCTTGTGTTTAGTGTGAATATTAAGATTACCTTTCTGATGCAAGCCCTTCTTCTCATAAAGGATGATGAGCTCGCTATACTTGTGGGCCTTCTTCAGCACATATTCACTCTCCTCTATGTGACAGTGGTTGTTCTCCAGTCGCAGGAGGGGTGAAACTAAGGCGACATTGGTCTAGAAAATCGACAAATAAATCAGCAGCTTGCTTCACACAAAACTCCCATTACTGCAATACCCTGAGAGACAGAGGCGGCCTTACATGGAGGTAACATTTGAGCAAAGTGGTGTCAATGATTTGAAGGAGCTTCTTGCGACTTTTGATGGTGGGCGTACCCTCCATAAGAGGGGAAGTTGTGGAGGGGTCTGAGTCGTTCAGCTGCTTCACCAAATGGCTTCGTTTCTAAGTAATTAAATGAAGAATTAAATAAAGAAAAGCAAGTTACTAAAACTGAAGGGAACATAAATTCATGATTTCCTCTAATTAAATTAGTGATTTTGGTTAATGTCCCTTTAAGATTAAAATCTGTAAATGACTTGGTTCCAAATGGCTGCCATTTGTTGTGCCTCATCCAAAAATAAGTCAGGTTAGGTGGGGGAATGAATATCATACTTTTTAAGTGTACATATTACATCAAACTATTTTATAAGAAGATATTCAATTTTCCAGATATGGACCATTTAAGAAAAATAAATGTGGCAAATCCCAACAGAACAGCCATTTCGATAGTGTGTGTTTATACTGATCGGTGTACCTGTGTTAGGTAGTCAATAAGAGCTAGGTGGGCCTTCTCGAGCTCAGCTCCAGAAAGAGTAGGGAGAGGGTTGGGGTAGTGCAGCTGCTTACGATAATCAGAGGGAAGAAGATCTGGATACAGCCCAATCACATGAGTGGGATCTATAACAAAGAACAGGGCAATCTGTTTTATTAGAATTAGCAGAGTGTTTAAGAAATTAGAAGAAAATCTGATAAAGCCCAAAATGTCTTTGTAAAAAACTTAAACTGTATAATCCCCTCAAACTGGAGCACAACCTGTTTAATCATTTTTTCTTACATCATTCAGAATTCAAAATGCACTGAACATACTCTACAGCTTGTTCAGTGTATTCAAAATTTAAATTAAATAGAAATCTATATGTCAATGGCCAAACATGTATTAGCCCCCATTAGCCCCCTCACCTGTGCCCAGCTTGGCAAACACCTGCATGGAGTCATCAAAGCGCTTCTGACAGAATAGATTAAAGGCATATAGGTTCTGGATGTGGTGAATCTGCTGCCTCTTATCACCATCTGAGTCATCTTTCATCTTCTGACAGGGGAGAAAGATGATGATATGTGAGTGTTGCTGTAATGTTACCAACTAAAAATCTAAAACTCTTCAAAACAGTCAGAGGTTTACAGGGTTAATATATCAGGGACATAACTAAGCTGTCAGTCAAAGGTTTAACTAAATCAACTAATCAAAGTGCGTCTTTATTTTTAGCGTTCTACTTCAATGGTCAAGTACCAGGTAAGCCTTGATTTGAGTAACAACAAAACTTGACACACAGGGATAGTGAAAATGTGGACTGCCTGGGTTCCCTGAAGATTGTTTTGAAACCACTGAACTACTTTACTCATTACAGAATAAACGAGAAGACAACTATAATGCAGTGAATGTTAAAAAATCTAAATGATTTGAAAATGAAGATGATAAAAACAGTTTCCTATTGCCTTGATATTCGTTTTTTGTACTTTTGGCATTCTCACAAACAGTTTTTAATTGAGCCACTTGCAATGTCTCGCAAAACAGCTAAAAGTAACTACACAAACTGTGTGAGCTGCTAAAGGCCACATATTTTACATTTTATAATTACATTCATTTATGCACTTTTCATACTTGCTTAGGTTGAGATAACAACTTTAAACATAAATACTATGTATACTATATAAAACCAAAAGTCATTAAAATATGACTACTTCTAAAATAGTATTAAATGGAAGATAATGGAATATTATGCAGCAATAAGTTTCAGACAAACCTCAAGCAATAAAAGTGATACACATTGACTTAACTGTGACTCAACTGTGACTCAACTGCATCCTTTATGCGAAATGCTAACTGTGCGGATTACAAGGATAAATAACTTCAAATCAAAGATTCAGAGATGGCCTGGTTTACACATTGATTGCAAAAATTATTTTATATGTATGTGCTGCTGCAGGGCAGATCATGTACAGACATTTACAGTAACTGATTAACTCACCGCTAGTTGAAGAGCCAACTCAAACTGCTTGTCTTGTAGAAGCTGCCGGATCTGGCTAGCTATAGAGACTGGCACGAGTCGCCACACAAAATGGTTGCTGGCAACGTACACTATATTGGGCCTAAGACAAAAAGGCAACAGGGGAAGGCAGAGAAAATTACAGTCTATTAAAATGCTTTAAGCCTAGTTGTGACTTTCCACTGGTGCAATACTGGTGACATCAGTGTTTCAGAACAAACATGTTGTAAGCTTCACTCTAGAAATTTATTTTGGGATCTATGAAAGTCTCACCCCGCAGAAGTGATGAAGCGTGGCCTCTGCAGCTCCACGCTTTGTACCAGCAACCTGGGCTCAAAGGTGCGAATCTCCACATAACGCGGCAGCACTGCGATTATATAAGGAGGCTGGTGCTCTGAAGTGTAGGGAAAACAGAGATAAAGAGTGAGCTTACAAAACCCCAAGACTGCCTTCTGCACAATGGGACACTTCCTTAATTATCATGTAAAATCCAGCATATACACCACTGTCATATATTAGACCATAATAAGCAGATATGGTTAAATAAAAAAAGTTTTTAAAAAAAAGGGTAATATGCAGTCCATCAGCGAATCTACTGTCCTCCCATGCCCATAGGGCAGGAAATTCAGTTGGAGCCAGAGTCCAGGAACGGGGAGATCTCAGAATACAACAAGAGGCAAACTAAGAGTCCTTAAAGAACCCAGAAAAATCACCAACACTAAGGGCACGCTATTCTCCAACCAGCCAAAAGCAATGATCTACATTTCAATGAGGAAATTAGTCTCCATTTAGCTTTGGCATAGAGGATTAAGTTCTCCTTTTTAGAGCAAATGTGTTTGAAAAATTAATGCAGGGACAAAGTACCTCCAACATGAGGAAAAAAGGCTCTCATCATATACATCTGTACCAACACTAACAATTAATGTGTGAGTCAACAAAGTAGCACAACAGAAATAGAAACAAAAAAACACTGTTGATTTGTACACTTATCAAGTGCATAAGTTTGACCTGATATGAAGACATACACCGCCTCTGCTGGTAGATAATAAACTACAAATGATTTGTTCATGCTTAATTATCTGAACAGCTGCAGTTTAACTCATACTCATAGGTGATCCTAGGGTCTGTTGGGGCCCCAAGCACAAATCAACTGGGGGGCCCCCCTCTAACCAGTTTTTGACCGTAGTTTAAAGAGTCGGCTCTCGTTCGCCATCTAGTGGTGTGGGGGCCCCAAGCAGCTGCCTGCCCTGCCTGCTGGCAAGATGCGCCTCTGCTCATACTTGTGTGTTACATATCCCCTAGCCCAGTATCTGACCACAGAATCACTCTTGGTTGAGTATTTTTGGTTAGTGGACACTGCGATGCTTAAATATCTGAGTGAAGCTGCAGTGCTGGTTATTTCTACATGCACACTCTCTAAAGCCTGATTCATACTTCTACTGCTCCAGCTTGTCGGATCAGTTGGATCGCCATGATACGACGTCGTATGGGCGATGCAACTGGGTTGGATCGTCGGTTTGAGTCAAGCTCTATTTTCTAAGCATCCGACGTCCGCGCTGGATGCTGGACGTCTGTGATTGGTCAGCCGACGTCAGCCTCGGA
>JBBMFX010000001.1:29659831-29671931 GCA_037832545.1 Rhabdalestes septentrionalis
GAATACAAACGGGCTCCGACGGTACAGCGCCGTGGAGGAGCATATTTGCCTTTGCATGAGCATGAATCAGGCTTAACACGCGCTCATCACTGCTGTACTCTCAAAGGTACACCATTCAAATAATATCTGGCTAAAGTGAGACTAGAGGGGCTCCCTTCATATGATAGAAAGGTTAGAAGAGTTACATTATGCAGCAACAGTTAGCAATCAGATACCTGCAAATTATGATGGATTTGAAAATCCAATTAATTATTAACACCGCTATAGGTTTGATTCACATCATAATCATTCAATCTCTGACTCAATCATATTCCTGAGTCATTCTCCAGATTCTACAGCGACCAATTCCACTGTGACATGTCATAGGCACAATTTTCTTACATCAGTATCCTGGCAGATTCCACACTGATGATCACACTTTTTCTCTCTCCAACTCTCATCATTTGTTTGTTTACATGTCTTTTTATTTCTCTTTCTGGATTTCTCATTAGCTATGAATCTGCCTACACTTTTGAAATATAGCAATATGAAGTATGTTGTATAATATTTAACATGAAGCAATGCCTATTACGACTAAAAGTTATTACATATAATTATTACATACTTGCATGATCATAGTTATTTGGGAGGAATAAAATTACTTAGGCTGCTCGTGTTCCCTTTCCACAGTCATTCACACCGAGTTAAAACAACCAGCAATTAAAGTGGCTATGTTTCAGTGAGACAAATAAGTATGAATAAAAAGAAACCCAAATACTTTCCCCAAGACAACTAATTTAGCGCTAGAACAGTTTTAGAACGGTGCTGTTAGCTAAGTGGCTACTGTTCATGATGTTGGCATGTATGTATTAAATTTACTGACACATTCAAGAGAAGAATGTAAGCTTTGCTTGACTCCCTACACATGCTTCTATGTAACTGTGGATTGTTGTATGTGCATGTACACATTTACAAAGCAAAGATAGTTAATCAAACTCTTTGGCCACTTTGGGCTTGTACTATAATGGCTGTATGAAAAACAAAAACTGTTTTTTTCCCCACAGTTTACATGGAAATTTACAGTCAGCTAAAAACACCTCACAATCTCTTCTGCTGCTGCGGGGTGTGTGAGAAGTCATACCCATAGCAACAGGGATGTCGGTCCAGTTGAGAGCGCATTTCTGCGTGCAGACTCCATCCTCATTCAGTACCACTGTAAGGTCATCCTGACCCACTGCTACTTTCCCATCAGCCAGTGGGGCGACAAGCGGCTCCAGTTGTTTTCCTGTTGGGAACAGCTCTTTGATTGAGCCACGTCCATCCATCTGTCATGGCAAAATGACAAGTTTATAGTCAAGGCTGCAGTCTTTGCTGTATGACACACTGAGCTTTGGAATATTATGCTGATTTACATTCCAGGTGTATTGCCTCAACCTACTCGAATCAGATAGTAGTCTCGCTTAAAACCCACACATATGGAATTTTCACACCAAGCCATGGACTTAGGAATATCTGGAGCTGCAAAATCTCCCTATGAGACAAAACACATGGTCATTAAATGATACAAAAATGAGTCTTGTTTGCCTCAAGACAATTCTTAGTCACTGTCATGCTATTATCAAGTCTAAGCATACCTGCAATTCATAGAACTCCCTGTCCTTCCAGTAATACAGCTGCAGTTTCTTCTTGACAGCAACACACATTCGCAACTTTGCTTCGCCTGAGCTAGATTGCTAATGAATACAAGTTTTAAAAAGTTATACTGTGGCTTAAACTTTGTGGTTTTTCTATTTGTGTAAACAATATTACACACCTGAACAAACTGTAATGTGATTTACTTTTACATTAAATTAAAGAAGTTCCAGCACAAGAAATCAGTGACTTCTTACACACCTGCAAGTCACAGGCAAACAGCGTGGCTCCTCTAGCCTTTGATACCACAGTAATCTGCTGGAAAGTGAGTAGGTCATGGACATGGATGTTATTCTCTGAAACAAAAAAATAACCCACATTATTTGAGAAATTATGTATTACTGACACTGTTCTTAAACTCTTTACAGTAAACCACTCCACTGTAGACCACATACAATAAACAGAGAACAAATAGAATGCAGAACAAACAGAGAAAATAAAAAAAGAGAAATAGAGAATAAATATCCATACTAAAGAAGGATAAATAAAAACCTTACCCAACAGACTGACCAAAATCTTGTACTGGGATACAACGAAAAGCTGAGGAGAGGAAAGGGCGTGCTCAGAAGTGGAATATTTGCATCAAGTAATACAGAAAGGTGTGAAAAACCTTTACAATATACAGTAAGAACATGATTCATCAATTCCTCTTCTCTGCTAAGAGAGTCATCACTGATCCAGCCCAAGTGTCCAATCCATTTTTGCAGAGGAAAAAAATGTGCATACCTGCTGGATCTTCTTTGAGAAGTTCTTGTTAGATTTCTCCAAAGTTACCTCAAATCTGTTTGTACCTGTGAGAGGTGAATCATGAACAGAATACATACACCCATGATTGAATGATGAACAAAACCTATAGCAGCAGAGTTTCTTTGAAAAATTCAACCAAAATCACCTGCATCCTTCTTGATTCTGTAGAGAAGGAGATGGCCTGGTTTTGTTCCCACAAGAAGCCAATCCTCTACATGAACATCAAATAAAACCAGATGTAGGCATGAAGGCACAAATACGTAAGGATTTGCACAATAATTATTTTGCAATTTTTTTTGCAAATTTCAAACAGTCATTATAATACAAGCCTACGTTGGCCTAATTGGCTGATTGACTAGGTATCTTTGCTTTGTTGTCTTAATAAAAATAACCCTTTATTAGTCCTATGAATGGGAAATTAGTATTGTTACAGCATGAAAGTTGACAAAACAAAAGAAGATAGTAAGAGCAGCACAACTATTCTAATATACCGTACTTCCACTTTTGTCCACTTTCCTGTTGTAACAATGTATGGTGTGCTGCACTGTATACGTGCACACAGCGACATTGAAATAATTGTCAAGGCTACAAATAGTGAAAGATTAAATGTAACTGCTTAAGTTACAACTAGTCGTGTTATTTGAAACTGCAGCATCGCATATTCCAAAACAAGACAAGAAATCTTACCCCAGGCCGCAAAACAATCAATCTGGAGTGGCAGTTTCTCCAAAATAGGGACGGGCTCATAAGCATCATGCATGATAGCAGTGAGGCTGACTGTCCAGGTTTTCTTAAAACTTACTAATAATGACGTTAAAGCAAACTGAGACTAACTCTTACTGTCACATCTGCTGGATGACCAGGAAGCTGGAGAACCACAACAAACACCAAGCTAAATAGCTAACAGCAACAGTGCTCACAAACTGCTAGTAAGCATCTTGTTTCGATTCATACACATCAGACAACTAGCCTGAATTTAGCTGGAAACAGTCCAATCCATCGTAGCTGCATATGCCCTGTCAGAAGAATACGATAACGAAAGGAAATCAGTAAACAGACACAGAGCGTTAGCAGAGTGGCTAACTAGCTGCTGTCATACTTTGGTTCCTCTTGATAACAACCCTAGAACTACCACCCTGATAACATAACTACATGTAACTCTATTTCATCCCATATTCCAAACCGCAGCCGTCTATGTAAATATTGGTTTTAATACTTTGTTTACGCGGACAACCCAAGAAACAGTCACACATTACAGGTCCAGACGGTTCATCTGCTAACTCGATGATGGCTCTTTAATGAATCGTTCTCGTGAGCCGGTTCACCAAGCCTTCTGAATCAAACGATTCTGTAGCAATAACGTAGCATTTGTGTGTGCTTCTCATACGTCATCACATCATACATCGTTACAATACAGCAATATAACACATGTAGTGGACTCAGAAAAATCTAAAAAGTGGAGTACTTGCGAAACACAGAACCGTTGAGTGAGATTTGACTCATTTGAACGGACCTATTCAATGAATCGGTTCAGTGAATTGAATTAAACCTCTCCCCCCAGCTGCTCCCTCATTCGCCCAGCTGTCTGGGCGCGCGGCGGTGTGACAGGCACGTGATCCACGTCAAAAGCCACGAGAGCCGAATTACACATAATACACAGTTATTTACATACAGTGGAACCAATGCTTACACTATATGAACAGAAGTATTGGGACGCCTGACCATTACACCAACATGACATTGGGTTCAAATATTTAGAGTTCCATCCACAAAACCCTCAATTATAACAGTCTGTATTCTTCCACAATTTTTGAGTGTTTCTGTGGGGATTTGTGCCCATTCATTCTGTAGAGCATTTATGAGGTCAGGTACTGATGGAGGAGAAGTTCTGGCATCCAATCTCCGTTCCATCTTATCCAAAAGGTGTTGGTTTAATTGAGGTTAGGGCTCTGTAAATTTCCCACTCCGACCATGCCTTTATGAAACTTGCTTGGTGCACTGGGGAACAATCATCCCGGAATAGAAAAAGCTCTTCCCTAAACTGTGTCCACAAAGTTGGAATTATAGTGTTGTCCAAAATGCCTTGGTATGTGTCAAGACTCTTTTCAGTCTTGCCTGCCAGTGGTGTAAAAAACTCCCTCTTCCGATCAGATCTGCAGAATCCCTCGCTGTCTTCAAACTTTGTCTGAAGACTCACCTCTTCAAGTAGCACCTTGGGGATTACTAGGCCTCTTGTTATTGCTCACTAATTTATTTCCCTATATTTAATTCAGACACTTACCTTCTTAAGTTTTAACCTCTGTCTTTTATTTGACAGGATCTTTTAAGGTGTATAACTTCATTGGAAGTTACTTGGCTGTTGGCAGTTACTGTGGCTGTTGATTTAAGTATAGCTTTTAAGGTTTGAAGAACAGATGTGGACTACTTGAGCTGATAAATGCAAATGTTAAATGTAAAATGCTTAAGAATTAAGATTAATACCTTCACTGGATGTATGGGGCCTAGCCCAATCTCTGAATTACAGGTTTATCCCAATACTGTCCATATAATAAATATATCACTGCAGCTGAATTACAGTGAGGTGAAGGTCCAGCTTATGGTGAGTATATAAAAAGATACAATAGGCAAAGTCAATGTAACTTTTATTATTACTCAGCAAGAGGTTAACACCCCCCAATTGCACATAAATTGCTAAGGCAACAAAATACAAAAAAGTACATCTTATACAAAATGATCACAGTTCTCTTATGAAATAATTATTGTTATCCCTGAAAACAGTTTAAATTAACAATCAAATTTCTCCCAGTCTCCTGATATACAAAAAGGAAGGCAAGCTGTGAAAAAAATTAAAACCACCTGTTGCCATAGTTGTACCGTTAAGCATGTACACAAAGGCAGAGTAAGAAAACACTACAAGCCCACGAGTTCCCAGCAGGAAAAAAAAGAAAAGTGGACCAAGAAACCTGAAGAGTTAAGAAACGTAAAAAAAAAAAAAAAAAAAAAAATAAAGCCTTCTTTGTAGATTCCACACCAAGCCAAAAACTCATTTCCAGTTTGCTTCATGCCACGTATTAACACAGCTTGCACAAATAACAGTACCTGTTTCCAACTACAAGTTTCAATTTCACATCACTTTACAAGTTCTAAGCTGCACTGGTGAAATAATTCTTCTTCTGTGGTGCTACTCCACATCTAATCCATCTTGGACCTCTCCATCTTGGTTTTAAGAAGTTCCTGACAGAAGGAAGGGAAGAGGGGCAGATAAATAAAGAGTAAGGGCATAAGGAGTAACACTGCTGTGCAACATCTGACTGTAATCATGAGACAGAAGGAAATTGTCACTTACCTCTTCCTCATCCAGCATCACAGGCAAAGCTCTGTAAAAAGGGAAGTGGCCCACAGAATGAGACATGTACATAAATAGCTTCACTTTTAGTGGATAAAAGGTACTGCACACAAAAACCACACTGCACAAAACACAGCAGAGTACTACAATACTAATGAGCAAACAAACACAAGAATATAAATAGATACAACTGGTGCAATCAGATAAACAATGTAAAGAGTCCATTTGCCATATGTGAGCACCACAAAATTCTTTCTCTGCATTTAACCCATTCACATAATGAAGCAGCAGGCAGCCAGAAACACAGAGCCCAGTGCCCAGAGAGCAGTGTGTGGGGGTAGTAACTTTCTCAAGGGTAAGTCAATGGTGGCATTAGGAATCCTGGGATTCAAACCCACAATCCTCTGATCTCCGTAAGCACTAGACTAACTGTAACAGTGAAGATAAATGGGAATCCACAGATAATTACTAATTAAAGGTCTACGTTTCTCCATCATGCCTCATTTTACGCCCCTTGGAATGACCTTTGGGAAAAAAATATGCAGAGTTCTCATTCTTGGACAGAAACTCACAACATAAAAAACTAGCAGACTAGTCCTCCCTTTGCTATGTATCTACATACTGAGCTTGTCTCTCTTTGTCTCGGTCACAAAGACATTTCTTAATGTGCCAGAACATTACTGGTATGGGGATAGCACACTGCAGCTACCCCTGGAACATGTTTAAGTCATAGCACCCTCAGATATGTAGATTACATTTTGTATGATTTTTAAAAATCAGCTATATTCAAATGAAAAGGAATTGGTTAAGTGTTAAAAATAGTCTAAACATGTTTCTATGTTTGTGCATGCATAGAGCAAGACCACTAGAGGGTGCTAGTCTGTTGCAAGTTTAATTATTACCAGATGTTGAATACCTATGCAGAGAGATATGCAGTAATTTAGAAGTTAAATGAAAGATTTATAATTGTGGAGGTGTCTAAAATGGATTGCCATGAAGAAACTACAAGTTTATGCGCATTACCATAATTTACAACTTTTTAAAAAGTGTCTGCAAAGCTCAAACACACCTACTAAGCATTAATTCTAGGGTCAATTTGGTTAACTAGCTTGCCAGGCTAGCGAGTGCTAGTTATTCCTTGTTTGGCTGTGTGTGGATTGATAGGTAGTTTCATCTAAAGCAGTCAGTATCATACTGTGTCTGAAATATGGCCATCTTGATTCTTGGTACAATGCTGGGTGAAACAACTGAAAAAAATGTGCAAGGGATTTAATTTTTACCCTTTTATTCTGCTTTGACTGTTTTCCTGACCTGTATATGTAACATATGTTGACTATGAGTGCTACTTGGTCTGAGGGAAAGTAGGTTTCTAGGTTTTGTTTGTTTTCCATCAAATATTTTCCATCATATTTTCTTTAAAGAATGTTTTTTGTTGTTGTTTTAAATGTAGTTTGTGTGTAGGCTCCTGCTCTTTACAGTCCAGTAAATAAAATATTCCTGGAGCTGCCACTACTACTCACACATCGGCTACTGATGTAGGGATATTGTCTTCCACCCATTTTAAGTCTTCATCTTGGGAGTCCTATGGATCACACAACAATTACTTATTTTAAAAGAATGAAATAAATCCATAGAACTTGCTCACACTGAATATTTCCATTTTCATCACAGTGCTGTTCAACCCATCCTAAACGAATACTATACACTGCTGCGAGTAGCCAAATCTGCATGTAATACAGATATAACATGCTTCACGCTAACCTGTTTGCTGAGGAGTTTTTGACTGGCATGCGTCTCTGACTTTGGTCCCCTCATTTTCATTCCCTCTGAAAACAGTCGACAAGAAGACAGCATTAAAGAAGCCAGGCCTCTCAATAATGTGTTTTTTGTTCATTTTGCATTTGTAATACAATATTTACACTCAGCTCTAAACATGTTAAATAACTTGGAACAAAAAAACAGATGTGTACACTATGTGTCATTGCTCAGATCATCCCTTTAAGGTATTAATAGTGCTGTGGTTTAGTGAAGATCCCTATCAATATAGTGATCTTACCAAATGCTTCATTAAGCATGGGCTCCTTTTCATCATCATCCTCATCATCCTCTTCATCAATGAGCGGGGAATGAGAAAATCTAAATAGAGATCATGTTCATTTTATAGCTATATGTGTCCTGCTATAACATTCATGTAATTGCAAATATTGTCTGCAATGTTGTTAATATTTAAAAACTACTGTTGTTGTTCCAGTGTTCTCCATTTCAGAACACACAGTAATTAAATTGATCTTGCCTACCTCTGACTATTGATTGAGGGTCGTAACAGCACCATGATGACCAGCAAGATGGTGGAGAAGAGCAGCCTCCAGAAAGCATCGTCTACCCACAGTTCTCTCCAAGCCTGACAACGCACACATGCTCACAGTCAGTGGACCAAAAACACAAAGCTTTTCACAAAATATAAATTTAAATGTCCTACTCACAGTCTGACAATCCACAAGCTTGAATTGTCTGGTTGTCCATATGATGAATATGATGGATGCTGTAAATTCATAAGCAAAATACTGAGTAGAATATATACGTAATGTACAAGGTATGTTTTTAAACCTCTTTGTATTCCTCTGGACCTTTACTGATATTCTCTCTCTTTCTTTCTCTCTCTCTCTCCCTCTCTATCCCTCTCTCACACACACACACACACACACACACTCACACACTCACACACTCACACACTCACACACTCACACACTCACACACTCACACACTCACACACTCACACATATATTTGCAAGCAAACAATCACACACAGAATCACATGCAGAACAATCCATCTTGTCCTTACCCAGCACAGAAAATATGAGTGTGTTGGTGAAGTGCTGATATAATGAGAGCTTCACCACATTTCTGCGTAACTTCAGGAGCCGTATCGTCTGAGACAAGCTGATAAAAACGTGCAATCTGACTGTTAAGGATCCTGTCAGGTCAAGTGTCTTAAATTTGACTTATAAAATAATAAAACAAGTCCATATTTTAAATACTGACCACATACTTCAGCTGAGCCATCCTTTAGTCTTATTTTACAGCAGTACAATATCCTGTTTTTGTTAAATTTCCCACAAAAACTAGGTACAGATGCTTCTAAATTTCTGCAAGTTTGTGTTTTCTCAGTATGTTATAAACAGAATGGGAAAATAAGATCTCCCATAAATTGTCTGTCTAGCCATTTTTACTTAAGAATAAAACCATAGTCTGTATTGTCAGGTGGACAACAGTCTTTAACCACAAAGCTCATCTATAATGTCAGCTCAGCTGATATAATTGTACATATAAGTTAGTGTACCTAATTAACTGACAAGACCAACCTGCAACAACCTGTCCAAGTACTCCCTGCTATTTCCAATATTTTCTCATCCCCTGTAATTATGCTCTATATTTATACAAACAAGTGCATTTACACAAGCATACACCCAAACAAACCAACAGACATAAGAACATTCTATGAAACACTGCTTTGTAAAAACATATGGATTTGTCAAGACAGCTGTTTGCCTTGTCAGAAGGATATCCACCACATGACACAGGAATCAATAAGAGAGAGACTAAGGTTTGCAACGAGAGCCACTGTGCCATAGAAACCCTGCACAAAAACAGTAGGAAGGTCAAAATACATAGTAAATCTCAGTCAGTCTTCTGTTTTAAAGCACACATGACCTATAAAATAAAACAGCTCAGCCACTCACCCCGGTCACCCTGAGGACACCTTCCACAGAGGAGAAAGTCAGAAAAAGCATCCCTACAGCCACCAGCCTGGGCACTGTGGTCCCCAGCCTTGGTCTGAGAGAGAGGGGAAGCACTCAAAAGCAGGCTCAAGTGCACATTATGCTTCTGATTCACACAATAAATGTAAAATGATCATTTTAAGAAGCACTTAAAGTATATTGCTTCTGCTATAAAAAGCAACAATAGCCAGCTTTTGGGGAAAACTGCTTTATGAGATCCTTGATTGAACATCACCATGGACAGTGAACATTACCAAACAAGCTGCCTGGAAGGAAAGAAGTTATGAATTATGAATTATGGGCAGTGCTCACCTGACAATACCATACCCCAGACTGACTATAAGCACCAGTATCCGTGCCAGGGATCTCTTCAGCGCAGACAACAGCTCTGCAAAGATAACAGCATTTTGGTCTGAAAATGAAAAGAGAGACAAAAGAGAATAGTTAATGGAACAGCTTGGCTAAAAAATGAACTTTACACAATTTCCTTCTTGCCTCAAGCAAGACTATCCTAACTGCATGTTAATTTAGGGAAATAGCTTAGAGTTTTAACTTGTTTGGTGTTATATTTCACTGCTTATTACATTAAAATTGTAAATGAATTGCGTTCGCCTCTTAGCTCCAGCGCAAAACAAAATAAGCTCTAGACACCCAAAAAATTGCATACCAACTGACTGGCCAATGTCCAGGTTGGTTGATTATATTTGAGGTAACTATAAACAGTAAATTATTCTTTAGAAAACAGACCTGTATCTTTGAATATCTCACAGTCCTTTATTACTGTTAATAATCAGGTAATCAGAAAATGATTGTTAGATGACTAACTGTAGTCTCCCCTGTATCGGATGCTCTGGTACTCGGAGTAGAAGACAGCCTTCTCCAGCATGCCCAGGATGATGACCGCACCAATCCAGAACTGGATTCTGAGCAGATCTTGCCAATAACAAATCAGCCAGAAAAGCCACAGGGCTCCAAACAGCACGTACACAATGCACATGATCATGAAGAACTGCAAGGAACAAGCAAGCTTTAGCTTTTGAGTGGTAGTTTGGCAAAAGGTTGCATACATTTTCCATTACTTGAAACATGGTACTCAAACTGGTCCTCCAATGATCCTCCAAAGTTTTTGTCAAACATTAACAATGTACAAATGGCCTGACCAAATCACACATTCCTCAGAAAATAAACAGAGTTGCCAAAGAACTCAATTTCAATTTATGTGGTTTGGCCATGTAGGACATACTGCCATCAGTAAATTATTTATTTTGCTTCATTCCCCTGATGACTTAAAATGCAGCTATGGTTGCATGGCTTTTTCATCTTTAAATCAATTTGTAAATTGTAAGAATTATAAATGAGTATATAAATAGAAGAAAAAAACCAAAGACAAAATTCAGCTTATTTTTGGCCTCAGGATACTTTTTGCCACACATAAAAATGTGTCATGCAGAGGTAGAAAACACTTAATCATTTGTGATAGTTTGTGATAATATGAGCATGGAAATTGCAAAAACCTTCTTAATGATCACAAATCTTCTTATTCTGGGCTTTCGTTACACTAGCAAAGACACTTCAGATATGTAAATGCACTTCAGAGACCAAATGAGTTTTGGCTACCCAATGATAGTATGGGGAAAATTGTAGAAATATATTTTAAACTATTGCTTTAACATAACATATGTATTATCTATGTTAGAAAGTGTGTGACATAAGAAAAACTCTTTCCAGCTTTCAAGCAAAGTTCTCTGAACTCACCATCATCAAAGGCCAGTCAGCAGGTGAAGAGTACTCACGAGGACCCTTCATCTGTACTGTCACTGCACACAAGCACACGCATACACACACACACACACACACCCACACACACAAAAAAAAACACAACAACAAACACACAAAAACAAACACAAACAAAAAAACAAACACAAACACAAACACACTATTAAAGATATGGATTTAGGCTAGGAATAATTAATATTAGGCCAGCAGAGGTTACTGTAAAATTCTTTATGTTCCCTTTACTTGTAATTAAAAAAGGATCCTGTGAATCAGTGGACACATTCTTGGACGCTGTCTCTCTGCGCCCTCTGCTGGCATTTGGACGTTCTTGTGGTTGGAACTTCACAATGAACATGTAAGGGCTGTTTGACCACGACCTGGCCACTGCATTCACATCCTGGGGGTATGAAATCCAAATATATCATTTATACTAATATTCTGCCACAACGTTTAAATTCAGGAATATTTAAAAATGAAAAACAACGTTAACATGAATGAGAATGAGGTCATGCTGGTTTATTTTATTATAGCTACAAAATAGTTTCATGTGACTTTTATTTTCCTTTTAAATGTCATTTTAATTCATATTTTAAACAAAAAATAATTATTAGATGCATACATCAAGCTGCTTGTAATTCAGCCATGATTATCTAGAAACTGAGGCATAAGTGAGAAAGGATGTTACCGGTTTGTTATTCTGCACAATTCCTGTTTGGTTTGTAGCCTTTTCCTCCTATGAGCAGCAGAGTTTCGAGAGCTGGTTTGTACAGTAAACTGCAGT
>JBBMFX010000001.1:29672031-29685878 GCA_037832545.1 Rhabdalestes septentrionalis
AAAGCTTTTTTTTTTTTTTACTCTATTCATAGTAAAATGCAGTTCCAACATGGATAACAATCATTAGCACAAAATGACCGCACCTATATGTAAAGTTTGTTAAATCCCAGTGAAATATTGTCCAAGTACTAATCATTCCACAAGTGCTTACCAAGGAACTGCAGAGGGGCAGAACTGGCATAAATTCTTTATAATAAACCTGGGGAGAAAAAAGGCAATAAAATCAGGAACCTTTACAACAAATGTTGTTTCTGTAAGTCAAAGCAAATAACTGCAATCATGTCTCCTGTTCAACCTGTTTCCTTTCAGTTACAGGGCAAACTTCCCTCGAAAATGTTCTTTGTGTGCCAAATGTCCTACAGCACATTTCAATAATAATTGTCATATTAATTTACTAAAGAAGGGGAACACAGTTGTACTTGTTGTATAACATCTGATGTTCTTTCTGTACAGAGCTGCACAAGGCAAACCACATGGCAAACCAGTCACAAACCACACACAAACGCATTGCATTTCTATTATTACCCTAGTTTACTACAATGTATTGTTCTGTTTGTTGACTAATATATATATAAATAAAATGATCATGATAACCACATTAAATAAGTGACGGTTTACATTTTTTGAGCCTGTTCTATTGGGATGAATTTCAATCCATTTCAATTTGCACACTACCTACCTTTTGTGTGAGGAGAGAAGAGCAGTTTTCAAAGTAGACGTATCCCTGACTGTAGAAACCATTCCAGCCTTCTTTTAGCCTCTGCTTCATATTAAACATGTTCATTGCATCTTTATCCTAAAGGGGAATGAAGAAAGACTTGTTAAGATATTTTATGTTAAAAAAAAATCACAAACTCAGAACTCATCCTTCAGGCTTCATTGTGGAATACAGGTATGCTCACCAACATTTCTTTACCATACCCAAACCAAGATGAGCTATGTGAAGCTTACTGTTAAGACATAATTGATTAAGACACACCCTGTGTTAAGCATGGCTTTTTTCCACCTGGGCCAGTTTGGGGATAGGGGAAAATGTTTGGCTTCTGTATCAAGCAATTTTCACTGCAACACACTTACAGGGGTGTTGAATACTTCATTATAGCAAATGGAGGAGCGAAGATACCAGCTGATGTTAAAGGCCAGATTTTTCTCCTCACATGCAGCCGCATCGCCTCGAACTGGAGACAAATACAAAAAGAAGGATTAGGAGTATTCGCAGCATGGTGTGTATTAAGCATAATCACTGTATTATAAGAACCACTGAAAGCATAGAACTAATTAAAAACAAAATAACCAACATTTAAGGGCTTAGCCAAGTGGACTTGAGGATTCTTTGATTTCCTGGTCTAGAAAAAAAATTTATACTTAAAGATTATCCGCAGTGAAACTTATCCAGAACTCACATTTCATGAAGATTGTGGTGTTGGGATATAACGTCTTACGAAAAACGGCATCTTTATGCTGAAAACAAATGCATATAAATTATACTTCAAGTAATTTTTGTTAGCAACTTTGCTTATGCATAAAAATACATGACATTACATTTATTTTGCAGGTGCTTTTATCCAAAGCAACATACAATACAATAGTGCTAAATACTGTATACTGTAATAGTAATGCAAGAAGTGCAATAGGCGAGGGGATTCTCTCCGAACAGACAAGTCTTCAGGAGGTTTTTGAATCTAGAGAGAGATTCTGCTGCCCTTGTCAGCTTAGGCAGCTCCACCAGCAAGGAATCACAAAAGAGAAGAGTCTGGACAATAGCTCGGTGACAGAGTAAGCTGCAGTGGTCAGAACAGCACTTTACTGACTACAATAATGCTTATTTCACACTTTACATAATGTATGAAGGCAGAATTTAAGCAGGATCTGGCTACCACATTTGATTATGAAATCATGAAGCTGTTGAATTAGTGCACATTCAAGCAGGGGAGAGAAAAAGCATGAGAGATAACCAGTCATATCTCTGTATCCTGAGAGAGGTAAGATTGTTTACTTATGGCCCCTGCACTCTAAAGAACACCAAACATGCCAGAAGGTCCATGTAGTGTTTCTGAAATTGCTTAGCAAAGTGATCCATAGTCATTGATTGCATGGGTCAACTTTTCAAACTCTTCAAAATCCTATAGTGTTCTGACCTCATCTTCACAATGAGTGAAGTATTTGGCCGTACAGTGCAGGGGCCATAAGTAAACAAACTCTGTTCTGTTCTGTTTTTTTATTTTATTACACTGCATATTCACTGTCCAGTTGATAGATTTGCACAATCACACATACTGCTGTATGATTCTCTTCTGAATTTTTGCACTCAGCTTTCGGCTGCTAGAATACAGTGCCTGTCAAAATCCTGTATTCATCCAGACTGTAGGTATTGTCAATTGTACTAATTGCTTTGTAATGGGTTTGTTTGTAATGAGGTTTTTTGTACTTTCTTCCTCCTGTCTGCACTCGTGGTCTTGTGTTGTTCTGGTTCTGATCTTGTGGAGATCTTGGAGGAAAGCTGTTTCGTTTCAGTGTGTATTGTGTATATGGACAAAATGTCCATACAACTACTTGACAACTTGACATGACTTTTTAAATGTGATATCCAGTTTATGGATGTCTATGGATTATGGAGTTTAAAAGAAAGTGTGAAGTATAAAGAGTAATTAGTGGTGATTTACTGGTGTTTAAGTGAATCTATTCTATTGTACACGAGTGCAGTATTAACAGTCCATCAGTGCACCATATCAAATACTTCAAATAACTACACACGGAAACGACACCTAGGAAACACACGGTGGGTTCATGCTAGCTGGCTAACTCGCTAAAGTGTTAAAATAGGCTGTAAACAAACGGTTTTCGGTGTGAATTCCGACACTTACCGAATTAATCTCTATATTCCACGAGGAAACCTCTGCTCCAAATACACAGTTTAACGAGGAGAACAGTAAAGAAAACAGAAACACAGTGACATATGTCATTTTCACACCGTCCGCACTGCCGGTGAATCCGTCCTGCCTGCACAACAGAGAGGCGGGACCTGCACCTGTTGGGAGACAGCTCTCAGCCAATCAGCGGCCAAAATGTGTCTGGTGGCGGGGAATGAAAGCCACAGTGACGGTCTAGGGCAGCGTTTCTCAAAATTATTTGTCCTGGGGACCTGTCAGGTCGGGCTTTGGGGGTTCAGGGCTATATATATATAATTTTATTATTGTGTACCCATACCTATATATAAGCACCAAGAAATCTATGTTTTTTTTAATTATTTTTAATTAATTAATTTTTAAAAATCACATTATATCATCATTTTAATGTGATAGTTGCGCCTGCTTTCTCGCCACAAACGAAGCAGGCACGCTGACAGAGCCGCTCGGAGCTTGTGTTCTAAGTTCAGCCTGTTTCTGTTCTTTTTTTTGTGGCTGTCTCAGAGCTTGTCTCGGGCCCAAAAAATTAAACCCTACTCCCCCGAGGCCGGGCACATTAGGTTCAAACCCAGACCGACCCTACACATTAACTGTAATTATCGGCAAGGGGAGCAAGGGGGGAGGCGATTTCCCGAAAACAAATATTTAAAAAAACATAACAAACACGTTATTTGTGCCTTTCCGAAAACCGCATTCGTGATCTAGATAGATAGACAGACAGATAGATAGATAGATAGATAGATAGATAGATAGATAATAAAATAAAAGATAAGATACATTTTAATTAGTCTCACAAGTAGGAAATTTGTTTGGCACAGCAGAAAGTGACAGTACAAAAATTAAGGGCCAGGGCCCCCGTAAAATTGCGCCTAGTCCCCTTTTGGCCCCTGCACTGTACAGCTAAATATTTAAATATACATTTCTTATCATAACGGAAATAATGCTGTGTGTGTTCTAGACGGACATGTCCTGCCCACCAGACCTCTGACACCGTGTTATAGTTCGCACATTGGTTATATGTGTCTCCCTAAAAACACAATGGCCCCACCTCGGCCCCCCTGTTCATTTTGGTCTAGAAACGCCACTGCACACACACACAAACATATACACATATCACTCTGGATCTGGATAATGGCATCTGTGTGTAGTGTTGATAAGAATGTAAGAATGACAGCGATATCCAGTAGCGAAGCCACAATTAGTCTGATGTGTCTCAGCTAGACAGACATTATCTGATAAGCCTGGTACAGAAAGGCTTAACCTGACAACTCATATTCTGATGACTGGAGATTGGCTTATGAACCGCTCTACACTAAAACCAAAGGAAGCTAAGAGCTTTCCGAACAATTGCACAAGAAGAGCACGGTTTCTTAAGCCATTGTCTTGAGGATCTTAAGGAACATGACAACTGCCACACATCCCCTCATAAAAGAGCTTTGAACTATCCAATCACAAAATATACCATAGCTAAACCGCACCTCCTCTATATCACTGTATCCAGGATGCTCTAAAAACTGGAACATTTATCTTCTGCAGGAGCTACACTCTCTCACTCTACAGCTGCCAGCCAACAGTTTATACCCAAGAAGTGACATGCACCCCTGCTACCCACTTGGGGTCCCCTTTCATGTACCTCAAGGCCCTGCACTCTTGTAGGTAGAGCTCTCTGTCCTCATCCACAACGCCAGCAGCTTCATGGTCCAGCTACGATTAGCAAGGTCTCTGCAATATTAGGGTAAAACACACATGCATGTATTAGCTTTATTATAGATTTGAAGAGTGTATATGACACTGTCAGTGTTGTCTGGTCACTACACTGAATTATACTGTTTATATACTACCTAATGTTGTATTGGTTCTGTGAACATTCGACTTCCATTTACGATTTATGTCTTGCAGGCCTCCTTCACCTCAGGTCATAAAAATTGGTTTTAAGAAAAAATATTATAGAGATATTATTTTGACTGTAATAAGCACAAAGGTAACAATGCAGACACACAAAGTCTGCACAACATTTTCAACACAGAGAAGACTGGAAATTCAGACTGGGTACATATCGATTCTTTGATAGGCTACTCGTGTGTCATCTAACACATTAACACACACATATACATAAACATAAATTATACATATATAACATACTCACACACACTGACACACTCATACTCATGCACATTTAAAACAATTCATGAAAATGTACTGACTTTCACTTTCCTTTATAATTTGTGCTACCATGAAATTTCAGTAGAGGGGGCTGTTGAGAAGTCCACAGAATTCATATTGACTTCCTCAAAAATAGAAATGTGATTCCCATGTGTTGAACACTAAGTGTAATTGTGCAGTTGGAGTGTAAACACTGAATCTGGTGATAAGAATAACAAAGAATAATATATCCTTAGGTTTAATTAGGCTATACTCTATCCTCTCATGTTTTCACAACAACATGATCTGGGCTATAACCCCTTATTATGTTTGGGAACATATGGTGTAATTTCAGAAACATAAACATGGTATATGGTGAATCTTTGGAATTCAGTAGCCAAAGTCTGTGTATGCAGATTCTCCAGACTAGAAATGGCACACCCTTAAAACTACCAAACTTCTTTTGGGTGGGGATATAAATGACATGATATTGGAAATACACAGTTTAATGTTACCTCATCATGCCCATGGGAATGTCTGGAGCAGAGGCTGAACAACATCTGCTGGTCACTTGCACAGTCTTAGCTAAAGTGGCATAAAGCAACACATGATGCTCAAGTAAAATATTAACTCTGTAATGTAAGTAGGTTTATTTTAAAACAAAAAAGCAAGGGTCAGCAGTGATTAAAAAATAGACTGGATTCCAGCAGCACTGTGAGGGCCAACAGGAAATAATGTTGAGCATTAAATGGGATCAGGAAAATGTGTCAGCCCACTCTCACAGAACACTGGGAGAGTGTGTGGATGGATTTTTTTATGGGTGCGGTGATGAAACACAGGAAAGCAACAGGGAGTGGATACCGTTTCAGGCTTAAGCTCGAGCCGTGTAGCTGTTATTTTTTCCAGCAAAGAAGATATGGACACAGAGCCACTATGCAAGACCAAACTTGACCATAAAGCCTCCAATGGAGAGTGGTGAGCAGGGTTCATGTTGTTTTTGGTTGCCATGTACTTTAAATCATACTGATCCAAGTAATTTGAAAACCACTGGCTGCGATGTAGTCATCCATCATCTCTTCTGTGTCTCCAGGCTGCTGAGGAGCAGGCCCTCAAGCTCGGTTCCTGGACTACGTGCGGGACGGTGTTGGGGCGAAACTGGACATGTGAGAATGGGAAAGCTCAGCTGTCAGGTCTGAGAGCCTGCCCCCAGACTCACTCACATGCTGAGGGCTAGAAGCGAGGGAATAGTGGTTAAATATAGCTCCGCGGAACAGCACAGCCTACAAGTTCTCACTGAGTGAGAACAATCACAGAGTGGGCGCACACAGGGCTTGGTGGACTCCTGCCATAGATGCATCTTTTATGAAGCTGAAGAACCTCTATTATTGGGATTTTCTCACAGGACACATTATTGCTGCCTCCTCTGCATTCTGTCCATTCTCGGCAGCTAGTGTAACTCCCTCTGGCTCTCAGTCTCTTTACAGTCTCTCTCCCAGACATTGATAAGGGCTCTGCTACCCTCCCAGCTGCTGCCTCTTTGGTTAGCTCATGGCCTGGAAGGAGAGAGAGGGAGAGTGAATGTGTTTAGACACCTGCTTCCCTGTGCAACATTACATTACCTTTGTGACTTTACTTGCTGAACAGGAGAGAGTGCCGTAATGAACCTCTGTGCATCAGCCTTTAGATTTTGCTTGTTTCTCTGATGGAATGCTAATGAGAAGATAGGAGGAATCTGTTCGGCCAGGACCTTACCTCTATCAAAGGGCTATTCTCACTGAAGGCTCAGGGACCATTGTAGGTAAGTGTGTCAACTTTCTTCGGAGGCAGGCTTTAGCAGAAGAAGCATGAGCAGGTCATTATATCTACCCTTATATTTTACATACTTTTAGGAACGAATATTTAAGACATTTCTGGAATACTGGTATAATTTCAGTCACCTTTGATTTGCTAATATTTTGCATATTCGTTGGTCATAGATCATGAATGTACACTAAAATTGTTCACCCAAAGAGGACAACTATTCTTTTCAGCATTTAGATTATTATCCTTACGGTTCTGTCCTGTTTATCACTTGAATTTCCAATTCACCACAACGATTCTTGCTGAGCAAAGATCTGATGAATGAATAGCTAACTAGTGAGATCACTGCACTGTTTCGACTGGATGACGACATGAAAGATAGTAATCAGAAATGCTCAACAGCCCTTTTCCCAAAGAGAACACAACACATGAATGTTTTAACCACACATAGACATCTCTGGTTTCGCTAATGTGCTGCCATTCAACTCTCTTCAAAACACAACGCAGCGAGTATAATGTAGCAAAAGAGGCAGGTTGCTTCCAATGCTCTCCCAGTGTCAGAGATTAAATTACCAAAAGCTTGGTCATTTGCCCTTGCTGTTGGTGATCACACCAGTTGCCATGTCCCTCCCTTACTGTTTTTATGATCTCAAGGCTCCACTGTAAAACCGTTAGCCTTTTGACACTGTATCCAGGGGAGGGGGGCAGAGTGGTAGGAGGGGTGGAGGCTTTGGGAAGTGGGGCATTGAAGAACGCTTCAGCTGCAGAGCTGATACTCAGGCTCAGCGTCTGCATGGTGTCAGGGAGCGTGCAATACCAGCTCCCTAAGGCCTGGTCTTACCCAGCAACAGTTGTCACATATGATTCATATGAAGTTGCTTACAGTTTCACATTGTTTTGATAGGACTGTGCTCATGAACTTGTTTTTCCAACAGGCAGTTAAAACATATATTAAAATGACAACATATTTCCACAACTGATGAAGAAGCATGTCTGTGTTCATGCACTTACCCTAAAAAGGCTTTGTTGTCTGTAGCCACCTGAAAGAACACGCTTAAATATTAGTCTGTAACAGGAAAACACTCTTCAGGCAAACTGACAGATAACGGGAATTTAGCAACACTGCTTCTCTAGTGTATCAAACCAATTTATCAGTGAGTTAGTGCAAATTTTTTCCGCAACTTCCAGGTGACCTTTGTTCTCCACTGCCTGACACGAAACAGCAGACCTTAACTCTCTGCCAAGAAGCTGACACCAGGAAAGTTACTCAATTTTTTTCCCATTGATCGAGCTGTTATAGGGTCTGTTAACCCCCTAAAGGGGAATACTGAGACACTGGCAATTTATCTAATTTTCAGTCTCTCTCTGTTTTCCTCTCCCACATTCTTGAGGTGAACTGACCCTAGTTATGTCTCTGGAGAATTAAATAGAAGAATGAACTGTATTGTTTGGTGTACAATGGTCTGGATCCCTACCAGAGACACATTGAAAATTACTGATAACTTTTATAATGAGGATTATTGCAGATGCACACTTTCAAGATGATCTTTTGTTATTACTGTTTTGTGATGAATTTACTTTGAAATCTCAGAGAAAGTATGAATGTTGATCTTTTCTGTTGAGAGATTTTATTTATTTATCTGCCGTTGTTTCCTAATTTGTGTGAGGCAAATTTTTCTTTTTTCTGCATAAAAAAACTGTGTTTACTTAACAACAGTGTGAACAAGAGCTGGCCTTGAGGAAGATCTGTCATTCGAGCTCTTCTGACCCAAAGTCATCACTGGTGTATTCTGTAAAACATATAAAGCAGTCTGTCAGTAGGACTGGAGCAATTCAATATGGAGGTATTTATGACATGCAAGCTAAACCTGATAAGCAGAGACTTATTTCAGAGTCTTATTTCAATTCTAATGTGACGTAACTTGTCACAACGTAAGTTTGTGTGACTTGTGAGCTTCATGTTGGCTTCTTGCCCGCCCAGATTCTTCCCAGTCCACTTCAAACAATGCCACAGTTGCATTTAGCCAGAAATATACAGCGACAGCAATGCTAGCTAATCGGTCAAGCTGATTCCTGTATGATATGAACCGCTTTGACGTTGTACAAATTTAGGTCAGTTCATATTTAATATATTTCTCATGTTGAACTTATCCCACTTATGATGAACCTGAACTTTAACCAATGGCGCATGTATCTTCATTCAGTAAAGCAGCTAAAGTTTCTGTAAAAACACACCACAAAAAATTCTCTCTTGTACTATTGATGCATCACTTCTGTCTAACTATGCAAAAGTCCAGTCAGACTCTTATCTACTGGTCTGACATGCAGCCATTTCACATCTGCCTCTTGTCATCTTTGAGTTATTATGAGAACTGACACAGGTCTGAGCATGCAGCAGCTTGGCACCTCTGGCCCATTTGACCCCTTTAAAATTATACAATTTCTTGAAAATAATATTGGTAACTGTGGACTATCAAACATGTCTGTTAGAATATTTTTTTAAACACTTGAGCCACTTGAGGGCTTTGTGAGAGTAATTTTCAGATCCACAGGCTTTTTGGTCTATCCAGTGTGAGAAACGGAAGAAAATTCGCACTAAAACATTGAGACTATAGAGTCAATATGTAGTTTTAAAGAACAGTACATTTAAAATAATATTACTTGGATCATGTGATGCAGAATATGCACCAGCTTCCAAGACTGAACTTTAGAGGAGTTTACAAGAACCATGAAAATATATCCCTGCACATAGCTTTACAAGACTGAAAGCTCAAAAGAATGGAAGCTGTAAAAAAAGGCAACGGATGGGCACTAGTGATGCGAGGCCAGGGTTTTTTGACATGCATACACCTGAGCCATTATTAGAGCTATCCTGCCCACTCTGACCTGCATAAATATTCACCAATCAATGACTAGACCAGTCCTGCAGTATTTCTGGAAGTTATTAATAACTAAGCCACCTAATGACCCACCCCACTAAATTTTCTGTTAAGCGGACTTGAATCCACCCAACATGTAGGCCAACCCGCAGGATGCCCCACAAACCACCAGTGGCCTCACTGAACACTGAGAGCTTGTTGAGGTATCCGTGCAATTTTCTGTTGAATGTTTTCTGTTATTTTCGGATGTTATGCAAGCTTCCATTTTTTCTGGTCACTGGCCCTTGTGCTGTACTGTTAAAATCATATTTGAGTGCTGAGAGTGGGAGAGTATTAGGCTACAATGCATTGATCAACCACTGTCCAGGGACAGAAGATCTTCACACTGCTGCTGGAGCGCCACACTGTATTTGTGTCTTCAATGTATGAGAATGTGGGATTTAGGAGCACATAGGATTTCTTCAAAGGCGAGAATGTGGGAGCACCCGAATTATTGTGCATGTATTTGCATTTTTTTTGCCTGAACTACTGGATGTTCCTTCCGGTGGCTAAACAAAGTAGGTTAGATAAGACTCTGCATTTTTGTGTGCTTGCTGAAACTCTGGAGTAATCTGAAATAATTCAACTGCCATCACGTTTGGAGACGGCCAGCCTGCGCTGCGTTGCCCTGGTGTCACTTGCGGCTTCTATTAATATACCACCGTGAACTTCTTTTTAGGACCTCACCCCCTCGAAAGGTTCTTTTAAAGTGTCCTATGATGATGTCACGTAACCAGAGAAGCCTAAATGATTTGGTTTTGGTTTACCAGTGACATACCCCGTTCTGCTTTCTCAGGACTTTAAGGAAGTTGGGTTGCAATGCAGTGCAGCCGTTTGGCAGAGAACCAGTGAATATCAGTTTTATTCTTGGCACTGACTGTGATGTAATGCTGTTGAGGACTATATTATATAGTTTAATTAAAAGACTGTCCATACTTCTTTGCAGTGTGTAATATCACCGCCACAGAGGTGGAGAGAGTAAGTAGCGATCAGAAGGGTCCAAGCAGAAACTGTGATCTGGTCCAAGTAGAAAAAGTTTGAATGATTTGTACGCTCCAACAGGTGAAAGAGGGCTGCTTGAGTGTTGAAATTTTAAGTAAGGATTTAAAAACAAGATTTTTGATTTTGATGATAAACCAAACAATGTCAGAAGAACTAAGGAAAACATGTTGTAGATTTTTGTAGCAATACCTTTTTTTGTAGGCTGATTTGTTTATATCCAGGTCCATAGCCTCTACACACCATTATAAATGAGCCTACAATGTTTTATGAGACTGGTCATTCACACTGAAATTTGACAGCCGATTGGTGGCCATTTTATTGAGCAAATTCAATAAAACTTTAGGAGATGTAAGAAAATGTAGACAATGGTAAATATACCTAATTTCACATTTTTAACCTAAGCGATGCTTGGGATTGAAGTGTGTGGTTGAAGTGCCCCACATGGAGGAAATGTCATATAATTTGAAAGACCTCCAAAGAATGTGGTAGTGATGCAGTGTGTCAAATTCTGTGATGTTTAATACTTTATATGACCAGCTATTGTCAAGCTGTTGCCTCTAAAAGGACTTTGTTCTCATTGTACCACATGGTGCACTAAAACCAAGGTACACACTCAAATGTGGACTCAAATCTTGTATTCTGCATAAGCTTAAGACTACAATCAAATTTGCCATGGATGAGTGAAGTCTAAATATGTGGTGTTGTTGACCAAATATTGAGGAAAAAAAGGTTTTACAAACACCATGTGATTGCATTGTCATACATCACAAGTTAACAAGTAAGGAAATTGATTGGACCCTTAGTGATATGATTTTTGACTCCTGAATGTTATCAGTGTTTAATTGATGTCAAACGTATATGCTGTTTTTAAATACATATATATGTGGACCTTTTATATTGGATGTGTTGTTGGCAGAGCAATTTGAAGGTGTGTACATAATTTAGTATTCAAGGGACAGGACTATGCTGTATTCTGCAGCATGTGTGCCTACTCAGAGTTCTATATTTATGAGCTTGGGGGAGGATACTACAGGCTGAAACCCAGTATGAAAACTGTCATTCTGCCTGGGGTGGACTTGTCAGTGTAAGAGTTACAGATGTCTGATATAAATAGAAGCATGGTATTATATACAGTAATATCAGCTGTGCATGGTCCAGACTGCTCATCTACTTATAAATCAGTGACTGAATCCTGAAGATTTCAAACATATTTAAGCCACCAGAAGAAAAACGGAAAGTCACAAAAAAGACACACCTCAGCCGCATGGAAGAGGTGACTTGAAGTTTCACAGCTTGGTCACACCACTTTGTCTCTAAAATTGCATTAAAATTAAACAAATCAGCTTCTTTGTGAATGTTTTGCCATTTGCTGTGGATAAAGTTAAAATCCAAATGATTCAGTCATCTACTTTTTTTTTTTTTAATGTACTGGGAATTAAAGTCACCACTCCCTCTTTTCATAGAGGTCTCTGACAGTCAAGTGCCTTAATATGAGATGAAGGTTAAAGAGCTGTCGTTCTGGAGTCTCATACATCATGCCTTGTCATTTGCCAGAACTGTGCAATTGCAAATTCTCCAAGAATTTATTTAGAGACATTGATGTCACCACGTGACAAGTCCTCTGAAATCTTTCATATCTTCAGTGGTGGCACAGGAATGTGGAATTTGGACAGCTGCTGGCACCAGGCACGGTCTTTTACTTATCTTCAAGAGCTGACTTCAGTTGCCAAATTAGAACTACAGCACTACCAGCTGCAAGTGCAGGACATCAACCACCCCTCCCCACACTACCTCCAACCCCACGAGAAACAAACACCATATGAAAGAACAAACACCCTATGAAATTAATTTCTCTTCTAAAGAGAAAAAACGCATTCAAGGGCCAATATACTACATAATATACAGAATGTATAATGCTACGCATTAATTTTTTTCCACCAGATTCAGTGCTGATTTTGTGTGAATTGTTTCTGCCACTATGACTGTAAGATTATATGTAAACAAAATCTGTTCTTACCCACTTCCCTGCTTTATGTTTCATTTAAAAGCAGATCAGTCTGAAGCACTCTTTAGATCTACAGTGTAAATGTGTGCGGATAAATTCTGAAGGTGTGCTGTGGTGTCTGCAACCAAGACGTTAGCAGATGTTTTCAGTCCTGTGAGTTGTGAGGTGGGGCCTCCATGGATTGTACTAGTGTGTCCAGCACATTCCACAGATGCTTGATTGAGAATGTGGAGACCAACTGATCACCTTGAATTCCTCATACACAGCACTGTGGTGCATCATGTGTTAAGCGACATTTCTGTCATAGCATTAGCTGCAAATTGTGCTACAGAGGTTTATCTGTGGGACTAAACCAGAATGGCTGGGCCTCACTTACCATGCGCATCACTGAGCTTGGGTGTTCATGACTCTTGTGAGCGGTTCAGTGGAACTTTTGGTGGGTACTGACCACTTCATACCAGGGACACCCCACAAGACCTGCTGTTTTGGAGATGGTTTCCTAGTCATCACAGTTTGGCACTTGTGAAAGTCACTCAGTTCCTTGTGTTTGCCAATATCTCTTGTTTTGTCAGTTTCAACAACTTGCTGTTTAACAAATCCCTGAGACAATCAGTGTTGTTTCAATTCAGCCACAGTGAACATGCAAATACATCGTTCGATACTTTAGGATATGTTTTTCACATTCATTTCCATATATGGACTCTGTGGCCTAAGAGGTCAGTGGTACATTTTGACACTTTTTTTCACTGTTTACATTCTAATCAACTCTTCATTAGGGGCACTCAGAGGTGTTGTTAAATCTTGAAAGCATCAGCAAATTCCTCTGGGATCAATAACGTTTCTGAAACATTCAGGGGTATAATTTTGATTCATTAGGTTACAAAAGTCAGTTGCTTCAAGCCACAAACCTAGAAAAGCATAAACACTGTTAACAGTTCCCCAGGACTACGTTGGATGCCTAGAACATGAATGTGTACATGCTGATTGGTAATAAATCAATCATTCTCCCTCTCAAATGAACATACATGTAGGGACCAATTATACATATCACAACCTAACAGAGAAACCTTGAGT
>JBBMFX010000001.1:29714439-29731018 GCA_037832545.1 Rhabdalestes septentrionalis
TCTCTCTCTCTCTCTGTCTCTCTCTCTCTCTCTCTCTCTCTCTGTCTCTCTCTCGCTCTTTCTCTCTCTTGCTCTTTCTATCCCTTCTACATTTTGTCCTGCATATCAAGTTCAGTTGTATACAAAACTGAATATGAGAATGGACCAATAAACTGTTACATAAATTACAAAAATGGCAAGGAACTAATTAAAAAGATTTTGTAAAAGAAAAAAAATACCCTTGATTTTGTGAGGGTAAGGGTGAGGGTGAGAGCATGTCACATATGGTTTTAAGAAATGCTTTAGAGGTGAGGTCATTTCTTTGGGCTGGTAATTGTCTCCACTTACAAGTCAGTTCTTGTCTAATGAGTAAGTGGAACGATCTGGGCTAGATGCTTCTGGCTGCCCAGAAGGATCTCTTCCCTGCTAAATTATCAAAAGGTTATAAAAAAAAATTAATGTAATTTAAATAATCCTTTCCCACAATAATCTATGGCTTAGATCTACTTTAAAATGTTTTTTTTTTGTATAATACAGTAACTCTTCATTTAATGTAAGTTCAAGTTCACGCAATAACTGCATCAACAAACAAACAGAAATGCGTTTATTAATAATTTCAGGTGACACTAACCCATAGATATTATAATTGCAGTTGCACTAAACATATATTATATAGATGTTGTAGAATGGCTAGGACCATACTCCCAAGTGAAAATATATTAATTTCCAACACTGCATTAGTTATATCCAGATGAAAAGGATGACTATATTCCACCATGCGACTGTGAGTTGTTTTATCTAAAGATGAATATGCCACTTACGTTACCACACAGTGTCCTTTAAGCGTGCTGGAAACAGTTTGAGCGGAAAATGAAATGATGTAAAGAGAAAAAGAAAAACATTAAAAAACATTCTTCATTCATTTGGAGCTTCAGTATGGAAACTTCTAATTCTTTCCTTTGAAAACGTTTTCTTTTTTTTCTTTTTTTCTTTTTTTTTTTGCGGTCATCCAATGCCTTCACCGATGTATCTTTGCTAACAGAATGGAAAGATGTAATAAGAGAGGGCCAAATTAGTCCTCAGACAGCACAAAGACAAAGAGCCTTTTTAGGTTCCTTTGCGGCCATTTTCGAAAATGCTGAGTTGCAAGCCATATGGAAAGTTAATACGCGGGAGTGTTTAATGTCAGCACATGTTGTGGAATTACTTTGGCATCTGGTCCACTTCTCCGGGAGTCTCCGGCCTCTTTTTCTGAGCTGCCTGGCAACGAAGCGAGCCAGAAAGAATGCCTGGCAGGGTGGAGACAGAAGTTACTGACACGGGCCAGGCTCTCCCTGAGGAATAAAAGAGGCGTGCTGGTCATGTGATGCACCTTACCTGCCTGCTTACCTTCTAGACCCTAAAAAACATCCCTTGGATCCACCACTGTACTCTGACATCAATTCAAATGGAGCCACCAGTCCCTTTCTCCCTCCAATCATCGTTAGACATCTTAGATAGTTTTTTTTAGACAGCGTTTCCACACTGGTGCCTTGCCACCTTCACGAAAGAACACTCAGCTTGGTTTCTGAGAGAGAGTGAGTGAGGGAAGACTCATGGTTTGGAGATGGGGCCTGTTCGGACACGAGGGGAATCTGCTCAGGCCTTTTGAGGTTGATGCGCCAGGTTGGTGAGCCACCTTTCCAGCCTCCATGATCCCACGCTTGTCACTCAGGTTGTGTTTTTTTGTCATCTGCCTGTGCACTTGATGTCATGTAAGCTGTGGCTTTCCCCACCATGTATTTTAGAATGATATTCTAAGAGTATACCCCTCCCCCCCCTTTGCCCACCTTTCATTGGCCTGCATGCTCCTGTACTGCTACCCCCATCCCTCCACTCGTCTTTGCATGGAATTGAGCATATCACCTTCATGGAGATGTACCTGTTGCACAACGGGCAGTCATGTTTGGGAATGCTGGTCGGACTTAGCAATAGAACATAAGAATGAGTGTCTTACTGGGAATAAGGTGTGAGTTGGTTGCAGACAGATCCTGCAGATCATCACATCCATGATGTTATTCGCCAGTGCACACAACTCGAAGTGTTCTACTGCTGTTATACAACAGTTGTGCAAGGGCAAGTAATAAATCAGATAAATATGCTCAGTATAGTTTATGATGCCTGTTTTAATCCTGGCAATTTCTTTTGCCAAATAAAGGCCTTCTGGCAGCTTAGAAGAAGGCCACTTAAAGCTTAGCAAACAGTAGACAGTGAAAAAGTGTGATGGAAAACACTGTTGTATCAAAACAAGTAAACCAGTCTGAGGAAATACTTGGTGCTAACTGTTGTATAATTTATAATAAAGCATACAAGACCAGTACTTTGTATAAAATGTAGTATCTCCAAAGGGTAAGGAAATGTCTTTTTTTTGCGGAAAAAAAGATTTTTGATTCTGTAAAATAAATAAATATATAAATAATAATAAAAACATGAAGCACCAAAATGAAACACAATTGACAGGAACAAAAATGGAGATATGAGATTTTATTCTGGCTGCAACAATATATAGAATAGTAACATAAGCTGAATCTCTCCGGGGACTACACATTACCCCACCAGTCCCCACTTTAGTCTCCTAACATCTACTAGACCTTTCCTTAGTGTCATACGTTTTCTAATATCTTCCCAAGTAGTGTTATGTAATGGATTAACTTTCCCCCCTCTTTCCCCTTCATTCTCATAGAATGCTATTCTGTTAAGCATGTCCAGCTCCCATACAGATGTTGCCTTGAATGTTAGGACCAAGGTATACATCTGGCAGAATACTTTCCATTAGTTTAGACTGCATGTAAAGTCGCTCTGTAGAAGAATATCATTGTGAAATATATTATGGTCTCTGTATGTGTGGTCCCTCATGTACATGGAAACCTTTGTCAAATTTATGAAGTTGTTCCTCAACAACTTTTTTTTCATGTACATGTGCATGATGCTGTGAGACCCAGTCATGGGAACAGTATTTTCTCTCTTTCTTTTTTAACTTTTTTTTGTCACCCCTCACCTTATGTGGTCGGTTATTTGTTATTCTTATCTCTATTTTGTCTCCTTTGATGTGCACTCTCCTCCGCACTCTCCACGTGAGCATTCACACGTTGTCTCGTCACTTCGCGCCATGTTGAATGTCATCGAAAAGGAAGTACACATGAGTCTCTCGTGACAAACTGTGTATTCTTTTTATGAGGTTTGCAATGGATGATATACTGGATTGATAGACTGTATTTAAAAAGTTTAAAATCCTGAAGTTTTTTTAAACAATATGTGTATATATACATGCACTGTATATATAACATATGGCTTGGATTTTGGATAGGGCCACCTTGACGTTATTAGGCATGATCTATTTGGATTCCATTGTATAATCAGCACCTTGTGAATGAAAAAAATGACATTGTCTTGAGTTTGTAATCAGTTATAGTCATTTGATAAGAGTTTACTGGTGGCTGAATGGGCATGCCTTCGATTGACTGCATACAGCATGTATTGGATGGTCCACTCAATGTCTGCACTGGGGTATGTCGGATGACACTGTTCAGAATGGATCTGAATGAAGTATGTCTTCCTGCTTGAACTGCTGACCAAGGATTTTCTGGGTCGGGCAACTCAAGCAAAGGCCATTTTGCCGAAAAATGGCTTCCCTCACCTTTTTCCTTTGTTGTTGTGTTGCTGTTCGTCCCACCCAACAGCGAATGAGTCAACTTCAACCTCGAAGTGTTTGTTGTTGGGATTCCTTCAGTTGTACTATTGCTCAATATAATATGCAATGATTTAACATTTTCGATAGCCTGGCTGGAGACCTGCGCTAACATACAGCTGTTCTGTTTGCAGTGGAACCTCCCTCAGACTTGAAATTTAACATCTTAAATGAAAACACAGTGCAAATGTCATGGAGGTTGCCATCATCCCCAGTACACGGCTTCAGAATACAAGTAGTATCGGACACAGGTAAGCGATCAATCCTGCACCAGACTGACTGCTCATACATCTGACCTTTTCTTATGATCTTGTTAACGATTTATTTTCTCTTCCAGATGATTCAAAGGATTTAATTCTGCCTGCTTCAGCCACAAGCACAGATATCACAAACCTCACTCCAGACATAGATTACTCTGTGTCGATCAACTCCTATGTGGGTGCAGAGGAAAGCATACCCATATTTGGCCAAATAACAAGTAAGAATGGATTAGCAATGTCCACTGTGCATTTCATTGCGGTTCATTTTATAGCGTTGGTCCAAACCAATAACGAACCTGAACAACTATGAATACATTCTGTGTTATGTTTTGTTTTTTCCTGACAGGGGGATTGTGACAGAGAGCTTAGTGTAAACTAACACATCGCTGCAGAAAGACTGTGTGGTTTCTGCAGTAAACCTGTGTTTTTTCTGCGTTTCAGTTCAGTCCAGCAACACGAGTGGAACACCAAAGCAACCAGCGGTTACAGATGTCATCAGTAAGTGTGTCCAGATTCGTAATTATAAACAAAATCCTGAGACTTTTTCCTTCCCCACTGAGTGGATTCCTGCAGGCTTTTATTATTTCCACTGGAAAAAAAAACATTTTGCACTGTATTACATTTTTCCTTTGGAATATCTTTCACTTTCTCCTTCTGCCATAGTTGTTATTTGTCACAAATCATTTATATTGTACAAAAAGTGTTTTAGTCTGTTTTTTTTTTTTTTTTTACAAAATCAGAGCTACAGCCTCCCAGTACCCTTATTAAAAGCTATTGGAAGTGAAATTGAAAAATAAATGTTACGAAATATGTATTTTTACGATAAAATGATAAGTGTGCCGTTTTCAGCAAAGCGTTATTTTCTGTTATTTATAATTACGCATAGGACAGCAACTTCTGCAGCTTACCAGTGGGCTTAAACATAGTCCAAAGATTCTTGTTTTAGCTTTCAAAGAGCCTCATGTAGCTATTTTGTGTAAACAGGAAGTTCATAGTATAGTCTTACATGTGTTTGTGTTGTTTATTCAGAGAAACAATAATGTTTTGATTAACAGTCGCCTCACAGCAAATGCAGGAGGACACGTTCCTCCTGGAGTAGATGGAGCCAAGGGGGCCGGTATGAAATACCGGATGCTGAAACTCTTGCACTCTTTACACTTCGAGTCCAGTGAGAAGTTGTAGATGAGTGGGAAGTTTTCTAAAGCTGTCATTAGGCATGTTAGACAACCGTTTTTAAAAATCCTGGTTTAAAAGCCTGCATGGAACCTGCTTTGGGATGTCCGAGTTTTGACACATGGGAATTCTTGTCCTGAGAAATATATTCAGTGGGAAGTCTTATTTCCATGGACAGCTGTGTATTATGGGTTGAAAAGATCCCATAAGACTGATCTCAGCACATTTACTAATGACTCATGCCAATTACCTCAATAGAGCCATTCATAAAAAGTAAAAGATATCTGTTCTTTTGAGAATGCTGAATCTGTTTTTGCCCCTGGGAGCAGAATCGTTGCTAAAGCAACAGGTTCATTAAGACAAACATTAACTCTCAACTTTATTGCTGCCATTTTCGAAAGAACAAAATGTAGGCATATTTCTGGGCTGAATAATGCCTTCATCCCAGAGAAACAACTATTGTTTTGATGCATTGATCCTTTCAGGCGGAGTAAACCATTTTTCTAGATGATGCAAGTCTGAGATGTTATTTTGTGTTATTGTTAGTTATTTTATAAGGACTCTCTGCTTTTCTCGCCCTCCCCTCCTGTGCACAGAGTGCTCAGTGGGTGCTGTAGCAGATCTGGTTTTCTTGGTGGATGGCTCCTGGAGTGTGGGAAGGGAAAATTTCAAATTCATCCGGAGTTTCATCGGGGCCATGGCAGGAGCCTTTGATATAGCAGAGGACAAGACCAGGGTGGCTGTGGTGCAGTACAGCACAGACACCAGGACAGAGTTCAACCTCAACCAGTATTCTAGACGAGCAGAGCTCCTCCGGGCAATCAAAAACCTGCCCTACAAAGGGGGCAACACAATGACAGGTGTGTGATTCTGAATGTGTGTCTGTTTGAACCCAGAATATAACACAGAGCTCCCTAATCCTAAACCAGTGGGCCAGCATGAATTGAAACAAGTGGTGTCTTTCTGAATATCATGATTTATTACTTTGTATTCTTTTTCCCTGAAACCCTCCTAGTCCTTAATGCCTAGAGAAGGAGGAGTTTGAACATGCCTCATCATTATAACAAATCCCCTACCATTAATTTTCACCTTAATTTTCATACCAGGTGAAGCCATGGACTATCTGGTGAAAAACACTTTCAGTGAGGCAGCAGGAGCCAGGAAAAGTTTCCCCAAAGTGGCCATGATCATCACAGATGGAAAATCACAGGATCCCGTGGATGAGTATGCCAAGAGACTGAGGAACATAGGAGTGGAAGTTTTTGTCTTGGGTGTGTTTCAATTTTCGTGTAGTATTCTTAGCAAAAGCTGTAAGTGGTTTATAAACAGATGAAAGCTATTGTTACTGCAACATATTTCATGTAATACTTTATTCATGTTACAGGCATCAAAGGTGCTGATGAGGATGAACTGAGGGAAATAGCATCGACTCCTCACGGCAGGCATGTTTACAGTGTGCTAGACTTTGATTTAATTAAGACAGTGCAGCAGCAGCTCATCAGAGAGGTGTGTTCTGGTGTGGAAGACCAGCTCAGCTCCCTTGCAAGTGGAGAAGAAGGTATGACTCAACAACTGTGCAATTAATAGATGAAAATACATTTGAAGAAACCTACCTGTCTTGAAATTGCCATATAGGTACTGTCACATTAAGTGTCCCATTTACATATATCCAAGTGTTTAATCTTGCAGTTTGGCTCCGCCCATTCCCGCTGCATGAACAAGGAGAGTTGAGTTAACCACAAAACACGGAAACCAGTCAGCATCATTTACATACTGTGTATCAGTCTTAAGGCAGAGCAAAAAAAGCAGTCTGTTTAATTCTAATGAATAAAAAGAAGTTAGAAAAAATTCATGTTAAACAGTGTATGACTGTTTTACATAAAAGGGCACCAACATCATATCCAGACCAGGCAAAAGTAGGATGTTTTCTTCCTTTTATTCAGTTTATAACTGAAAAATGGGATTGTTTATTTCTGCAGTTGTTGAGCCAGCCTCAAACCTCCAAGTGACAGAGATATCCTCCAAGTCCATGAGAGTGATGTGGGATTCGTCTCCAGGTGATATCACAGGTTACAAGCTGCAGCTCATACCCATGCTGGCTGGGAGCAAGAGACAAGAGCTGTATACGGGACCCACCCACACATCTGTGAATGTCAGGGACCTGTCCCATGAGACAGAATACGAGATCAGTTTGTTTGCACTTAAAGGTCTTGTCCCAAGTGAGCCTGTTATGGCCATGGAGAAGACCCAGCCTGTCAAAGTGTCGACAGGTAAACATACTAAGAGTAAAGCCTCTACAGGCTTATGATTACATTTTTTCGATCCAGTAATATTTGCTGAGTAACTACGAATGATTTTCTTAACGTTTCAGACACTAAAGTGTAAAGAATAGGTTGCAATTATTTTTCCTATCAGAAAGATCTTTCTGCGGACTCTGAAATGTGCTTTTCTTTCACAGAGTGTTCTCTTGGAGTGGACGTTCAAGCCGATGTTGTCTTGCTGGTTGATGGCTCATACAGCATTGGACTGGCAAATTTTGCTAAAGTGAGGTCTTTCCTGGAAGTGCTGGTTAATTCCTTTGACATTGCGCCCAACAAGGTTCAGATCAGTTTGGTGCAGTACAGCAGGGACCCTCACACCGAGTTTGCCCTCAACAAGCACCACGACATTGCTGCGGTGGTGAAGGCTGTTCGCATTTTCCCTTACAGAGGAGGCTCCACCAACACCGGCAAGGCCATGACCTACGTGAGGGAGAAAATTTTCGTGTCAAGCCGCGGCGCTCGTGACAACGTGCCACGAGTCATGGTGCTCATCACCGATGGCAAATCCTCTGACTCTTTCAAAGACCCTGCAAACAAACTGAAGAATGCAGATGTGGAGATCTTCGCCGTGGGTGTGAAGGACGCTGTGCGATCTGAGCTAGAGGCCATTGCTAACCCCCCTGCTGAAAACCATGTGTTTGAGGTGGAGGACTTTGATGCCTTTGAGAGGATTTCCAAAGAGCTGACCCAGTCCATCTGTCTTAGGATCGAGCAGGAGCTCCTTAACATCAAAATAAGAAGTAAAACATTCAGTCAAAACTTTCTTATAATAAAAAAATTTTTTTTTCTTATAGTCCAAGAAATGTAGACCTATCATCGATTAATCCAAAACCACAACTTTATGTGAGAAATGTTCTGTTGACATAACTTTAAAAGCCTAGAAAAGTTTGCTCTTCATATTAAGCATGTTTAATTCAGCTGCCCTCATTTAAATTAACCTAAACCACCAGACAGGAAGATATCAATGGAAACAAGGCTGTGTTCTTTTATAATTAAACATTGACCTGCAAATTAACAGCTGAAAGCTAGTTTCAGCATAGATCTTATCAAATGTATCAGTGTGTCCAAGTGATTGTTTGTCCAGGCCACACTAGAGAGGCTTTGATTGTTTTAAGTCTCCTACCAGAGCATGCCTCTGAATACCAGAGAAATATATGCCTGTAAATCAGAGGACCCTGCTACAGCATATGTTATCACTCACAAACACAATGGCAACAGCAGGGTCTGTGTTTTTATAACCTTTTTCTAACTGGAGGCCCACTTCATCCCTAGCTCATTAATTATTAGCACTGGAGGAACAACATAGTTACTATTGCATTGGTTATTGTTGAGTTCCTTTTTAGAGATGAACGGTATGATAAAATGATTGTCTTTTGTAATATTCTGAATACGCCACATTACCTTCCAGCACTGCAGTAAACTGTATGAAAATTCTTCCAGTGTCTCCCGTGGGATTATTATTCATGGGCATTTACTTTCCTTGCAGATTTGGTTCCACCCAAGTCCTTAACATTCTCTGAGGTGACATCCAGGAGCTTCAGGGCAACTTGGGTCTCTGATGCTGCAAATGTCCTGTCTTTCCTGGTACGATTCCGCCCAGCTGCTGAAACATCCGCAGACTACATCTCTCTGGCTGTCCCTGCCGACACCACCACCGCCATCTTGCCTCATCTCACCCCTCTTACTACCTACGAGGTTAATGTCTATGCCCAGTATGACAGAGGAGACAGTTTTCCATTAACAGGAGAAGAGACCACTTTGGAAGGTATGGGCCTGAGTATAGTTAAATTAAAAAGATATTTTAGTGAAAGAACAAGAACACAGTTAAACTTGTTTGGGTTCATTCCAGTCATATCATGAAATGATTTCATTTACTTGTATTATCATTCAGTTTGTTGGTCAAAAAGTGTAGATGAAACAGGGGATTTCGTGTTATAAATTATGTCAACTGTTCACGCCAGTTAAATACATTTTAAAGCATACTTAAGCTCATGGATTTTTATACAAATGAAGCAGATTTTTGCTTGGCATGTAAGATTGTGATGGCACTTTTCACACTACAGAGAAAGGAAATGTACGGAACCTCAGGGTGACAGAAGAAACCACCGATAGTTTCCGGGTGTCGTGGCAGCAAGCTCCAGGGTCTGTTCTGCGGTATAGGCTGTTCTATGAACCTGTGAATGGTGGGGACAAACTGGAGGCACAGACTGAAGGCAGCGAGGCCACCATTGTGCTGCAGGAGCTGTTTCCCATCACCACCTACCGTGTGACTGTATTTGCTGAGTATGCATCTGGCATGGGGCCCCCAATGGACACACTCGGCACCACCAAAGAAGGTCAGCATGTGCAGTGTTTATGTTTGCAATGTCAAAAATTCCTTGGGCCTATCGCCCTACAGCTTTGGATGATGAAAAGCTGATATTGAAGCTTCACCTTAAGCTGTAATGTTGGAAAGTAAATCCCTGAATGTAAGTGTTCAATGCATGTATCTGATAAAAGAATTATTATTACAAGTGACAAGTATATTGTCATAAAAACAGAGAAGAGTGACAGTGTTTATGAATAAAGATTTATAACTTAATAAGAAGACTGTAGTTTAAAATGTTAGTAAGACCTAAATCTTAAAGGGATTGGGTTCATGTTCATTTCTCATATATGATGGAAAACTAACGTCATACTGAGACTTTATGAAATAAATATAATTCTTCTTTCAGTGTTGGGCTCCCCACGCGATCTGAGAGTGTTCGATGAGACAGAGACAACCATGAGGCTTTCATGGCAAGCTGCTCCCGGAAATGTGCTTCAGTATCGCATAGCCTACAAACCCGAGGGTGGAGAAAGGAAAGAGATTGCTGTTAAGAAAGATTCTACAGTTGCCATTCTCAAAAATCTTTTGCCAGGCACGGAATATGAGATTTTTGTTAGTGCCCGCTACTCATCTGGCCTTGGAGATCCTCTTCTGGGAAAAGGCACCACATTAGAGGGTAAGAGATGACTTGCTGTTTGTTTCTGAAGATCATGAGCAATGTTTGTGGTTTACACTGGTTATTGTGTGGTTTGATATTTACTGAGTTGTTTGCTAAGGGACCACTACAGTGGATATAGAAGGATCAACCCTTCAAAATATAATAAATGGAATAAAGACACACATTTAAAAAAAAATCAAATTCCAATGTAACTTATCCAAGTGTAAGTCATGATAGCAGCAGCTTAGAAAAATTAAAAACATGAATAAAGGATAACCCGCCTCCTAAATAAATACCTATTGGTTCCCCACTGCACACCAATATAATTGGCTTCCACCTGTGATCAGTTGTAATCATTTTGATCAGTTCAGCATAAAAACAGCTTTTCCTACAGCATTCCAGTGCTTGGTAGCGCAACTGAAAGCAAACCATCAACTATGGGTGGCAAGGCTCTGTCAAAAGGTCTCAGGGATAAAGTTGTGGACAGGCATATATCAAAATTTGCAAGAAGAAAGCCACTCTTCAAGAAAGACTACAGTAAGTCTCAATTTATCTTTACCAAAACACACTTTGAAGATACTGAAGGCCAACTTGAAAAAGGTGTTGCAGTCAGTTAAAATGGAACTATTTTACCACAGTAGCAAGCAATACATCTGGCAGAAAGGCAGTACAACTCACCTTTCAAATAATACTTTGACTAGAGTAAAGCATGGAGGTGACAGCATCCTGTCTGAGGATGTTTCTCTGCAGTAATGACTGGGGTCGTTGCTGTTATTGTAAAATTGATGGGCCAAAATCCTGTAAAATTCTTGAGGAAAACCTGCTGCCTTTCCAGAAAGGTGTCAATGAAAAGAAGTTTCACCCTCCATCATAATAATAACCCAAAACACACAACAAAATTGGCCACATAGTGGCTGAAACAAAAAAAATTTAAATCTGATGAAAAACTGCACCAACACTCACCATCCAGTCTGACTGCACAGTCTAGATGTGGTAGAGAGGTCTCCCAGCAGTGATTAAAGCAAAGGGTGGTTCCACAAAGCACTGACATTGGGGTGATCCTTTATCCAGCTAAGTGATTGATTTTATTTTTCACTTTTGACTAAATACAGCTGTTTTTTGTGTGATTTTGATATTTTGAAAGAGGTCATTCTTTTCTATAACCAATGTAGGCAACAGATAACTATTCTGTGTGGGCCATGCCCATTTTCTATGGGTGCTTTAAGCTGGTGTGTGCAGAGGAGTCATGGAAATCCTTTTGCTCGAGTAACAAGCTTTGTGTGTTCCATACACAACAGGTGCTTCTGTCTTGCACACATGCTGTTGTTAAAGGAAATAGGGGTGGAGGCAGCAGAAGCCTCATAAAAGTGGGAATGCATTGCAAGGAGGAACACACATACTTTCATCGTGCTCAGCCCTTTGTTCCACACTGTTGTAGTGCTCTCGGAAAAGCCTCTGTTTAAATGCTCGGGCCAGTTTAAGATACTTTGTCTTGTCCATGGTGCTGTGAAATTCGCCCAGCTTATTTGTGTTTGAGAAGTTGCAACTGGACGACATCTAGACTGAAATATTAAGCAGTGCGTGCTGAGGACATCTGGTTTCGCTATAAGGCAAACCCTAGGTGGTAGTAGGTTAAGGCTGGGGTTAAACGAGGTCCAGTCCTTGTCATTGTAACAACAGTGCCTCTGTCTAAGCTAACAGCAGAGCGTCATCTCCCCTGACTTGTCATGCTTGAGTCAGCTTTAACTAAGGGGGCTAAATCACTCTGGCTGACCAAGGACTTCCCCCGGGTGCCTCCTGGGATTCCCCCTACTGGGACTTTATGTTCTACAGCATGCTGTGAATGTGGTGTAGGGGGAGGAAAAGAGTGAGCTTTGCTGGTGTTAAGTTACACACTCTTGTTCACATATGTCATTAGATGACCTGGAGTTGACATAAGAGCAAAAAGGTAATGAGAGAGTGTTGCAATGGGTGACTGCGCAGTTGTATGTGCACAGGATGGCATTAAGTTACATATTGACGACCAGCATAATATACTCAGTCTGAGTCTTTGGTCTCCTGTCAGTTGAACAGATGAGTGATGGCAGGAAACTTTGCCCCATATTGCTCTAAGAATTCAGATAGAGTTAATGGTTCTTAATGCATTTGCTACTCCAGTGCTGAATAGTTTACATTAAAAAACAGGATGATAACTGTTCTCAGATGTTGAGCTAGACGACAATGGAATTTTCATTGCACAGACTCACAGTAGTTAGACTGTACAAGATAAGTGCCACATAAAAAAATACTTTCATTTATAATTACATTGATTTAATTTTTCTGCACAATGCTGGTTAATGTTCTTTAAATATTGATGATATCCACAGCATGCATATTTTGACATAATGTAACAATTTATCTGGAAAGAATTATATATATTATTATACTACCCATTATACACACAAAAAAAAAATCATTTTCATGGTTTCATAAGTCTTTGACTGTCAGCACCCATTTACCTCATTCCTTTTTAATGGAAAATGAGAGATTTCTTCACTTAGGCGGTTTCTCTTCCCTGACATAGAGATCATTTCCAAGGGACTTGGGGCTGTGGCATTGCGACACACACACACTGCTCAGAGCAATTTAAATGAAAGACTTGAGTGAATGCAGGTCTCTAGTGCCAAAACCAAGCCCTTTCTCCTCAAAGCAAAATGTACACAGAATCACATAAAATGCTGCTGTGGAGGGTCTGGAGCTTTTGTCTGGTGCGTGCGATTAAGAAGAAAATGCAGTATTTAGAACTAGTGGTCTCGTTTGACCCAAATTCCCAGAAACTTGTCCAAGAATTCTGTCATCTGTCTCTCGCACACTGTGGAAAATGAGAATGCTCTCCTATTGAAGGGCACTTTGAGAGCTACACTTTTTCATTTCAATGACTCCTATGCACTCTAGGTATTGATCATGTAATTTTGTAGGGACTCTTTCCCCTCTCCTTGTTTCGGTTAGAACAGAACATATTTCAGCAGTGGTTGGTCCAGTGCAGTGGCTGCTGTACATGCTGACTCAGTGGCGGATGCCTCCCACGCAGACAGGGTCAAAATTCTTGTTTCTCTCTGATGACACGCTGTCTCCAGCCCGAGCCTCATTTAGCCCCACGTCATGGTGGCAAACACAGATCTCTTTGTGTTGGACAGCACTGCCTTCCCGGAATCCTGGGTGGAAGGCAAGGCCCAGTCAGCACAATCTAGAAGATCCATGAGAGAGGTCCTGCAGGGGTTGACCAGGATGGGTCGAAAGTGGGTGTGGACAGTGTCTCTCCACCCAGGCCTCCTGTGGAAAATTCATAATTAGCCTGTTTCGTTTCTGAGCTCTACTGACAGCTCTTGCAAATGAGCTGTGTTTCCAGTTGCCAATGGTCAGAAACAAAGAAGGAAAAGAAAAGCCAGACCTAAATGCCTGGGGCATATTCAGAAGGTTGATGTATTAAAATGTGAAGTGGAGCCAAGGCATTTGGAAGTGGTTATTCAACAGAAAGTAGTCGAATGCTGCCTGCTGTTTTGTCTGAATGGTGTTAGTTTCTCCCTGAAAGAAGTACATTTGACAAGGTCTGGGATTGCTCTCTTTGCATTTATAGATTTATTACAGAACATTTTTAAACAACTTTGCAGTTGCTTTTAAAATTCATTTTATGATGTTTTTCATTTTACTATTAACATACCTAACATGAACGATGGATTCACATGAATTATTAAATTTTGCATTTTGCTGTTATGTAAAAGGTGCATTGAAACCAGACTTTTAAATATTTTTTTTACACAATGTAAGCCTAATTACTTATGTTTTCTAGAGAACATATTTTCACATAGGCAGACTGATTGGAGATTGCTGAAAAGCTTGATGTGTATGAGTCATTGATTCTGGCCTACAATTTGGGTTTATTGCTGGGACAAAACCTTCAATTATTGATTTGTATATTAGCTGTCGGCAACATAAACATAAACATCCATGGCCACAATTAGGTTAAGAATAAAATGAACTGAAGTATCACTTTAAGGTAGATGGTAGAACAATGTTTTCTGCGAACATGGTTGATGTATACATACTGAAGGTGAGCTGTTTTCCTTAACATATTGGCCTGACCTGGACAGAGAGGTGCAGAGATCTAGGCGTGTGTGGCTGAACAGCACGTACATGTGGTTGAGGTTGAGTTCCAGTGTGTATACTAACACTCCTGTTGTGTGGAAACTGGGCTGTGGTTGAGCACACTGTCCACGTGCCAGAGTGTGTACCTGCAGGCCAGAGCTGTCTGTCTTATTTTCTACGATAGACAGAGCAGATGAGCCAGGAAAACACTTCACCCCACACTCACCTCACAGACTCAGGGCTTCTCCTACACGGACCTCAACTTTCAGCAAAATGTTCCCACCTTCTCAGAACTCGGAACAAAACTCGCCAAGAATGTGTATGTTTGATAGTATTTAGATCAACAATTATAAGCCATTCTGGCAGTTGTCTGTAGACTTTCTGTCTCCGCTTTACTACCGGATGGTTTCAGCCAGGTTTTTGAGGTGCCATGATGTAGTTGTGAAGCCTGTGCTTGTTTTAAAAGAAGGACTGTGGAATAAACTGGTTGTGATATATAAGCATCAGTTCCGTGTTTGGGTTGATTGAGCTTTAACCTTTTAAGGTCTAGGACATGTCGCGGGAGGGGCTTGCAGTGTTGAATGTCTTGCAGTGTGTTACTGGTTTCCATAAATCAGGGTGGATGGAAGTTTTTAATGAGTCTGAGGTGGTCTGCTTTTACTGTTTTGTGGGGGAAGGGTTGAGCCAGACAATAAAACAAATGCTCCATGCTGCTTCCCACTGGTCATTCAATGTGCTCCAAAAGGAATAACCTCGTTCCTGATCAGGGCCTACAGCATTTTCTCCTCAGTTGTGAGCCATTCGAGTTTTCAAGCGAAGAAACTTTTTTGATGCCGAAATCCAGAGATGGTTGATTTTGAGAGTGGTGCATAGATGTTTGTTTTCTGAAATGATTGTGTTTTGCAGGACTAATATGAACATTGCATGGATAGGATAAGGAGCTTCACTGCATGTCTAGTTTCCTTTTTGAAGAGACTGAAAAAGCTGAAACCAGAGTTCCACTTGTGAGTGTAACTCAAATGGACATGTGCGTTAGCTCTTTAGCTGTCTCTACATATTAATAGTGAAAAGAGGAGCATTATCTGCATAAGTCATTAGCCTGTGTCCTGGTCCCTGCAGGACTCTGGTAAAGAGAGGTAGATGTCTGAGCTGGGATGTGAAGGCCTACTTTTGGATCAAGTCAGCTTGGCAGCTGTAGTTGCCATGGTACATTAATTTGAAAAGCCAGTGCCTTGTAGAATTCATTACTTCTCGTGCCTGGATTATCTCTTGCAGTAAACCTAACCCCCCCAGTGAGCAAATTAACCTCAAGCTGAAAAGCAACTGGCTGAAGTACTGTTATTGCCGGTACACCCACAAACAATTTAGACTCATTCACCTAACAAAACAGTGAGGAATTGTTTTCACAAGCCATTAATCTCATAATTTGAAACTTTACTCTTTCATTTATCTGAACATCCTCTCATGCTCAGACAGAGATACTTAATTAGTCAATAACCTTAGCCTTAGTCTAGTTTATTAATATACCGGCATACAATGCCGGTCTGAAGAGAGCAGAGCTCAGTGGGTGGTTGTGTGTGACCGTGGGAGTTAGGTAGCCACCGTGTGGTCAGTGAGGCTCACAGAGTTCGGAGCCAGAGGCCTTCACAGTGAGGGCACCGCACACAGCCAAATATTCACTGGCAACCCGTCAACACTCCAGCAAATCACTCTCCCATCATTTCTCTTTTCCCTATTTCCCCTCCCCTGCTGGCCTCTCGGCATATGTTCCAGCAGGAAAGATAGGGGGGAGGGGGGATGGGGAGAAAGGAGGAGATAGAGATGGAGAGAGAGAGAAGGAGAAAGAGACGGGGGGTGGGAGAGAGAGGGAGAGGTGAGTTAGGATGTGAGGTTGAAAAGAAAGCAGCATCTGCAATTTTAGTGAGGAGCATTTAATGGATCGAGTTTCTTCTTGGATGGAAAATAAACGTGGTGACAGGCTCAGATCGACACACACACACACACACACACACACACACACACACACAC
>JBBMFX010000001.1:29731232-29748131 GCA_037832545.1 Rhabdalestes septentrionalis
ACACACACACACACACACACACACACACACACACACACACACACACACACACACACACACACACACACACACTGGTCTGGTGTGTGTGGCTGCTGTCATATAAAAACCACGTAACTGCATCTTTACAATGTATGAACATTTGATGATGAACGAACCAACAGAACTGGTCCCAAATTACTTGGAAAAGTTACAGTCTTGTTACATTAATTCACACGTAGGAACTGGTTTTTCCTGTGGTGTTACGATTTTGGAGATACCATGTTTGTCTTAAGCAAGCATTGACGATGGGCCCAGTGTTATGTCAGAAGCAAAGATTTTAATGTAGAACCTTCAGTCCGGTTCTCTGGCCTGATCTGGAAAAAGTGGGGAAAAAAGAGTTACGACTTCTTTCACAAGTTCAAGAATAGCGTCATTGTTTCTGGCAGGCCTGCTCCTTCTGAAATACTGCTGACATTCATAATCTGTAAAATTTATATGTGTGTGCCTATTGGTGAGCGGGTGTGTGAATTGTTGATGTAATATGTCACACCTGCTCTATGTTAAAAGGAGGATGTAAGGCTTAAAACATATCAGTGCTGGTTAGGGTCTCCCCGAATGACTTATCTGATCAGAGAAAAGGAGAAAAGCATCTGGAGGACAATGTACTCTGATTTCTAAGAATTCGAACCAATGGTTACAAAAGCCAAATGTCTGAATGGAAAAACGTGCCGTTCACCCATTTGTTTATTAACTCTGGCAACTGTTCCGGGTGCCATTTGAGTCGAAAACAAGCCTCAGGCTGCACTGGGGGCAGTGTGTTTTATGCCCTTGGTCATTCCATTCCATAGACCAGCAGCTTCCCAGCAATATGTTGTGTACACTTGGGTCAGGCCACATTTTCAGAAACTTGGAATGATATTTTCCACCCATTAAACCCCCACTTTGAAAAAAGTCTTCAGCGTCTGAAAGTGTTCCGTGGATCATTTAAAGCCCTGACGATTCATTCGGCTTCTTCCTGCACCAAAAGCACCCTGGAGTCACGTATGGAAAGAGAACATTGTGGGCAGACTCAGAATGTTTGGCTTGAAGTGCAAACCAATATGTCTGTTCTCACTGGGGCCTGGACAGAATCTTTTCAGCTGCAGGGAGAGCGTTTTGGCAGATGTGCTTTCACCAGCAATATGGCTGGGTTTTCCAGTGGGTATTTACCGGCAGCTGAATATGAAGTCTCTCCTTTTTATTTTTACATAAATAGACTCTCTCTTGTATTGTACTGAGTGTTTCTGAAATTATGGCTTAGTAATAGATTTGGCAAAAGTCATCACAGCATTTCATGCTAATTCACTCATTCTCATTTCCCACAGTTTCAGCAGCAACCAGAGCCATTACTGTTACCGAGGAGACAGAGAGAAGCATGCGTGCCACCTGGCAACCAGCACCCGGCAACGTTGTTAATTACAGAGTGACTTACAAGCCTCAGGATGCTGCACGACCGATGGTCACCAAATCACCTGCCGGCAACACAACCATTGTCTTGCGGCGACTACAGCCTGTTACCACCTACGATATCATTGTGATTCCTGTGTACAAGCATGGAGATGGGAAACAAAGACAAGGAACGGGAACCACTCGTACGTTTGTGAATATTTGGTTTGCCATTATTTGGTTTGTAATACCTGCCTGGGTAGAAATGTAACTTTTATTGTTTTTGGTTTTAAATATGATTTTGGCTTTAAAGGGTCATATTGTACATTTTTATGAATTTTATTTTTCCCTTGACGATGTTTTGTAGGTTTATGGGACAAATAGAGCAGTGGTTCCCAAACCAGTCCCGGAGGACCCCCTGCCGTGCAGATTTTAGTGTTTTCCTTGCTCTCACCATGCTCACCCAGCTGGTCTTGATTTGAAGAGGGTGTGTAATCACAAAAATGTGCAGGGCAGGAGGTCCTCCTGGACCTCTTTGGGAACCACTGAAATAGAGCAATATTATATTTTTTACAACCATTCCCATCCTCCATATCTATTAGCATGAATTATCATGTGTACTTGGCACTGACATGTCTTTCATCCATTTTTTTCCAGTGACACCTTACAAATCTCCAAGAAACTTACAAACCTCTGAACCAACCAAGACCAGTTTCAGGGTGTCATGGGACCCAGCACCTGGAGACGTAAGGGGCTATAAAGTGACCTTCCATCCTACTGAGAATGATGTGGACTTGGGACAGCTGTTAGTTGGTCCCTTTGACAACACAGTAGTTCTGGAGGAGCTCAGGTAGGCCATATTCCAAGTTAAGGTTTACTTTGTGCCCTTCTACCTGTACTTAAAGTTTTCTGCAGTGTCCCCAGATTTTTCATTCAGCCATTCTTTTATTAATTTACTTTGCCGATGAAAAAGAGATGACTAGACTGAAAGACAAGAGAGAATGACTAGACTGAAAGCTAAGAACATTGTCTCTTTCACCACAGAGCTGGCACCAAGTACACTGTGAGTGTGTTTGGTGTGTTTGATGGAGGAGAGAGTATGCCCTTGGCTGGAGAGGAGAAGACCACTCTTTCTGATGAGCCTTCTGGTCCTCATATTTCACCTTCAGGTAGCGTGACCTTACAGCCCACTAACTTGCTACAGGAGTGCTGTAGTTCAAAGATCATGGACCTTAAATTGTAAATACAGTAGAAACCCTATATTTATGTACACTGGAAATCCCATATCACTGACATTTTGAATCCATTAGAAAATAAACAATAGCCTATATGGTCCAACTGTTTTGTATAGTCACTTGTAGATGCTCCAGTGGTCAAAGTTGATTTTCAATAGTGTAAGTGTTAGAATTTGAACCAAGCTAGGGTCAGGATGTGTTAATAATAAAAATAGTGATATTAATAATTACTAAAATACCGGTAGAATGTAAATAAAGCACAACTATTATAAAATATTGTGTCTGATTTCAATTGCCGATATTATTGTGTTTGTATTTTAGATTTAGTGACACGTAACAATAAAATCCCACTGACGCTGCAGTCAAGAATCTAATTAGCCAGAATATAACAATACAGTCATCCGTACAATAATGTATCAAATTATATCCTATTATTGTATAATGACTTGCATGTGAGCTTGTGGCTAGCACAAGCTTTTACAGCTAATAAATTAGTTTGAACCTAGCTTGTTAGTCACTATAAAGTACAATTTTTGTTTAAAATATTGTGCTATTACAAAGTCAAAGTAACATGTTAGGCACATTTCTTGGCATTACAAATTTGTACTTTTTAAAATAATTAATTAATTAACTGTATCATTTCAGATGTAAAAGTGACTTGTAAATCGTGACACCGCCAGTTATCAGTAAAAACTTTAAAATACTCTTTACTGTGCGGGTCAATCACTGAGTTGGGTTCCAATGACAAAGACAGAAAAAATATGTTACTGAGTATATAGACTAAATAAAATATCTGAGTCTCTGTGAGCTTTCAGACAGTGGTGTAACAGCACATGCCTTTCGTCTTGGCTAATTTTGTCATGAAAGAGCTGAAGCAATGACTATTCCATTCAGTGGTTTCATCCCTGACTGAAAATTGTGACTTCATCTCAAAATGCTGTTGGGTTGAGGAGCAGACGTGCTAAAAACCTTATCTGTTCAGAATTATCAATGTTTTACAACCTGGTGAGGGAAGTGCATGTGTGTGCATGTGAGCGTGCGTGTGAGAAAGACAGAGAGGGAAGAGGGGAAAATCTGACTTTCACAGTGAAGGTTCTGAGCACAGATTGGTGACCTTGCTCTGGAATGCAGCTCCTTAATTAGGAGCAGATCCAGTGACTGGGCTCCACTGGGCAGCGGGAGCCAAGGAGGAAGACAAGATGGACTGAGGCAAATCTTGCACTTTGGCTGATATCTCCTGCAGTGTTTAGCATAGTACGACTTTGAAGCTGAACCACGATGGTACATGTGTTTAACACTTTGATCCTTATTCAGTTCATCTTAGGAAGTACTGTATAATTCAGCAACAACTAAGAGACTAGTTTGTATGTTACCTAATTATGAGTGTGAGGAAGTAAAATACTGGCTGAAATATGGGCCCATACATTTTAAAGGGCTTTATGTGAGTGAGTTATAAGACAAAAGCAGTAAAGGTATACGACACAGTTTTCATATTCATAACAGGTTGTCATGTGCTGAACTTCCTTGTTTAGAGCTGGGGAGCCCAATCCAAGCTCTTGGTCCTCTGGGTCAAGGGTACGGAGTGGAGAAACCTTGAATATTTGTTCAGCATGGACTGGAATTGGAAACAGCTGGTCTAACATTTTTTGTGGCATTTAAATTATGTGCTGTCAGAAAGAGATAAAAGCAAGTAATGCATTTGCACATTCTGAAACTACCTGGAAATCCACATGGGCCCCTGTCTGTATGTGTACCTCTCAACCGCCAGTATATTGCCATCTCTCAGTTCATTAGATGATGACAGACAGGGGCCTGTCAGCAATCAGAAATAATGACCTTAACATATATCCTGTTGACAGCTATGTCATTATTAGCACACACTTGTAATTAAAGAACAATGTCAAATTAATTGGGTGATTTACATGCATTGTTAAAGTTGCACACTCAGGAGGGTAATTAATTTATTTTGAAAGCAGTGCATATTATTTGAAGGAAAACATCTGTTTAGCTGGCACATCTTCTCCAGCTCTTGGATAGCCTAGACTAATTCTCTTTATTTGTAACAGAAAATCACAACCAAAGCTATGTCAAGAGAACATGTTGGAGACAAAAATCTCGGAGCAACTTTGAATTTTAGCTGTTTTTATGCCCCTATCTACTCTGTGCAAGTAAATAAAGTAAAAAAGGTGGCAATCTGTTTTGAGCTTGTGTGAGCTTGTCCTGTTTTTAGCTGCATGCAGCTGCATTCTCTCTGAGCAGGGACAGATGGACGTCGGTGGACTCATGTTCATTCAGGTGTCAGCAGAGAAAAGGAAAGGAGTTGCAGACTGGGGGATGAACAATGGCTCTGTTCTCATGATGAAGAATCTACATCATCATCTTATCATTGGTTACTGATGTTGCATGCACTTTATACATGTAAAGTATATGATGCAGATAAGATTTTGAATAAACTACTATTTATTCTTTGCTGGTCTGGTCTATTATTCCCAAAATTCACACGTGTGTGAGTGTGTGTCTGGTTTTAAATCCTCCCCACAACATACATTCTTTCCTCTGACAACTTTGACACTTAATCTCCTTCAGCCTAGGCAGCAGCAATAACTGGAATGCTGTTTATTTCCTCTCTGACTCCGTTATCTTTTGCTTGCTCAGATGTAATGTGCAAAACCACTGCCCAGGCTGATATAGTCCTGCTAGTGGACGGCTCCTGGAGTATTGGACGTCTCAACTTCAAGACCATCAGGGCCTTCATTGCTCGCATGGTGGGAGTTTTTGACATAGGCCCGGATCGGGTTCAGATTGGTAAGAACGTGTTTGGTTCACTTGAGCTGTAGATTAAATCAGTGCTCAGAGGTGAGTTCTGGAGCTCATGTTTTGTTTCTGTGGACAGGTTTGGCCCAGTATAGTGGAGACCCCAAGACTGAATGGCATCTGAATGCACACAAAACCAGAGAATCACTGCTAGAGGCTGTTGCCAATCTGCCATACAAAGGAGGAAACACTTTGACAGGTACTTTATATAAAGTCATGTTCTGACATGTTGGTGCTGAACCATTTGAGTAGCATAAAGTCATATGTATTTCATCATGTAAATGTCTAATGGCAACCTTGCTTTGGATAATTGACTGTAATTGACTGGATTTTGTCAGGCTTCATCTACTGCAGTTGGGTTATAGCTGCCCTTTCTCTTTCCTACAGGTCTTGCCTTGAATTACATCCTTCAGAACAATTTCAAAGCCAACGTGGGCATGCGTCCGAACTCTCGAAAAATTGGTGTTCTTGTCACTGATGGCAAATCGCAGGATGATATTATTGCCAACTCTCAGAATCTCCGTGACCAGGGCATCGAGCTCTATGCTATTGGTGAGCATTATGGGTAGAATGACCTAAATAAAACATAATGCTTTAAACAGAGTACTGTTTAGGTTGCAGCTTTTAGATGTCATACTTTTACAAATCTTACATTTGTAATGGTTTTATTTGAACATCCGAACTTGACAATAAATTGGGTGTCTGTTGAGGATGGGTCTGGATGAAAGAAGTTATTTTCTTGTCTGCTTGCTGTGGTGTGCAGGTGTGAAAAATGCTGATGAAAACGAGCTGCGCTCTATTGCAACTGATCCTGATGAGACCCACATGTATAATGTGGCGGACTTCTCCTTTCTGTTGGATATTGTGGATGACCTGACAGACAACCTCTGTAAGAGTGTCAAAGGAGATGGTAAGTCTAAGGTCATGCTCTAATGACCAATGTAATGAAAGGACGGTGGTATATTAATCTCAGTCTTGGCACAAACATAGAAAAACCCCTGGGCCTTTTTATGTGTTTAAGAAGCGCTGAGGAAAGAAAAGCCTGATTGGTAGGTCAGATATTCAACCTGAGATGTTCTGATGGTTTTTATTAGTTTTTGTAATAGCAGTGAGTGTTGAGTAAGTCTGTCTGCCTCACTGAGGGAGGAAATCTGAGAGACAGCCCTGCAGCCAAGCTTCCAGGCTCATAAGAAGGCTTCATAATTTTTGAAGTCATGATATCAAATAACTTTGGATTAAACAAGTTTTTTTTTCATTAAAAAAAGGCAGGGATTCCTTTTCTGACAGTGTCTCTTGGTTAACTGAACTGGAATTCGTCAGCAGCAGTGTTCTTTTTTTCGTGGGAGTCTGACTGAGGCAATAAGTGAGATGTCATGAAGCTAAGCTTGGAGGAATGTTCTGCCCTGATTGCATTTAAGCAAAACATAGAACACTATGTGTGAGGGACTCCCTTCTATTTAAGAAAGGCTATTAAAGGGTCAAATGTTAAACTGCTGCATTTATCTCTTTTAGGAGGAGGAGTGGCAGCACCCACTGACCTGGTGACCTCTGAACCAACCCACTATTCTTTCCGTGTCACCTGGGTCGGTCCTGAGGGTCCTGTTGAAAAGTATCGTGTGGAGTATGTGGCTGTAGCCGGAGGCCAAGCTCAGCAGGTATTGTTCTCCTCATCCTTGAAGTATGTCTTCTTAAGTCTGGTCAATATTTTAAAACAGGGTGGCACAAATGTTTAAAGCTAGCTGTAACTTGTATCAGGTTATTTGAGGAAAAAATGTATTTTAAGCTCAAATTCACTCTGAATTCAGTCAACATCACCCTTGTTGGAATCACTCCGTGAGGTAGCCAGGCCAGTATATAAATTTACAAGGGATCGCAGACAATTTCTAGATTATGATTATGTGGGTTATTTATTGCATGCGTTCTTCTGGATCACCTAGAGCTACATGGGTGAGCTGTGTAGGGCTTCTTGTTCATTCAGGTTCTTCTGCATGGCACTCTAGATAAATCCAATCTACTAAATAGCGTAAATGTAACCTAAAGAGACAAATGTACACATCACTCACTGCCCTACCACTAAGGTTCCGTTTTGTTTTGGTTACATCTAATGCTTAGATATAAAACTAAGTGGAGAAGTCCAACTGTTATTTTATCTGAACAATTTGCCTGCCATTACATCTGATCTCAGTTTTATGATGGGTCATTTCATTATATACCATTAAAAATGATATGAATCATGGTAAAAACCCTCCAATTTTACTAGAGCATGTATATGGTGTGGCCAAAAACAGGAGAGATAAAAGTAAAAGAGTTTCTACTTGTCCACATATGTGCTCTGGTTCTCTTTTCGTATGGGGCGGCTCTTAAATTAGCAGCAGAAATCTGGCCACAGACTCTGAAGAGCTGCTGTAGTTCAGCGCCAACTTTCAGTTTGAGATGATTTAGTTAATCTTGCCTTTGCGGTATGCACAGCGGTGTGTAGAGTTCTGACTCCTGCCTGAACATTTTCATATGCATGACCAGCCAGCCTGCACTAGACTCTTTTCCAGCACTGATACTGTAAGTGGGCAGATTGAAAACAGTTGCCTTGAAAACCACACAGTTTCTTTTTCTGGTACTAACCCGAATGTCATCAGCCAGCACTCACATTATGTACAGTACTGTGCTTAAATGTACCCCTTTTGTGTCTCCTGTTATAGTTATTTGTGGATGGCACCGTGACCACGGTGGTGCTGCAGGGTCTGGATCCATTGACTGAGTACACAGTGAGCGTTTTCTCTGTGGTTGGAGAGGAAAGCAGTGAGCCATTGAGAGGCTCAGAGACCACACGTAAGGGCCAATTTAATCTCCACCGCAAATGTCTTAATAAAAACTGAGCCAAAGCCTCAATACTGTTCCCATTAAAACTATTATTTATCCTTTTTAATTAGAACATTGTTATTTTTAAGAACAACAGATTACAAATATGTCACTATTATATTTTTTTATAAATCTTTGTAGATCCTAGTTATTTGTGAATCTTGCCTTATTATATTGCAGATTTAAAATCTCTAATGAGGCTCTGTCTCAGGTTCCCACTTCTTTTGACTTTGGAATGTTTGTTGATGTAGCAAATCCTTTTTATTAGTGCTGCCTCAACTGCAAAACCAATCCTGGGCTGATGTTCTCATGGTCTTATTTCCAAAGGATAGTATCAGAAAGTTAATTTTCCATTTGTTTCACTGTTTGGGAAAATAAACTAAGGACCCCTTGCAGGTGATATTAAAATGTGTCCCTGTTTAGATTTTGAACATGAGCAGATGTCCACTAAAAGTAAATGTACATGTAAATGTACCTGGACAAGTTCTTTACATGATCCTATTGAAGAACCATTTTGGAACATGTAGAAATATGGAAAGGAAAACAAGTATCTGATTATGTTGTTCATGGCAAGGACACATTTGTATGCATTTCAGTGCAAGATATAAATGCATAGGAGGACACCGATGTTAATACCAGCTGTAGATGCGTCCTTAAAGGTTTAAAACTATATAATAGGTAGTCTGATTGGAACAACTTTATTTTAGATGGAGCATCAGCTCAATTTGAGCACCTTGGTTGTTTCAAAGGGTTTGCTACAGCAGCTTATGTTAAGAGTAGAGACAACTATCAAAAAGCTGCACGGATTGAGTGAATTGCTATCGCTGTATGTGATGTTATGTCTGAGTCTCAGCTTAAACATAACCATCATCACTTCCTTCACAGAGCCATGAATGATGTGAATGTTGTCAGCATGATGCTGCATGGCACAGCGCCAAAATGTCAATGGTTATTCAAGCCTTCATTGTTTGTATCATTGCTGTGATATCATTGCTGTTGTTTTCTATGCACGGATGTGCGGCCTGTGTGGTTTTGTCGCCATATATATGTGCTGTGATTGTCTGTCATCATCATTCATTACCCATCATTGTGGATGTATGAAATCCATTGCCATCCATCAGTTGTCCTCCATCCTTCATCTTGTCCATATTCCATTATGCGCATTCATCTATTCACGCCTCTGCAAGCCTCAGAGTATAGGCAGATAAACAGCATAAACTAACGTAAGAGAGAAAAGACATGTTCCCCTCTATAGTGCCTCTAAATGCTGCAAGGAGTATGACCATCTACAAAGAGCGCTCCACCTCCATGAGGGTGAAATGGGAGCCCGCTGAAGGAGCCACGGGCTATCTACTGCTATACAGTGCTAAAAACGCCACTCAGGCCACCACCGAGCAAGAGGTACGATCAGTGCTTCAGCTCTCCCTTTCAGTGCTGCTGCCACTCTAGCGCTAGTGGCCAACGTCACATCTTCATCATCAGCTGTGGTTGGTTCCATAAGCTAGCTGAACATATCAAAATATATGAATAGTAGTAAATTTGGTGGAAGTACAGTATTGTGTATTTGCTTAATAAGTCATTTGCATAGGAAGCCATTGCCAGCAGTGCTCAAGATCAGGTAAATGCCTCTGAGCTCTAGTTCGCTACAAATAATTTTTGGTTTATGTTTGAGAACATGTTAGTATTTTAAAGGTAGTAGTTAATAGCATTATTACGGAGGTCTTGTGTGTCAGTAAAACTGTGGTAGGGAAATGAACTGATCGCAAACATTCCTGTACAAACATATTTTCCATCTTATGTAGATGCAATGCATACAATATTTTCGCCATGATCCTTGGAAAAGATCTTATCCCAAATATGTCTCCTGATTAAGAATGCGATACTTGCAGTACATTTGGAAAATATAGGCTTATTTTCTAGAAGGTGTCAGACTGCATTCTTGGAGGGCCAAAGCACTACACATTTTACTGAAAAACACATGCATGACTAAACCCATAAGTTTAATTATTGAGCTCTTTTTGTGTTGATTCAAGTGTGTTGGAGTTGGAAAAACAGCTGGGGGAACTCTCAGGCACATATTTTATTATGAACTTTTTACTGGAAACAATCAAGCTAGATTTTTAAAAGAACAATACAACATTTTCCTATTAGCATTCTTCTCTATGAGGTCCCTAGGTATGTATAGAGTCCTAAAAGTTTGTTTACATTAACTATCAACATTATTAGGAAGTAATAGAATATTCAACTCTTCACATTTTGATTTACGATTGGTGGGATCAGTTTTGGAGGTAACCAGTAGCACATACAAGTACTTTTGTGCAATTGTCTCATATTTGGTGCAGATTGCCCTTTAATTCATACGCATCGAGAAGAGTAACACCAAAACATAACAAGCAGGTAGAATGCATCCAAATTGAAACTGATGAAAATCAAGTCTAGAAAAGTTGTGCCATGTGTAACAGTTGTGCAAGTTTCAGATGTTCATATTTTATCCAGAGCAGCTACAAATGATTATGTGTAATACCGTTGCTCAGCACAAAAATAATACTGGAATCCCATAGGGAGTGAAATTAATATTTACACTTTGAACTGAAGACCTAGCTCATATTGTCAAGAATCACCACTAGAAAATGGTAAACTCTTCAGTGCTGTGACCCGCAATAAATGCAGTTTGACACTCTAAACTGGTTCCCCTGGAGTGATCCCACGATTATGGTGTAAGTCCCCATCAAGCTTTGACTGTTGGTTATGGTTAACTTTCACAGATGCGTGTGAAATCCAAGATCACAGACGTCCAGCTGAAGAACCTACTCCCCAACACAGCCTATGCCGTCACCGTCTTCGCCCTGCACGGCGAGTCGACCAGTGACCCTCTCACTAATCAGGGGGTGACCCGTAGGTGGTGTTAGAACATGCTACCCCAAGTAGGGACGCTTTCCATGACTTGAAGAGCCTCACTGTTCATGTGCTTGTGTTTGTGTTTATCCCCCCTGATCTGCAGTGCCACTGCCGCCGGCTGGAGAGCTGAGGATAACAGATGTGACTCACAGTTCCATGTTGCTGGACTGGGATGCAGCACCAGCCCCTGTGCGCAAATATATGATTACTTACAAACCTGAGGATGGAGAGCTGAGAGAGGTGAGCAGTGACAGAGACAGATTTCTTCTACAATGCCAGCGCTGATATTGAAACCTTGAGTGTCAGTCAATAATGATGTGCTATTTCTCTATAGTGAAAGCCTCTAAAGCTAAAATGAGCTATTTTCAGTATTATCCTCTCAGAATGTATATATTCTGTTAAACATGCCAAAACTAAATGCAATGAGTGTCATCAAGCTCCTCCTACTTTGTCTCATATGATTTGGTTCTGCTCAGCCCTGGAGATCCATATATGATTGTTTTGCCTCAGGTTTGGCCACTGATTCATAACCCTGTCACTTATTGTTTTGTTTTTTTTCAAAATGTCTCCCAGTAATATTCCCACTCTCATCTTCTCATTCTGATTCACTAGCTTTTGCACGTTACTGGCTGGACAGCTTGTTCTAATAGACGTACTGGCTAAAGAATGTTATGCTCGTCCTACTTTTAGGAAAAATCAGACATACTAAAGCCAGACACAAAATTTTAAACATATGGCATTTCTTTCCTTCTCTTCTGATATGCCAAACCTTCACATCCTCAGTATTTTATAATTAGGCCTTGCACTGTAATTTTATGCACTATTTTTTGGTGGAACTGATGTGCTGTGTGGAGCTTAAGAATAAAGTAAAATAAGTTGCAATATCTTTTTGGAAATTCTTTCCACAAAGTTATTGGTTTGTACTCTTTCTTGATTTGTATCTGTTGCTTAACAAAATTCTAATTTATAAAATATATTAAAAACTGAGTTGTTGCAATTGCAGCAGTGAGCAAAAACTTGACATCACACAGCGCGAGTGTTTGGTAATCTGGCTAGATTTGTTACAGGACAGAGTCAGATTTATTCTTTATTCTCTACGATATCTCATCTCGCAATTTCTGCAGACAATAGATTGATATTGATTCTTGGTATCTGATTTGCCCAGATTCAAAGTTTGGAGTCAACAGAAAAAATATTAAATAATAATTAACATACAGTGTCTATTTACAATACGTTTTGTTGATTTATGTGCCTCAAGATTTGATTGCAGTATTTGAAATAAATTTTTTTATGTTAAAAAACATCACTCCGTTGTGATATTTTAGAGGTTTCTCACTACATTTATATTAATCTACAGTGCATTTCCTCATTCGTCCTCGTCATTGATTGCAAATGTTTAAATAGTAGTGTGTGAAGAAGCTACATATATGGAGGCCAAAGATGATACCCTTGCAAAATGCCTGCTTATGCTGAACAGTAGCTGGATTCCTGTTGGCAGGAAGAGGATGATGGAGGACTTACCTACTCTCTGAGGCCAAAGTCATGAATCGTTGCCTTTGTACAGATGTCCCGACATAGTATGTCTCGCTGGGTCATGGCTCTGTCAGTACTTTGTCTGGAAAGATCCTTGTCTGTTTGTGCAATATACCAGACGTATGACCAAACAAGGAGACACTTCTTGATAGATATGAGTCCCTTAACTTATCACCCCAGCAAATGTGTTACACAACCCAATGGAAGCAGCAGCTGCAGAAGGGGTATGCAGTGGATCTCCAGGGCCTTCGTTTTTGGAGTCAGAGACGGGGGACAAAGATAGGATCGTGCTACCAGCAGAAGATGGATAGAACAGACACCACCGCATGAGGATGGTTGTGGATCTTTAGCTTGTGAATTTTTGACTGGCATGCAGCAACCACGTCAGTCTCAGAGCACCAGTGCAGAGATGTGTGCTTAGATGTGTGTTTTATTGCTGGATCCTTCATTTTTTGTTTGGTAGAGCTGGCAGGGTCGGTCCTGGCCAGAGAAGCACTACATCCTGAGGCATAAATCTGAGCACCGTGTTGCTCGTAACTCTTAGCACTGGGACGGAGAGATGAAGTAAACACCCCCACACAGGCACAGGTGGACGGGGGCCTGAGAAAGCACAATCAGCCTTCATATGGCAACAGCTCCTCTTACGTGATAGATGATAGAACATAATTGCACCAAGAGTTCAGGTTAATTATTCAGGCACAGGACATGCCTTTTCACCCTCAGGTTGCAGCTTTGGATTAACGTCTGCTGCATTTTTTTCAGGAATATTTATGCCTTGTTAATTGGAAAAGCTACTTACAGAGCTACAACTGACATAGAATGACGACACTAATTGCTTTTACAGCTCGGGTTCAAACTTTTATTTGTGTCGCTCAGGTTCAGAATTATGTGATAAAACAATAGTTTGTCAGTAATCAATGACTATTTTAGAATGGTTGCTAAATTGTGACTTTTAAACTTAATAATTCAATAAGCGTTATGGAGATATTGTGCCTGTTTTGTTATACATTTATTTTTATACTGATCAACTGATTTACGCAAATGTCTCTGGAGCTTCCATGCATGGTAGAATTGGATTGGGGAGTGGTACATATAGAAAATGTTTGTTTACAAACTGAATTGATCTCTTTTGTTTAAAAAAACTAATCTTTTACATTTCTTTTCATTTTTAGCTTGAAGTAAATGGAGATGTGACAACAACAGAGCTGCAGAACCTCAGGTCCCAGACTGAGTATGATGTGGCTGTCACTCCAGTGTATGACTCTGGAACTGCCAGTCCAATGCTCAACCAAGCCACCACAGGTGAAGGCCACAGTTGTAGTAGCACTAGTCAAACAGTAATATTACTATTGAAACAAGAGTAAGTCCATGCTTCCAAAAAAGTTTGTCTTCTTTTTAGTAATTATGATGCTAAAATAAATATTACTTAGATAATTTTGGCACTTATTCTGTTTGTTAACATATTTTCCCCTTTTGGCCTCAATTTTGTAGATGTTGTTCCAGCTCCGAAGAATTTACGGTTTTCTGAAGTCACTCAGACCAGCTTTAGGGCACACTGGGAGCATGGCGCACCTGATGTGGCTCTCTATCGCATTGGATGGACAAAGTCAGGGGAGATGAACTACGTCTATGTAGGGGCCTTGAATTAGAGGAACTCCAGGATAGTAGCTCTGTAAATGTTATTTGATATCTTACATTCCTCTTTTTGTCACTTTTAGGAGATCCTGAGCAATGAAGAGAACAGTCACCTCCTGGAGAACTTAGAGCCAGACACCCTGTATGATGTTTCTGTCACTGCTATTTATCCAGATGAATCAGAGAGCGAGGACCTTATTGGAAGCCAGCGCACATGTAAGACAATTCCAATGAAAACGTCTTGCAAAGATTTATAAAATGATATAGGAATAATGTAACTTTGTGCCGTAATTTTGATACTAAACACATTCATCTGCAGAAGAGATGTGAAGTCCCTGTCTAAACTTTGTGTTATTATGTGAAAAAGCCAGAGTCAAGTTAACAAAAGTTTTCTTTCTCTATTTCCTCTGCTTCCCTTAGTATCCAAGATAATTTCAACTCGTGAGTATTTTGACCTCACGCATTTATTATAATGCGAGGCTGTGATCATCATATGATGAGCAAGAACTAATCGGACTCCTTTCCTGTATAGCTTCCCCGGAGCCCCCACAGAATCTGCAAGTGTACAATGCTACCACCACCTCGCTGACAGTGAAATGGGATCATGCCACGGGCAAAGTGCAGAATTACAAAATCACATATGTGCCTGTAGCAGGAGGCAGAACTCAATCGGTAAATCACCTCAAAATCACATTTCAAAGGTTTTCTCGAATCAAATGAGTTAGACCATACAAATGGCATACAAATAATTTCATCTATATGATTTTGGAATATTTTTTGTTAGGTTCTTTACCAAAAATATTCACACAATAGGAAGGGCATCTGAACTTTACTGCATTAATGTTTGCTTTCTGTGTACATTTATGAATGGTGTTTTGGTGTTTTTAGAAGCAAAAACACATTTGCTGTCCACCAATCAAAAAGAACAATTAAACCACTGACAGTTGAAATTAAGAAATGTGATTATATCATTACGGTGGCACCTGTGAAGGAGTGGGATATATTAGTCAGCCAATGAACAATCAGATATTTACAGTGATGTGTTGAAAGCAGGAAAATGTACAATCATAAACAACTTTGACAAGGGCAAGCTTATGACTGCCAATGGACTGCTTCAGAGCATTTCCAAAATGGAAATGGCAGGAACTTAAGGGAGCTCTTGACATACAGTGATTAATATTTACCAAAATAATCTAAGAAAGGACAACTGGTGAGCTGGCAGCAGGGTGGCCAAGCCTCACTGATGGACATGGGGTATGAATTCTAGTCTGCCTGGACTGATCCCACAGAAGAGCTTCTTTAGCACATATTTCTGAAAAAGTTAATGTTGGCTAGGATAGAAAGGTCTCAAAACAGTCTATCACAACTTTCTCTGTATGTTCCTATGAAGACACAAACCAATCAGAGTGCCCATATTCACCCCTGTACACAGTGGGTATGTTTGCTTTGGATTGTGGAGAAGAACAAGACCTGGTGAATCACACTTTTTTGTATACAGTAAATGGATAGTCAGATGTGCATGTCACCTACCTGTGGAAGAGATGGCACATGAATGTACCATGGGAATAAGGCAAGCAGATGGAGGCAGTGTGATGCTTTGGTCAATGTTCTACTGAGAAACCATGAACATTTGTCTGAATGTTTAATTTAACTAGCAACACTAACCTAAAACTTTTACAGAAAAACTCACCTTCATGGCCACAGTATGTGCTAATGGCAGTGGCCTCTTTCAGCAGGATAATACACCCTAACACACTGCAAAAATTGTTCAGGGGGGGATTTGAAGAAAATTAGAGAAAGGTGTTGACTTGGCTTTTGTGGGAGCATCTGTGGGATGTGCTGGAAAAACTAGTCTGGTCCTCTGAGATTCCACACTCGCAACTGACATGACTTGCAAAACAACTTAAAAATCTGCTGCTAACACCTTGGTGCCAGATATCACAACTTCAGAGTTCTTTTGGAGTCCATGGTTTGACAGGTCAAAGCTGCTTTGGTGACATAAAGGAGACCTCACTCTTGTCAATTTCGAGAACTGACTTTTCACTTGCTGTCTGATGTATCCCACCCCATTGACGGGTGCCATTTTAAAGCGATAATCAGTGTTATTTATTTCACCTTTTCTTCACTTTTAATGTTGTGGTTGATGGTACCTTATACTAATACTGTTGCAAAGGAATGTATATTCCTTTAATGATGTTCTCATTAATAGGTTTTTTGCTTTATACAGTTGTAATTGTTGGCAAATGTTTTGAATTGTAATTATCAACAAGGTTGTTGAAATGTATACATTTCCCTGTGTTCTTTAAATTCTTGGCTGTTGGAATGTCTTTTTAAGATGAGAGTAATGAGTTTTGTTAAGGTCAGTCACTTGAATTTTTGATGAAGTAGAATCCCGCCAAAGTTTCCTGCCCCTCTAGCCTTTCACCACATTTGAGGAGCAATAGGAAACACACACACGCGCACACACACACACACACACACACACACACACACACACACACACACACACACACACACACACACA
>JBBMFX010000001.1:29762324-29775381 GCA_037832545.1 Rhabdalestes septentrionalis
GTTTTTTAACCCAGACATTTAAATACAACATTGTAGAGCAGTAATTACAATACCGTGATACCGTGAAACCGTGATATATTTATCCAAGGTTACCATACCGTCAGAATCTTATACCGGCCCATGCCTAACAGAGACATACATTACTTACTAGGGCTCATCTAAATAGCATTTTTCAAGCTTCAAATACTTTTTGATTAAGTGTCCAAATGTCCAATACCACTCTTAATAATATTTAATTTCTAAATCATAATCAATATTAGAGGATGGTTACCTAGTTAATATTGAAAGATTTATGCATGTAAAGATGCAGATAGTAATATTAGCCTATGTTATGTAAATCAACGTTCCGTCACATAAGGATAGACTTTTGCTTACTAAGATTTTACAAAAGTATGTTCAAGACTTCTCTTAATGATTTCATTTTCAGTTAAGCTGCTTTACCTTATATAGCATTCAGAAACTTAATCCTGCTTAAATGGTACAGTGTTACATTCTGACTGCTGCACCATTTAAAGTGGATTCAGTTTCTGTCCGTATGTTAAAAATGGGAACTAATACCAATTTTTCAAACATACTGTTTGGACCACCATTTGGACCTTTGTCTAATTGGTGAAATTACATTTAGCATTAGCCTAGATAATGCCTAATTACACCTTTATAAGCGTAATTACACCTTTATATGCCTTATATGCTGTTATTTACAGGTTTTTTTAGATGATATCTGTCTTATTATCAGGTCTTGGTATGTTATTAAACTGTTTGTTTTAAAAGGCCACTAAGTGCATCATGATGTCTGTATCCAAGTCCGAACCTCAGACCCACAGTGGGCAGTTAAACAGTGGGTTTGCCTGCCAGAGATGTTGACCACAGTGTAGCTTGTGTTTGGCAAGACGTTTGACCCAGCTTGTGGGCCGGGGCTTTTTGATGCACATTAAGAATTTTAGCATGGTATCTGCTTGCCAGACTTTTTAACTGAAAATTGCCCAGGAAAGTTGGGAAATGAGGGGACCTTTGATGGCCAGCCACAGAATGATAAAATGACATAATATCAAGATGTGGTTATGCTACTCTGGACAGTAATTGTCTGCAGAAAAAAAAAATACACCTCCGGATGTACAGCATGGAAAAGGCAAATGGGAGTTTGGGCCACATAATGAGACTCATGTATGTTACATGCAAATGGAAAAGGGTTTTAGAATATAATTAAGGTCACTGACAAAGTTTCCCATGCGTTTTCGATCACTAGAGCAGTGTTAGAAGTAACAAGAACAATCTATAATTAACATAATTACAAGGATGATATATTGTTATTGGCAGGATTTCTTGTAATTTGAACATGTTTCTAAATATAGTCACTGGGGATGCAAGGTCATCATGTTCTTTATAAATGGATTGAGGGCAGTGTGGGTTTATGAATTTTATGTGATCACAGACTAAAACGGCTGCGTCAGTATGTGAATGGGTTCAAGATTAGAACAGGAAAGATCTGGTTACATGTTATTGTTTGCTTATTAGATTTCTAGGGTGAGATCACATGGGAAATAAAACCGTTTGATAAAGTGTTTAGACTGGTTGATATATTTGACTATTTCCTTCTTATATCTCTTACCATGAAGGAATTTATAGTATGGTATATTATTCCTTTATAATCTGCAGATGTTTACATCTAAACATAACTGAGATATATATTTGTATACTCAAAAATGCTTTTTACTTCACATCAGCTTCACATCTCCATCTCACCGAAAAATGTCAAGCTGAACATTGACTGCCAGGAGATCGCAGAGAAAGAGATCAAAGAGGCCAACAACATCACCACAGAAGGCTACGAGGTCCTTGGTAAAATGGCGAAGTCTGGTGGTGGAAGGAGACAATCAGCCACAGTAAGTGCAAGTTAACCATGGATATGTAGGCACTAGAAAGGGGTAGATGTTGTAGAAGCACTACTTTTGTCCATGGATGGTTCTCTAACAAATATTTTTTGTGTAAATAAGCCCCATTTTCAGCTAACATTTTTTTTTATTTGTTCAGATACTTATATTTGCATTGACTGCAGACAAACACCAAACATTTGTTTTGGTTCTAATCTTTGCTGCCTTTGGAGTGAGTGGTCATAAACCAGTGGAGACTCGCTGAACATATTTATAGAATAATACAATTTGGATGTTGCTGTCCCAATTCTTCTCTGTATCAAAACTATGAGTCCTTATGAATGGAGCAGTTTGTGCTGATGGTTGAGCTCTTCTGTGCTCGTTTGTTTTTTTCAGCTTGCTGTGGGTGCTGTGCTGGGCATGTTTTTTTTGTGTGTTTCTAAATCCTTGGGATTCAATGGAAGCCATCTGTAACATCCGTTTCTGTTCCTCTTTTTCTCTCTTGTAGTTCCAGCTCCAGATGTTTGATATTGTCTGCAGCTTGGGCTGGACAAGTCGAGACAAATGTTGTGACCTGCCAGCAACGGTAAGAGAATATTTAGGATCAACTGACCACAAGGAGGTTCACTTTTCTATGCCTTATGCTTGTCTCCATTTGTTGTTTGCATATGGCTGAATGTTATTGTGTTCTGTAGTAGCTCTTACACTATAGACTCTATCAATCAACCTCCATCCAGCTCAGTGGGTTGAATTTCTGGGACCATAAAGCTTTAATCACAAATCCTGCAAACACTGTTAAGTGCTGCACATGTGCAGATTCAAGTTGTCATTAAAGCTATTCGGGTTGACAGACTGTGCAATGAGGCGTAAAAACTTAAATGAAATGCTTCTTTACTGTTGCCACTGTTCATACATCAGCTACAGCTATATGGAAAAATAGCTGATGTATGTCTCCAAGTGGTCCCCATTTTGCCAGTTTCTATTACATGATGCATGTATAATCAGTTTTAGTCTGTGAAATACAATACATTTTGATTTATTGCCAGAGTGCACAGACTTTTCAAAAATATTCTGGCAGCAAGATCATATTTTTTGCCTGTGGAATGTGGTTTATATGACCTTAAGGGTTAAGGCGCAATATACAGATCCCATAATGAAAAGCATGTGTCATATTCCTAAATAATTATGTAATCATAGATAAGCTTTCTTGATATTATGACAATTTTGAGTAAGGGTCAGTGCAGGGTTTATTTCGTAAAGCTTGGCTCATTGTGACTATATTTTACTGCACGACTACAAGATCTCACTCTGGTCATGTGTTTCCTTTTTCGTGAAAATGTTTCAACATTTGTTGTATGAACCTCTTACAGACTGTTTCCACATCAAGTAACTAACACATTTCAAGGCAATATGGTGAATGACTGTAAAACTTATGTCCATGTTGTTAATTTTAGTGCAAACATTTGCTTCAGCAATAAAGAACAAAAAATGCCTCTTAAGTTAGGCAGGTAGACTGCTATACTTTCCTGCTTGCTGTACTTAGTTATATTCCACCCCTCATTACTAGTGCTTTGCCCCTTAAGTGTCATGATCACACATTACCCAGTGGGGCCCTGCCTTTAGAGCTTCATTCTATTAAGTTGTTATTGCAGCTACCTTTCCCATCTGTGAGCCTTTCTTTCTCTTTAAACAATGTACAAATGAGATTTGTCAGCATATGACTGTTTTTTCTTCACAGAGAGATGAAGCCAAATGTCCAGCTCTTCCCCACTCCTGCACATGTGCTCAGGATAGCATAGGCCCTCCAGGGCCTGCTGGTCCTCAGGTAAACCCATTAGTTCCTCATCGCCTTCCCTCAGCCTCTGAAGTCATTATGCTAGCACTGCAAATCTCGCCTCTGATGATGAAGACAGAAAAGTGTAGCATTTCAGGGATGGAGGGGCATTTCCCTTCCCTGTGCAGTAATTGCTGCTCTGCTATTTGCATTAAATCTAGGCCTAAGAAAGAGGGGACACCTCTTTATTATTATTCTTGGATAAAAGTTAGTATGTTGGTGATGTTCATAAGCATAACAGTGTGGGCTCTTGAGTAGCAGCTGACGGGTGTATCATAAGATATCCTGCAGGAGCCAAAAAGAAGAAACCTGGAAGAGAAGCTTTGAAAAAAAGTTTTGTTTTGTTTTTTTTCCCAGGGAAATCCTGGTACAAAAGGCCCACGTGGTGATCGAGGAGAAACAGGCTCACCGGTACGTTTAGCCACTTCTGTTTTGACTTTTGTCACCTTAGTACTGATCCTGAACCAAATAAATAATGAGTATCCACTTCCTCAGTTTCTTAACCAGCTCCATCCACTTTAATTCCTGTAGTTCATTTCAGTATGACCACCTGCACTCAATCTTATCATGCCCTGTAGGCGAACTCCAAGAGATGATGAAGGCTGTGAGTGCAAACTCTCTGACTACATTTTTTTTTCAATACAGGGTCCAATGGGCCAGCGTGGAGAGCTAGGTCCTCCTGGTCCGACAGGACCACCGGGTCCACAAGGCCCCAATGGTCTTTCTCTTCCTGGAGAACCTGTGAGTTAAAACACATATAGTTTTTCTGACTGCATTTTCACGCTGTGCCAGTCCTAGTTCATGAACTTTTACACTTTTCCCAGATTTTCTTTATTAGCTTTTTCATTTCTCTCTCAGGAGGGATTGCATGCTGTGTGCTGGTTTAAAATATGAGCCTAGCTACACTGCAGTGCCTGGGCCTGATTTATGGCCCAAATTACAGACCCATTTATTTTATTTTGTTATTCTCTTAAAATCGAGGAAAGTGTTTCAGGTTTGCTGGAGCTGATTTTTAATTCCAGTGTACAAATTGAATTATTTTCTATCATTTCTAAGGGACGACCAGGACCAAAGGGAGATCCCGGTGACCCAGGAGCACCTGGCCAGAGGGTAAGTGCTTTCTCTTTTTAGCTAATTCTGATTGTTAGTCTTGCATTGAAAAGATTTTATATAATCTCATACTGAACTCTGGAGGTCTTCCACATGGCATGTTTTTATATACATTTTATATGCATCAGATAAATGGTTGATACATTACAGGTTACATTTTACTGGGTCAATATTGCTTTGTTAATGGCTGATAATTTACTGTTCATGTGTTATGATACTGCAAAAATAAATGTTATATAAACATATGAACACAGTGAGTCAGGAAATGGAAAGTTTTGAGGGGAGAGGAAAAGGGGTGGACTGGGCCCACACTTCATTTTATTGTCTTTGAGGTCCAAAAGGAATAAGATTGCATGGAAACATTTACATCGATCATTTATTGCCATTTGTCTACATATTTGGACATATTAGGGAAGTACAAACACTAATTTTGAGCCTCTGTGTAACATCAGATATGACTTCCGATAATTAAACAGTAGTTAATACAAGTACATCTGAATGCAGTTCATATAATGGTGTGTGCTATTTGCACACTTCACAGCATGAACCTTTGCAAAAAATGTATATTTTGAAAAGAATCATAGCATAAAGTTGATAAAAACAATGACATTTTAATTTCTTTTTTCTATTCAAGGGACCTGTTGGTGCTTCGGGCCCTCCTGGTCCCATTGGGCCGAGTGGACAAAGAGTAAGACAGTCTTTTCTGTTCAAGAACTACAGTTCTTGAACAGCATACCCATACCCACACACAGTATTTTTGATTTTGGAGTTTGTCCGCAACATTAACATGTAATGCTTCTTTTACTTACAATATATTATTGGGTAAAGCCTTTCTCAGGGGTATGTTCAAACGCTCCACCTGACTAGGTGGTCTGTTCTTAGAGTTGTTTCCAAGTATGTTTTGCATCGTTTGCATTGGCCTGTGTTATCTGTACAGGGACCACCAGGATCAGAAGGCCCGTCTGGACCTAGAGGCCCAACAGGACAAATGGTGTGTAACAGTGAAAAAGTGTTTTTCTATTCAGTTTCTATTTAGAATTAGTTTTCACTTCTAATGCAAATAAAACTGTTGTAACTTGCCCTAGGATTCAACAGCACCATCTGCAATAAAAAAAAAAAGATCCAGGGCGCTTCTTCTATAAACTGCACATGCAGCTAATTTTCTATTCTGTGGGTTCCCCTTGACTCCACTTAATAAACCCAAACTGCTATTGGGCATGTTGCCAGAACTTCATTCACATAGGTTTTTCAGTTGGACAAAAATGAAAATTCTCCAGCCCGTCTAGATACCCTCTTTCTCATAGGATGAAGCTTAAATTACTGATCTGCATAAATCTTTCCTCTTACACAATAAGAGAACCAAAATGCGATGGGCGATTCAGTGTATATGATTGTATAGGCATGAGTATGGTGGTTATATGGTAGTTTTATCTTTTTAGGGAACCCCAGGAACCCCTGGAATGCCTGGAATCACTGGGAAACCTGGAAAACCTGGAGACCCAGGACTTCCAGTATGTAAATAATTATAGCAGAATATGTATAATTCGAAACATTGGTATAATTTTTTGAATATGTATAATTTTATGTCAAATTAATTTGAAGGCTAAAGCTGAGCGTTAACTGTGTAGAAAGATATATAATGATTTACCTCATTCACTGTACTCTTGTCTTTAAAGGGACCTGTTGGCATAAAAGGAGAAAAAGGGGAAAGGGTATGTGCCCCTGTAATTTACATTAACACAAAACAATTACTTATGGTCATGATATTTGCATTTGTATTTATTTTGCCTCGTCTTTATTCTTTAGGGAGATATGACTTCTCAAAACATGATGAGATCCATCGCAAGACAAGTCTGCGAACAAATAGTTAATAGTGAGTTATCCATATGTTTATAATTTTTTTTATTTGTAATTGATAGAACTGGTTATGTAATGGGATTTACGTATGAACATATGTATAAAAACACTGGGGGGTAATTGCAACGTGTTTTATTTGCTTATAGGACAAATGAGCAGAATCGACATGATGCTAAACCAGATCCCCAGTGGATACCGCAACAACAATCCTGGGCCTGCTGGGCCTCCGGGACCCTCTGGACCCCAGGGATCTCGTGGAGAGCCTGGCCAGGCTGGCCGAAGTGGATTCCCAGGAAACCCTGGTATGCCAGGGCCTCAAGGAGAAAGAGGTAAAAATAACACTTTAGGTACTGCAAAAATGTAAGTTTTATTACCATTCCTTAATACATGTCCCAACATACCTCTGTGGACCACACTGACTCATGTGTCATCTCTGATGACATTCTCTATGGATCCTTTAAACATGCAGTCAGTACAGTGAAGTGATGGTTTATGATGGGACGTAATGCTAAGGTTAAGTCTAAAGGCTGCAAGAGGAGGGGTTCTTAGGTTACAGTGTATCATTGTAAACAACACATCTTTGTGCCTAGAAATTTTATAGGTTTAAAAAGTGATTTATTGCTACCCAGTTTTGTTTATGTAATATGTCTGTGATTCATTAGGGATATGCAGTTTGAAAGGAAAGAAAAAGGCATTGTTCTTTGAAAACTGATCTACAATATTTGGTGCCTCTCCTTTGTGAAATATTCAGTTTGGACCAGATTGGAAGGTTAATAAGAATAGCACTACAGTACGTATACATAAATGGTCCATTCTATAAAATCTGTCCCGAGCATCTATTCACACTGAAATCATCCACATATTCCTTTTCCTGAATAATGTAGGTGATTTTTGCTGTAGTTCCAGTGTTTTTCTGATGGCACATCTGTTTACACATGATAGTTTTTTTGGTGTGCATATCACTGATTGGTTAAGGTACCTCCCTGACATGCTGAAATGTTACAGGGATGCCAGGAGAGAAGGGTGAGAGAGGAAGTCCAGGCGTTGGCACCCGGGGACAAAGAGGATTACCCGGACCACCTGGTGCGTATTTGGCAAACTGATTGCAGCATCTAAGCTCTTCCAAATCTGTCTTGCAGCTGACTATTTGGACAAGATTTGTTTTACACCATATTCATTGCATCTTCACACAAAAACAGGCTTGACCAAGTGGAAATGCTGTGCCTTTAAAGAGGGCATATAATGGGAAAAAAAATGTTCTTGTTTGAATTGAAGACTTCAAAATGTACAAATCAGTGTGTTCTTCCTATAGGCAAAGATGTAAAAAATGGCTCTATTTGAATTTCTCTTTGTTGCAGTGATGCATAAGACACTCAGGACTCAAACATCCAATAGATGTTATGAATGAAATAGTATAAAAATGCAGAAAATCCCCTTCATAAATGAATTTCTGAAAGAAAATGGCACTTGAGCTTGACTATGAAGAAGAAAGTTACTTATCTGAAGAAACATATCTACTTGTTTATATAATGTCTTGATGTGCTCAAAGTAGCATAATCTGGCCTCAAACTGTGTAAAGTTTCTGTGCTAGTACTGACAGGTTTTGGGGCGGAAAACGTAAATCACTCAGAATTACAGTGCAGTGACTTTGCTGTAAAAATTGTTTGTAAAAAACCCAGGGCAAGGTCCCATCCAGTGTGTTAAATGTATGGTTAGTCGGTTCTCTTGTTGCTCATTGATTCCTTTTAAAAACATTCTTCAGTGTTGGTGGCCATAACTGTACATTTTAGACCTATCATGACCTCCCCCTAAGGGAGCCGTTCTCAGGGACAGGGGTGGGGCCACAGGCCTGAGATTTACCTTGGTGCGTCTTATGAACCTAAGCTTGGGCAGCTGTGCTTCCATAAATCCTTTCTTCATGTAGTCAAAGTATTCCCAGTAAAACACTTTTGTTCCTAAATTTATTTCAGGTCTGCCTGTGAGTGGTAGATGCAGACGTTTGCACACATTTCTGGAGTCAAAGTTTTCATGAATCCCCTTAGCCTTAGGTTTGGTCATCAGCCTTAGCTTTTTAATGAACATAATACCACTAGATTGTGCACAAATGTAAAGTACTTTCAAACAGGATTTTTTCCCTTTTGTTATTGTACAATATTGTTGTAGGAAATGGCAGAGCATTTTATGTAATCAGGAGTATAGTCACTGATGCAGCCATCCTTTCAATAGAACTAGGGCTAGTATAAAAGATCAGCTCCACAGTAGAGCAATCTGTAGAACAAACACATCTCAGCATCTGGTGGTCCAAATTTTTGGCTCAGAGGCAGGTTAGCCTACATAGTGACCGAATTTAATTACTATTCAGTCCGCTACCCTGAAAACCCCAGCTCCCAGGGGTTGCCTATCGGTGAAACATGAGAAGAACTGCAAATGTCTGGCAATACACTAAAGCTGTTCTCCCTCGCACAAACCCAGCCAAGACCTCACTGTGAATGAAGTGAGACAAGGATTGTATAAGTACACTACAAGGGAGCTTGTGATGACTCACCTTTTGTAGTGGGGGGAGATTCAGGCTGTTGCTGAAAGTTTTCTCTCCTGGGGCCTCATTGACAACACATGTGCTGACTGCAGAGTATGTGAGACTAAAAGCAAGGGGGTGAAATCATTCCAAACTTGGTTTATGCTGTCTAGACAGAAAGGGGCAGGGGGGGAGCTCCAAAGAGCTCCAAGAGTTTTTCCCCCTACTCCCTTTTAATTGAGCAGTCAAAATATTTAAATTACAGTGCTGGAAACCAGTTTTCCCCTTTCCACTTCCATTTGAGATTTAAGAGTGATGTCAGTGGATCTCTGATGGTTTTGCCCCCTCCCCATTTCTTTTTGCCAGGGCCACCAGGAATTTCCCAGACTGGCCCCCCTGGTCCTTCAGGCTCAGCCGGGGCCCGAGGCCCACCAGGACGCCAGGGTATTTCAGGAGTCAGAGGACCACCTGGACCTCCTGGTTACTGTGACTCATCTCAGTGTGTAGGCATCCCTTACAACGGACAAGGATATGCAGGTAATACAAACAAATTGCAAAAAATTGCAGTTTTGGACATCAGAGGTTTTGATATGACAGTGACAACATGAGTGTTTGGTTAAAAATAACATGTGACTACTAGACCTGCATGTATGTAGTTTATTTCACTCATAAAGGACTACAATGTACTAACACCATCTTTAACCCATTTCAGGTTCACCATAGTATTCTTTCTAAGCTGCCTGTCGCCCTTAAACATTGAAATCCTGCAAAAAAATCGTGTGTCTGAGAGATCGGCCCACTTTCTAATAAGCTTTTAAGGGTAACCACCATGGATTTGATTAATGAACATTTGCTGACCAACTCTTAAACCCAATCAAACCAAAGAAAGGATCGGACTGCCACTAACACCAGCTCACTGCTACTCTATCAGGCAGGCGACAATGACAGCCACATACAGTGGCCTTGATGCATCTTGAACTCCAAAGCAACAAACAGCAAGAGTGAGCTTCCTTTTGTGGAAGAAGCATGTAAAACTACTAACCATGAAGATTTCATTGCTGAGTTCAACAGTGGATGAGGGTGAGGTGTTTGTAAATAAACTAATTGTGCCTTGTACATGAGTTTCAGTTACATGATCAACTAAAATGGTTTAACATCTGTCACCAAGCTTGTGCCTTATAACTTGCTTCTTGCTGACTGGCAACATAACCTTTAAATGTTTTTTTTTTCAATTACAATTTTTTTTGCTTTAATTGATGATTACAGGCTCCGCTCAGGTTAAAAATGTAGCATGTGCTATTTGTACATGTAACCACATTCTCCTTGATTGTTTTTGCAAAATGCTGTGTTCAGAAATTCACTTTTTGTTTTTGTAATTTATCTTTCCCTGTAATACCTCGGTGTACTATAAGGAGGAGCACTGTTGGCTCTAAAAACTAGTGGTAGTCTTGACTTGACATGACCACTTGGACTTCTGGTTTCTAGTTTTTCATTTCTTCGATATACTAAGTAGTAGGTCTAGCTTCTTGAAGTAGAACCACAAATGATTGTAAACATATACCAAGAATATTTGCAGATGTAGTGAAAATAACATTGTATCCATTTATTAGCAAACCATTATTAAATACCACACTGCATATGTTCAATTGGCCAAATAATATTCCCAACCAGGCCGCTACCCACCTGAGCCTGGAACCTACGTAGTGCCAATTCCTGAGGAACCATCAGAAGAAACTGTGACAGAGATACAGTCGCCCGGTTTACGAAACCAGCGTGGAAAGAGATCACTATCAACACAGGAAACTAAAAGGATAGAAACATAAACCAAGAAGGAAGTGTATATAACTTCTGTTCGCATGAAGGACGACATCCGAAACTAAATGCCATCATTGGATTGAGCTTCATGCACATGCAAATCTTTAGCAAGGTTAAGAGGAAATAAGGCTGATATTCAACCCTCATTTCCTGTTTAGAAACCTGTGTATTCTCTCGCTGTCCCCAAATACTTTTGGCTTTTTGGCTTGTAACATAACTGCCTTCTATGTTTATATAAGACTTCTGTGCAGTGCACTAACCCTAAGTTCAGTATGTGTGAAAGAGTAAGAGGTACGAAATGACCCAACGGAATCCTTACGGATTGATGCTAATTGTTTTAGAATGGACTCATTCCTTGCACTGCAGTTTTTTATGCCTTTCTTCTAATCAGTGAAGGCTATTGGTTGTAATTCCATCCTCGTTTCTAAAACCTTGTTAGACATGGCTTTTGTTTCATTATCCTAAATATTTATCTGTTGTATACCAACTCACAGCTCATTTTTTTTTACCAAAGATGGAATTGCATGACTGTGTTGTATATTTAGTAAGTACATCAGAATATAGTGTTTCCTTTTTTATCAATCTCAAATGCAGTTGGATATTGTTGCAAGACTATGGTTTTAGAATTGCGCGTGTACGTTTTAACTGCACATTGTGAATTCCACAGCCTTATTTTCTTATTTATTTCTGAATCAGAAGAGGCATTTTTCAATAAAACTACTGAAAATGTTGAACCTGTGTCATCTGTTGTGGCCATAGTGCTGGTAGAACATTGTGTGGCATTACTTGAAAGATAAGGGTAAGTAAGAAACATTTCTTGATGTTTGGTTTCTAAATCTTGAAGAGTGTGATTTTTATTCAATGCTTCACACACTGCACTGGACTAAATCAAATTTTAGCAGATGTTTTTAATTTGTAATGAACTGTGGTTACTTAGTGTTCTTAATCAATAACAATACCCACGGAGTGCTCAGAATATCATACTATGGCGTAAAGTAACAATTATTACAATAAAAATAAAAATCACTTTGCACAACTCTAGGGTAACATCCCCGTGCCTCACTGAAGTAAAATTGATTTCCGAGAAAAAGATGTCTATTTTCCTGGTTGTGTTTAAACTTGGCAGGTACAGCAGTACTTATCTTCATCTTAAATGTTTGGTTGAAAACATGTGGGTCAAATTCTTGAAATGCCCAAAAGAAAACTACCCAATGAGGATTTTTTTTGTGTATGCTTACTATAGAGCTAATTTATATAGTTTTACTACTGGTTAGGCCTTGTCTATTGGTTAAATATCACTTAGAATATCCAAATAAAATGTATGTTTTATATTATAAAATAATATTATCGGGAACAAATTCATATTTCAAATCCTGGAATGTCATCTTCACACACTGGCTCTTGAAAACCTAGGATCTCTGAATGCCTTTATTATACAATGCCTTGGATTCAGAGCCAGATTTCTTATAAGACCAAGGTAATTCAGTATAAACTGTAGCTTGTCTGAAATTCATAAAGGCATTTTCTTTACATTCATCTCCTTCCAAAATTCAAAGTATATGAAGTGCTCAATGAGCCTTGCACACCACATCCAATTAATGTAATTTTGTACTGATCAAAGGCTTTAACTATTATCTGATATCTGATTGTGCAAACACACCACTCTGGTTGCCAAAAATACAAGCTGGGTGCATTTTCATTCGAAGAAATATTAAACAAAGCTTCAGATTTCAGGCCATAGACAAAATGTACATCACATGACCCTCTTCCTGTGAGTATTAGATGTTTTACAGATGCTTATGTTTTACAGCAGTTAAATGATGACAGAAATAATTAGGAATCGAACATATACAGATCAGCTTAGTGCTGTCAAGTGATTAAAATCTAATTAATTACATGGTGTGGCGATTAATTTCTCTAATTAGTAGCATTTAATTGCACATACATACAAACGTTACAAGAAGTAGTTTTTTTTTTTAACCATTTATTATTGAATACAAGCCTATAACTTGGGCTACAATGGTCATGACATTTTTATCACTGACTGAACCAAAC
>JBBMFX010000001.1:29775481-29792331 GCA_037832545.1 Rhabdalestes septentrionalis
GCCTCGTAACCCAACGTAATTTCCGGCACGACATCGCTTCCCTTTAAAAATGTAAACAGCACAAGTGTTGACCCAGTCTCGAAGACATGGAGCAGATCGAAGAACGTCTTGCAGAAGAAGTGAGGAAGTACAACCATTTGTACAACTCCTCTCTGAAACGATAAGTTAGAAACTCTGACCGATTAGTTAGAAATGCGCCTCCTGCTGTCCTGGCGGTGAATTTCTTTGCAGCAGGGTCGGGCCAGTATGAATACAAACGGGCTCTGACGGTACAGCGGCCTGTAGGAGCACATTTGCCTTTGCATGAGCATAAATCAGGCTTTAGTGGGAAGAGCAGCCTCCCCTCAGGGGTTATTGACCAGAGGGATGCCTCAGCCTCAGCCCCACTGATAGCTGGTCCAGGGATTTCTGGGCCACTCTCGGCCCTCTGGAATATCGGGCCTGGACCGGGCCAGGGAACCTCCTTCAGTTAGGCCACCAGGGTTCATTCCCTGGTGGGAAGGGTACTCTAACTATGTCCTTCCTCTTCTCATCCTACAGGGCCAGTGGGTTCACCACATGGGTCACTATGGTGGAATCCGCCCTGCAGGGGACAGACTTGGGGCACTTGGATCTCTCTGTGCGGGGATGGCCCTCTATCAGGGGTGGGGACGCAGGCCTCTGTGCAATGTGAGTGGTCACAGATGGTCTGGGGGTTCCCTACCCATTTACCACAATGTGGGTGTAAATAGGTCAAAAGGGCAGAATTTGTTTAAAATTAGACAATGTGGTTTCCCATCTGGAACAACTGTTGCCGAGTATAAAATCTACATTTTTACCAATATACCCGGCATGAAATAAAAATATTCAAACATATGGTGTGTTCGGGAAGTCTAAGGAGAAAAATGCATGCACTTATTTTGATGGGAAATATTTGGGTTTTAACAGGTTAATGCTCAGTTGACAATATCCTGCAGGATTTATGGAACAATCATAGATATGGCTTCGTGATACAGTTTTTAGTGTGACTGTATGAGTTTGTATCTTGGTATTACAGTTATTAGGCCTCTCTTGGGGAAGATTGTGCTGATGGATTTTTTCTGTCTTTCAAAGTATGTGTATGCTTACATTATCACAATGAATATGGTTGTTTCTTTGAATATGATTTCAATGTTTGTTTTTCCACGAACAGACTATTTTGAGCTAATTTGGCATTATGTAAGTACCTCTTGGAATCATGTAAATATTAACATATGGGCAAAGAAATGGTAACAGTAGGAACAAGTTACACCACCATGGTCAGTAAAAGAGCTCAATCAGTTATAAATTAGTCTCACCCGCTATAGTTGAATTGTTGAAGTCAACACAAGTTTCTGACCATGAGGAAGACTGCTTAGGAGAACCGTTTAGCCAGGGGGAGATGATTACACTTGTAACACTGCTGACTTTCACATTCTTGCTTGTTTCTATGGTTTCAAAAAATAAAAAGGTAATTGCAAAAAATGATAATCACTGGTTTTCTTGTTTGAAATGATAGTGTGTTGAAATGCAGTGTTTGATTGTGAAAAATTGTGTGTATGCAAGGGGCCTGTCTCGCAAAGCACATTCAGCCATTCAGCAAGATTTCCCATGGATTTGTAACTTCAAAATTCCAAATAAATGCAGTGTGGTTTTTTTTCATGATGCTGGTGAATAGCTTTTTGCTGCTGACACAGTTGCAGTTACCCAATGATTAATTAATCCTTAATAAAAGTTCAGACAAATAGGCAATTGTATTGAACAATCAACAAAGGAAAAAAAGAAGAAATACTGCTAAGCACATACGTGTAAAGTAGCGTGTAAAGTTCCGTATCCTCTACAGAACACACACCATGTCTGAAAAGTTCAAATAAAAAATTTCCAATGATTTATTTAATAATATTTGAGACATGGTAGGTATACAGTGGAAATGGCAGTGTACCATCACCCTTCTTGTCTTAAATGAGGAAATTTGTCGACCCAGGGCAATTTACAATCATTAGCTACAGGGGGTCCACCCTGGAGCAATTGAGAGCTAAATGTCTTGCTCAAGGACACAATGATGATAGAAAGGGAGGGGGGGTTGAACATGCAACTTTGAGGTCATAATTTTTACAGGCAAGGGCTTTACTCACTAGGCTACTACCACAAAAGCAGCTGATATGGGATCCTGGGGAACACTGCTGTCCTTCATCCAGAAGACTACCCTAGGTGCTCAAAGAACCAAGTGTCCACATCCATCAGATGAGCTGTTCATCATCATAAATCCCAAATGTAACCTTTATCTGCAGAGAAAGTGTGCAGCATTAGCTGGCATGGTGAAATGGCTTGACAAAAAAAGTGATCCACTGTCAAGATGCAGAAACTTTAGGGTTAGATTAAAGTCTAAATTAAAAAAAAGGGAAATATACTCACAAATGCTGGGGTATAGATAAGTAACAGTGAAGTAGGCATACTAGATTGCTAGTCTCATTCACTGAATATCTGAGATGTTTAAGGGCAATAAAATGCCTCTGTTGGTGCTAATTCTGGTCCCATTTCTCTGTGATGATTATACATATTTAGCTGAGAGATGTCACACCATTGACCCTGAGCTGCTAAATAACAGGACGGGAACTGTTATACCAAATAAGTTTACAATTTTCTAAGGGCTGCAGAATCCTGCCTTTTAAGGTCTGTTCTGTGTGATGCTGTTTAATGCCACTTTAAATGTGTCTGACGAAATTAGAACTTTTATAACAGTTCAATAAATGTATTAACTGACTACTTAACTCTGTTTAATTGTGTCACATATAGAAACAGTGATGTTACAGAGCTATATTTTCTGTGTATGGCATTGAGCAGTTTTCAGCCTGAGTATTTTTGTTGCATAAATGGACACAGATTTTCCACAAAGATCAGTCTGCAGTGGATGAGTGAAAGTCTGCCTGGGCTGCATCCAATAAAGGAAGATTCCAGATTAGTCCTCTTGCCAGTAATTTAATTCAGACCACATGTGTCTGGGGGTGGGGAGCTTATGGCCTGGAAGGACAACACAAGAGAAAAACAAAGCTACCACTCTTAAACCTCTTAGATTTATTTTACATATAATATGTAAATCGAATGTACTTTACACATATGTACTTATATTGGACAATTAGCTCATTTCTGCCTTTAATTTTGAAAATGTATTCATATTGCTTGATGTATTCATAAACATAAAGATATGTATACACATACAGTATTGTGGAAAGGCCTGAAGATTTGTAACATGAGCCACAATAATAAATAGCACATTTTGATGAGTTAAAGACATTTAGCAAAAGAGAGCTGTCCCACATGGGCCTGTGGATTTGCTCAACATTTCTCAATAACAATCATTACCAGCCAGAAACACATTAACAATGGCTGGGTTATACCCGTTACATTTGAATCATGGTGTGAATAGCTTACACTACCTCATGTTTTCATTTCCTCATTCCATCTCTTTGAGTGGCCTTGGTATATTACACACTTGTTTTTCTCTTCTTTTTAAAAATTGGGGCATGATGTTAAATCATTAATTACTTACTGCTCATATAATTAAACATGTTTTGATGTTGTGATAGCAAGTGTAGTATATTCAATAAGTCCCTTTGTTAAACTTAAAGGAAGTGTTACTGAAATAATTTGTATCATAGGCAAATTGGTTTCAACAATCTCTTGAGACTCAAATCCAAATCCAGTTCAGTTGTTAACTGTGGTACAAACTCACACGGCTATAAATCTGGCAGACATCTAATCTTTCATATAATGTTACAGTCTGTGGAAAGACATTCAAGTAAAAAATTTCATTGTACATATTACAATACATTTTAGAATATTTCACTTTAAATCTAAGAAGATGAAAAGGAAAATGATGCTTTATTTACCACTTCTTGCCTTTAAGTGAGCCCAATGCACTGAACTGCGAGCACTTTTCTGCTTTCTGTTCTTGCCTGGTTCTGCACACAATTTGTGTAAGAGCTCCAGTTGTGGTTGGCAATGTGCTGCCAGAAGTAACAGTTGAACATGAACATCAGGAAATCATTTTGTAAAATCTGCATGATGATAAAATGTAAGAGAGAGCGGGTAATTCATCCGTTATACCTCATCATTATACAGCATTTAGCTTAATTTTAGTAAGGTGAAGCATGTATATAGATACAGACTGACAGATGAAGGAGCACAGATTTCCAATGCTGTTGACAACATAAGGAATGTGCTGCTTATACATCATTTTTCTACACTATGTGCACTGTGGTGTGTATTAACTACACCTGGAAGTTGGAGAAACATACAACTATATCTCCATAAAGCTTTACTGAATACCTACAGAGGATATGCTCATGTGAATTACAGCTCTTATAGTGCTCAGAAAAAGTTTATTAAATCCCAAAGTGTATTATGTAGCATATCCTTTAATTGATTTTTTAAATCTCAGTTTTAAAGGCCTGTATGTGATGAGCGATGACATTGATGGCTGCAGTTCAATCAGTGCTGTTCTTTGCAATTTCCACACACAGATTTTACTCGCTTCTGCAACTGTTGTTTGCTAGTAAACCAGTGCAGCTGGATATGTGCTAAATGCAGTATTGTGTGATTGCTTTGATGAATAAGCCTTTGATCATATTACAAAGATATTTAATGACCTTAGATGCTGTTTATCCTTCATTTGGGTTGCCAAATCGATTTATTTTCCTCTGGGGGGTTTTGGCTTTGGCACTAGCTTCATTCAGAAGCATTGCAATGTTAGCTTGCATGAATATCTAAGTGATGTAATTCAGAAAAGTCAGGGGATAAGCTAGGCCATGCGAGCACCTTCTCTTTCATGTTTAAAAACATGGATGCGATTAAACTCTACCAGCATGTTGCTCCAGTCATGTTTCCTTTGATGATGTGTAATTCCCGACTGCCATTTGCAGAGAAACATTTCCATAACATGAAGTTTAAACCACCATCCTTTACAGTGTGTGTGGTATCCTTCGGATCATTTGTGCAATCCTTCTTTCTCCAAAACTGACCTGTAGTATCTCCAGAAACTTTTTAATTTGACCACTATACATGAATTTGACACTGTGCAATGTGTGTTGAATTTGACTACTGTATATTGTTGCAAAACAGTCCTGGTTGTTTTATGACATGATACTTTTTCTTAAAGCATTATATCGCAAAAATAACAACTTGGAAAAACTATATGAAAAAAGGGGTGGGACGCTCCACTGGCTACACTCATTAGAGTCACTGCCCTAGGCATTACGTTAGTTTAATTTTGTCAAATGAAAATGAGACCATGAGTAGTCCACTTATTCTATGAGTCATTTGATTTATGAACATGTCATAGACCTTTGATTGTGAAGTGCTCCAAAAATACAGTCCAGTGGTTTTGGAAAATGTGGCATTCCAGTTTTAGAATTGGCCCTGAATTACAATCTTTAAACTAGTGTGCCTTGGTGAGATCTACCATGACCCTGGGAGTGACGCTGCTCTTTGGACATGTGTGAGCTGGACTAAAAAACCTGATTCTCAAACTGTGTTCCGAGCAGTGAGTAATCCACTGGCTTTCCTGTATCAGGGGTCTCAACCCCAATTCCCAACCCACACCCTCATCACCACCCCCGGTTTTTCCTCCCCCTCTTTCAGCTGCAAGGAATGTATGTGAGAGTCTTTCCCAAAATCCAAGCCAAAGAACATCTAGAAACACCTGGTGGAGCTCAAAAGGCTAGTGAGGTTTGATTATTCACTGCTTCTTCTTCCTATGAAGTCAGAGATGCTTTTTCTTAGTCCTTCTCAGTTTTGAGCCCATGGGTCAAGTTCGTAAATAAGTGGTGCACATCTGAGACAGTTTGGGGGTTCCATTCTTGTCATTAAAGTAATGACATAAATATTTGTCATTATTTACCACTGTTTGTCTGGAAAGTATCATACTGTTGTCTGCCTGGCCTTCTGTATAATTGAGAAAATGAAAGGCAGAGGTGCAGCTGTTTATTTAGCCATGTCTAGTTAAGGGCCTGCTACAACAGACTGCAGACAGAGTTGATACATAAAAAGTATACAAGCATTCTTAGAACCTCATAAAATTACCACAGTTTGATGGTACTCTGAAGAGGTGGTAATGTTAACTACTGGTACTAACAGCACTTTGCAAAAGTATCTGAACACCTGTTTCAGAAATTAAAGAATCACAATTAAATATAATCTATTGCCACGTTTGCTCAAGCTTGATCCAGACCCTCTATGTTTCCACTTCTCTATGGCATCCCCCTATCATGGTTCTGAACTTTGGATCTATCTCTGAGATCATTACATGCTCACCTGTTGCTGATCAGTGTATCTGGTCTAAGTAATCTTGTTCTGTTTAGTTCTCTGCATCAGGGGTCTTATGTTTGTTCCTTTCTATGCAGAGTTGTTTATCTGTTCTTCTGTATTTTGGGATGGCCAGAGGAAGGAGAAGTGAACCAGCAAATGGAAAGTCAGTGGCTCTCCTGGTTGTGCCCTTGAAGGCTTGTAAACTCTCTCTGAAGATGACAGTCTTTTAATCCTGGACTGGCATGATTAAGCATCAAAATGCATTTTTGTTGGAAAAATTAACAAAGTACATCTATGTTTTATTGCTAATTCAATTTTATATCTTAACTTATGTTTATGTATATTTGGCTGGTGTTAGTCCTTAGTTCATGTCTTGCCCCTTTAAAGCAGTGGTCCTCAACATTTTTTGCCCCAGGGACAAGTTTAATGCAAAACAATATTTGCACAGGCAGGTATAAATACCCCAAAAAACAAAGTGCGTAAACATACGACGAAGCTCCCCAAAGGGTTTTTTACTCATTTTTGCTAGCTTGGAGGCAAATTTTTTATTATGTGAACGAGACGAGTGTTTTTTTCAAAATAAAAGATCTTTAAGATTCTGAAAATATATTTTTTTATTCTGTCTTTCTGTGCGGCCCAATACCAAATGACACACTGACTGTTTTTGGGTTGTCATCCCCACTAGTGTCTTCTTGAAGTATAATGGCCCTAATGACCTCTTCATTTAAGAGACCATTTTAATTGTATTTCAATGTTGTCCAATCAAATTTGTCCTTATTTTCATTGATAAGACAAAAGAAATTATTATAAGAGGATCGAATTCCTGAATAAGACTCAACCAGAAATTTCTCAGAATTATTTGCAATTTAAATTTTTTCAGAAATTCATGTTACTGATGCTGTCATTTTACAATTCACAGTCATTAAGTTAAAATTGTGTTCACATTTCCTATTCATGAAGATTTAAAAGAAATAATTAATTGATTTTGTGACTATTTCCTTCTGCCTCTGTTAAAAACATCTTATTGGAACAAATGTCAAGCCATCACCTTATATGGACAAAAAATCTGAATGAAAATATGTTATTATATCAAAACTTTCCTCCTGTGGCAAGTCGACCATTGTCTGAATGCCAAAGTGGTAGGAAAGTTCTGGAAGATGAATGAACAAATATCCAAGATCAACATGCCTTGATGAGAATTCCAGGTGATTTTGTGTTTGGTGAAAACAGCCTCACCTAGAAGCTTAGTAACATGATGGGAAACAGAACTTGGGAGCCACACTGTCTGGGTTTATCTACTACTTAAGAACACTTTTGAAGTAAAGAGAAACCCAGTGATTGCTTATATGTATAGTGAAAATATAAATCATGTCGGGTTTGGACTAAAGTTGTCATTACATTTTTATTCATGTCAGATTTCTGCCAGATGGTGCCTTGAGTGTTTAGGACAGAAAATGCAAAGCTATATTTGACATAAAAAACACACCCAGGTGTTTTGGTAGAGTAAAATTTTTTTTTCCATGGACATGATATAATTCAGTTCATCCAGTGATTAATAATTTCCTAGAAAGCGTATTCTAAGATGATGACATTTTTCAGTGGGAAGCTCATATATTATCTGTAATTCCTGTAAAAAAATTCTGTAATATGTGAACAATCCATTTTATGTTTGTGCCATCAGGGTAAGTGAAAGTCTTTATCTGTATCACAGATAAATGGGATGTCTTAAACAGAGAGGGTTTATGGCTGTTTTCACTCAGTTATTTGCCAGAAGGGGACAAAACTTCTTAGCCGGTTAATATTGTTTTGTATTCTTTTTTACTGCCTACTTATGCAAAATGACAGTCAAAAATCTGATTTTTTTTTAAAGACAGCCAGAAGTCATGACATTTGAATGGAAGATTACGTTAACACACAGTTTGTCTTTTACATAATATGGTATGATGGTCATGCTTAATCTGACCAGGGACATGATTTGACAAGGTTAAAAATGTTAGTTATGAGTTCAGGCACATTTTCCTGCAACAGACAGATGTTTTTTCCATAATGTGGTCAATGACAAAAGTCCTGACTTTAGAATAACGTCCTCTCCCTCTATATAGACTTTCTTGGAATTGTGTGAGGGTGCTTGTTATGATGGCAGTAAATGACATGAGAGCACATTTGATAGTCTTAAAATATTTTCGGATCCCTTTCGGCATAGTTAAATAAAAAAATTAATGTACAGGACAATCACTGCTGTTTTCAGTGAAACAAAATCTCTCACTCAAAGTGGTTCTCACTCAAAGTCTCTTTAATGTGAAATAATTTCTCTTTAACCTATTCATCAAGTGAAGCAGTGAGCTGCCAGTGATTTGATACTGGGGGAGTATATTGTGTGGGGATAATATCTTGCCCAAGGGTACCTTAGTGCCTGGAAATTAAGCCCATGACCTTCTGATCACAGGGGCAACTCAACAATTAGACCAACAGCACCTACCATGTGTGGGAAGCCGTCAATATTTTTTACCAGCTTATGATTTACAAATGGGGCAAAAAGTCTTGCTAGACACTCTCTGCTAATGAAATTTGCAGCATTTTATCTTATCCAAAGTAATTCCACAACTGAGGTCAATTTGGCCTATTTTCCAGACCTTTGAAAAAGACTAAGATTTTTCTCCCAGGTTGCCTCTTTGTTGAGTTTAAGTTATCAAGATTGTTCACTGTTCTGCAGAAGTCTCTTGCTGACAAGCACAGACTGGGAATCATTTTCATTTAGACAGTCTAAGCACCTATGGATATTAGGGTTTCAGTATTGGACTGGGATGAGTAAGTGTGTGGTGTTTGTGAAGCCATCTGTTAGATAGATTACACCTTTGGCAGTGTTCAGTCTGTTGTCTGTACCACTGCGGTCCCACTGACCACATCACTCCCACAGATCCCCACAAGAGTCCAGCTAGTGGGAGAGAATGTGGGCAAGGGTGGATTTTCTGCTGCGTTGCTGTGTTCACACATTTTTTATTTGGGCTGAGATCATACTGCTGCATCTCTTCAGACGCCCCTCTACCCTTCATTGATGCGTCTGGCAGATGGAGATTGCAGTTGATTCAATTTAGTATAGTTTTTATACCTTTTATCTCACTTGATGTAATGGATTTCCCGCCACAAAAGCATTACATCATTCAGACAGGAATTGCCCTGAAAAAGTCTAGGCAGACATATTATGAATTAATGAAGCATGCATGAGTTGCGAGTGGGGATCTGTTGTTACTACATACAGTGGCCTGTCTATAGACTAGATAACTTATCATAACTGCCCAAGGCCTGGTTTCTCATACAAAGATTACACATTACCCTTGATGCAAATTCCTGTTTGTCATTTTAATATAATGCAGGACTAGACTAATGTGTCTTTGGGAAATCAGCCCTTTTGGGGCAAAGGCTTAAACCGTGTAATAAAATTCCATGGAAAGATCTGGAGGGAATTAGGAATTTATTCTTGTCATTACTGGAAACAATTAACAGCTGTGTTCTGGAGCCTCTGTAAACAGTTTACAAGCACTTACTGTTGTTCCTTCATGGATGTATGAGATTCAAAGATACAAAAAGTACATTGTTATCATTTAAACATTATTGGCCGCATGCATCTCTGCAAAGAAATACAATGTTGTGTTCTATGCAGTAATTGTGTATTGTATTTAAAAAAGGTTTCTCTGATATTTCCTTAATACATATAAAGCAGGTTATTATCTGTTCTGGTGTGGTTTTCTCATAAAGTTGTTATACTGCTATATAATTCAAAAACTTTCACAGTTACTGCCCTAAATCTCACTTCAAACAATGGCTTAACACCACATTGCAGACAAGAAACAATGACTTAACACTAAAAAAACAACAAACAAGAAAATGAAAAAGACAAACCAAATGGATTAGATACACTGAATGTTTACAGAGTAGAAAGACAAACACAGTAAGACGAAATGAAAATGTGCTATGGATGCTGACAAAGATAACCATGTATTTCCATTCTTTTCTTTTTTTGAACACAGTAGCTGCAATTTACATTTTTTGCATTGTGCTTGAAATGATCTACATTAACTAAAAAAACTTTTTTCAATTCATATATTAACAAAGGCACATGCCATAGCTCATTATACAGCTTGATTTCTCAACATAATGCAGTGTTCACTTTTGTGCGTCCAAGAAGAAAATACTGAGTCGTTTTATGGCACTAATTGCAGTTTTAAGTAATATTCTGTGCTAAATTTTTCCCAGCAAAAATCTTTACTTTTTGTTTGAGTTGTCCACTTCCACTTCATGTTTTTCAAAGATCAGTGGCAGGTCACTGGACAATGGAGCCCAAGAGCGTCATCAAAGTACATATTTACAACACCCCTAGACAGAACTGGACACATCTGCAGGACAATAAAACCGAATGGACTTTGGTCAAATTGTCTGCCAGACCTCATGAATGGAAATAGCATGACACTTCAGTCATCCCTCACTCAGGAATGTGAATCTCTGTCCCTAGACAATGTGTAAGTTCCATGACTGTGGCAGTGTTACGAGAAATGAAAACCAAATGAGATGTAAGTCTGGATGTTCACATTCACACTTCTTTCAGGGAATATTCCTTCCTTAGAGTAGCATCCATTCACTGCTCTGTTCCACCACCCACTGCTTGCAAGGTTTAGCTTTTGGTAAAGTACTGAGTACTCTTGGCTATTTATCAAGCACACCACCTGGTACTGACTCATAACAATAATCCATGAATTATGTGACTGGTCCGACAGGCCTGATGATGCCTTGGTGCTTAAGACAATACAGGTTGTTGAAGGGTAATCAATGAACCTTTGGTATTTTGGTAAGAAGTTAAAACCACAGTTCTGAAATCCTTACAAGTGTACTTCTCATATTTTCCAACTTCACAGCAGTTATTAACACTAAATACCCAGATTCTCATGTAACCCATAGACCTAAGATCCTGTTTTAGAACAACCCTTAAAGTTTCTTGGATAGCTAGTGGGCCTAAGGAATTAACAGCCTGTGACTCAGATCTTTTCTGAAAAACAACTACACGAAATCTACCTCTATTAATTTGGTAGTGTCGGCACCTGCATTTCAACAGTGAAATGTGATTTGAGCGTTTCTTGCTTAAATTATTACAAGAGGCTACTATAAGGAGTGTACACGCAAGGGCTTATAAAGTACTCCAACAACATCAACCTAATGGGTCCTCTGTAAAATCAAAAGTACTATTATCTTAGAAAAGTGGGGTCTGTCAGTTTTACACCATGAATGGAAGCTTGATTGCACATTGTGTCTCTAACTCTCCATGTGTCAAACTTAGTCCTCATCAATTTGTCATTGCATAAACATTTTCAGATTGTGACCTGTGCTCGCTCTGTCCTGATATGACTAATGATATAATAGTTTATGCTTGTGGCAAGGGAATTTGTTACAACCAGCGTATAAACTAGTGTTGTTTTCACAAGCTCTGATTAACAATCATAACAATTCAAATGCATTTTGTGATTTTTGTGTGGAATGGCTTGTGCAAGACATTCTTTTCAAATTGCATTTTAAATTGTAGAAGTTATTTTATTGGCACTAGCATTGTTCATTGGACACCAATCTCTTTACTGTGTGCAGATGGAATAAGGGTGCTTTGGCCATAAAGGGAAAACAACAGCATTAATGTCATTTAAGTTTACCCTGCTTAAATAAAAACATACGCAATAGGCAATCATGTCAGGAATTACTTAAGGTGATGTCATTATGTCATGACAATAAGTCCAATGCGTTGTGTATATAACTTATTAAAACTAAACTTCAGGTTATGGCTAGCCACTATGGCCTACAAATAAAATTTTGATATTTTAGGCTGTATCACAATAAACAATATGTCACAATACTTTGAGATAAGTAGGGGTGCCCAAACTTTTTGCAAAGAGGGCCAAATTTAATAAAGTGAAGATGCCCATGGGCAAACAGTTCCTTCTGAGATTTTTTAAAACACATATGTAAATGAAAATACACAATGTTAGAAACTCATTTTCTTTGTCAGAGTTACCTTAATTTTTCAAATCTGTTTTATGCCTGCTTTTTACTGTTAATAATGACAGATGTTACCGTTCAAAACATTCAGATTGTTCAAGGAACAGATAACCTGCTGACATTAATTATTTGCTGTCCTAGAAATGAGTGTTTGTGGCACAGATGCAGAGTAATGTAGCATTAGAATGGTGCTGGAGAAAAGGAGGAATTAAATTTTCAAAGTTTTATGATTTTTTATTTTGACGAAGCTCGCTAGCCATAAATAACATGCCAGAGCTGTAAGCCATATGAAATTTGACAGCAGTCCGCAACTGGCCCGCAGGCTGAACTTGAATATATATGTTCAATTTAACCATTTCGTGAAGGTAGTCACTTAAGTATATGTCTGCATTAAAGCATTCTTGTTCATATTGACTATATTACAAACATAAAATATTCACACATTACATATGTAGCTGTTGAGGTCCTTCGGAAGTGGTACCACAAGAGGTTTGTTAGAGCTGTGGTTCTCTCCTAAGATTCAGTCACAGGTTGATAATGGGCTCCATCATCCCACACGGTTGATCTGCGCAGAACCTTACAAATCTTGAGCTGATGCCATCTGGACCTACTGCCTTCCTGGCTTTGATCCTCCTCAATTCCTTCCTAACCTGGATGTTTGAGAGAGACAGGATGGAACAGAGTGCTGGATGTGTACTGGATGCTGTGGTTGGGGGTGGGCAGGGGTGCCGCCAGAAATTTTGGGCCCCATGAAAGATTAGAATTTTGTCCCCCCCCACCTTTATAAAGATAAAATTACTAGCCCCTAACAGGGCCCCATGTCAGTGCTGGGCCCCTAGAATCATTCTAACCTTTCCCCCCTGGCTGCGCCCCTGGGGGTGGGGAGCCGTGAGCAGAGTGTGTGGAGGAGGTGTGAAGTGTCAGTGGTGTCTGAGGTAGAACAAAGGTGGAGGTAGGGTTGTCTTCAGTCCTTTCCCATCCCTGATCAATCCTTTCAGCTCTTTTTGCACCGTTTTCAGCTCCTCCTAGTCTCCTGATCTGAAGGCCTTCCTCTTTGGCTCGAGGACAGTCTTGATTTCTGGCGTAATCCAAGGTGTGTTGTTGGAGAAGCACTGCACAGTCCTGGGAGGTATGGTGTTACGCACCAGAAATTATTGTATATCCGTAACGCAGGTGACAAGGCAGTCAGTGTCCTTCCCTTGGTCATCACAAATCACATAACACACAGTAGAATCAAAACAGTAATTTAGAGCCTCCTTGCTCTTCTCCGACCATCTCTGCACTGTGTGGGTGCCTGGTGGCTCCCTGCCCACTAAGGGCTCAAACACAGGGACAAGGTGCACCAGGTTGTACTCTGATCTGTAGTCTGATCTGTGAGGTGATGAACTGTAAGCCACTTTTGTTAGCGTATAGTAAGTCCAGTGTTTCACTGTCTTTGGTGGGGCATGTCACATACTGGGTGAAAGTGGGCAGTGTGCATGGGTGAAAACATGGGTGAAAAAATAAAGAATAGCAGGCAGTCTTAGCAATTAAAATCTTCATGGTGTCATTTAAATTGCTAAGATTTAAGTTAAAAAGTTATGAGAACAAAAAATGAAAGGCAGTAGCTCAGAAATGAGCAGAGCTGTTGTAACAAGCTGCCACTCACTTGGACTTTTTACATTTTTGACAATAATTATAACAATTATGTAACGATGTCATTTCAAAACAGTAGTGAACATTTTGTAAAACAAACATTTAAAATAATGAATAAAAAGTAAAACTGTATCACTGATACTCTCCCTTGTGTTTTTTGAAGGTGACATTAATTATCTCATACTATCATTAATCAAAGGCATATTGAAGCAGGCAGAGAGGGGACTTATTCTTTGCAGTTGTCCATTCTTACTTATACATTCTAGACCATGTGATATATACAAAATTGTATATATGTGTATTGTTACATCCCTACAAGGAATTGAGGTAAGGCAGCGTTTCATAAACATTTTAATCCTGGGGACCAATCATGTCAGGCTTTGGGGCTGCAGGGCCCTGTATAAACAACACCCCCCCCCCAAGCCCCCCCACCCCCCATATCCACATAGAATATGGATAGATAGACAGAAAGATAGATATTATTACTATAGACAGCTAATATTACTATTATTCTTGTTGTTATTTTTACTATTTGTATTGGTTTTATTAGGGCTTTTGCATATGTAAGATCAATATTAACCTAACAGGAGTACTTTGGCTAAATATAAGATTATTTCCAAGCAAAAATATTATTGCCTAGTAAATATACAGATTTGTAGTAATTCGGCTGGAGTTATTATCATTTTTATTATCTTTATAATTTTTTCTTTTTAATTTTAAACTTGCCTATATTTATTTAGCTTTATGCTTTTTTAAACTACACTTTTTAACACTGACAAATGGTGCTGACCGTGCAGATTGGCTTTAAACCTACATTACATACAGGTCTAGTCAACTTCAGGGATTATTTGGCAACCAAAAATGCTATTCAACATTTAAATGTGATGTGTGTGCCTGCTTTCTCGCCACTAAGTGGTCCAGAAGAGGAAGACACTCTGACAGAGCCGCCCGGAGTGAGTGTTCTAACTGTTTCTGTCCCTTGTTTTCGTGGGTTCCAGTTAGAGCTGTAATCGGTCGCAAAAAAATGAACCCGACCCGCTCGGGCTGGGTTCAGGATCGCGCAGAGAATCTATGCTCTACTGCCAGTTTAGAAAAGCGGTCTCGCACAGATACGTGGAGAGGAAGGGCACTATTTGGGGGACTCGCTTGCTTTGAACACGCAATGATTTATCGATTGCTCTCTTAACGCGTGTGTGTTCGTGCAAAGTGACTGCAGCACCGGTATCAGAGCTGGATCTGACTGAATTTTGATTGGTGCAGACCTGAGGCTCCTCGGACCGGCAGCAGCGCTCTCAGGGCCCATAGTTTGAGAAGCGCTGAGGTAAGGCATTGGGCAGGCCACAAGAAAAGCAGCATTTGTGGAAACATGGTGGGAACATTTTAGTCCTTTATGTATCAAACCTCGATTCCACTGCCTGAGGCAAACACATCATGCTACATCAAAAATGAATCTTTGGGCTAGAATCGTTGGGCCAGAGGTGATACCCCTATAACATAATTAAATTGTAAGTTGCTCTGATAAGGCATCTGGCAAATGGGTGAATGTATATAAAGTTGAAAAAGGAAGATTTCATGTTGACAGTAAGTCAAACTTGCACAGTAGGGTTCTAGTTAGTGGAATCTGTCATACCATATCTTGTTTTTTTCCACTCATTCTGAGAATATTTACAGTAGGCTGGAAATTCTACTTTGGTCATACTGAAAAACAGCTGGATAAATCTGTTCACACGTAATTTGTCATTTTATGAAATATTGTGTAAGCCTTGATTCCCTCTTGTGTCACTTCTTATTTGTGGTCCTATTCTCTCTTTAAAATGACTCCAGCAGGAACATACTTTAGCCAGCAGCCCCAAGAAGAAAGAGTGCTTGTAGCCAATTGTAAATAAATGGCTGCAGTGCATCAGAATATTTCCCTGTTGGACATTTTAGCCATAACACTAAAGAATACTTGTCATAATGACCCATGCATAGAAAACCATCGAGAGGAAAAATGAATTCGGGACAACGTTCATCCACGCTGTCTTCTATAATATGTCTCAAGTGTCTGGCAGTGGTACAATATTCTGGCATTTTTCACTGAGACATGTCCACTGGCTACCTTCCTGAAGGAGCTGTCACCGCATAACACCTCTCTAAAGACAGGTCCTTCCTCTGCACATGTTCAAGAACCACACCCAGACTCAACACTGGCAGGGGAGCATGCACAGTAAGATGACAGATACTAATTCTTTCCCCCCATAGAAAAAAATACATAGGCAAAAAGCATATGGAAATGCATTGTGGATTATTTTGCCACCATTTGTTTAACAAATGTATGGTTTTAACCTGTCAGTGGCAACACAATCATGTGGCTACTTTGTGTTAGTGTGACATTCAACATAAACCACACATCAGTCTGTAGCTTTACATTTGAGCATAAAAAAGCATATGTGACTGTGTTCCATTATTGCATGCTTAGCAAAATGGATGGAATATGCTTATCCAATAGTGTTGAGAAAATTTGCCAAAATGTTACGTATGTGTGAGAGAAAAGATAAAAAATACTAGTAGTCTGAATCTCTGGTACAGGAGGAGTACACATTGTACAGATGAGAGCACTTCAAAGAAGGCAGGGGAGGAGGGAGAAAACAAGGAACCATAACAAAAACACATAGCTAAATGCATGAGAAAGTAAACAAGGAAGGACATAGACCGGGATAAACGTAGTGCAGGTGTCACAACAGTACAGTGTAAAAATCTTAAACATCTGATATTAAACCCTTTAAGTGCCCGTTTTTTTTTTTATACTGGAATTTTACATCAATATTTCCAAAGCTTGTGGCTTAAAAGGGGTTAAAGATAGAGACTTACTGTAAGTTAGAAAAATGTTTGGTATG